>OZ010625.1:64766455-65395205 GCA_963932425.1 Athalia cordata
TGTGAGGAGGATTCTTACCAGAAAGAGTATCCCAGCTCTGCGGATCCTTCGCTGGTCCACATATTGTCTATATCCTCTTTTGGCAATACATTGAAGTAAAGTTTTGTATAGTATTGAACGAGCCACGTCCCCGTGCTGGCCAAGCAAAGTAGAACTAAATAACAAAACACAAAGAATTAGACTAGTATTAATCGACACACAGATCACATTTCAAATAACTAGACTTATTTTATCTTTATAATTTCATGTTTCATTCAAATCTTTCCAAAAACTTTTTCTATGCTTTTTTGTACTTACGGGCGAGTATGTTTATGAGGTAAACACCAGGTACGGATAATATTTGTGCCCTTGGTGTCGTCGCTGTATTTAAAACAGCCAGTAAAGCTGCCAGGGCAGCTGCTACCAAAGCGGATGCAGTTGTACCTAAAGTACCTGCCCACAATCCCCACGTCATTACCGTTGGGTCCTGCTTAATCATGTGCGGTACTGAAAATTTACCAAATAAAATACTTAAAAAAATGAATATTTGAAATGAGGTATTCAATTCGAATACACGTTAGCTAAGAAGCTGTGGAAAATCATCATGTTGACATAATATGAGAGCGTCAAACACTTTGAAAAACTGTATAATTTATTCGGAAGTTATTGTTATTGTTTTTTTTATACAGTACAGTTGAAACAGGTGCGTCCACATCGTGATGTGCATTAGGTAAATTCCCACGGACTCAAAAATACCGTTTTTTTTAGCCTTATAATTTCTTTTTTTTTCACACCTCTTGTCTGGTTTTAAGGTGGCATTCGGTCATGAACTTTGATCTATAAATTTTTTTACAAAAATCCTAGTCGTGTACCTGATTAACCCATCGACTCCGAAATTGATTATTCCGAATTGATGGATATAATGAGATTAAATCGGAGGATTAATTACATTAGAATTTTAAGCACGTGGTAGCTTTTGTACACCGAACTTTTTCAGCGTGTTAACGACGTGTGATAGACGATGTTCATTATTGTCAATGAGTATTATGGACGTTTGTTACTTACACAGTACGTGTCTCGCACTGCTGCACGTTGTGCACGTGACGACGATGCTCTATAATACTTCTAAAAAAGCCTACCTCAACAAAATTATAATATATTCTCAACCTGCATCTTCATTATCATTCATACACGCGTTACGTCATGTACGTACAACGTTATGTATATATGTATACCTATAGCTTGTCGTACATGTCGCATAATAATGTTATGCATTATATACCTGTGATTTGATTTTCTCATTCAATTTTTCCGGGATTTTTTGATTTTTGTTCCGAGATTTGGAAGTTTTTGCTATGAAAACTGACGCGTCCAATTCATATAATGTGGAACCCTGCAGGTCAACGAATGTACTTTATAAATTTGTGCAAATGCAAAGGGGTATTCGCCTCTTCGCTCGAATGCTCCGCAGCGTGGATTTGCAGCAATAACTGCATAGCTAGCACAAGTAGCATTTGAAATTCTCCTCGTCGGTTTGCCGACCCTTCATTTTCCTGTTCGCAGGACCGAAGAGGAAATTGCGTAGCTCTTCAGCAAATTGCTAATTTTTACACAACGGTGTGAGCGAAATGTAACAAAATATTAGAAAGAAGAAAATATATTGTACAATCTCAAACAGTTATCAATGGACTGATATTAATTAGGGCGTTTGTTGAAAATTGCGATAAAAATAATGATCAGCCGAAAATAGTTTTACACATATTATACTTGTATGTAACTAAAACTAAATGTATGTAACGTTTAAACCAATGATCGATTACGTTTACAACGAGGACTTTCACTTTCCTATATGTACAATTTACCATACAGTCATTTCAGATGCTTGGACAGCTGAAACTATATAGGTATAGCACATTTTTTTCCTCCCCAAAAAATGAGGCGTCAATATGATTTGCAAAATCTTCAGGCATTACTTGGATGTACGGTATAATTTTACTCCCAGTATAGAAAATTTGTTGGAATATAAAATTAGAAATTAGCCCGATATTCTATGCGTAGAAAATTACAGTCTAACTGGGTATATTAATTACGATGTTAATAAGATTCGGAAGATTATTATAGCCGGTGTTATTGCACGGTTACTGACCATCACTCCAGATCTTATAACCGACCTCGAACATCGTGAACGAAGTCATGATAGTTTTACAATTAACAAAGTTCCCGTACTATAAGATTATTCGACAGTTCCATCGCTGCAATTAAAATCGGTTGTTCCGGTTAATCGATCGACTGAACACAGCCGGATCGATCGGGAATGCCGATTATCTCATAGTGTATAGTATAATCTGTACAATGGCTCCAGTCTTTTTAATTATACCATTGAATTTTCTATCGATTATAATTATTTCCGCGTATCGATTAACAATTTTAAATCCGCCTTCTCGCGTATTGCATTTTGTAAAATACATGATCATCGACGGATATCGATTCTGTGTCACGGGGTCGTGCGCGTCGGATAAAATGACGATGTGCAATTGCAGAAGATTTCTCTTGTCGTTGACAGGCGCTAAATGTCCGTCCGTTTGTACGTCGTAACACGCTTTAGGTATTTAAACGTTTCCGCGATGATTCAAGTTCTTAGCATAACCTGAGCAAGATCTTCGAAGCGTCTCCATATGTTTGTGCAAATTATGTACGAGCTTACATGAAATCGTCTTTATGAAGAAAATTCTGCTTAACAAATATCGCAGACATTCGTTCGAAAATTTTATCATCGATAAGTAAATAAGACCTTATTGTAACTTGTCTGTTGTTTCTTTTTTTTCATGAAATTATTTATAAGATTTTTCAAACGTTTTCACGAGATTTTAATCGATTCCGGATTTAATTACAACGCCTGTATTCGGAATGACCGAATGACATGCTTTTCCAATCGATTTCGAGCGATTTTTTTTTTCGATTTGTTATTTCAGTTCCGAATCAATTTCTATCGTTTCAAGGACCACAGTTTTATTAATTCTTCGATCGACGTGCCCGCAGCGCAGAGTCGACCTCGATCCAGTAAAAACCAAAAGAATTAGCGTCAATTCGCTCTCTTTCTCTCCGATTATTCTTTCGTGCATGCGATAAATCCTTACAATTTTTGTTCTTTCTTCGCCTGAATTAAAATGACTAATGAGGAATAGGGTGATAATAAATTGATCGTCTCACCGGACACGTGATACGTCCTCCATCCGTATGCGACATTGAGTTCCTTTTTCCCTTGAAGGAGTCCGAGGTGGACGCGACCCGCGCTTTCCTGCGGGTTCGGTGTTCTCCAAGGTCTCGCTTCGACCCAATGTTGGGTAACGAGGGCCGCGCAGACGAGTCCTCCCCCTAAAAGAGAGAGGAAAAACGTCGCGAAGATGGTTCCTCTCCGGAACATCGACGTCATCTTCTCGGCCCTTCGACGGCTGTTCCCGGGGCAGCTGGCCACTGTATAGTTATCAAAAAAGTTGTCAATTGTTGTCAAAAAAAGAAGAAAAGAACGAAAGCAAAAAATGCTCACCCTGTCCCCGCGTAGCCTCGGCAAATTGAACCTGATTCAAGCTTTTCGAAAACTCTCCCTGTTTGACCTTCTGCGTGAATTGAGCGGCGCTTAATTTCTTGCTAAACTTAACCCTGTTGCAGCTCGACTTTGACTTGGATTTAAACTTGCCAGTTTTCTGAATCGAAGATGGCCGGGGTCGTCGAGCAAATGCGTACGGTATGGTATACGGTTGTGCTACGTAAAAATATATGGGTCTGTAGTCTTCATGGGGATGCGGTGGTGGGTAGCAGTTGCTTCCCTTTATCGAACAGCTGTTGTTACACGCACTAGGTGGATTGTTGCTGTACGTGTACGAGTTTGGGTGATAAATTCCGTACTGGTGCGCCGTTTTTCAAGCCTTTCTCAAACCTTTTCCCCAAATTCAATTCAATTTATTCTTCTGGTTTTCTTTTTTTTTTTTTCTTTTTGCTTTCGATTATTGTCGATTAATTTTATCTCATTAATACGACGGATATTATAAAACGAAACACGATCCGGACGGAAAAGAAGAAGAAAAAAAATACTTTTAATGTTTTTCGACGATTTATTATTATTATAGTTCCTCCAGTTTGTTGATCGCTTCGAGACTTCACGCGTTGTTGCGCCGTCGGTTTTTTTTGTCTTCTGCACTTTCCGATCACTTATGCCCAATCAAACGTCTCGATGGTTTGCGACGAGCTTCCTTAATGGACTTCTGAAAAAAGTCATAATATATTGATTATTATTTCGCTGCTGAAAAATTCTATGCCTAGTCTATATGTATGTGTCGTTGTTATTTATACTGATCTTGTAATATTAGAGTCTCACGTTATATAGTAATTATAAGAGTAGGTACCTATAATTATTCCCACATTATTTAAAAAATGTATGAGTATAATATATAGATATAGTGGCTATAGGTATACGACATCATCGTATCATAATGGATGGGATGAGTTTCTCCTATTTCTGTATTATTATTTTCGCGCGTTTCGAATTAATTAGGAACTGCAAACCTGAAGATTATAATTATATCTGTATGGAATTACAAGATAAAAGTATAAGGCGTATATTATACATTTGTTTGTGTTTTTTTTCCATGAAACATTTTCTTTAAACAATATGTAGATATAATGATAAATACCCAATTATATATTGTATAAATTATTTTATATTTCACGAGACGCCTGCAGAAGTTTGGAGAAATTTTTTGTTATATATACAATAAAGAGAAAGAACCAATATTATACACATCGCAGGGGTGTTGTCATATAAAGTATCATGCGTTTTGAGAAATGCAGTAAAAAAGAAAAAAGAAAAGGAAAAAAAACATTTATCTACACCACGAGGTATATAACAGCATATCGCGAGAGTTTGGCGAGGTGCGCACCTTGTGACACAGGATTTAACATGGGATATAACGGCATTCGTCCACTCGAGCGCCGGTTATAACCAAACCTGACCTCAACCTCTTCCATCTCTTTCTCTCCTTCGCCGCGCACTCGATGATCATTTTTTATCTCTCATTATTTTTCATTAAATCTTTCTCTTCTTTTTCTTTTTATTCATCTTTATTTCAACCCGCGAGGAATGTATCTCCCCGTTACTGCAGCTGATACTTTCCTCTCTCTCTCTCCTTTTCCCTCTCTTCTTCCTTATAGTTTTCTCGCTCTTCTTCTCGACTCTCCTTCTCTTCGATGTTGCATCCATATACATATGGGTGAACTCAACGAGTGGGCGAATCATGTTCTTCTTATTGTAGATACCGACCGAGAAATTCACGGACTTATATACGGAGATTTCAATGCCCGCGTAGAGAGTTAAATTATTTCTCATTATCAAGGGGTTCTCATTTATATAATGCGTTTTTTTTTTCTTTTTCTTTGTTTATGCGAAAGTATATATGGAAAAAGTTTCACTTTATTGCCGACGCGACGTATGCAGGTTGAAAATAAGCAAAAATTATTATTATTTTTTTCTTTTATTTTCGTTAATGCGAAATTGAAAAGATATACTTTTTTTTAGATAGTATCTATTTACTTTTAATTTCCGTGTGTGTGTAAACAAGTAATTCGATCGTATATATAAGGTGCGTGCAGTAGATTATACCGGTATACATATGACGGAAGAAAAAAAAAAGAAAAAAAAAAATTGGTGGCGGCTGAGGTACTTATTTCCTTTCGCGACATCGATATCCGGAATTATATATATCCATTATTATATGTGTACATAACGCATATGTATATATGTTATAGAAGAAAAATTTACATCCGCATATTATGTATGGTATATATACTAGATACATAATATACATATAAATTGATATATAAAATACATATGCAACGCAGATATGTACATACGATTTTATATACCACATTAGGTATATAGTTTTTTCATTTTTATGTATCGACATTCCATTATGTCTCGTATAACAGATATGTCCTTTTTTTATTTATACAGACATAAAAAATAGAGGTAGGTTAATGGAAATGTCGAAAATTGAGAGAAACAAATGAACGAATTAGACTACATTATATAGGTATGTGTATTCAAATATTTCATATACCTACTGCATTATGTGTTGTATTATACGTGAAAGAAAACCGGTTTGTTCGTAATATATGTGCTTAGGTTTCTGTTTAGTCAGGCTTTATAGTCGTCATATATACCTGCATTTTTTCTACTTCTATTTTTATTATTTACATTTTTCATTCCCCTTTCCTATACGTATAAATACATGATATATTCTACCGATCCATGCACAGCCACGATTTAGCCACGTGACGCAATCGGACAGCCGTTTACTGTTTTCAACTGCAGCAGTGTTCACGATTATGTTCGTGCCTCGCGTCTTTATATACTTTATTTCCATTTGATTAGTACCTATCTACTTTTTCTTGACTCATTTTTTTCTCCTCACTTTGTAAATCTGCTGATCTAACAGAATGCTTGCAGTCTACCCATATGTATATGTATAGTGCATCGCGGACTGCGGAATCGAGAAAAATGATAAGCAGTGCAGCCATTATTATAAGGGACATGAATATAATTGAGATGAAAATAAAGACGACGACGACGACGACGAGGAGGATGATGATGATGATGATGATGATGATACGCTACCGTGCGGTTCAACTCTATGTATAAAAATTATAATCGTGTACCTATACCTATGTAACTGGGTCAAACGAAGAACGCGATTTTTCAAACGCTTTCTGCAGCCGCCAACCCGACACCGAGACCAACTATAATTTAAGTACCCAATTTTATATCATCATCTTTATTACTATTCTTGTTATTATCATTATCTTCGTTATCAATTTCACTGTATATTATTTAAAACTATTCTATTCTAAAATAACATTATACATGATATCATACAGACAATTATATGCGTACATTAAACATTTTTTCTCTGTGCAGAAAATGCAGATTATAATCGATATGTGCAGGATCTTTCTGCACACAGGTATATGATTTTTAATTTCAATATGTCATGCAGATTTTTATACGTGTTTGCTCATAATTAGCAGCGATCGATCTGCGTATTACATAATTATCTGTGCAGATATTTATAGTGATCGAAGATTAACGATATAACCGGTTTTTTCTGTATATATATTTTGTTTATTAATTTTTCTACGTGCATTTAATGAGTTTGAAAGGTTATTTTATAAAAAGAAAGAAACAAGAAGAATAAAATCATCATCATCATCGTTATTACAGCGATAATTGTGCAACGGTTTCGTCTAATTATAAATCGCCTATCTTTTCATATAGGTATTATAATATTTCCGTAATTTATTTATCGGACGCTTTTATGCATAAACTACGTTAATTTTTTCTACATTCGCACCCTGCACGTTTGATGAAATTCTTTTTTTGTCATGTTTCCAAAATCGTAACTTATGTTATTTTTATTTTTGAAGAAATGCAACGATAAAGATAAATTAAAAAACTGCGGAAAAATTTCGCCCATATCCGCATCGATGGCTTCGCTATATCTAGATTTCGAAGTATACGCGTACGAAATGACTCATCAACATAATATTATAGGTACATCCGTTTTTAAATTCTCAATTATAGTATATCTATGTAATTTATTATTGCAGCGAACATATCGTGGCCTCGAATATTTTAATATACATTATAACATATGTATGATATACGTAGAGAGTCGAAACACATTCGTGTTAGTGAACATCTGATAATTACTTACCTTGATTAGCAAGTGTTATAATTCCTGCAGCACAAACGGAGCATTAAGATCCACCAAATCGTTGCGACATAATTAAGTATTTACGCCGTTGCAGCCCATCGAAATATCTCCTGACAAATTAGGTAATTAATAAACGCTGAACACCAATAACACTGTATAATATGATATCATTTTCTTCTTCTTCTTCTTCTTCTACACTCGGGTATAATACACCTAAGATTGTATGGAAGTGAAAAAAAAAAGAATCACCGATCTCGATCGCACTGTTGCCTGAAATTGTTGTTATTATTATCATTCACCGAACAATGGTCAAACTCTTTTTATTCTTTTATATTATTATAATCGCACTATTATTTTCGTTTTTATTTTTTTTTTTAACCGCTTCACTCACTTTTGTGTAAATTTATATATAGTGCCGATCGCGATATAATAATATATCGTATTTGTCAGAGTTTATTGATAAAATTGTTGAATTCTTTTGGTTTTTTTTAATTACACATGTTTTAACGGATATAATTTCGTTGAGGTTTTCACGTGTGACGACGTCTCGCAGCGTGGCTCACAATCGGCACCGAATTATAATATAGTTGTTGATCGATAGATACAAATTTTTACCTGGCATTCGGTGTATTTTTTTTTTTTTTGGTTGAAAAAGAAATTCCTCAGTTGTCAGCATAAATTTTCTATACTCTTTTACGTTTTTGTGTTCGTATAATGTTTTCACTGTTTAACGTTATAATGTATAATATTATATGGCAGCTGCAGTGTCTCCTATGATAAAAACTAGTACGGGATAATTGAACGATAATCTCTTTGACCACGTAATATTATTTAAGATATATTTGTATGCGACGAACCACCGGATCACACCGGACGCCGAACACCTTATTCCAGTTCTCGCGACTAACAGTTTTACGCTTTGCCGATTCCTCGCGTTTCACCGCGGCAGCGTCGACCTGTTTCTTCTTTTACCTCTTTATTACTCTATACCTGTATCGTGGTTGTTTTACCTGCCGCTAACAGGTGGGAGGGCACCACGTACCTTACGTAGTTTTAATCATTTTTCATCTGCGGGGTGAACAGAGGAATTCCAAAGATCGTGTCTGCACCCTATCCTGCCGACCATATCGATCTGCCTTTTCAAATCATCGAGTTATCGCCAATTTTCTGCCTTTCAAAGTGCAGAGAAGAATGAAATTTTCCGATTGGTTTTATACGCGTAGCTCAATTAATATATTCGGCGGATATACGTCAGTCGATATACGTAGATTGTCAAATTGCCACAATCTCTTTTCTTCTATGTGTGTGTCCGTTGAAATCCGTGCGAATCTGATTGCAAGGCACGTGTCGCAATGCGAAGAAATATAGGGAATAAGGAGCAGGATATAATAAATAAAACTGCTCTTACATACCATCAATTTTATCAATAAAACGCGCTTTTAATGACAAACATCATCCAAGAAACTATAATGCATGAGCTCTTTAGAGTTTAATTTTTAGGTTTTTCGATTTATTCTTTCTTCTAATCCTCATCATCGGAAATTGTTCCTTTCATTTATTATCATTATTCAATGATCAACTTTTCGATGATCATGATAATGATTTATATTAAAAAAGAACTATGGTTCCGTCGGCGAATTCGTCGATGTCAATCTTCGTTTCGGGTGGTTCGCTGTTTATGAGCCATTCGCGAATTATTAATAACCCAACATTAACACCGTGGAGGAAAAACGGCGTCAGAAGTATCCTGTATGAGTTTGAAGAATAAGCGAGAAATATCTAAACACATGTCCGGATCGTCTGCGAAGAATCGATTGTAAATATATAGGAAAAAGAACTCACCAAAATGAATATCCGGGAAATGAAACGGACGTGAATTCTCCAACGATAGTATCTCTGATTGCGATATCTTGTTGCGTATTCATCGTATAATGCAATGCCGTGATAAGAATCGGAAAGATGTTCAAACACGCGGCCACGATGTTGGAAATAAAAATACCCTGAAATACAAAAATAAGTTATATTCCTCTACGATTATTATTCTTTGTATTCCCTCAAGTGGCATTAGGAGCTTTCTATTATTTCTTCTTCTCCCGATTAACTCGTTTTCTGAAAGCACGTCTGGTTGACCTTAAATTACGTACCTATATATATATCATTGTGTGTGTAAAATTGTTTGTCAATTCTGGTTGTTATAGAGACACAAAAACTTACCAAAACGTTGAAATATGTCTCAGGTGGATTCCAAATACTGTTTATCACTGAAAGTACGGCGGAAGTTACGGCTGCTGCGAGAAACAGAGCCACAAAAATCAAGTTGCTCACCCAAGCTCCGGCGTTCACAAAAGGTGGGATATCTGGACAAAAAGAAAAAGAGGAACGAACGGCTTCGTATCAAGTTCATTCAATTTTTAAATTTATTTTTAATTTCACTCTCCAGAGATGCAAAATTTACCTGTGCCGTTTCTCGAAGTTACAGTGACACCGATGGACGACGACGATGATCCTCTGGGAGCGCAAGCGAAACTCGGCAGATCACCAGCCAGAAGCGTCTTTACTTCCGTTATCCTCTCTTCCGATGTCGACATACAACTCCATGCACAGGCGTTCGAACCCCAAATGCAGGTAACTATGGGAAAGACAAATATCGCAACGATTTTTACACGTCCATCGTTGTACTTTTTCCCCCGCGAATATCAACAATTTTTGTTCGTCAAAATGTGCCACTCAATTGAAATGCGGTGATATTACAAATCTCTTACTGTAAAGATCATATGTCGTAGGCGTCTGAACAATTCTTCTGATCAAAATCCCTTTGAAAAGGCCATGATGCACCTCCGAGTTTCTGTCTGCTATCAGTCCGGATGCAGGGGAAACTGTTGAACCAATCCAGTACTCAGTGGCCATGGAAACGCAGATTATTAACACAGATGTGATTGACATAAACGCCGTCACGGTAAGAAACATTCCGTATTTTTTAGCCATTTTTTTAAGTTACTTTTTCTTTTTATATATTTCTTGATTCATTTGGTTTTCGATTTTGATTGGTGTTTTCTTTTTAAGTATAATCAGATTCTCTACCCTGCGTATTGTACTGTACTTGTATGTGGTTTTGAATTTCGCTCAATTTGCAACGTCTGCGAAAATGGTTTATTTTTATAATCACTTCGTTCGAGGGATCAATTTGTTATGTTGAATATATATTTTCTAAGATTTTCGACACTGCAAAACTTATGGAATCACTTGTAATTTTCACTGATTCACTGCAGATTTCGTTTTTCGACGGTCGAATTTATATAGCGAAGTGAACGCTATCGGATTTCGTTCATGTAGCCGTTATCTTATGCCATAAAAAAAATAAGTAGAAGCAAATCAGATTTCAGATGGATCAATAATTCGCTGTTTGCCATAACTTATAAAAGACTCGAAACTCTGTTACTTATCATCCGCTCCTGCAGCTTCGATGAATAATGTGTGCAATTTCAGCCGTCAGCATGATATCCACCTGTTGGACAAGTAAAATTCAAATTAGATTTCAAAATTTGAAAAATTTCAATAGTCAGAATCAGGTGTCCAATGTGGAGGACGAAGGTATTAAATGATTGAATGAATTTCAACGATTTTTACAAACATGTGAAGTCACTGCAGATTGTACAAGTATCTCGAAATTCCCACCATTCATAAACAAGTATGCAAATTTAAGAGTTCGTACTGTAATGAACCAGGCTTGATTAGACGAATTCCAATACGCACATATTAAACGAGCAACAAACCCAAAAAAAAAAACAATCAATGAATTGTCTGACGGATGTTATAATTCACTCCATTTGGTCCGCACATCGACTGCTTTGCCAATTAGATTCATTCCATAGATATATTGCTATCTTATCATAGATTAGTTTGAAGTACGTCGGCCGATATAGGTATATGATGTAATGACACACAGTTTTCAATAAGTACTACATTATTCCGCATCTATGGTCAATGCCAAGTTATGTTTTTTTTCGTTCTTGGTCCCTAATCTTTGCGAGACTCTTGCGTTCTGCGTTTATGAAGATCAAAAACTATTGAAATAAATTGATTCGAATTTGTAATTCTGAAAATGAGATGAGTTGTTTGTCATTTTATTCTGTAACAGCGGCGTATATTTTGAAGCCTTGTAGTTTCATTCATTCGTATATTCAAATTTATTCATTAAAAATTTTTTTATTATGTATTATAGAAAGAATTTCTGTTCATTCGACCTGTTTCATTAAACATTGGCTCATTCAAAGCGACAGTGATTGTTGGCTTTGGCGCGTTTGTTGGCTAGTAGAACCATCTGTGGAAAAGTCTAGAACTTATTTCGATTTCAAAGTAACGTACTAACCAACGAATTCAGGTACTAACCTGAAGAAATTCTTCAGTCAACGAGCGAGAATTGCCAAAAGAGGTGCAGTAAGTGCAAATACATTGCAAATGATTAACACATTTGTCTTTGCATTGATTTCGTATTCAATTTTAAACTCCTTGGAAGTTTGATTTTGATTCGTCACATCGTTGATGATTTGGGATAATTCAAGATCTTGATTTCTGACTTGGACCCTGCAAGTTATGACTGACAGCTAACCTAAAAGTTTGAACTCTCGGTAATCGGTCGATACACGTCGTAGTACCTAGTTTCTAGATTTAAAAATGGATAATAGTTTGCCAAATAGGCTACAATCGAACGAGGAAATAATAGAAGAGTTGACACGAGATCTGGCTGAATCTGCGATAAAAGTTACGCCAGAAAAAGAGAGAATCAACCAAGTTCCTGATGTCAAAGAGACGAGTATCGATGACAAAACAACAAAGAGTTGCATTTCTGAAACCAACGATGATCCGTTTGCTGATATAGGAAAGGATGATGAGTCAGATGATGCGACAAAAGTGACTGAACTACCGGATGATTTTGTCGATGAAGAAGCACTAAAGGACAGAGAAGTCGAGCTGACGGATGATCAAAGAGAGGTTTGTGTTTCATGAGTGTTCAAGTGCTCGCAGATGTCTTGGGGGTCTGGAGAATATTTGTTGCTAGCTATGGTAATCCCATGGAAAATTTTTCATCAAAATGTCTTCTAGGAATTAAAAAAAGAAGCACAGAGTCTAAAGAATGAGGGAAACGAGCTCTTTAAAAATGGAGAATATCAAAAAGCTATGGAAACCTATACCAGAGGCTTACAAACCTGCCCTTTGGCTTTTGATACGGATAGAGCGATTTTATATGCCAATAGAGCAGCCTCTAAAATTAAATTCATGGTAAGAGCTCCAGAGTTTTCCAGTCAAATTCAATGCAGAACATCATAGTAGAATGGATCTAGTGGTTCTGAAACACTGACATCAATAATATCAAAAGTTGCAATCTTTCCTACCACCAGGATGAGAAAGAATCCGCTATTTCTGACTGCACCAAAGCTGTAGAGTTGAATCCGAGCTATGTGAAAGCTTATCTGCGTCGGGCTCAGCTGTACGAGGAGACGGATAAACTAGACGAAGCTCTGGATGACTTTAAAAAGATTCTTACCTTTGACCCAGCGCACAGTGAAGCCAATTACGCAGTAAGAGTAAGTGAATATCAAGTTGCAAATTACTTTGCTTTGAAGTTACTAAATAAAAGCACAAAAATTACTCATAAAGAATGTTTATACTTCCGAATAGAGATTGCCGCCACTCATAGCTGAGAGGAATGAAAAACTGAAAACGGAAATGATGGGAAAGCTTAAAGACCTCGGAAATTTGGTTCTTAGACCGTTTGGTCTTTCCACAGATAATTTCGAGCTGAAACAAGACCCGACCAGCGGAGGATATTCCGTGAACTTTAACCAAAATCCAAGATAATAGTCAAGAAAGCTGAAAATATAAGGGATACAAAAACGCATATGGATATATATATAAATATTTATAAACCATCTACATGTTTAAGTTACATAATAAAAATATACACCGGTATAACAACTGCATATGATTTTAATAGCTCCGTCGTTCGATATCTCCTTAACAATTTCTGCTCCCACTGAAATTTTCAGGGAATTTCAAGCAGTTTCAGAAAACTACATACAATTCCAGGGGCGTTATACGGCGATGACTCAAAAATATTCATAGTCTGAAAAAAAATGATAACAGCAGATTGATGCATCACAGGCGATACGTTTATTACTAAGAGGCGTGAAAAAGAAGTTGCTGCAAAAAACACTGCGCACGCGAATAATGACGAATGCCGGCCTAGCCGAGTAGAAAACGGTATAGGTAGGCGAGAAACCGGCGCTTGCGCGATTCCGGCGTAGCATGGAAATCAAGCTCATTACACGCGAAACAGCTTGAAGAAGCACGTCGCTTAGCTCCGAAGATCAAATTTGACAGTATATTCTATTCCTACATCCATAAAGATGTATTAAACTTTCATGCATATCATTAAAAAAAAATCTGAGAAAACCGCCCCTCCATTGAAGAACGGAGCTCAAAAGACGTCCTTGTAAATTCGAAGCGCGGTTGCCCAGCCATATAGCTTTACACAAGAGGCTTTGTTGAGCAAACGGAGGACAAGTAGAACAAAATAAGCTGTTAAACGATAAGAAATTAGAAAAATAAAAACTGCGAGGGGTAGTTTTCCAGACTGCAACTATTTTCAAAAATTCCAAACCGTTTAACTGTGATTAAATAAAATCATGTGGTGCATTCGGTTTTGAGAAGACAAGTGAATTTATGAAAAGTAAAAACCTACCGCAACCGGAAATATCATAAAAAAATGACCGAAGGACTCTGCAGCACTGTGGAGGTAAGAATTAAAGGTCGCGTTTTACTGGATAACATTGTAACTCTCGTTAAAATTTTTAGTATTTGTTATCGCAATAATAACGCAGGTTCGAGCAGAAAATCTTTTACCTAATCCTTTTATCATTCTCTCCTATTAGGCCTTATATACCGCTACTGTCATCATGCGGCACGTCTCTCTGTTTATGCAAATCAATAATTTTACCGTTATACTACACGCTCCCCGATCGTTGTACCCCGTGTCTAAAAATACACCCTCAGCACGCTTATTTTTTGAGGTGTGAGAAAAAAAAAATAACCCACCCGCATGGGTACGAAGACCGTTTACTTTGTGATCTGGGCGGATCAGTTGAAACTTTTTGATTATCATGCGACCAACATTTTTTTTAGTCTTATTATTGAAAGGTTTGGAGGATAAGGAAAATATCTGGTAACTCAAAAAAAAAAAAAAATAACGAGAGTATGTTGATATAAAAATTTGATCATTAGTTATTTTAGAGAATTTTTCTGGAGCATGGTGGAATCGATTCAGGTATATAAACATCGATGTATCACTTAACGTTATTACACAACGTAGTTGTGCAGTATTCTCATTCTTATAAAATTTAATCTCGGCTTCCGCGACTTCCCACTGCTCTCCTCCCTGGACTTCTATAGATATAAGCTCATTACCGCACTCACCACATTGCATATATCAAATACATGATCGTCATGCTTTCTCTTGATATGTTATCCCATCTTTATTACTCGGGTGGCTACTGTCATCTTGTTTCTTCGGCGGGATTATATTATATTATAAAGATGCACGCAGTAGTTTGTCGTATCTTTTTGTCGGTTGAACTGTGGACTCTGATATGCATTTTTCCTCGTGAATTATGTCTCATCCCCTTTACAGTCTTATCTCCTTCAGAACCTCCACCCTGCTAATTCAACGTCTAGTACCGCTCCAGTCTGATATAATGAGGAAGAAATATATTTCAATTATACGCATTCCAGAATCCCTGATTCTCGGGAAAGTAGGTAATATTTTTTATTCAACGTGACACACTTTTTTAATTACATTCCTGCTACGGGACAGATTCGCCATTTTTTATTCTTTCATTTCTTGGCACCATGCATTTTTTGATAAATATAAACAAATGATGAAAAAAAAACAGGGAGGAACAAACGTAAAGAACTGTTACATCGGTTGATTTATTTTTATGATCGAAATAATAGGAAAGGTCCTTGTACTACTGCGTCGAACGTGGAGTGGAATTCAATAAATGGGAGTCCTGAAACCCTAAGGGGGGTGATTTGTTTCGATTGGACGTGCAACGACTACCGATCAACTTGAATCCCCGAGGTTATCGAACGGCAGTCAATCACGTAATGGGTACCAATACCAATATGGTTCAATTAATAACCGGCTACAGTGATTAAACCACCACCCATTTAGTTTAATCTAGCTCACTCGGAGCATGGAAGTTGCTAACTTTTTCTACACTTTTCACATGATTCAAATCCTTTTTTCCAATATTCATATCAATAGTCGATCCAATTACGCGAACTCGCGTCGAAAAAGAAAAGAAAAGAAAGGAAAGGAAAAATCCAATCATCGTTGAGTAACCAATATATGAAAAACTAATAAATTATACCTGCGCCAAACGAATCTACAAAAGAATAATAATTTGCCGATACAAACTATCGAGAGAAACCGGTTGATTAGGATAATGATAATATAAATATCGCCCGTCATATTTTTTGAATGTTTGTGCAATAAATAAAATCATGGGAAGGCCTTCAATTACGATCCCTGCAGGCACGGCGGGTGTATTTTCGTTCAGAGGTGGTTCTTATTATTTAATGGAACTTTAGCCGGGAGCGAAAAGAAGAGTTGGCGGAGGCGGGGGTGGGGGTGGGAAAGATAAATCTAGTGGTTGACGTCAAGAGGTAGGTCGGTATTGGTATGTGTGTTCCTGCAACGAGTCTGGAAAAATAAAGCTAATCCAATAAATGAAAACACCCCGTTGTGCCGGTAGCGATACCTTCTCTTCTTATTTTAATCTTTATTATTTTGCTCCAATCGAGCTTTTTCTCACAGCTTTTTTTTCTCTCTCTTTCTTTTCATCTTTATCATTATCCGCGTAATCAAATTCACGGATTCATCTTTTATATAAGCTAAGATTTTCCAACAGTGGATTTGAAAATATGATTTCGACGTCAGTCCTTTTTCGTTTTCTTTAATGCCTGTTCGCATTTTTCACCGTCGTATTATTATATAAACTGACAGCTATACGTGCTTGACTTTTACACACCCCATACGCCATATTATTCGCTATGATCCTCAAATATATATTATCTCGATGCTTGCGTGCTTTTCGCAGGTTCATATAAACCATCGTCTGCAGCTAAAGGATTCGCAGCTCATTTTTCAAGAAGTTTCTTTCGATCAATCATCGCACCTATCTTTCTCTTTCATTCATTTTCTTCCTCTTCGTCTCCAGCTCCATCCCTCCTAATCTTCGACCCAGGGTAGATTTTTGTCTGAACAAAAAATTAATAGACTATCTGAATTAATGTGCGTACGTATATGGAAAAAAAGAAGAATTCAAAATGGTGAACCGAAATTTGAACGTGCGTAAAGTAAATTTTATTTTTTAAACTCCGCAATTGTCAGTGACAAATTAGGCGAAGTTGACGTTGAAAAATTTGTCGCGATCGTTGTTGTGATGTTATTCTGCATTATTATTATTATTATTTTTTTCTATCATCACTACTCTCGAGGACCTTCGAAGTTTGAACGAGGCGAATGAATTGTTGCTCAATTTTCGTCGGTGTATTAATTGCGGCAGGTTCGCCGATACCATTGTTATTGTGTGTCAAGTGTTGTACTTCATACTCGGGAATTGTTACGGTTTTTCGCGTTAATTATACACGTTATTTATACATGCGAAACCGCTTGACGATCGATTACAAATTGGCCAATCACAATGAAGTGGAATGGTGTGAAAACAAAATAAAAAGCAGAGAGCAGGGCGTCGACTGAGGTTTCAGATTGACTAATTTAATTACAATCGATTTCCTGATGTAGAAATTGAAAATGAATTGGAAAATAATTCCTATACGTATACATATAACGTAGGAACGTCTGACGTATATTTTCAGTCCTCATAGTAATTTCAAAAAATATTAACAGTAGCACTTTCCATCTCACCTATACAGATTAACGTTCGAGATTCGGATTCGATTTTCAGATTGCCTTTATGAACGGATGTGCGTTGCTATATACATGACCTATATTTCTGTTGCACACAATACAAATGTGATAAGGGATGGGGTGTTAAAGCGGCGACGCCTCACGCGCGATCAGTATATCTTTTGATATCGATGCGCTTGTAGAATTTAGGGTCGGAGAAATCGATGATAGAAGAGAAAAGCCGGCTATAATCGTGATGAAGTATATTGTGAAAAAGTAGGAAGCTGCAAGTAGATCTTGAAAAATACCACGAATATATTAAAAACCTCGTGGAATTAGGTTTTCTTCTATATGAGTAAAATCGCCGGCATTTTAAATTTTCATCCCCCTCGAAATATCCTAGATTATCTCTTTCGTCTTCAATCATTGACGCCATCTTGATTTTTCCATTTCATTTCTGTATAGGTAGTATACTTTTCGCAAAAGGTTTGATCTTTGATCCCCGTTTCACCCGATGCGCAGAAAATGCTCGTCACTGCCATGGAGAAAATCTCAAAGATGCTGCGAGATAAATTTTCGGCCGGTGGTCGGCATCCCTATTGCAAGGGAGGATATCGTAGGCGGCCGCTTTGGGAGAAGGAGGGATTGATCGTCATGGGCAAAGAGCTGCGGCAAACCGACGAGGAACGAGCTTTTCCCAGACGAGGAAGGAAGAAGGAATCGATGCTGGAGGCAAACCAGCTGCTGCTACTGCCCACTGCTGCTTATTCTTCGTACAGAAATCGCCTGATGAAATACACGCCAAAAACGCTCTGATGAATACCCCTTCGAATTCATTGAATTTTTTACACCTTTAATTTTCAACTGAACAGCCCTACAGCACGACGTTTGATCCGAGTTTTGATGACGATATAGGAGCAGTCACAAGGGTCTTAAAAATGAAAGACTCGCATTTTTTTCTTCGAACGCCCTCGCATCCGGAATTCAAGCATACAGGCGCAGCGAGTGCGCTCAAAGATTTCCCTTGCTGATTAGGATTGCCTCAATTAACAATCTCTCCTACCTGATGTCATATTTATCTAATCAGAGTTTGTACAACGTTACTCTCTCGTCCCATGAAATATTTCGTGTGCTTTATTTGATAAGGAGAAAGTATTTATCGTATAGAGTAGAACCATGGATAAAACTGCTGATTGACACGATCATTTTTTTATTTCGAGATGCCTAATTATGTTACAGAAACAGCCGTCTATGAGAAACAAACCACGCAGGTTGACACGGCGGGAAAAATGGCCTTTGCACGTGGGTCTTTTTCTGCTGTACATTTTGGTGCAGACTACGACATCGGTCTATACATCAACAACAGCGGAGAATTTAGAACAGCCTGTTTCCGCCCTATCGCAGATCAACAAAGACCACGAAACGGCGCGTTCCGAAATCAAGAAGACCCCGGATGACGGTAATAAAGTCGGTACTCCAAGCTCTGCCACGAAAGAGCCGTTATTACAAGTGCAAAAACCGACGCTCGAGAGCCCGAAGGATAACAAACAGCGCGAAGAACCCGGCGCGGAGTCTAAGGGAGAAGGAAATAATATGCAGAATCAAAAATTGAATACTACGGTAAGTTGGCAGCTTTCGTGCGATCCTCCTCTGTTTTTCTCTCCATTGCTTCATTCAAAACGCCTTCTGATCAGTGGTAGTGACGATGAACTCTTGAAATATTGCAGGGAATGCCCGTTCGAGTTACAACAGAATCAGAAGATATACGACCAACTTATAGACCACGCAGACCCAACTGCTCCGCTCCAGCTATCGAACAATTTCCCAGACCACTGATGGGGCCAGAGGCACGAAAGCACGGTGGCCTGATAATCCATGTGCTTGTCGCTGTCTACACTTTCCTTGGGTTAGCCATTGTCTGCGATGACTATTTTGTCTCTAGTTTGGACAGGATTTGTGAAGGTGATTATATCGTATGGTACATATGAACCATTGGCGCTAACAGCCTTATTAACCTCCTTTTTATCCGATTCATAGAACTCAGACTCTCCCCGGATGTTGCCGGGGCCACCTTTATGGCGGCAGGTTCTTCCGCTCCGGAATTGGCAACTGTTGTGATAGGTGTTTTCTTCGCAAAAGATGATATTGGGGTAGGTGGCCTTTTATAAAAATCTATTATACCATTGCTTTGCTTTGATTTATCCATTTGACATGAAAAGACCGATCTCCACTTCAGAATGTAAGATGTCTCAATTTTTCAGGTAAGCGGAGTGATAGGGAGTGCAGTTTTCAACATAATGTTTGTGATATCGGTTTGCGGCCTATGTTCTGGAACAGTCTCAAAATTGAACTGGTGGCCACTTTGCAGAGACTGCTTCTTCTATGCAATTTCCATTCTTGTTATGCTTGGTACCATTTACAACGAGTCTATATCTTGGTAAGTATCCCATTCAAATAACTTCCAATTCCTTCTTCTCACCTCTTAATACAATCTCACGATGAATCAATTCTAGGCCTGAGGCGCTGCTCATGCTGATAACATATGCTATCTATTGTGTGGTTTTATCGTTCAACGAGCGTTTGGAACGCTGGGCAAAGTCTCTAAATCTACCATACCTCCCAAAAGACAGCGATCCTGCCGAAGAAAGTGCGTTGGTTAGCTACAGGTCACTTCAGGAGGAAAGGCTCTCCTATACCGGACCCAATTCACCAGTTACCGAACAAATCAAAAGCGAAGGTGCAAAATATGAGCAATTTTTTTTTTTTCCATCCTACTTTGCAACAATAATTGGTACAGCCTCGAGTAGTCTCATAAAATGTAACACGTGATTCGATTCTTCCAGGTAACGGTATGCAGGACATTTCCAATCCGCAGGCTGCCAAACCACCACCGTGTCCAGCACAGCCGCAGTATTACAAAGCGAAAGAGGCCGATCCCAACGAAATATCTCCATTAGTTATGCCAACCGATGGAGGAAAATGGGGACTTTTTTCCTGGGGGCTGGTGTACCCTATACACTTCATGTGTCGACTTAGCATGCCGGACTGTAGGCAGGAAAAATGGAAGAGATGGTACCCCTTCACTTTCTGTGTATCCATGATTTGGATCAGCTTTTACAGCTATTTTATGGTCTGGATGATCACTATAATTGGTAAGCTGCGTTTCATTTATTTTATCGCCATCGTATTCTTTGACATTTATATCATTCGAGGGTAATAATCCACCTATATTCCTCGTTGTTTTCAGGGAGTACGTTAGGTATCCCAGACACGGTGATGGGTTTGACATTTGTGGCCGCAGGAGTGAGCGTTCCAGACGCCCTGTCGTCCTTGGCCGTTATAAAAGAGGGACTGGGAGACATGGCTGTAAGTAACGCAGTCGGCAGCAACGTTTTCGACATTCTCGTTTGCCTTGGACTCCCATGGTTCATTCAAACTGCTATGATTCAACCAGGTTCACACGTTAATGTCACGAGCAGAGGTACGATAAAACAAATGACATACTTCGTCGCAAACTTATCACTAATTTTCACCATTGTTCATGATATTTAAATGCTTTGTTTAGGTTTAACTTACTCAACGATATCGCTGCTATCGACAGTGGTGTTTTTGGTAGTGGCGACTCATTTGAATGGCTGGAAATTGGACCGACGATACGGTGTGGTCTTGATGGCTTGGTACCTGATTTTCATCGCGTTTGCATCCTTGTATGAACTAAACGTTTTCGGTGAAATGAATCCTCCCATGTGTCCCAGTCTGTTTTAAACCCAGCGTTCGAATCGTCGATCCAAAACGATGTTGTGGAATAGATACCGGTGAAAAACTACCGATGCAGCGGCAGTGGCAAGAAAATTAAACTCGCAGTCATCACGTTCAGTTTGGTAAGATATTTTTGTGTTACATATTTATCTCGTTTATGTTTCCACGTGAAAAAAATTTGAGAAGAGAATTAAACACAGCCACATGTTGATCCAGTATTCTAGCATCCGTGTGTCTATCCTCTGGACATTAAGATGCTTGTGAGCTTCCGATGATCGCAGATAAAACCAAAAACGATCTTGTAGAGATCTAAGAATAGGAGATCGTGCGCCGAGCTAATGGTATCTGATACTTATCTGTTATCTTGAA
Organism: Athalia cordata; assembly: GCA_963932425.1. Lineage (NCBI taxonomy): Eukaryota > Metazoa > Arthropoda > Insecta > Hymenoptera > Athaliidae > Athalia > Athalia cordata. The sequence goes on from OZ010625.1 coordinate 64,788,299, forward strand.
TCTCCGACAACTTCTCGATGACACAGAACCCCTTGTATCGGTATCCTAAATATCTTTACCCCGGTATAAGTAGTTGAAAACATGTGTCGTAAAATAAAAAAATTAATCGATTGATTGTCTAGCTTCTCCCTACTGTGCATTTTGGGTTGATAGAATATTAGCGATTCAATGAATTTAATTAGGGTCAGAATTCCGTCGTACGCTTACAACGAGAAATAGTTTAATTTGATGGTCGCCAGAAAGTGCAGTGTCACATTATAGAGCTTCCAAATAATGTATTCCTCATTCTGTGATTTCCTGGTTTCATGACATTCCAGTCATATGCGTAATTCGAGTTAACGGTTAGCAATAGGCTCAAGTTTCAAGCCATTCTACTCCGATAGCGCCAAGCCGTATCAAAACTAACCCCAAACTAATTAAGCTGACTAAACATTATATCGTGTTCGTCCATCTGAGCTACGAGAATGAATTGATACACCCTAGGTTAGTTATTAGAACATAGACGGAGGGAATTTCAGAAAGCAAAATTTATACCCTGCGAAGTATATATCGGACTTGATGATGAAACGATGCTTCTCTGAAACGAATTCGTCTCTTTGATCAATCGAAAAGCGGTTTTTTTTTTTTGGTTTTATATTTTATTCTTTATGATTAGGCGTAATATCGTAGTTTCTATTCCGAACTTCCTAATTACAGACCAAAGAGGATTTGTCGCATGTAACTTAAATCACCGCATTGCCTTTATCTGGATAAATATATATGAGTATAGTAGCAGGTAAAAACATAGCAATCACACAAATTGATCGTTAGATTCAACATGACGACTTCTTTATTAAATAGAAAAAAAAAAATGCGGAGTAAAGTTAATTCCAAACAGACAAGATAAAAGAGTTACTCAATAGGAATAATTTATTTAGAAGCTCATTAATCTGGATGAAGAAAAAAACTAGCAAAAAAAAAAAAAAAACAAAGAATGGAGGTCATTCAAGTTTATTATCCATAATTATATTTTAATACGTTCGTTATGGGTATATTTTTTATTCCATGCAGAGCGTATGGATTTGATAATAACGTAAAAACATTCCAGTGTAAAACATGCGTGTGTAAACGGGAGAAGAAAAATTGACAGAAATAACGGAGATCTGCAGCATTCGTGTGACAATACATTAATCAGTATTATTATGATTGTTAATTATTATTATTGAAACAAACCCTTAGAATATAGAATTAATGCATCTGTTATCGAGAAATCTTGACACATGGACCTTTGAAATGAACAAATGAACAAAAAGTAAAAAGTTTGCTTGGAATATGATGTACGCGGTTCCGTCAAGTTTATCATATGTATATTACATTGTACAAGACATCGAAAGCTTCACTTTGAAACAATATAAATTAGTTTAGTTGAAATTTGTACTAATAACCAAAGGACAAAAAAGTAATTGAAAAAAAAAAAAAAGGAAAAAATTAGTTCAGCGTTGTTTATATATTTATATATTAATTGTTAGAATTATATTATATATTATGTATAAATGGTGTAATAATAATAGTTGCCATCGACAGTAGGGGATAAAGTTAATTAAGAAGAAAACGGATGATGAATAAACCAATCTTGGATAAAAGATGGAAAAATTATGGGAGTGATATCCCGTTTAGATAGTGACGAAGATGGAATACTTGATGTATTTTATCCCATCTGACGATAGTAACGGTTTGTATATTTGCAATCACATACACAGTATAAAACGTCTGTATAAACAAGAAGAAACAATGGGGGAGAAAAATAAAACCAAATAACCAAATATAACAATATAGGGTAATGTAAATGGTGTGTAGCTGTTCGTGTATAGCGTAGGAAAGGATGCGACACATCGAAGTAAAGGCTCCTCGCGACACGAGAGGAATATAAATTGATTGAAGAAAGACAATAATTAACGCAGCCTTAACATGATGAAAGTATCTACTATCCTGTATATTTATTGTGGTTACTTTTCTTAATATTTACATATTATACTTATATTTATTGAAATTATAATTATACGAGCGTTTGTTCTTACAAAAAAAATTTCATCAACGACGATATAAGCCGCCTGAATTCCATTAAGAAAAAAGAAAAACTTCGCGGATTTGAAGATGTGCAAAATTGATTGGCTGCATCACCAGTCGTTAAAAATTGGAATACGATAGAATTATCGTTGCATAGAGATATTTTTTGTAGAATTTTCTCAATTAAATTAAATAATATTATTATATCCTGTATAAAACTGACGATGTAACACCTGGGATCAGTTTTGGTAATCCCTCAAACGATTTTATTCAGTGTCGTAATTGGATTCGACATTTCTATTTTTTCTATTTCTCGCTAGCGAGTTCCATGTGGTAACATTCTCTACGTATTTCAATCGATAGCAATCATGCAATTTAGTGCAATATCATTCAACTTTAATCTCAAGCAGAATTTCGAACTGTGCGGTTCAATGATTTCCACGAAATTGGCTAATTGTGAATAATGCTGACAATAATTTTCTACAGAATCTTGTAATTTTTAGACAACGGATAGTTATTTAAATTAAAAACATTGGAGTGATGATATTTACGTGACATTTATTCAAAATATTTACCGTATCGATAAACGAACAAACGCAATTCAACTCGATCTAGTTTGAAAAAGACTGATCGGCAACCGTTAAGACTGACTGTGAGAAAAAAATATTAATCAACAATAAGTATCGAAGCTATAAACGATCGTTTTTGAAACGTAACCACGATTTTGTTCTTCTTCAATTTTTTGAAAAAGTGAACAGAGGTATTTCTGAAAGTAAGACAATGCGAAAATCGAACCAAGTAATTCTTTTGAATATTTGGTTTGATCTGACGAAAACCATCCACGAAATCAATTGGATTAGTTTGAATTTTGATTAGTACAAACGAAACTCAGATCATTTCCTTCATATGGAGACAGAATTTGAAGAAAATTATGCAGCAAACTATTGGCCAATTTTCCAGGGGTCATTAATATTAAAACTGCAGCATATAGTTATTAAGGTATTGATGTGTATAAATAGAACCGAATGAAAAGTCTTTGAAAAAACAAATATCTACAAAAAGTAAACGAGAATGTAACCATAAGGACTGCGCAGTAATTATTTATTCATGTACCATAAAAAAAAAAAAAAAAAATAGATCCTAAATGTTTAATGTTAACTATTAAATATATTGTGTAAAAGCATACGATACACGTATATAGAATTGATAGAAGGAATTTGAGACAAATATATAGTATACAGTACTTCATCGTTGAGCGGGCGGTAAAAGCAAAAATTTTACGTTTTTCTTACGCATGAATTATCAGTCAAATCAGATCTGTTATTTTTTACCACTCGTTCAATCGTATCAAGAGCCGCATGTAATATTTACAGCTTTCGGTAGTTCCAAAATATCCAGCGATAAAGAAAATCTTGTAATAAAAAAAAAATTAAAAATTAAAAGCTTTGTTGTTCTGTTATCGATAAACTTTGGAATTATATTAAAATTGGCAATGAATATGTTTAGTATTAAACTAGCACAATTCAAATAAATACTTATAAAAATAATAATAATAATAATAATAATAATAATAATAATAACAATAATTGCAACGACAAACGAAAATGAGAGGTCATCGCTAATTTACCTAGTGATGTGATGATAAAATGTAATGTTAATTATTATATAAACGTAAAGTCTGTGAAATTAAGCTTGATAGATTATCATATACGTATTGAGCTGGACACGTACAGACGTTAGTAATAATGTGTTTTGATTGTTTCGTAAAATAATTATTTCGAAATTATCGATTATCGTCCTCTCAATTGATCATGCATGAGTGTACATGTATAAACTCATCGTTGCACCACAAAGTCAGTTATTATTACCAATTATTAAATATACATATATATTCTTTTGTTTTTAAACAATTATTCTATTTAGACAATATTCTACGAAATCAATTATAGATATTAGCAATTTTGAATCAATTGTAAAACGTGTCCTTATAGTGTACAACAGAAGTCAATATTTCCCCATCAAGTGTTAGGGAGAAAAAAAAAAAAAAAAAATTTGACATCACTTCGGTTATAATAATTTCTGTCATCGAATTTATTCCTCCAGATATTTTTCAAAAATCGTTATTTCACTATACAAATAACCAAATACAAAAGTTATATAGATACGCCAGATAGTATACCGTATACACAGAAATATACAAATACGTTTAATTTCTAAGCAAATAATAAAAAAAAAAAGAAATAATAATTAAAAGCAAATTAAAACGACAGTAATAATAATAACAAATAACAATAATATTAATAATAACAATATATTAGCGAATTAGTAGGAGAATTGGGATAAATTTTATAGCTTGTGGTAACAATTTAAATCAGGTTTATTGTAGCGTGAAAGAAAAATTAGTTTATCGACAAATGAAATTTCAAGAACCCTAGGTGATGAGATATATAGATGGTCCATGAACCTGATTTTGATTGTTGGTATTGTAACAATAATAATATATTTCCCGTTGTTGCAACTCTTAGTCCTATCGCGTCAATATTTAAAAGAAAAAACATATATATATATATATATAAATACTAGGAGAAAGAAGGGTGTATTGCACCACCAAGTACAATGCTAGTTCAGTTTACTTGGTGGTGCAATATACGCTTTTTTCTCTTATACTGAGAATTATTATTATATATTAAAATAAATATTTATTATGATTTACGTTCAATCAAAGGAGAAAATTAGACATTATGTACTCCATTGTATTTAAAATGTTTAAGCGTAATAAAGCTATTGCTAAACCCTCAGCACAAATGATATGATTATAATGATGACCATGCGATCATTTAGCTGTACGTACGTGTTGTCCCAAGAGAAGAAATTTTCTAAAAATAATAATCCGAATAATATTTGAATCGAATCCCGACAAAATGGAGGATCTGAAAGAAAAGGTCGATTCACACGCGCATTTAAAATCCATCATCATTTATTTACACCTAATTTATAATGCCATGCAATAATTTAATTTTACAATGCCTGCAATTGCATAATATCTAAGTTTAGACGTTGACACAAGGGCACATAGCAGTCAATGTCAGCGAATTCGTCAATTTTGGTATCCTCGTGTGGGACTTGTTCAATATCCTCCTTTGTTACATCAAGTACACCCATGTTTTTGATACTTAAATCAATATTGTTCGTCGGCATCTGTTCACTTGATTCCTTGTTCGTCTTACATTCATTCAGATCAATGTCAGTTAGAGAAATTTCAGTCTTAATTCTGGTATTGCAAATTTTATCAATAATTCCGGACATGTCCGGTTCCCATTCCTCGTCACTGGCAAAATCATCAGCTGTCAGACTGTCCAGCATTCTGTCCAAAGTGCTGTTCATTTTTTCCATCCTCTCAGCGTTTCTGATTCTTCCGATTTGCGGCCCGCATTTTGCACGTTTGGGAGTGATTTCTAATTTGCTAAATGAATCCTCCAAAATCTGATTTTGTTTGGTAACATATTCATCCATTTTTTTAGTATTAATGACGTCGACAAGTTTCTTTTTACCTCGCTTAAGTGCAGGTCTTTTCACCGCCTGTGTTTCTTCTTTAGACTGTTCAGCATTGTCAGGCATTTCAAGATTCTTCTTTTTTGCCCTAGATTTAACATTTTTACCTTTCTTCTTGCCCAATTTTTCTTCTTCGAATAATTGGACTATCTCCGGGTAACATTTGACTACTAAATTCTGTGGCTCAATAGTATTGAGCATTCCCGAAAGCTCTTGGATTTCAGAATTAGGTTTCTCTGTTTTTTCTTCATCCTCACTGGACTTTGAAGCTGACAGCGTTACTAAACCATTCAAAAAATCTTCCGTGTCGGTCCAGATGATTTCGTAACTTGCAACAGACTTTACATTTCTTACTTTCTTTATGCGTTCGGGGAACAGTAGCGTCGTCAATGGCAAATCGTTGGAATATTTCACAAAACTAATATTCTCTCTGAGGGCAATCTCTGGCAGATGGATTAACTGCCAACGAGTCATTAGTGGAAGAAATTTTTCAAACGAATAATCCGCGTCCCAGCCAACTTTTTTTTCCATGAAAAACTAAACACACGATGAGCAATTATGAGTGAAGTTTATGAACTCTGTCATAATAAGATTTTCTACGATTCTTCAGATTTTACTTACTATGAATTTAACAAGCTTCGGCTGCTGCCACTTGAGATCCAAGCGCGATGGAACAGGACCTCTTCTAATGAGGTACTCGTTTATTATTTCTTCATTGGGAAATGAATCGATTAGGATGGCTTTTTTTCGCATAGTGATTTCATTCTGAATCAACTTTCTTCGTTCTCTGATGAAAAATATTAAATGAAGATTGTTTCGGTATAAGTTGCGGCCACTAATTTCGACAAGAATAATCATACTTACTTGTAATCACTGTTACAACCCCTCACCGAACAGCAAGTGGAGCATCCAGTTCTTGTATGAACTCTCACGTTACCATCGTGACCGCATGATGTGCATAATTTTGTATTGGCTAATGCAGCTTCCATTCTATCAAATTTTTTATCCGTTTTCCAACTTCTCAGTCTACAGAAATTGGAAGAAAATTTCAAATAAGTTTTTCTTTAATTAAAGAATAAAAAGAATTCTGCTAGTATTTATGTTCAATTAATTTTTTGCTACAGAACTGTTAATTACCTATCCAATATATTTTCATCGCCGATATACTCGAACAACTTTAAAGCCGCTTCTTTTCCCACCCCATTTAATCCATCGTCGTAATCACATCCGCATAACAATGCCAATGCTACCATTTTATCCCTATCTAAATTTAACTCCTTCTCAGTCTTTTCCATGCTGTAGACATCGATACTTCCAGCAGACGATCCAGTTCCACTGAGATTAAAGTTTCTGTACACAGTCTTTCCTCCATACAAAAAACAATCGTTATCTTGGCTTACGCAACCATCAACAATCTGCAAAAAAGCCAATAGGTGTTTAAATATTTTTTTTAAATTCGCATCAAAAATAGTTGATGAGGTACTGCTAACCCCGTCTGCATTCAGATAAGCGCACATTGCTTCTGCTTCGCTATGGCTTTGAACGCATTTTAACCCCATGTAGCTAAGCATTTCTTCGCATTCTTTGAGTATAGTATTGAATCTGCTTCTGCCACTTTTAGCAGCAATTTTTCTAACAGCAACTGTCCCAGTTTTCTTTAACTGCTGGATTTCATTGCGCTTCTGTATTGTCTTCTGTTTCAGTTCCGGAGCTTTACCTTCCAATACAAAAACTGGGCGAATATCTTGAAGGAGTAAATTCATAGTTCGGAAGAACAGATTCCTAGAATAAAGAAGCTTCGAGTCATCAAGAGTATGGAACATTCATAGGTCTTGGCTAACATTTTCTGCTCTTACCGGAGATACATTTTTGGCTGTATAACATATTCGGTCGCAGTTTGAGTATCGACGATCCAGCAGCTCAAGTCAATGGCTAAAGTTTTACCTTGCAGTTCAAAAAGTGGCTTTCTATCACAGAAAGGAGTTAAAATCGACCACAAATGTTTCACTCCCATTTTCCGTCAGAGTAAATAAATGATTCTGAAAGCATCAAACCGCTGAATAGAAATCAGTAAAGATCATGAACGACTTTCACTGGCAAATTAGTTTCTGTTAAATATTTTTTACACATGTAACGCATGCACATGTACCGCTTGTAACGAATTCAAATAAATAATCATAGGTAACGAAGTTTACGATGTAATATCAGCGATATCAATCGACCTTCTGCGATTAGATGCAACTTTAGTTGGTTAAGAATTCGACGGTTGCGACGACGAAGACGGCCGCGTTGACATTTGTTACTAAAGTATTGAATCCGCGGTGGTCACCCGTAAACCAAGTCGTTGGCAGGTGCTCGTCGTGCATTTCCCGGCAAATGTAACGATGTCCTTTTATTAGGATAACGTTTCTAGCGCATTGTGACGGAGTATCGTAATCGGGTTTCTACATTTTTCTATAACGTCAATCACCGTTAACAATCATCATGGATAGAAGAAAAATGTCGTAAGTATTTGAGATACGGAGTGCCGTCAATCATCCTGCCCTAGCGATCATTCATTCCGTTGCAAGGCGTTACAATCCAGTCAATCTTTGACATCGTCACTTGTGTAATCTAATCAGACAGACTTCCGCAGCCCAAAACGTTAATTATTCTCCCGGCTGCTAAACGATGGAAAGAATGAGAGAAATTTGACTAAAAATTCGTAATCACCATTCGAAAACTCTGCTATAGGTTAACCGATTTTGGTTTTGGTGTCACTGTCACCCATTATAAACCATCCGACCACCTCCTTCTAACGCTTATACAGCTTATTCGATTTGTTGCTTTAACTTCATTAGTCATCATTGCTGCACTTTAGTTACCTGATGCGATTTAACAGCAGATGGGCTTTGGTGTTACTGACTGTTGAGCCCATGGATTTTAATTAGGTACATCTGCACCCTCTCATCGTGTAATCATTTTTACATTCTAACAACTGTGCGAATTGATAACAAGTTTCATACCTGATACATCAAGTCCATGGTCAACTCATGTTTAAAAATAAATCAGGTTTATCAGTTAGATATTATTTACTCTGTTTCATTTAGTGTTGGTTGGAGAGTATGGAAAACCAGCTGATAGAATAGTTTTTCGATATTGCTAAAGAGTGGATAAAGACATACTATTCTTCTGACCATGAAACAATTTGATTTTCGATAGACATAGTTTCCAAATTTGTCAATATTGAGTTGGAAATGAGATAATTATTATAATCTGTTTCTGAAAGTTTGGGTTCAGAATCCTATCAATCATTTTTCAAACTTAAGCTCTGCTTCAATACCCTATTGCTTCAGTTGTTAATTTTTAAAACTCCTTTTAGCCAGAAAATTTTATAGTGACTTTAAACACCAACTTCAACTTGCGTCTTGTAGGAGAACTTTATAATAACATCAACTCATAGTTTTTGAACTTTATAATGGAGAAGCTTGCTTAAATTAACGTATTTTTCAAATCTCAGAAGATCAGCGATTCTTCCATCATTGATAACTTGATAGGATGCACGACTCATTAACATTTAATGGAATAAATTAATTTCAGCACTTCAGGGGATTCCCTCTACCAAACTTTGGAAATCCAGAAGACAGCAACTCCAGAGGAGATCAAAAAGACGTATAGAAAACTTGCCCTTAGGTATCATCCTGATAAGAATCCCAACAACCCAGAGGCCGCTGACAAGGTTAACATCACCTTAGTAAAGAAAATTTTATTCTTTTGCCGTTGATTTTACATAATGAAGATAAATTTGTTATTTGTTACAGTTCAAAGAAATCAATAGGGCGCATGCCATCCTTACCGATTTAACAAAACGCAACATATATGATAACTATGGCTCTCTCGGTCTGTATGTAGCCGAACAGTTTGGAGAGGAAAATGTCAATGCCTACTTTGTGGTCACTTCTGGTTGGTGCAAGGTAAGAATCCGAAAGCTATTCTGCTACGTAGACGTTCAAAGAAAAAAATCTAACAGTTTCCGAATTTCCACAACTTACTCCAATGCAACATGAAGTGAAAATAAATAAAATCTAAATATTTTTTTTCCAGGCAATATTCGTGGTCTGTAGTATAATAACTGGCTGCTACTGCTGTTGTTGCTGTTGCTTTTGCTGCAACTTCTGTTGCGGTAAATGTAAGCCGGCACAACCAGAGGATAGTGGGGCATACCACAATTTACAGGTCAGTGTTTGATAATCACTAAATTTATCTCAGTTGAATTTTTAATTCCATAAAGGCATTTGTAACAGTGGGAGAAAAAAGTACCCAAGGAATCCTGAATTGCTTGTGATTTGCATCTAGAGCGCCGTAGGCGGTTTCGCAATCACGATCTCCGAAAATTTCTTGTGCTGCTGATTATTTTTTATTGACTTTGTTATTACATAGTGGATGCAACTTTGTAGAGAATTTTTTTCCAAAAATTTCTTTTGCCTTTTCCGTTGGAATAGATCCAAGGAATGAATTACGTGATTTCTCAGGCACGAAATATTTCGTTTTTCTATTAAAATTGCCAAAGAATAGTTTAATTGTTATCGCTTCGCATACTCGATATGTGTAGTCGAATGTTAGGACACAGTAGAAGAAAGAATAATGATTTTTTTTTCTCGTCGAAGAGTAAGCTTTTGGAAGTTATAGCTGAATGTATATTGTACAAAATTTTACTTTGGATCGGTATCTGAGTGGACGATATAAGTGATGAATTTCATCTGTATTTTCTGTAGTTAATTTTTCTCTAAGTCATTTATCTGCACATTAATTTTGGATCTTTTCCGGGTGTTTGATATACTTTTATCTTATTGTCCCTGAGCAAAAAATCTGATCTACTTTGACTAAAAACGCTTTTTATTCTGCTCTATAGTTGGCTATAGATGGTTTGGTAATATCTCAGAAAAATCTTTACTTTGTGTCTGTGGTCATCAAGTGGTTTATCATATATTATTTAACCGCTTCTTACTACAAAAAAGTTTTGCAATTTTGACACTTAACTGTAAAATTTTCCCACCTTTGTATCCATTATTTTCTTTACGTTTTGTTGTCATAATTTCCTTGTTGGTCTTTTGTGCAATTTTCACTAACACAGTGTGGAAAATGTCAGAAATAACGACAGGATATTGTTTATCAAAAAAAAACCCGACCCTCCGTCAACCAGCAGAGGAAGAAGGTACGTAAACTTGAAGTTATATCACTTCGGTGATATAAATAATAATCCCTTTTGCACATTATTCATTAGCTTATTCATTATCATTCATTAAAAAAGTTATCAATAATTATTACAGATTAAATTTTTTCACTTGCAGATGATTGGGTTTAATATCATAGCGTAGAATCCATTTTATATTAAATATAATTTCGATTTTCATCGTCCGCCCTTCATTATAACTTTTAAATTTTAACTGGACTCATTAAGGATCGAAATATTGTTAATACAGAGACTCCTGAAACTGATTTTCATATCAAATATTGCATCTAGTTGGAGTTATTTACGAGTACCTCCTTTCTCTTGCTACTTTTTATGTACTTTCTCTATATCTCCTGCCCGACCATGTACTTTTTGTAATTGCTTATGACCCTGCAAGTTCAGTTAATCACGTTAACAACTGTCCCTTCTTCCAAGTTGTCGTGGTAAGTATTATGCGATACCAAAATTTGTACCGTTATTGCGAGATATTCTTCTTAATGATTGCTTGAATGTTAACTATGAAGTATTTTTCATCAATATTCAGTTAGACTAATCCACATTTTCCACATGACTGCTTTTGAAACTTATTTTATAGTTCGCAGATGAACTGAGCTACGAGATTGTTTGCGTAGAGTACATTTTACGTTGACGAAAGAAACGTTTTTGTAGTCACGTAGAAATATATGGAAAAAGTACTTTCAATTATTTTAATTGAATGTAGCTATGCCTTGGCTTGGGTTTTGACCTTATTGTCTATTTTTTGTAGCAATAACCAGTTTTTTAGCTTATCTAATGTCGATTAAAAATTGTCGATTATCAACTAATATTGCTGTGCACTTCTTGGGCATGATCATATTGACACAAAATGCCATATTATGCTACAATTGAAACCTTGTTTTGGTAAAAAAGAAAGCATATGCCGGATACCTCGATAAATCCTGATTCGACGATACACAAACAATAATATCGTAACTGAAATTCTAGGCACGCTCACATTCTACTTCTAGCAATTTCATGCTGTTACGGAAATTTCTGAAAATTGAAAAGTTGACAAGGAGTTGTTCGACAACTTTTCTTTGAAAAAAAAAAAAAGATGAATCACTCGACCAAAGGGAATTATTTGGCAGAATAAAAAAGAAATACTCAAGTGGCATTATTGGGGAAAAAAATTAAAAATCAGTACAAGTTTAAGTCAGAATCTTCCACTAACACTCAGCACACATTTTTATTTCACAGCATCTATGTTTATCTGGAGCATGCCTTGTTCCACTATCATGTGAAAGGCAACGGATAATTTATGACATTTTATATAAAACTATTAGTAACAATCGATCGATCGAATCATATCTAAACTCTTCTCACCGATGACTTACTACTTTCAGTTTCAATATCCGCTATTTTTAGTTTCACATCGGTTTTAATATCGATTCATGTTGTATGTACAAGAAATTTCCGAATATATTTCACATCAACAGACACGAGGGAAGCAATTAGTCTTCCTTTACTGATATGTGGGTAAATTTTCATTGCCAAGCATGTGCTGCCTGATCTTGAAGGGCACTTAGGATAGAAGTTTTGTTTATGTTGTTGTTGTATTGTAGCGGAACCAGAACCCCGAAGGAAGCGTAGTGACCGATCAGCCGAGAGGTGGGCCTAAGGTAAGTCAGCTTCGTGCTGCGCATTAATTTTAGCTAGGTTACTACTGAGTTTTACGTCTCTACGTTTTCCACACTGTCTCGAGGTACTGTATTGTCTAATTAAAAAAAAAAAAAAAAAAAAAAAAGAAACAGTAAAAAATAAGTACTCAATGAATGAAAATAAGTAAAAATGACTCGATCAAGTTCAGCTGCAGTTCAGAGATCCCACGTTGCCATTCGCTACATGCTACTGTTACGGTTTGCAACAATTTTTTGAATGCAAATTTAGTCGATTCTTCACTTACTGAACACTCATCAATAACTTAATGGAATGTTTGAGTCTTTTTTTCTCCTAACTGAAGAAATAAATTGTACCAGCTCGATAACTGTTAAATATTTTTGTCCTATAGGAGGATGAGAGTGACGAAGACGCTGTGACGGCACAACCTCAAGGAGGTGCATCTCAAGGTGCGCAAGCTGTATTCGCAATGCCGCCACCACCGACAAAGGCAAATGAAAATACTACCCTCAACAGTGGTGGAGAGCGCGTTATTTATACAACTGGTATTTCTAGCTCTTGAATTAATATGAGTCAGTAGTCGCCTATTTGTACAGTTTTTGTCCAAGGAAAAATATTTATCGCAACAACTTTTTTGTTATTCAAGGACAGACTATGTATAATCACGCAAGCATGCTAAGAAACAAGTGTTTTGCACGATTCATACCATCGGCACTTACCAATCAAAATGTTATTAATTATCATTCCTATTTAAACGTGACGGTAAATTAATCTATTATTACTTTGTGCAGTTTGTGGTATAAATGAGTACTCGTCACCGAGCGCTTACTTTTACTTGCAGTTGTTGCACATGCAGTTGTAATCTGGAGTATTTATCGATGATTTTAGTTGATCGGGTGATGTTTCAGAACACTTGTAATTCTTTGTAGTGTAAAGCATGCCCTCCTGCATAATCGTTCCTAAGTATAAGTCTACACCATATAATCGATTCTAAGTATAAGTACACAGCATAGTTAACAACAGCTTTATCGTTGTTCTTGCTCGAATCAAACGTTTTACTTTATTTCGTGCCAATGAGTTTCGACAAGAACTTCATTGCGGCCCTAGAATACCATTTACATGTTATCAATATTATTATTGTTATTATTACTAGTATAATTCTTTGTTCTTTCTATAAGAAGAAAGTATTGTTGACTTTTCAGCGATACTATAGACGCATGCTTTACTTCAAGCTTTGACCATTATATTATCGTTATAATTTTGATGATGATACATAACCAGATTAATCATGGATATTTTTCGCACATTCTACGTATTGCCATTATTGAATGAAACCTGTGGAAAAAATTTTCCACAATGTTATTGTAAATAAATATAAGGTATTGAAAGAATACCCTTTACTGCATTAGTTGTAAGTAGGATTTTTTTTTTCCTTTTTTGCTTTTTGCAGTTGATTTTCACATCATGCATAGTCACAATTACTGGTAAATTAGATCGAATAGAGTTGCAAGACAATATCTCGCTTTGTTTTTAAATATACAATAACAGCGCAATCGCCATTTTAGTTTTGTATAAACTCTTAGCGTTGCCCAATAGAAGATCATGTATACAATTTATGTAATGCAGTTTCATTATTATTAAAATAATATACATCTCACTTTGCTTTCATCTTTTTCGTTAATTAGATGTTGTTATTACTTTTATTTATCGTGCAGATATGCTTAGTTTTTAATGTTATACTTTTAACGTGATAGCGGTCAGATAACGGTCAGAAGTGTGTGAGCACTTGAAAACGCCGCCTCTGAATTTACACGCTTTTGTTGACACAACGATCTCCGATTATTCGTCATTTCATTTTGTTTAATCTAATTTACTTGCACTACGGCATGTTTTTTTCGGTACATTTAATAGGTTTGAATGTGAAAATGAATGATCGGAGATTAACACGGCTAATTTCTTTTTTGTTCGTATTAATCTTATTGCAATAATTCATTTGTATTTGTTTCATGTATAGTTTTGAAAATCTTGATGTTATTCTCGCAAACTTTCACTAATCGCAATGTGTTTCATACTAATAGCAACGAATGTTATTTCTAATACAAAATGTGGTTGTAGCCACAAACCCGTTCGCCGCAGGAGCGACGATTCTCCCAGCCAATAATGGACCAACCGAGTGGTAGTCACGCACTACCCCAATTATCCGCTGATAATAGAAAAATCGAAGACGCCTCTATCAAAGTTACTACCAGAAGTACACCTCCCGATTGAATCACTGAGTGATTATCGAATCGATCCGAGTCAAGTATTGTTTCAATATACAATTTATTCCAAAAATACATTTCCTCGTTGAGTTTGAAATTTTGTTGCTATAAGAAGATAGTTTAAAACAAACAATATGTGAGCTCACGATCTATAGCTAAGTGATACGATTATTTTAACTGAGATTGAGGTAATTTTGATCGATTGATTTTTCGAGCTTTCAGGAATCGTGTAAATAAGATCATTGGGTATGCAGATGAAAAAAAAAAGAAAAAACAAATAATGGTATACTAGTGTATTCCAGAATTAGAACTTAGCATATAGCTTTCCACATGATGATTCTGAGATTTGAAACGTCAACTTTTTAGTTTCATTACATCAATTTCATTTCTCTTCATTACTGGCGTTCGGAACACTTAAAATAAATAAATAAGAAATGAAAAATCTTTCATAATTACTAGATAATTATTCAATTGTTGAACTAGTCAAATTTTTCTAATATCTTACACAAGAATTACACATTCACGGATAAAATTTATTATTCTCACTACGGATTGTGAGTATTCAATTATTGTTCGAGGGTGTGACATGCTAGCGGATCGGCATGAAGATGAATTAATGAAAAACAACTGAAGGTCGCCGTTTAAATTATATTGAATTCTATTCAACTCAAGTCCTTTCATATCCCTGCCAGATAAGTAATCATTTCAAAACGATCAATCGACGGGAGCTCTGATTCAGAATTTTTCTGTATTGTTGAAATCTTGCCTCTGCTTTGCCCTCGATCAATTAAGAGTTATGGCAAGAGTGCTATTATTGTTGGGCACAATGACAATATAATACTATACCTACCTACGCATATAGTTGTATCACCGTTGGTTTTGAAATTTGATCACATGCATTTACTCCTCACAGAGCTATAATGGCATGGATTTCGTTATTTTAGATCTATGTACGTTCTATCCTGTTAAATATCTTATACGCATATTGAATAATTTAAATCTATTTAAAAAAATCAATCGAAAGCATCCAGATCAGATCGTTGCATCTTCAGATTAGTTGAATGCATTAGTTTATACTAAACGGCATAAGTTTTTGTCCCGAGTATGGCGTTCAACTATTATACACAGACAGATGATCTTGTATCATTGAAATCATGTTTGAAACTGTTGATTATTGTTTTAAAATAAATATCGAGACTTTATCCTCGTCGAGATCGAACACATATATGCATTAAAAAATAAAAGAAATCAAAGCATAATAATGTAATTAGTTAGTTATATTCTTCTCCCACGTTTGAGATTGTTGGCATCTTATTCTAATGTTTGTTATTTATAGGCATATGATACAAAAACTATCGACGAAATTATTCATCATCTGACTCGATCAGATTGGCACATTTAAATTGTATAATTTGATTTCTTTTTGTACAATTAATTAAATGTAGAAATAAAATTGTATCCATTTTCTGTCATATCATACAATTACGTTATGAAGTGATCCCTTTTTTTGTAAAACTGCTAGACATTTTCTATTCGCAGTTGAATCTCCGTACTAACCTGTGACATTCAGGGAATTATAATACGAACACAAATTCTTATATTACATGCATAGAATAGCAGCAAGCGAAAGGATTGCAATCACAGTTATATTCTACATATATAAAAGAGCAATTCAAAACTGATTCGAGGCAACCTTCGTGTCCTGATATTTTGAACTTGTAGATTTGTTTTCAATTATTTGTATGGGTAAATTGTCGAACCATTTATACATATGGTTACTGCGATTATTTCGTGTCGAATAGCCAGGTGCGCATGATATTGCAGCTCTGATATGATATCAGTACAAAAAATGAAAATAATCGAATATGCAGATATAATATATTTTAGTCAATCTTTAGACCAGATTTTCAAAAAGCTGCATTAGTGTATGAGATTCGATTAAATGCAATTGGTTTCATCCAGTGATTGTGTTGCTGAATTTTGTCGAAGTTTGTATCGGTCTTACAGCTAACAACTGTTGCTACGGTAATCTCTAAGGAATCAAACTGACGATTTGAAAATCATCATAGGTACAAATAAAAACATTCAAAAAGTTCTGGAGTCCCACAATTTATCACGAGAAATCTACGTTTACATCGCTGCCTAATATCAAAGGTGCTTCCCGCAAAAATCAATCGTTTTTGAAACTAAAATGAAGTATCGTAGAAGGCGATGGTTATAACTAGGACCCGAAAGAATCTACATGAGAATCACTGCTCAATGTGAATATTAGAAACGTCTGTCAATACATGAATGAAAAAGATATAACTGCGGTAAAGCTCTGCTACATGATAAATTTTACTGCTTCCACGATAATAATGTACACCGGATAAATTAAATGTAAAATGTATTTAATCAAATCATATTTGCATTCTACAGAGATTATATACGTAAAAAGTATATTGATTAATAATAATTACTGATCATGTGTATTGTCAATGTTGTCGAGAGTAATTATATTAAATATTATTGCATTGTCTCATAAAATTAACAAAATGAAAACAAAATTGAAAATTGAATAAAAAAGATAATATTATAGATGTACGTAATATATAAGAGTACTCAAAAAGTATACCCATCATTTACAGATTATTTAAATTACAAATGAATTAACTAAAAAAAATTACGAATTGCATTAGAATTATATACATATATTATCAAATTAGGTATTGTAAAGTCATCATGTAATATTATGTGAGAATTGTAAATAAATAAGTATGCAGCTTATGCAGTCTTCAATTCCAGTTCAAAACAACATTATTGGAATTCTTTTATACTGAATTATTTTTTATATTCTGAATGTGCCTTTCAAATAAAATTCAAATTTGTTGGCTGTAGCGTAGCGTCCTCTACACTCGTTCAGGTTCTTCTAGTTGCGTTGCGCAGTAGTGTTCGATATATTCATATCACCACGTGTTTGGGTGGTCACAATTCGGCGTTTACCCTGTTATTAAATAAATTGTGAATAGTAGTGTGAATTAAAAATGACGAAAAAGGATAAGCAGATCAAAACCGAGCCGGAGGATGAGACAGAGGCAATGGAAGTAGACACATCGATTGTGAAAGGCAACAGCTATGAAGAAAAATTAAATAACGTTAGCATCATCGCTAACCCCATGGCCTCGAAGAAACTAACCAAGAAAATCTACAAGTTGATCAAAAAAGGTCTGTACTTCACTCTCGGCTTGTTAAATTTCTCAGCGCTTACTTAGATCTGCGTAATCAAAATTCAGAGGTTCAATATTCATATTCAAAATTCGTTTCGAGCTGTGACAGCAGACTATTGTAACATTGAATCCGGCTACAATATGCGATGGTACTTTGCATCAACCTTGTTTTTTATGATATTCGTATTTATTTTTCAGCGGCAAAGCATAAAACTTTCTTACGAAACGGACTTAACGACGTCCAGAAACACATACGAAAGGGAGAAACTGGGTAAGGATACTAAATTGTACAGCGAAGTAATGACTTTTCATTCATTGTAACTGTGAACCATATACGTGAGGTTTTCCCATCATTTATGACCACCTGATTTTTATTCTCGTCCATTAGGCTGGTAGTTTTTGCGGGAGATGTTACGCCGATAGAGATCATGTGTCACTTACCAGCTGTTTGTGAAGACAAAGACATTCCGTATTGTTACACACCATCCCGACAAGATATTGGAGTAGCGATGGGAGTGAAACGAGGTAGTTTAATGGTGCTTATCAAGGAAAACCCAGAATACAAAGATCTCTACGATGAAATCAAAAAAGAAATGGTCAAATTGGCGCTGCCGTTGTAAGATATATTTCCCACATTTGAAAAAACAAAATCCCTTTAATGTATAGAATAATAAATGGCGTAAATTTCAGTAAATGGAATATTTATGTATGGAATGAAATTGAGTGATGTAAAATGAGATTTTTTTTTTTTATTACGAAACGTTTTCCTACATTTGTATCAACTTATGATAATTCACAATCTCTTCCGATTCTTTCTCAAGCTATTCATTTTTTTTTTATTGTTTCGATGACATCGTAACTGGTTTTACAACTAATGCGAGAATCTACATCAGCTGTATCCCAGTTATTACACATTACTAGACGACCAATAGATTAATAATACCATATTTTCCCTGCCAATACACGTTGTGGGAAACCGAACAGAGTTTTGAATAAAGACATAGCAGGATATTTTTCACGCAATGTGAGTAAGATGAGCAGCAAATCTGCGATTTCCCAATTTCGAGAATGGAATGTACAGATATATTATCATTCATTCGTTCTGCCAATATCGTCAAGTTAGCTGGTTGAATTTTCATGATTATATTGCAGATTATCACCTGCGGTGATTACAATGATTGCAATGGTGTTTTTCGTAACCTAACGGTAACTCCGCGACGTCGTCAATATTCCTTATCGTTAGTTACAGTAGAATGCCGAACATCAGTAGAAAATATACACGTATCTGAATTGTAAGGATTACATTGACATGAAAATTGACGTAGCGTTAAACTAGGACGTATGTTATTATCCTTACCTAACTTGGTACCCAACATTGAGGCTTTGCCTGTATTGAAAGGCAGTACTAAGTGGCTTCTAAGTCGCTTGATATGAATCGATGAGCTAATCAAAGGACCATTTACACCTTATGAAGAATTACATGTTACATTTTTTCATGACAAGACATTTAATGTAAGACTCGCAAGAAGTTTCGAATAAGAAATGCATGTCAGCGATATCATTGTACCTTCTGTAATTTTAAGACTGGTCGTAAAATCTGTTCGGCAACATTTTTAGTTGCGATATAAAATCATTGTACGATCCCCTATAAACTAATTTTTACTGAACTTAGCATGGCTAGTGGAATATTTTGAAGGAATTCATGGTATTTTTTGGATGAATTATTCATTATTTTAATGAAATCTCGCTAACTTACTATAGTATTATTGGTTGTTCTTCTCCTATGCTAATTTATCGGTCTATGTTTAACAAATCTGCTTACGTCTCACTTTTTCTTTTCTTTGTGCAAATTCATTGCTTGTGATAATTCGGATTAACGTTTTTTTCAGACAACTTTAGCAATTATTACAAAGTGTTCTCAGCTTTTATATTTCTCATCTTAACAATTATAATAAAATTTATCCGTATTGCTGTTGTTTCGATTGATTATCGTACATAAGATATTAGTCAAGATCAAGTGTCCTTTTCGTTTATCTTTTTGCTTATATCGTAAGCGAGGATAATTCCTATGGGGTTTACAATAGAATTATATCTTCGGATACATACCCTCGAGAGTGTAGCGTGAGTGATCTATAATATTGAAATTTGAGTAGTTACGAGTGATTTTCAAATGACGAATATTTAATCATTGATAATCCAACTACGTCAGTACCAAATTCTTTATGTTCAATAATTAAAAATTATTCTGCATTTGCTTATATTACAATAAGTTTAACCGCTGCTATCGTTTTTCGCATCTTTTCCACAACGTCTTACACAGATGTTGAATTTTCCTCAGCTTGCGCTTCCTATTATCCATCGAATGATCTAACAAATACCTTATTCATATCTATACACACGTATTAACACGAAGACTATTCAGCAAAGAATGATCTGTTAAAAAATTCAATCTTTCTTCGCAGTTCCAATTTTTAACTCTCAACGAATTTCGTAGGTTTTATTGTTAGTTTGTGGTATTTTAACGATACTTCACGCAATCGATGCTCCGTCATATAAAAATATCTACAATTGAAGCATGTTCGCTCGTGGGCAATTGTAAGGTGATTAAAAAAATTGTTAATTCAAAAAGAAAAATAATAATGTCGGTAAGTATTAGGGAACCGTAATAATAATTATAAATTATTGTTCACATAATCGATTCGTTGGAAAAAATGCCAATATATTACTTATTTTTCTGAGGGTTCGTTTATTGCAATGGAATTATTTTTCTGTACGTGGAAAACTGCGTCTAACAAATAAGTTATCACGTCACGCTGATCGTAGGTATTTTACACCGAATGTTTTGACAATGAAAGTTACGCTGTTGTTTTATATTTACGGTAAATAGGTGGGCGTGAATAGTCGGCTTTTGAAAATACCTTCAAAAAGCAGGCTAAATGGCTATATCTACTTGTTAATAAGTCGCCTGTCGGGAATAATTAATTCGGAATAATGTCGTTTCCATGCCTATCAGATTATGGAAAAATGCTGCAGGGAATGGCATATAATTCTCTTCGCCGTTATAGGTAGATAATTTGAGATTTTAATTTGTACTATATTTGATTATTCACGATTTGTGTAAGTAGAAAAATCTCGGCTGATTAGATTATCATTCTACTTCAATCCACGTGATTTTTTTTTCTCTTTCAATCAATGAGGATTGATGAATAGTTGGATTCTATTTTTATGCAAGCGCGATATCAAATCTGCATCATCAGATCAGCTGCTCCGGTTAATTTTCATTCTATTTTTTTCTTATCAGCTACATAAGATTAACCCCGCGCGATTTCTCGGATTCGTGTTTTTATTGATTATTTCTTCTTTATTATTACAGTTCAAACGATTTTATTGCGCAAATCGACGTTGGTGAATAATACGAAACCTATTATCGAGTATCTATTAATACGATGCATGAACAGGGCGGCGAAATAAAATAATCATCAAGTATCGAAAAGTTGAACGTAAAAAATAATCAATGGAATTCGAAAAATGACGAAAATCGTTTTAAAAATACACCCTGTAAAATATATAGTACAGAGATTGGTGAAATTGTGAAATCGTGAAATGTCATGAGCAATTACAAAATACGTTATATATATCCATCGGACGCAAATGAATTTTTCAAATTTCCGCAAATACAAATCGACCACTCCTGTAACACTCTTCCTGGCACTGATCTATCTTGCTAGGTAATTTAATCATTCAATCACTGCTTGCGATAGATGGTTTGATTTTTCCATCCACAATACATATCTCGATGTGTATCTCGAGTCGAATCACTTTGTGCTGAAAATTAGGACCGCTTTTTGATAATTTTCATTTTGAATTTCAGATTAAATTATACGCAATTTCGTTATTTCTGGGGCCTTGTCTTAGCATTAGATTTTGAGAAATTTTGAAAATCGATCAAACTGAAAAAGCAACAACTCGTAGTTCTCAAAATATCCGATGCTAAGATTTGTCGCTAAGTCCTAAGTGTTTTGGACCCTTGATTGCAGGTTGCTGCCGTTGATTTATTTATCTAATTTCTTGCTCTGTATTCGAAAATTTGTAAATTTATGAATTGCAGTGCTCAAAGTAAATCTACGTCGTACAGGCATTATCGAATCGATAATAATAACGAGCTAAAATTCGAGAATTCTACAGCACCAGAGTTAAGAAGATATCGTATCATCATTTATTTTAAATCGGCGAACGATCACGCGAGCAGAGAAATTGATTCACTTTCATAGTAGGTAAGTATATGTATGTAATATGTAATGTAATACGACGTAATGTAATGCAACGTAATGGGAACGTTTGGTATAACATATTTGAACGTACGTTAAAATTAATAATGTGACTGGCACGGCTGATTGTGAAAAGGTATAATATCATCGTGTGAGAAATGAATTCAATGAATATCGGTCGCGGTCTTATAATCTATTAATAATGTATATGTATAATAATGTATTTTATGGTATATATAATCGAGATGTACTTAAGTATAAATCTGTAGCAGTATCAAAATGGTAAAAATGGTGCAGATGAATACCATCAGCACCGGGAGGATCAGGATGAACCTGACCGAGCGGCTTGAGCCGCCTTGTTCCTGTCATACTGGTTCACCAGATTCCGTTGACGCGTCGAAAAGTGGTCGATCCGCAGGAGTTTCACTCGCAGGGGTTGCCGCTTCGCGTCTAGCTTTTGTTGAACCGGTAAAACAGAGGCAACCGGATTGGTTACGGTTACGTTTTAACGTTGGTTTGTTCTCCTTGTCCTGCTCCGCCAGACATTTTTGATAGTAATCGTAGTCCTTCAAGTACCTGGACAATTTGAAGTTGGTTTGAAAACTATCGAAACAATTGATAAGGCTTTGAAAATTCCAACAAACATCACGTGACTTTCGACTCGAACAGTTTTTATAATTAATTTACCAGACTGGCGGCCAGCGGTGCTCGTTCAGATACTCCTGATTTTCAGGATGCAGAAGTCGAACGCTACGAGGTGACATTTTACACAATTTGTTGTAGTTTACGCACAGATGATTCATACACCAGTCGGCGAGCTGGTCGGCGTTGTGCAACTAAAATCGGATACGGACACGATTTTACTTTCAAGATGCAGTAATACAAAAATATTCATGTCTGGAGAGGAAATTGAAATTTTATTCCAAATGATCTCGTCTCTACTTACCTTGCAGGGCTCTAGTAGCCTGAGACAATTTTCAACGGCTTCGTTCCCGTCGTTCTGAGAGAGCAAATCGAGATCCTCGATTACTCGATTTTCTACTAAATTAACCAGACGGGGTAGACAAAGACGGTTCGCCAACTCGAGGAGATTCAGACATCGAGCTGACGAAATTGCTGGCACTTCGTCCGTGTAGATGTAGCAGAGTAGCTTATGAAAAGTGTACTCTCTGACCCCCGGGAACACTATCTGAAAAAGAATAACAGGAGAATAACATTTCCGGGTAAAATTTGAACAGAGGTGGTGTGGTATAATTTATAGTTGGTTGAAAGAGACATTTTTTTCTACTCACCACCTTAGCGCTACTTTCACGGAAGTCACCGGAGAACATTGCCTTCATCATGTCGCACCTGGCAGTCAGTATAGCTCGATGGGCTGGCATGATCCCATCATCCAGTTCGAACATGACATCGGCAAAGAGCCCTACGAGTCCATTATTCAGAAAATCACTTTCAGAGACTTTGAATGAAATACTTAAAATAATCTTTTACCTTCTCTCAGACAAATGTCCTCCAACCGTTGCCTGACAACCACTTTGTACTGATTGTTAAGATTGCTGTTGTAAAATTGCTCCCTCGTTTGTATATTGTTCAGTACCATCAGGAGTTGAGGTAACTTCAGAAATTCAGCAGCCTGTCTTATTTCCTGCACAGATTATTAATCCTCAGTAGTCGGTTAATCTTATCGCGTAATATAATCACAGTGATTGATGATCCATAACAATGTAGTAGGTATGTAATATGTATGTACACAGGTGACCTAATAACCCAATACCGGTCGATGAATGACTCTAATGCCTTTCGCCATTAGGATTTTGATCGCAAAACGCACGCATGACTTGAAACGATAACAAATGTATGATATTTACAGTGACGTTATAATTATCATTTTACACAGTAGGACGAAATTAAAAATCGTTGCGTTTCAGAAACGAGATTTTGCATGCTCAAGGTACATTATGTGGCTGATGGGGGTATCTAAAATTATGTGAAATGTCAAATAAAACGTGATATTCAATATCCTAATATGATGCTACCGCTACGATCACTTCAGGCGGATATATTATCATATCTCAACGTACATACCAGTAGCGTATCAACTATGTTATTTAAACGTCTATAGTAGCTTGTGTAGTACTACTAACCAGTAGGAGACCGATAGGAGCTGTCTGAAAGAACACAGTTTTTTTGGTATCAGGTAAACGAACTAGAATTGCATTCTGATTCAGATCCACGGTCACGGATATCATTGACACCTCTATAAATATCCCATCGGAATTCCAATCGGCGCTACATTAACATGGCGGTGTGTATGTATAAATTTAAATACTCATTTCACTTTTTTTTCATTTGCCGGAACAGAATTTTTCTTAGGGTTGAATTAGCAGATTTTCAGGCTTCCAACTCAGTGTGCAGTTTTGAATATAGTCATTCTCAGAATTACGGGAAGAAGAAAATAAGAAACAAACACGATGTCGCGTATGTAATATTTGTTAATCGGAAAGCTTGCGATTCAAAATCTTCGTTGTGGGTATTTGAAGGGATTTCCGGAAGCTGTAATTACCTGCAGATCGTTGTATCGCTTGTCAAGGCTTCCAGCGTATATGAACTGCAAACATTGTTGCATGGCTGGTGGCGTTATGACTTTAGACAGCGTCACGACGATCGTCTGCTGTTGTACGTTGCTAGAATTTTCAGTCTGCGAATAAGAATTTCTAGTACTTAGAATATCGATAACGATCGATAATGGCGGTGACACGACATTCTGGTAATTAAATTTCTTCTTCGAAGACAGAGGAATGGGAAACTCTCATTTCCTCCGAACAATTTCTTGTGACTTACCAAAGATATTCTGATATTCTGGAAAGCTGGGTGATTGAATTCTCGCATTGCTCCCGTAGGTTTCCTGTGATTGTCCATCGTCGGAAGCACTTGGAAACTAGAACGTCGTTTCAGTTGCTCCCAGACTCTATGGAACAGTTTGTAAAATTATTAAAATCACCCTTCGGGATTGAACCCTGAGATAAAGGGACGTCGAAAGAAACACGAACATTCTTTCGAGTCGTGGAATTTTCGATTCTTTCGATTACTGTTTTGTTCTAGAATCTATAGAATATTTTCTTACTTGGCAGGTTTGCACTGATCGACACGTATTAGACATTCCGTATCGTCGTTGAAATCCCCGACCGTCGCTTCTCCGAAAGTGCTCACCTAAAATGTTACAAGAGAAAAGTAAAGAAAGAGTAGGGATGAGTTTTGAGACACTGGATATTGGGTACGCTCGTTAAAATTACCATGCTCGACTCGCTAGAGCTGCGTGGTGTCAGTTCCTGCACAAGTTCGATGGAGAATAGCCAGTGAAAAGCTGGTGACGCCGCTGCAAGTAGGCAACGATGTGCCGGAAAAGATGTTCCTCCAGCTACCAGTATCACGTCGGTGTGCACCGGTTTCATCCATAACGCCTTGAAGTTTTCCTCGTATGTGCTTGGCGCGAGAGAAACTTCCGGTGGAATTGGTTTCGGTGGACAGAACGGAGCCTGCAGATGTAGGAAGCCAAGCTTTTTTCTATTCTTCAAAAAATTGTCTCTTTCAGAATATAAATTTTACAGAAAAGACCTCATACCTGAAGAAGAGGTCGCTGGACTCTTTTCAGATTTGTCATCCAGAAGCGTTGCTGTCTCCTAGCAATCAGGGCTGCTCGGATCGAGTTTTCGAAGACCTCGTTTACTCCGTGGTACGTGAAAACGCTTGTCTCGTAGTAATAGACGCCGAGTTCCCTGGCTACGGATCTTGCCTGGTCAGGCATTACCAGGTCACTCTTCCGCGTCGCTCTGGAAAGGTCGGAAATTGAGTTGGAATATTTTAGGAAAAAACCTGATAGGCACTAACGATAAGTCGACTCACCTCACGAAGGGACTTCTGTCTCTGAAATAACTCAGGTAAGTCTCGTCCCTGTACATGTAACGAAGGTCGTTTTTGCAACCGACTAAAAGAACCGGTGTTTGAGGACAGAAACGACGGATTTCCGGGTACCACATCGCCTTGCAATTCCTCAATGACACTGGATTTGTTATGGAGAAACATAGCAGCACCACGTCCGATCTGTGCAAATCATCAAACGACATATAAAAATGTGTTTTCGACATCTGAAATGGAACGTTCCGAGGACCACAACGGGAACTTCAAAGAGAATTGTTCGAGACGGGGGTGAGGTATAGCAAAGAAATTTCTAGACTAATGTGATCGATATCCTTTTACCGTCGTTAGGTGGTAGCTGGTTTTGCTATTCGTTTCGCTTGCCTAGTTCGCAAGGGATTAGCGTGTTTATTGTATCGATATAGGATTGCCTTAGAGAGGGGTGGTGTAGTTAGGTAACGCAATGATGTTGGAAAAGTTATAAAACGAATGCGGTAAGCGTAAGTCTTGCGGTTTTTACCTGCCGTAAGCAAATCGACGATCTTTTTCGTGGTCTCCGAAGGTGTCCCATAGCCTGAGGGAAACGTTAACATTGTCGACCACTTCCCACGAGCGTTCGAGGACCTTGAAAGAATAGAAATTAAGATTACGGTCATCTTTCACTCGTCTAGAAGTTTTGGGAAGCAGCTGAGGATTCGGAAGACAGGTCGTGATCGCGTTCGAAGTTTTCGTCACCTCGTGGCAGCCCGCGGGGGATGAGATAATGAGAAAAGTTGATGGAATTTGAGGAAGGGGCGAAGCACCGAGATGACAAACTTGATTAACGGCGCCACGTGAACCGGAACTGAAAAGCAATTCGATTTTCGATCACGACCCGGCTACCAGCGAAATTGATAAGCCGGTAAAAGTGTAAGTTAGAAATAAAGCTCCGAAGAAAGACGTCAATGAGCCAGTAGGAGATTGAAATTATAAGTATCCCGCAACATGCGACGCGAAAAAATTGGTATTAGCATCGGTTAAACATGGTGTGTAAGCATGCACGGTATGCAGTCACCTCTGGCGCGTGATGCGGCAAATTTGAAACTGCACTTTTACTTTTTCGCCAGTTCGTCCGATTAAGAATTTTACTTACATCTTTATAGATTCTGTACTGATCGATGGCCCAGACAGTGGGTACATGTGTCGTTAGAAGCTGCGAAAGAGACACTTGTTTGTTACAAGCCCTTGCGCATATCAGACGAGTTTTTCCAACGGCCGTGTCCCCCACGACGACGCACTTGACCAGTTCCTGGTGCGGCTGTTCATTGTCCATCACCGGCAATTAACACCGTTTCTCATCCAATCGGTCTTTTTTTCTCCGTCCAGACCTGCGTCTGTCACTCTAATCGGTAGCTCGAACCACATTCGTTCTAAAAGACAGAGAGTAAAAGAAAGAAAAAAAGAGGACAGGTGAGAATTCATTCGTCGATCGAAAGTATGTACCATTGATATTTGAAAATGACGGTGTTCGTTGGCGCTTTCAAATCTTATTCAATTCAACGTTTCGGTGGCTCGCCGACTGGGAGTGAAAACGTTGTGTAAATAAAGTAATTTGTTTGAGGGGTTAAAGATATATAATAGTACACTGTTACTGTTAAATGCATGTACTAGGTAGATATTGATTTGACCCCGCGCGCCTGATTCTCTATATTTAGAGGCAACCTCTACAATCTCCTCGCCTTAACCCTGCGACGGTTGATGAACACATACCTTGCAGCTATAGACCAGTTTCAGGTCTTGAAGGGCCAATAAAACATCGAAATCAGAATCGTCATAAGCTATTGCTATTTGTAACGTATATATTTTATTCTTTTTATTATTCATCCGATTTATCAACGTTCAAATATTTTTGTCGTTTCATTCTCTGAATTTCAAACGTTTGACAGAGCTGGTTCAACGTACCCTTTGGTGTTAACCTACTCATAGCACGAAAACTATACAAATAACGAGCGGCGATAATTTTTTTCATTTCTTTCAGCTGCTATTGTACCGATTTGTCAGAACCTCACGCATCTTCGATGACACGCGATTCCGTGGCACGAGTAATTACGAATGTATCACCTTGTGTTTATCACTATCATTTTTATTATTGCTCTCATTATTGTAGACGAAATTCGGAACTGTGAGGGGGGTGAGGCACCCAATAGGCAACATTCGTACGAATGGTTATCTTTTTTTAGCTTCATGAATTTTCTAATAGCCACGGCCATTCGAACCGATTAGTTTTCGTGATAAAAGTCAGTGACTCGAAAACTACACGTCGACATGAATCACCTCTTTTCGTTATGCCGGAAATTCCTGAAAACTTGATGATAGAGCTGGTAGCTACATATGGGGCTTCCCGCGCAAACTCAACGACTTTCCGACCCGGTTTTGCTGCATTCGCATCGCCGAATCCATTTGTTTTTTTTTTGTTCTCTCTCTCTTTTCTGTCATTGTTTTAGCTCTGACACAATTCAGCAAATTTATATATCTTTTCGACTTATGATTATTTTTAATTTAGGCTGCGCATATCCTACCCTTGTTAATGAATCTTGGATACAAAAGTACAGGAGAAAAAATTGATGATTTCATTCGACTAATAAAACGTACAATTTTTCTCACGCTTTTTAGATTCATCGGATAAAATTTTCAGTGCCCGATAACCATGCGACTTATATTTCTGTTATATTATAGTGGAATGTGAATGGGGATTACCGAAATGGCGAACTATATTGGAAAATGGTCGGATGGAGTGTTTTTTTGTTCGAACTTTATTCTTGAAAATTCTGTCTTCGTGGATCACGCGCTCTCCACTTTGCGGTACCACGTGGTTCTCATTCAACGTTGCAAGCGTGCATGGATCGTTCACCATGTCAAAATGAACGACGGTAATTTTCTCTCACAGTCAGACTGCGTGCCGCTTCCTGTTCCTAACCCAACAAATAACGTTTTGATATGGGGGAGAATTGTTAACAGAATTCAATTTGACCACATTATGTGGCATATAGCGGTACGATAATTTGACCTTGTTACGTCGGTTATAGTTTTTCATTGAAGACAAATGCAGAAAAGAGATGCGTATGGAAAAATAACGCAACCAATCATCAGAGACGTGGTATACAAAACAGGGTGCCCTGAAAATTAATGGAAAGCAAATTTGAACTCTGATTTTCTAAAATCGTAGCTTGGCGTGTTTTTAGTATACACCGAAGGTCGCGGCTGTACAACATACCCTTAAGAACTTATTTTCAGCTCCATAAAAGGGTCGTGAAAATGGTATAAAAATTGAATCGCAACAGCTATAGGAATATGCTGCAGTAAAGCATAAATTCTACCGTCTACCGTAGACGGTCTGAACTCTAAAGCCTTTCTCTTAAAGCTGAACTGTCGTTCGCATACGATTATTAAAATCCGGATGGAGCGAACGATGTCCACTTCATAATTTTCACGACACTCGCGATAATTATTCTATGATAATTATGTGTAGAAATTCACTCCCCTTCGTTCAGCCCTTTTTTGAAATATGTATTCGTCAGTTTATTCAAGAAATTATATGGACAGTGATTCATTTTTTCGCACTGAAAATACAATTTTATCTATTTTTCACTAGCATCACCTATTTTATAGCCGATACGTTTCATCCCTCGACAATATTATTATCATCATTTATTTATCGGCTGTGCAGAAAATTTGAGACGAATCCATATGAGGATACCAATGGGGTAGGCAGGCGGAAATGAGATCAGAAAGTCCGCATTGGATGGCTGAAAAGGAAGGTGTCGAGGAATCAATCAATCAATCATTCGACTCATCCTCGAGAAATTTTCCTTCAAGGAAATTGGTGAATCGTTGGGGAAAAAAAGGGCACATAGTCCACGTCAGGCATGTGCAGTCACAATTTCTTCTATGATAGCCGATGAAAACCCCGACCATTTGACGACTATGATTTGATGATTTTCAGATGATTTTTAATTTATCTCGACTGATAATTCTCGGATCGACCTACCTTGACTGCTGCAATGACTCGGCAATCAAGTAAACGATGTGTCCGTAACGCGTAGTCGATACTTTCAGCGTCGACGAAAGGGTATTCGAGGGTCGTAATCCTTGGAAGAGGTTTTCTAGCGAGCGTGATGAAAGGTAAGAAACAAATAGCAAAAACTAAGACGAGGTACCAGGAGAAGAATTTTCTTTGAAATAGAAGAAGTAGGTAAGTGCACCGAGCAAGTGTCGGGCGTACATGTACCTCTTCACGTGTGTCACCTTAACAATTGAACCGCTTGAGCGCGGCCTAAAGAACAATTAAATTATTTTAGAATCGAGTGGTGTTGGGGTCCCCCGGATTGTCCGTGGTCGCGGTGAACGGATCGCGTCCTATCAACGACTGTCTCCTCTTCGTCGGCGTCGGTTCGGAGGGCGTCGGTACGTCTCGGCGCACGTCGTCGAAAGCCTCGAATGGTTCATTGAATGAACCCGCGCCGTGACCCCGAGCCGCGCACGCCAGTCGTCAGGTCCTGGTTTTAGTCATTCGCGGTGCTGCAGGGCGTATTTTCTGCACGGACCGGGTCGAAGGAAGAGACGTTGATCTCGAGGGCGACGGAGAAACTTTTATATGGACCATGGAAGGTTGATAACAGCCGCCGAACCATGTACCGATCATGAAGCATTTCTTTTTTTCTACCTCTTCTCGAGATTCCAGTCTTTTTCGAGAGTCTCAGAGTTAAAACGTTACCAATTTTGCGCCCGGTATCTTTGGAATCCTGAAAAAGTGGTCGAATCAGAAATATCCATTCGCTGACTTTTCACAATGGTTCTGACGATGAACGGATCAACGGAAAGTTGTCTTACATTTTTGCCACAATTGCCGTTGAGAAGAGGAAAACAAAAAAGATCGAAATAGAAGAAGAATAACCTTTTCACGTAAAACTACTTTCTAAACTCCCACCGCGTCGAATACACACACTACCCCTGCGTCGATAATTCCCTAGTATCTAATTTTTTTGCCTCGTCTACAACCGCGCGACATTTTTTCCCTTAATCTGTTTCGCCCTCTAGGTGACCCCTAAAAATAAGTACAGGGTCCCTCAGACTGCAGACGATTGCCAACTAGAGCTGCTGCTGCTGCATCTGCTCAATAAATGTCGTACCCTTAAACCCACCCATTCCACACTTATATTACGATGCCCTTTTATTTCTGCAGCGCAAAACGTCTGCCGCCCCTAAAAACATCTCGATCTCCATTATTTCGCTTAAAAGAAGAAATAAAACGAGTCCTTGTATATCTGAGCAGATTCAACTGGATGATGAGCGCGAAGCAACGAAAAACAAACAATAGGGGGAAAAGCAAACGAAAAGCTGCCAAAAAAAGAGGGAAAAATTAGCAATTGTTTAACATAAAGGGCTAGAAATTCGACGGGATGGAATTCGCGTAATCGAAAGTTTGCAGGATATGATAAAGGATGAGCGAATATTTTTACGAAGGGTTCTCATCACGAAACCGCGCATAAGCTGTATACTGACCCTACTAGATACGCAAGGTCAGTTCTGAATGATTGGTCAGTGATCCCTGAATAATTCTTGCCCTGCGCGTTATGACCTAACTGCGACACAAGTTGGTACAGTCGATGGAAGGCTCCGACGTCTATTTTCTACTATTGCTTATTACGCGGATATCCGCTCGACGTAAATGCTTTCTTTATCGATATCCAATTCTCACGCCCCGATCGTCATTTTATCTACGAGAAGATAACCTTTTCTCAAATAACCTTATACATACACATATTTCTTTTTCATTATCCTTTCCGGAATGTCCCAAGAGCATCGAATCTTTCAATGGAATGTATTCGTGCTTTAAAATCTAATTTTGATTCCGAGCTTCTCTCTCTACTTCATAAGTAAAAATTGTGACTCCCATAAAAATTGATTTCAGGACCAAAAAGGAATTCTTCAACGTTCATTGGAAAATATCGACGAAGACTGTGCCTCAAAAAACAAAACGAATACAGAAGAGAAAGATCATACGAGCTCAAAAATGGAAGTCGATCTACCAGAAGGAGTGAAAAAGTATTTTGACCTAGGTATGTTGATTTTTTGCTTTTAAAATTTCTAAAATCGGTAGCCACCCTGGTGACCAATTGAGCTATCTATACGGAATTATTCCGATCGTTCTGCGACCGTGCGCACGTTGAATGCCGCTGCTGCTCACTGCCGACTGCCGGAGTCCTGGATGACGTCAGCGAGCGAAAAATCAATCCTTGGCCCACCTGTACAACGGGTACCGCAGGATATAGAAACAATCCGATATAGCTATAGAAATTATTTAGGGACAAATTTTGTTCGTCCAAAATTGACGATTTTCTAATTCTACAAATTTTACGGTCAATTGGAGTGTCATCGGGCCTTGCAAAACGTCTTTGAGTCAGCTAAAAAAAATTTTAAACAATCAAATTTGACGGAATTCAATTTGTTGTCGTATGGAGAAAAGTACAGAGAGGATAGAAATCAATTTTCATCATTGATTAACTTAATCGATTCAATCATTTCCGCGATTCCTGAGCACTCCTGAAAATCTGCGAGTTGTCGTAGATCAGTTCGGAGCGTCTGTCGAAGAAGATTCGAAAAATCTCCCAGCTGCAACCTTTTTATTCGACGATTCTCGGTGAGGATCCCTCGTTAACCAATTAATTCTTTTGTAGAGCGTTGTGAATGGGTGAATAATCTTTCTAATTGCGACCGTTGTCAAGCGCTTTCATTTCCATTTGTGAATTGGACACGAGATACTAAATATAGGTTTACATTCTCAGTTTTAAGCAATCGGATTCTCGCTGCTCTTTCTGTTTTTACTAAAATCCTTCGACAATTATTTTTTGCATGAACTATGGAGACGCTGATTCGGTAGATCATCGTTCGCTCCTCGTTTATTTTCTTAAACCTAGCGCAATTATATTATCTCGTGTTCATTCTTACGAGATGATTGACTCCATTAGTGTCATTCCGACGTTCGGAATTTATTGGATAAGTGATGCCAGTTTTAGAACTGCATATTGTAACTGCAGGAATTAGTAATCCTTCTACTACTGGAATCTACTCTGATCTATAAAAGGTCGTTCAACTTATCAGCCCCGTGCGTATAACGCCGGTAGCAGCGCTGTCTGAAGGTTTTCGGAATTTAACAAAATTCTCCATTACGCGAGGCTGTCGTACGACTCATAATCAATTTAGGTGCGTTGCACCTCACTCAGAGATGATAAAGTTGAAAAAAAAAAGATTGTGCCATAAAGGGGAAAAGGTCCCTGAAATTCAATGACATTTCATCGATGCACCCCCTGTTCACTCGACAATATCAAAAACGGAGACATTTCGCGGCCATTTAAAGGTCAGACAACGGATCGATCGATCTCTTGGGATAACTTTACAGCCTTGATCGTTTACTCAGGGTCAAGGTCAGTGGCTAAATTCACGGTCGTTCGGTGCATCTTTTGTTTTTATAAACAATTTTTCCCCATCCTTCCAAGCCTCACCGTCAACTTTCTAGCGCAGGACAAATTTCCATCGGACGAAGTTAGGGAGGGATTGAGAATTAAAAATCAAAGGATTCTCATCCTTCTCCTTTTTGTTTCCTCGTGCAAAAGCATCGCACCGACGGAATTCAAGAGACGCACGCATTATCTGAAAATGAATGAATCGTCGTAGTAATTTCACTTGATAATTTTTAAACTGTAGCTTTACGACTCAGCCTTCGTCGTAGACGGTACTTATATTGTTAATGAAATAAAAGCGTGCAGATACACACGAAACTCAACGGTATATATATTATTATATTTTATATACCTATACGCTGCGCACATATATCTATACCATTGAAAAAGTGAATTAATAATTGCGAACAAAGAGCATCGTCTGCAGTATGTTTATCCGACTCCCGCAACGTAGTGGTGCAACTGTCGCATTGTTGATTCTACGCTATACTATATAGGGATTAATAAATCCAAGGTCACATCGTTTATCAATTACATGAATCATGGGCTCGGGTTTCGTTAGTCGTATGAAAAATTTTACCTCTCGTTGAACCGAGGACGAACTCAAATCTGCAGCGATGCACCGAATGCCGTGTCAAAATTGATCACAAATTTTTTTGGAACGTTTTCATAATTCATACATTCGATTAACATCCGAAACATATTTATAGATTTTTAATACGTTCTCATTCAATGACTGAATCTTCGAAATTTAGATTCCGTATTTGGAAAAATTCTAGATACGAATGTTTGAGTAAAATAAAAGAGCTTCGCGTTTACTTGGCGAGTTAATTTAGGTCAATCAAGTTGTCAGGCTATAAAAACACGTTTTTCAAATCGTTCTAATCTCTTTTAACTTATATGTATCGTGCATTATATCTAATCGTGCTTCGGTTATATCCAGGATATGCGTGACTTGCACTTCCTTTTTTTTTCTCATCGATGAAATGATAATATTTTTTACCGCAAACCGCATAATGATCGGTTACCTGCAATTATTGGTTTTTTCTTCTTCTCTCTTTTTGCTGTTCTCAAAGAAAAATTCTATATTGAATCAAAACCCTCAAATTTCAGTTTAGAAAAAAGAATCGTGTAATTAGCCATGTGATAAATTAAATTGTTGGACTTGACGGGTGATATCTTATTGAAATACACAGATTTCAGACGGATATAGAAAAAAAAGAGTTGAATTTTCCGCTTCGCCGGACGTTCGCAGATTGAATTGCGGTCAATCACTGTTGTAGAATGATCCGGGCTCCGGAGGTCGGAGAATGCCGGCGTTTATTGTTAAATTGTTATCAGCGTTCTACAATTCATTGAATTGGAAGGCCTCGACACAGAGGATTGTATTATCATACAATAATGGCCGTGGACAGAGAAGAAATACGTGATGTGAAGGAAATTTTCGACCGTACAAATTCATGCGGACAACGCAAAATAATGTCGTCCAAAACATTTTCCATATTTTATTCGCATCGCAATTATTTTTCCGTAACTGATGTACATTTATAGAAATCGAAACGCTTACGTATACCTATTTTATTATTCAGCTACGTGAAAACTTGTCATTGGTTTTGTGCTTTAACCATCCTTACATTATAGACTGTACTCGTTATAACGATCCACGGAATTGAAACTTTTTTTTTAATATTATGTCTAAAAGTCTCTTGAGATTTTCAACAAGACCGAAACAAGAGAATCTTCAAGACTTGAAAAAATCTAAATTCGAATTCAGATTTATTCTTAAATGACATTCTCTTTTGGCTATTTAGACAATGTGAAGAAAAAAAGAGGGTTCCGAAATTTTTATTTCAATTCTCAATGAAGAAATGTGACGGTAAAAATGTTGATTGTATAAATTGACTTGAATGTTATTATTTTCCCTTCGTTTTTCCGTCACAAATTTTACTACGCCGATAAGAATAATTGCAGGTATCTGTCGCCCTGCCGGCTAATTTTCAATAAAATTACATCAACGTTTTTCAGACTTACCAAACGAATCTTATATCCTTGTCCAATTATCACCGAGTGACACAATAATGAGAAAAGTAAAAAGAAAAAAAAATAGATGATAGAGTGTATAAAAAAGTAAGGGTAATGCGAATAATTATTTTTATTTTAAAGCTGCACTCGCAGCACGGAAGCGGTACGATATATTTCACATGTTAAAATCCGCGCGTGTCTCGTTTAAATTGGAGTAGAGTTTCGATTATCGGAAGTAAAAAGAACAAGTTATTTTCATCGGCTCTTTTAGAGCGAGCGTATTTTCCAGCAAACTGCATCGAGGTGCATCGACAATAATGAACTGGGGGCTGCAGTAGATGAGGAGAAAAAATGCGGCGCTCGGGTACCAACTACTAAGATGGCGTAGCAAACGTAACGTGTGAAATTCACGTGACGTCAGTGGTACTTAAAAACTGGCGATAAATTCCGCTGATGTTTGAACAATGTCGCATCGGATCAAATGAGCGGTTCGAAATTCTTCCTTCTTCACGCCTCTCTTCTTGCGACAGTTTTGAACCAGCTGCTCGGCGAGTCTCATAATGTAATCTGCGATTATAAAGAGATATGGAAGTGCAGAAAATTTGCATTGTTGAAAATCATTTGAATTGAGCAGACTTTGAAGAGACATACGTTATTAAGCTCGAGCTTTCGACTCGGACCGATGCTGCCCTCGGTTGAGAGGAAGTTCAAGAGCTTTTCAAACGCCAACGGTAACATCCGTTCCTCCCGGAAATCCATAGCCAAGAAAAAGAAACAGAAGAAGAATCCTTATACTGGTATTTCGATTCTCTTTTTTTCTGTGCTTTATTCAGAATAAACGTTTATTGGTTTCAAATTGTTGTTTAAAGATTTCGTGGAATTCTCAGGAATTTCATCAAATTGTAGAGTGCTTATGATTCCTTGTTTTCAGAATCCTGGAAAAAATATCAGGCCGAAGTATATCGGATATAATTCCTATAGAAAGTCGTCGAAAATCTGCTTGAAAAAATTGCTACCACACGAAGGACGATTTTAGATCAAATTCGCTAAAAGAAAAAAAAGCCACCGGTTGATTTTCACCGATCGGACGATCACCGAGTTTTCACTCCCGGGCGCGATCCGACTGCTACTTAACCACGGAGACTTTTGGCTGTTTGGTTTCCCCTCTGGCCCGGTTCGCCTCTCCTTAGCTGACCTGGACCACCCCGGACTCCTCCGGGGTACCCATGTCGATGGCCAGTTCAGCCCGGACGTCCGATCAACGTGAAAATTCGAAGAAAGTTTAGACCCGAGCAGGATAATCTCCTCGGTAGCTAGCCTCCGAGTAGCCGGATTACAGGAGACGCCACGCTCCCAGCTGAAAAGGACTCGTTCTCCAAAGGACTCGTCGTCTTTGACGATTATTTCATCTACCATTATACTGATCCTTTTTTTTTCTTTCACAGTAAACTGCGTGGGAAGAGGTGATTGGTTGGAAGGTAATTTTTTAGACGAAACGTTATTACAAATTTTTTAATTATTATATCTATAACTTAAAATATTTGATACAATTATAAATAATTAACTTATGAAAGTTATGAAACTGGAAAACACTTCAAGCATTTTTGTATAGCGTTGCTTTTGTTAGTGAATTAGAAAAAAAATGAGAGGATTTTTTGTTTGTATTAAAAAAATAGTTTAATCGATGGTTAGTTTTCTGAAAGATCCTTGAATTCCATTCAAATCGGAAACGATTGACGATTTTGAATTTGGCAAACGCAAACTCTCGTTCGTCCGACTTATCTTCTCCTCTCGCAAGTACCAGTCTCTGTTTTTCTCAATTTTTTTCTTCCACGCATCTGAAATTTTCAAGACAAAGAATAATTAGCGTTCATCATTTCTAAATAGCTAAAAATCCTCAATTACATCCAAGATTATCAAATACGTTCGACGGGTATGCGAAGTCGTGCTTGAGAAAATAAGAAACAAAAACGCGAAAATCTGAATACTTGAACAAACACGGTCAATAAATTGGTGGATCAATGTGAGTTATTTACAGAGACGTGGCCGTGGTACATATTAAATTTACAAAAAACTTTCATTACTCGTCGAGACTTTAACACGTGGCCGCCAAATCTTTTACGCAATCATCTCGAACATCGCTGTTATATTTGCTTTGTCGACAAACAAACAATTTTTAACGATTATTCCGACTAGACGAGGAATCGTATTGCGTGAAATAATATATTCAAAAAATCGTAGAATTCCACCCAAGTCCGTAACGGCTGCTGATTTACTTCGGGTGACAATTTTTATCAAGAATTGAAAAAATTCTTCTCAACAAATGTGCGAGCTTCGAAGCTCAGAATAAATAGAAATAAAAGGAAAGGTGGAAAACGATTTCGAATTTTTCAAACTCACCGTTTAATTCGCGGAATGTTCCAGCTTTGCCACCCCATTCTTGTGGGAGGATTTCCTTATCGATGTACGGGTGCAATTCTTCACCACCCCCGGCATGGAAGCGGAACTGTAAAAAATCGCAGAGAGATCAGGTAGATTTTTATCGACACAGAATCAAACGATCAATCTATTGAAGTTTTTTGCCATTTTGAATGTATCTTATATTTCTCACCTTGTCTATGAGCTTCTCTTTCAGCAGCGGGTAAACAACGCTCATGATATTTCCGACGAAGGACGGTGTGTTAAGGTAATGAACACGTGCTAATCGGAAAGGCATGCTGTTTTGCACGGCCACCATTGCTCGGCGCATCACCGATTGAGTTGGGCTGCATCGTGCTACGTGACCGGCGCTAAAACCCTGTCGAATGAAAATCGTAAGTCTTTACTTCAGGTCGACCGAATAATTTGAAAAAACGTTTATTCATTCAAATTTTCTCGTTTACACGCAGGTCATTTGTACCTGGAGATCTATGATCATGACGTTCGACAGACAGACTTCCTCGTTCAGTCGGGAGTCCAGAACCATCATAATACGTCGCGTTATGGCTTCGACGGAAAATTTTTCCAACCTGGTATCAACTATTCTCAGTATCGTAACCCTGTAGCCTTCCAAAGTCAGAGAAGGCAGCAGGAAGTATTGTCTGTGAATCGAGCGGATGAATTGTTAAGTTTTTATCTTCTTCTTTTCTTTCAACAATTAACGATTCATTTTTTTTTTTTTATATTCAAATTTCTATAATAACGCAATAGAATCTCACACGACTTTGCAGCATTCCTGTATATCGTTCGAGAGAGGATCCCTCGCTGAAAAAAATTCCGGAAGGGCAGTTCGCGCGCTGTAATATCTATCGATTAACTGTTTCGCTCGCTCCAGGCTGTTTTTGCATCCGAATAAGAATCTCTCCAATCTCACGTCGTCTGAAACAAATTCACCATCGATTCATACTTTGGAAAATATTGAAATCTATTTATTTTCCACTTTGGTTCTTGCGATTATTGATTTTCATGATTGAGAAAATGCAGTATTGATATTCTGAACGTCCTTAATTTTTAGTGTAGAAAGTTTCACTTTCAAACGTGTTAATTTTCTTTCTTATTACTTATCACAGATATTATCTACTTACCTATGTGCTGCGGTAAATGTGGCTGTTTTTTGAGCCATTCTCTGAGACTGATTACGTCGCGACGTGTCATTTCCGGATCCGATCTCAGTTCCCGATCTATACGCTCCTGTTGTTTTACAGTTGGCGGAAGCAACGTCATTTTCAAACTGAAATTATTTTATTATATCATAAGAACAATTTCGAACTTAAAAACGTCGTTCTTGTCGTACTCGAAGAATTATACAAGTATATTTGACTGAAATACGTCTATAACTTGGTCTGCGGTAGAAGTATTTAATAAATTATATGTATTTATAATGCGGTATTTGCGCATATTATGCAAACTCGAGTTACGCATACCGTACACGTATCTACTAAAGGTTTGTTTAGAATATGCGGCAATATATGTTCTCATAATCTTTATCCTCAACCTCGAAGGTGTGTAATAATATTTATTCATTTATACACTGCAAACGTGCAGATAGAGTTTTAGGAAAATTCTATAATCCTGGTTTCCTTGATGGCATAGGCATATTAACTTTTACCAAATTATTACGTAGCGAATAACGCAATGTATGGTTTCTAGGAAAATAATGTATGTCTAGCCAATCGCGAGTCAATAATTTCTCCATTCGCGGATATTTGTACGCTTTTAACAATCGCTAATAATATAATTTAGGTAGAAAAATGAAACTTTGAAAGGATGTCGTCACGAAATCTTTTGTTCATTTTTTTTTCACACTTACTGTCAGTAGGTTATCAGTCGGGTGTACCGATAGCTATACCGTACCTATATTATTCTGCCCTGAATTCTCCGCAACTTTTCTCAATCTGCGCTACATACGTTCCGAGACTTGCACTTATATACGTTTCGAGGAAACTGGTTACTATAGATACCATCTGCACTACTGCAGGTTCGTCGAAATCTTCTTCTTCTTTTTTTCGTTACTTTTTATCTTCTCTTCGACGATTCAAAAACACATATTCAATTTTTACAATTGATTATTCCTCTATTTATATACATAGACAGGATGTGTGTCCTGATAAATTTTTACCTTCAACGCGTATTATTGGGTATAAGTTCTTGAGAAAAAAAAACAATTACCGTAACGCACAACCATATATCATATTTAAAAAACCAGTATTCTAAAACATATCATAAATCCTATTTCAAATAACATTTCAGATTCTATAAAATATGACGAACTTCTTTTCTATTTTTCAAACCTTTTGAATTTCATATTCCGTTCTTAAAAGCAGATGCCGTACGTTATAATGTTGTAAAAAACATAACAAAAAACCGCGATAATCATACGGTCGAGTTTATTTCAATACTCATGTGGTTTCCAATGTATTTTTGATCGCTCGAGTCTTTGACCGCGTAATTAATTCGGTCGTTAAATGCGTGTTATATAAATATGAGAAAATCTTTGATCGAATTTTCTTTCCTCATGGTATGAAATTACATAATTTACTCCGATCAGGTTACGTTGGGATCGGTTAAAGTGGAGAAAGTTGTGATAGAAACATAAATCGAGCTTGAAATAACGTGAGTTTCATGTTTATTTGTTTATATATTTGTTATTCCAGTTTCTTCGAAAAACATTCGTTCTACGGCGTATGTAAGATGAAGTAGAATCCGACGAATAGATTCGAGAAGAGATTCTTTTTATTTTAAATGTCCCATCTTGGAAAAAAAATGAAATAAAATTTAAACATAACTGCTTACTTGGTAACGGAATTTTTCAGAAACTTCGGAAGTTTTTTTAAAATAGTTTCAAGTCTTTTTATTTCGATCAATTAAAGTGAACGAACGAATAAATGAGAACGTAAGAGTGTAGATTTAACACCATAACGACATCGAACTAATTGTCGCGAAAAGCTTCATACATTTTATCCGTGGGTTGCATTACGGAATAAAGAAAGTGAGAGCGATAAGTGTGTACAATATACGTACACTTTTGTACCCTATATATAGGAATTATTCTCGCCTGCATAACATTTGTGAGGTGTGCTAGAATTTTTAATGAAAAACCGGCGTGGCGACTGCACTGACCGTTTGACTCGGTTATTCGATTGTGAGATCGCCATTAGTTCTTGGCAATAGAGTCACGCACATCTTGAAACGAGACACGTAAAAGAAATCAGGTTATCGCCATTAATTTGGAAATAATGGAAGAAAAATCCGAATTTGTTGCAATCACTATTCCTTCGTTTCTTCGATTGTTGACACAGAATTTAAAAATAGCAAAAAAATAGGTTCTGAATATTCTACGAATGTTTTTAGTTTCGCTTGTTATTGTTCGAAAAGCAGCATTTTATTATGTTTCGAATTATATGAAGTTGTAAAAAGATAGTTGTTCATTTCATCGCGAAAATGATTATTATTAATTATATAGTAACGTTATAATTAATACTACTTTTCTTTTTTGGTGATAATTCTACAACCTTTTTATGCTAATCTAAATTTATGATCGACATTTTCAGGTAGGGTAATTAAGTATTTTAAACGCATAGCAAACGTCACGTTCGAAATCCCGTGCGAAAATTTTGACATTGAATGAAAAAAAGAGTAATCAAATTTCTAACGGTTTAACGTAATAAATCTATAGGTTCTCATAGTATCGATGGATACCATTCTATACTTCTTTGACCGAATGACCAACACATCTCCTCATTAGCAAAAAAAAAACATAAATTAAATTACCGTATTTAAACAAAAAAAAAAAAAAAGAAATCCAATTAGAACGGTTTTAAATTAATTTTTCACTTGTATTAGTTTTATCCATAGTTACGGTTTTCACAATTCTCTTTTTAATAAATAATCCATCCAATTGTGAAAAAAAATTGAATAAAAAAATAATTTACTTCACCTGCGATTGTACGTGATGGATTATAAGGTTCCGATAAATAAGTCCAGTTTTTGTTCTTCCCGGTGGATTACGCGGCAATTTTGATTTTTAATTTTCTGTACTTTTTATTTTTTAATTGACTCTTGCACTGTGATGTATATGAACTTTTGCAACGAACGAGTTCAGACTCTGACGAACTACCGCAGGTGCTCGATTTTATACCGTATTTCATAGATCTATTTTTTTCATAAAGATTTATCTTACTACAGACGTCTGACCGCGGGTTCTGTAGTTACTTCTTTCCGTATCGTACGACGGGCACTCCTCTTTCAAATGGTTCTTATTGAGACTCGACAAATATTTCTATATACCAACTTCCCCACCGTCGTATCATGTACACCAATGACGAAGTTCCTTCGCTCGCTCTTTTTTTTATTTTTCTCCTATTTCTCGTCATCTTTGATTCGTTTTTCGTTATTTATTTACCAGCAATATGAGTTCATCAAGTCTTTATGTGTATTATTTACAACTTTAGGTTGCATGTATAGCAATCTTTGATTAATTGGGTCTTCAAATGTCATTTTTTCGATCTAACTCTTCAGTGTCTACATAGTGTTTTTGAAAAAGAAAATTTTTATTTCGTAATCCTCAGTTTTCCTTTTATTCACATTTTTTACAAGTACTAATTTTTTTAACCATTTACTCCATAATGTAAAATACAATACACGTGAATTAACAAACACATAATGTTTAAAAAAAAAAAAAACACCAAAATTACAAATTGACAATTTCATCAAACATTCGCTGCAATGATTTTTATTTTTAACACTATTCGATGAGAAAATCACAGGACCCCGCTATGTAAGAAAATTTTGATGTGCAATTTTGGATCAAAACGGATATGAGAATATCTTCTTTTTTTTTTTAAAATTGATTAATTTGCA
The DNA here is from genome assembly GCA_963932425.1 of Athalia cordata. Lineage (NCBI taxonomy): Eukaryota > Metazoa > Arthropoda > Insecta > Hymenoptera > Athaliidae > Athalia > Athalia cordata. Next base: position 64,831,274 of record OZ010625.1, read on the forward strand.
TACATAACCGTGCGACCGCGTTTCCTATATACACGTGAGTTCATCCGCTGCAAAAACTTGTTTTCGTCTGCACGAGATAGTGTTTTGAGTCGACAGATAGTTTAAAATTGTTTTTTTTTTTTTTCATTTTTAAACCTGCATTTTTAGACGACATGCACCTGTAATACGTGTTCATGTGAACAATTGTAATGGAAAGATTGAATGAAATAAAACAATTAAGTTGAATTCAAATCAAAATATGAGCATTTTTTATTCGAATGCATTTTGTTTTTCCTTTTTTGAGAAGAAAATGATCCGATGTGTTTGTCTTTTTTTTGCACTGGAAACGAATTTGCATATAGACGTTAAATTCGTTTAAAAAAAGCAACTAACGCGAATCACGATCGTGACCCAGATATCCGATATTTTTAAGGACGCGGAATCGGATTGGATATAAATTTGTGTAATAAAAGATGCGATTATTATATTATTTATCTCCTTGAATTGCGACCGAGTTTCTCTACACGTATGTGAGCAGGTATTATGCACATAATAATTATTACATCCATGGCAAATTACGCCCTATATAATTTTATAGGCTAGTAATAAAAACAAATGGAAACTTATTAAATTACACCACGTCTTTATTTTCTTTTAATAAAATAAGCCAGTTAAAAATCCGGTTTCATTTTTCTGCAAGCTGACGGTATAACTGGAAAAATTTTATCTCCGAAGAAAATCATTTGAAAAAAATAAATAAACAAAGTACATAACACATTCTTGTACTTTTCTAAAGAAAATGGCGGAATCTATCCTGTCGGCAACTGTGGGGGAACCTTTTTTTTGAGCGTAGTATTTTTTTGAATTTTCAAGTACTAGAGAAAAGCTACTTCATTTTTATAGTTTTCAGAAAGGAAAATCTTGACTGGATTCGGTTCATAGGCATTTAGATCTTGTTAACATGTTGACGTAGACGACATGAGATGACGTTCAATTTGCTCGAAGAGTTCAGGTTTGAACAACAATTGAATTAACAAACTGCATGGTTGATAACGCTTGCAAATTAGATGCAGTAGATATTATAGATACCTACGCAAATTTTGTTGTCGATGGTCTATGACGTTAGTTGGATATATTATGCGTAATATAATGGATCAGCTTTTTATTTTTAGAAGGAATTTTTTACTACTCGTTAGAATTCCAAATTCTACTTTTGCTGTTGTATTTTTTTCGCGAAAACCCCAGTTGCGCACGGTTCGTGTTACTGGAGTCTGAACACAGTAAAACGATAGCAATATGAACAATTCATGAATTTCCTTAAACGGTATTCAAGTTTTTTTTTCAATTCTTAACTTTTAATTTTTCACTAAATGCTGTACCTATTTTCCCCAGGTTGTTCTGGCGCCTAATTGTAGGCAACTCCGCATTACACACATGTCGACACCTACGAGTTGCCCAACTTTGGCGCTCGGAAAAAATGAAGCAGCAACGAAAATTAATGATTTTGTAATCAGATTCTTGTTTCCTCGCAATCAGTCGAAATACAGAAGATTGTCGCAGTGTCAAAGTTCTTTATAATCCTTTTCTCGTTTTTCCTGTATTCTCTTAGATTATTCGTCACAGGTACATCAGCTCAGATCTTTGAGGATTTTTTCCTAATTATTTGCTAATTTTTTTCTATTTTTTTCTATTTCGTAAGATTTGTGACAATAATATATTTCTATTAAAAAAAAAAGTACAGTTTTCAATTTTCAAAACTATATAATTATTATCTTACGCAGTACGAACTGCATGGAATTACAGGAGTTCGTCGGGCGAAGCAATTTCGTCGTTTTCGGAAGCGGGGAATTCTAGAAATTTTTGATTTTGAATCTCTCGTCCTTGTCTGTTCGGGAACGTAGGATGAAAAGTCGCGACAAAACTCTGCATCGGTTTGATCGCTAGAATCATTTTCGGAAGCGGAATAATTAGTTGCGATAAAATGATGTCCTGCAGGTTCCAGTTCTTCAGTCGAAGTTGATCTACGATGACGAGATATTACTCCGGGACTTGAATCGTACGTTTGCGATGTCTTTGACCGGGATAATCGGCAGAATTTTCTCAGGCATTTGAATCTGAAAATCATCACAGTATTTCAGAATTCAGAATTTGATAAATTGAGAATGATTATTGCTTATTTAATTATTCTTACATTTATCAACGATTATACTTATTAGTCATTCGCTATACATATTTGCGTTTGAAAAAGAACACTCCTTTTTTCTATCGTAACAATTACCTGTCCGTTTGCGGTTCTGTTTGACTTTGAGACGAGCTACACGTCGAAGACGTGTTCGTGATGGTTTTGGTCTCGGAGTCTTTAACGATCTTAGGATTTGATCGACAGATAGGTGGGGTGACGTTCCCGCGGGTTTTCCTGGATTTTGGTTTCAATATCGATCTCAAGCTGCAAAAGTTTGATCGATAAAATCGTTTAATATTCTTGGCAATCGATGATCCTGGCGTGTAAAAAAATTTCAACATCACTTGCCGATTTCGTGATCGTGATCTCGGAGGCGGTATGGGGCAGGGTAGATTACAATTTCGGCTTTGACCCTGAGGAAGTTGTTCACAATTCGACCTCGCAGAGGTGAGAACCCCCTCGCTTTGAGATTCTGCGTCCCGTTTTGAAGCTGCTGATTTTATGTGATAACTTTTTTTGTTCCTTGTCCTCGAGAAATTGTAAAATATAAGTCTAGAAGATATCGCTTCTGTATCTTTGAAATATCAGAATGCTTACTTCTCTTTCGAAGAAGCTTGGGAAGAATGTTGTGTGTTTGTCAGCGAGCTTGAAACGGAAGACAGGGAATAATTATACAGTGGCCATTGACCGGGACACATTAAAAAAGGGTAGTTGTAGTCCTCGGTTGGATTCTGCAAGTAAATTGGATGCCATGGATACGGAGCGTAGGATTGTGGATATAAATGCGGGGGGATCGTTCCAGCCGCACAAGTTTTCATCAAGGTAGACGAAAACGGACTGTGTGGGCAGTTGGAAATTATTTAGGAGAAATGAATAGAGTAGATTATTCTTGCTGATTTTCTGTTTTGTATTCCGTCAAAAACTCACCAAATTTTAGCTTCTTCACAATGGGATCGAACGCTTACAATCTTAGGACACCTGCGAAGGTCAAATAACTCCTCATATAAGCACGGTTCTCTTTACATATCGTTACAGAGGGATGTGAAAAAATTTTTGTACCGAGAGATCTAAGTAAAGAGTTTTTTGAACTCACGTTAAAGCAGCAACTGCACACCAAAGACATGTCACACATGCACAGCTACAGAGAGCAAGAATTTCGAACATCGTTCGTATCGGGCCTGCAAATATGCCCAGTTGAACGACGTTCTTGGTAAAAATTATACTCAAAATTTTGATCGCACAAATAATTTAATTCCATTTTTGCTTCACTGACGAAGATCTAGACAGCTAATACTTATGAATATTCTATCGCGACTAGGTTCATTTCATACTCTTCACAGCCTTTTGACTCTGCTCGAAATTTTGAGAAAACTTTATCGATTCCACATCAAAATTATTTAACAAAAGGCAATTCGGTTCAGCTTGAAGTGGTGGAGCAGATCGATAAATAACCACGATGAAAAATTCCAGTTTGAAATTTCGCCAAAGAATTTTCTTATAGTGAAAAATGGTTAATCTCAACGTGAAAAAGCGATGGTAGACGGGCTCGCGCTTTGCAGTTGTGCATGTGTGACCTGTTTATGGTGTTCTCTACTTGCTTTATGGTATTTTAACCAACGACTTTGCTCTTGCGAGCTGTTCGTTTAAAATCTAATTTCTTTTATAATTATCATTTTTATTTTAATTCACAGCTTTCCGAAACTCTTGAAAAAAATCCAAGAATCAGATTCCAGCAGTTGCTGCGCCGTGAAGCCAAAGAATCCGACATCGGTGATCGAGAATCGCAAGACTTCCATTGACGAAACAATGAGAAAGAAGTCACCTATGAGATGTAACGGGTACAGAAATCGTTCGTACGAGCCAAAATGTACCGTGAAGATCATTCGGAAAACTAAAAGATCATCTCCTCGCCGAGATGTATCGAAGGAGGACACCGAGACTAGAAATGACTCGATGTGGCGGGATAATTCGGACAATATTTGCACTGCGGCATATCCGAAGGATCGCAACGCCAGATACACCGTAGCCTATTCGAATCCGAAACATTCCGGAGTGCAAACTGCAGATCTCTTCCGTCGACGAAGACGATCTGGGTTGCCCGAAAAAATGGACAGCAGTGACGATGAAACGGATCGAAAGAGACGGTACAGAGTAAATGCCAAATTGACGAGACATCAGTTCAGTTCTTCCGATGAATGCATCCGTTCCAGAGGAGGTGGACAAAGTATGAAAAAAACAACGAGGAGATTCCCGCAGTTGTTTTCAACCAGATATGGATCATCCATTGTTTATGACCGCGACGAGAGACGTCGAATTTAGTAGTTTTATTATTTATTGTGATGTTGAAATGCTTGTATCTTCGGTTCAGTCATCTGTTTGTTCGCTACATAAATGCCGAAAAAACAATCTCCAGGTGAAGGGTCCGTTTTGGCATAGGAATATCCCGATTACAGCTTTTCAAATTTTAGGTGAGGGTTCTCGTTGTACGTAACGAATTTTATTCAACACGTAGTAAAGTATACGTAACTATTGAGTACGAGATATTGTCAAATTAGCAGGTGTCATTGAGTTTTCGATCAGTAATCGGTCGTATGATTATGAACAGTTAAAGATTACGATTCCAATAATACCGATCCTTCCGGTGCTCTTGATCTGCGTCGTAGTCTATGGATTGCGGCTGTGATGCAACATGCGATTAGAATTATTGCTGGTGTAATCATTAGATAATACACACGCTTGTCCTGTCCAACATCATCTGCACCGATATCTTTACTTCTCCAGGAGAGAATTTTCGATACTTTGGAGCATCCGTCATTAATGATTACTTTGATGTTGTAAATTTCTTCGAGAAGCTGGCTACAGTTCGAAGCGTCACCGTGCTTCTCCCTTTTGTCAATCTTCAGAACGCCGGGTCTACGAATTCCAGGCTAGAAAAGATTGACGCCGAAGCAGCGGTTACCAGAAACGCCTGAATTTTGAATTTCGAATTTAACTCACCCGATAATCGGCAGCGATCCATTTCTCCGTAGAATCAACGAAGACCTGTGGGTCATCCTTAGCGCACGTGGACAATCGTTTCGCTACGATCCGCATCGTCGTGCTTCTAGTTTCGTTCACCAATTTTGGAACTTTAACTTCGATCCATGTTTCATTCGACGTCACTTCTAGTTTTTCATTGTTTTTAAAAGCAATGTATGCCGGTACTGTAAAGACTTCTTCGGCCGCCGCGCTCTCCCCTTTCCATCGATCTACCGAAAAAATGAAAACCCGGTATTTCGATGCGGTTGGAAGATGTAGTACTTCGTTGTAAATGGTTCTTCCTGGCTCGACGGGAATTTGATTCGTGATCGGAAACTTTGTTTTCGGGTGCTTCAGAAGATCGGTCTCCAGGAGCTGCAGGTAACTTCGAAAACCTGTAATTTTTTGTCCACTCAGGGATGGAAGCTTCCACTGAATATTGACGATCCCGTGACCCTGCTGATTCACAATCAAGTCCTCTGGCTTGCTTGGCGCTGAAAACACGAAAATTCAATATTTCATACATCCAATGATACTAGAATTCACGATTATGTTGCAACTCACGTGTCTTGTACAACGAACGAAGCGAAAACGTAATGTTTGCTGGATCACCTGGTGTTATCACCCCTCTGTTTGTCGCGTAAACCTGCACCTTGAATTAAGTCGACCAAATTTTCTGTTATTACAAATTTTTGAAGTTTCAGATTAAATTTTTTTGAAACCTAATGATCATGCCAGTACCAGTAAAAGAGTTTCAGCTTCCAGATTTGGAATAAGTTCCAAGTGTTCAGCGCATACGTAATCATCCCACCACTGGCACTTGAACTTTACGTCTGAAACAAGACCTAATTGTATTTCCGACATGTTTTTAGTAGAGCCAATCAACACGTGGTAAGTTTCAGTTTCACCGCAGGGGGGAAAGGGTGGCCTCCATCGTAAGGATACCGAATTGGTATCAGAATCGTATCCGTATATCGTCAAATTCGAAACAGCGGGTGGCACTGGAACAAACGAATTTGTCTTTCTGAGGTCAAAATACTTCAGAAAAGTGTCACGCATTAGATTTTTCGTTACCTGAACTGAGAGTTCGAACTCTTTTTCCCAAGTGCGTGACTCCATCGGCCGTGATCATCACGCGGTAGTCAGTGCCGGGTATCAGATTTTCAATCACGTATGGAAAATCATTACCAGATTTTTCATAAATCTTTGCTGTTCCATTCATGACTGTTATATCATATGTAATATTCACGCTGTACCCGCAGGACTGAAACAACGATTGCAAGTGTGATAAAACTGCTCAGTTATTACACTGATTGAAGATGAGAGAAATTCATTCATTAGGTAAGAATTACCGAATTCAAAGTTAAATATCTTTCGCCTGGTATAATTTCAAATCGTAGCTGTCCTCCTGAAACAGAAAGTGAAATTACTCGTTCCACACTGCGGACAATAAGTGGTATTGAAATTTTAGTCAAACTTGACTTGCCTTTACATGTAGTGAGAAAACTATTCATCAAACGGTTGTCGTTCCAGTTTATTGTAGTTTTGAATTCCGTATCTGCATCGCTCGTTTTCCAATATACGTGTCTGTCGATTAGTTAGTATTCGGGTGAGCAAACATTCAATGATTGAAGTTTTATCGAGAAGCCGATAATGAGAGGGTGTTTAATTGAGGTATTGCCACAAGCAATTTCTCAGCCCTTTCTCATTATCGGTATCTCGAAGAAAAATTGTGACGACCTACTTTATTTCGTATTTATTATCAGGGAGTAGATTCGTGAGAATAGTTTCGTAACTAACCGGACTATCTAACTTTGAGACGTTAGCCGTTCTCCAATTGCCTTCGGAATCCTGCAAAGACCAATGAACACAATTATGCCGGGCAGAATCGTCGATGAAAACTTGGGTGAGCAACTTTTTCACATTTTTCAAAGTTTAGACCAAGATGGCTATTAACATGCGTCCAAGATTTTTTGAACATCTAGTAGAGTTCACTGGACACCTTGAAATCAATCCAAACTGCGGTAATCCCGATTCCACTGATATTAAATTCCAGTAGTACTTTTGCGGTAGTTTCTGTGATGTCCAAAAAGTAGATCCTATCGATCGCTGAGTAAAGGAAATCGAATTCAGTTTCTAAAAATACTGAGACTATGTACTTCTTTAGTCGACTAATTTTTTGATTTATGTGTGCATACTCGATTTACAAAGCGGTGCCAATTTTTCCTCATCGTAGCAGCCATCTTTACAGTATCCGGTTATCTTGTCGTATCTGCCTATGCAGTCATCTGGGTTGCGTTTTTCCATGCAGTTGTATCCGTAATTTCCTCCGATGCATTCTGAAAGAACGAACCGTTATTATGCTCATATTTCAATGGATTATACCATGGTCAATTATCCAATTCACCTTCGCTGCATTCACTGCCGTTGAATCCACGATCGCAAGTGCGACCGGTTGGGTCATGAATTTCCCATCCTCTCCCAAGATTTGGACAGGAAGAACCACAGATATCCTTCTGATCATGGAGATAGTATGCTAAACCTAACGAGATAAGAAAGTTCATTATGTTTGAAAACATGAAATCGATCCAAATGATATTGGAAACTTACGGCCTGTATCACGAAAAGTTTCGGAAGAGGACAGACGGACCATTAAATTCTCTTTGTAAGATAATTTCTGACATCCGAGTGAAAGCGAAGATTGCGTGTCCTTTGCGTAAATCGTTGCAGACAACTTTTTCATAGTACCTGGAAGAAAAATGAAAAATCAAAACCAAATTTCAAAGTTTTACTAGTCAGCGCATAAAAACTCACCGACAGATTTGCATTGACGTAGGGTGTCAATTGCCCACCCACCCTCATCTCTATCGCCGTTAAGAATCGTGATAATTTCGAATCGTAGATTATCCGATCGGGATTTCTCTAAAGTTACATTCAGTCTTGCCGTCTGCCAAGTTATCAGCCCATCGTTCGTTGAATTCTCACTTCCACTAATGGTCGCGATCTCGATCTGCTTGCCCCGTTCATCCACCAAGCTGAAATTAAGTTGGCAATCGGGGCAAAGGCCAACGGAAAAATCCACGCAGACATTATCATCCTTTTGAACAAATGGCCGTGACGATAACACCGTTCCGTCATTATTCGCAAGGAAATATTTATCTAGAGGAAACCGTCAAGTCAAACAATTCAACTGGAATAATTTGAACTTCTATAAAAACTATGGCGAAATACTCACAGAAATGAAATCGAATGCGTGACCCGGATCCGCTTCTGACCGATAAATGAGGTACGTGGTACGTTGTATTGAAATTTTCTTCTAGGAACGGTCTATCGTTGGTTTCGTTGTAAATTCTTATGAATTTATCATTACTACTCCACTTTATCGTGAACGTACGCCATTCGAACGGATTGCAAGAATCCGTAGATGTGATCACCTGGCATACATATTTTAAAGTCAATTGACATTTTCTCAAAACTATTCTACTTCGATTGCATAATGATTTCGTATTTGTAATACCTCAACGGATGAAGTTTCCGCGCAAGCTCCTGAGTCTTGGGACTCAGAACTTGTGCGAACCCCCGTGGGACATGTACGAATGGCAAATTTTTTACGCTTCAAACCCCCAATGACGATCAAGAAGCATGAACCTTTGGTTGGATTCTTAGTTGAGCAAAGAAGGACGTCTACGTCTTCCGACGATCGTACAGAGAGAACGATGGCACTTTTCGAATCCTGAACTTTCCGAACGTAAGTATAAGGTTGCTTAAAATCCAGAGCGGCATCGAAAATAAATTCACTGAAATCTGGGAGAGAAAATTCTCAAGATATGTCATTATCTGCGTCTGACAATGCAATCTACATTGTAAGTTTTATTCAGATTCTGATTGTTGCCACTGACCTTCCCACCGATAATCGAAAACGGGACCCATGGGCCGCATCGCGGAATTGACGACATCCCAGCCATCTGAATTTTCCCATGAGACGGTGCACTGTCTGCTCAGGTTCCAGAGTGCACAATCGGAAGGATCAGTCTGCCTCGATTTTTCCGGAAGAAAATCTGAAAAGTCTGTATCGACATTCGAAATTTCGTTATCTTGGATCTTTGATCAATAACTCCATCTATCTCGGGCTCTCAGGATAAAAAATCAGGAATGATCTTAGGTCTACTGTCCACTATATTACCGGTCTGCTTTAATACTAATCGCCTAAAAATTGTACAAGCGCCGAAATTCTTACTTCCAGTGGTGATATTCCCGTCATAATTCCAAATCAAAGCAGCATTGTCGTCCTCAGTCATGCAAGTCAGCTTTATTTCGCTCCCATTATCAGTTGAAGGATGGCGAAGTAAAACGAGATATCCGGAACTAAGCAACACCATTGACTCCAGACAAAATCCAAAGAAAACAAAATACGTAAATGAAGTAGCCATTGGGTAGATAAGATTTTTTGCAATGTTTACACGATCAGCAACAAAGTTGAAAATATTTTTATGTTACTAGCTGCTCTTCACGGAGTTTCGTTTATCGTAAGTTGCAAGCAAGTTATGATGCAAGTTCGTTCCGAATAATTGAGTTTTTCGCCAGACCAACAAACTTCTTTGTTAAATGGTAAAACTTTACTGAAATAATTCTGCCGGCGAGTGAGAATCTCCGCCAATATACGCAGCAACGAATTAAATGACGCGACAGACAATCGTGCCAAAGATGATGGTGTTAGTGAGGCTATCGGCACTGCAACTCTTGCAGTTTTTACAGTTTCAACATAATAATATAATGCGTCGATCGAGCGAAGGTGAATAGGTAACTATTGAGGGTTTTTGTACCGGATGCATTCGCCATGGGGAGTCGAATGAAGATTTTTTCAGTTTTTTTATCTTTCGATTCCCTTACTGCTTTCATCTCTATGGGGCCAGGATAAAACTTCCGCTCCATAAGACTACGAATCCTAAGAAACAGGTAAGTGGACCTGTACAAAAACTACCATTTCGAAAATAAAATAAATCATTCAGTTTGATGGCAATCTATTTATTTTCGAACAAAATTTATTACCAAGGGCTGACAAACATTTTTGAAACAGAGCTTACTTCCGAAACAAAAATGTAGTGAAAATACGCCACTTTTGAATTCTTATTCTTCTGTGGAGTTGTGATCCTCTTCGTGACTGTGGTGATGATTTCCATGATCTTCGTGATGTTCGTGATGTCCATGATGATTACCGTGATCTTCATGATTATGTCCATGATGACAATCGTGATCGTCATGGTGAAGCCCATGATGACCGTGTCTTCCATTATCTTCGTGACTTCCATGATGATCATGATGATCATGATGATCGTGATGATGTGCGTGACCTTTATGTTTTCCATAACCAGTATGTCGATGACCGTCGTCATGATCATCCGAACCCCCTTCAACTACAACGTTTTCATTGAGTTCATGGCTAGCCTGATCTCCGTGATCGTTGGAACCTTCATGGGTGTTCACATCGACGTTCAAAACACCGACAGCTTCATGACCCGCAGCATCTTCGATGTGTTCAGAAACTGAACCTAGAATATTCAATATTATATATCACGAAGGTTGCCAAGATTTTACATACAATATTAGGGTGTTGCAAAATAAACTCTATCCTAGATTAACACCATAGCATTGCAACGTATATTTAAATACGAAGTATAATTTACAAATTCAAATGTTAATATGGAATTAAATCATTGGGAAAAGCTGACAGATATCAGTATTACGCTCTTAATGTTACTTGCGAGAAATCCGACGATAAGAACAAAAATATGGTGACAGTTCAACTTCTTGACCTTTCTAGAGTCTAGACACACTATCGAATGCAAACTTAATGTGAAGTTTTGTATTGCAGTATCATATTAGTTGGGTATTTATTACGGATAGTTGTATGATATAGTATGTATTATTTCATTGTACTCACCGCCTTCTTCAACCACATGTCTGATGCTCCTGTGTTTTAGGCCAGTTTCAAGAGCACGACCTGAAAAAACGACAAATCATTTACTGATATGACTACGCGTGATAATTCCAGATATGGACCAGGTAGACGCAACAACTGAATTGATTCTTTAAAGCTAACCGATTTCGTTTTTTTTTTTTTCGTATAATGCGTTGCTACCTAGTGAATTTGTTATTTGGGTCAGATTAAGGCATATAGCGAGTAAAGGAACAAAATTCCGAAGTCGAGGCTACGCAAAAATGGGTATTTTTTTTCCCATCAGAAAATAGCGGTATTTAATTTTTTCAATTATTGTTACAGAACAATTTGAGCTGATACGAGAAGATCAGGCATTGGAAATGTGATTATGGAAATTTATTTGCAAATACCTTGAACTTGGTTGCCGAGAAGAATCACGGCTAATAAGCCTACGAATATCTGTGGGCAGCTCATTGTAAACTATAATGCTCGTTCTTCGAGCATCCGTAATTTATAGAAGAACATTCCTACATTGAGGGTGTTGAGTAGATCCCCGCGTCTGATACATTGTTATCACATCCAAAAAACGACAGTTCTTCGAATCACGTAGGCAAAAAATATATATATTTTTTTTACATCTGGAAATTACGTGGATCATACGCGATATCTCGGTCAAAAGTCAGGCGACCCTGACTCTGACGCACGAAAATTCAGCAGGGTATAAAACAGATAATGAACTCGGACAGTGTGACAAGTCTTTTTTTACTCATTTTTACTTTCGATTTGGGCAGCTGGTTTGATAGTTTAAGCAAGGTACTCTGACTGATGCGCCATAATTCGGCATTTTTCGTAATATGAAAAAAAATTATGATCGATGAACTACAAATTTCGGAAATCAGTGTCATGTTCGATGGTGAGAATTTGACTGTAAAATCCAAATGCGTCACTCGTATCTTTTCAGAGACCTTGCTCTAAATTATAGCGCTCCCATAATCGACGGCGGATTGATGGCTGTCGAATCGGAACCCCCTACATGCAGTATTTATGTGTTGTGTAGAATTTTCACATCAAGCTAAGAATTCGTTTATACAAGATATTTATTTTCAAAAAGTTACCAACTCAAAGTTCACAGAAACAAGAGTTATTCTCAAATACAAAATAATGTTAGAATTTTTTGAAAGGCAGTGCAGTGTATAAATCTATTTTACTCAAACTCTTACCGATTCATCTATCGTTACATTTTTATTGCCTGCACAACCTGTAATGAATCGTTTTCTTTTACAGCATTCGCAGCTTTTTACTGCCAGTTGTTGATCGAAGGCTACGGTAGTATTCTTTGCGGGAAGTGGTTTGCATCTACAGCAAGTTCCCTTGGTCCATCGATCTGGTGAGTCCGTTTTCGGTGACGACGTACGCGACTTAGAAAATGAAAATTGTCGCGAACGCTTCGACCGGTGCCGAGTACGATCTGCAGGCTTTGATGACTGCGGAGGTTCGGGATCAGACATTTCAGATGATTTCTCCGATTTTCGGCGTCTTTTGCATCGCCATTTTTTCTCTGTTCCCGCTACTCTTGTACAAGAGCACGATTTGAAGTAGGCGCAGTATGTTTTCGAGTCTTTTAAGATGTCACCTGGCTTTTCCGGTGATTTTTTTTTGCTTTTTTTGCAGGAAAATATCGACCTCCGAGGTTCAGGTTCCACATTTCCAGAGACTTCCAATGATGAACAATGTTCACTCGAATTTCTTCTCGGTTTTCCAAGGTCAAAACAAATCGCCCAGCGTTTTGGCTGTGTTGTTTCGCGGGACTTATTTCTATTTGCGAATATTCCTTTATTGTTAGTACGCGTTGCGGTTGTACCATTTTCTTTATCTATCTTGGAATCAGCAACTTTAATAGACTCTTGAGAACGGTGTCTTGAAATTTTTGCAGTTTTCCTTCGACTAAGTCGTTGATCTGCAGGGCAAACTCGAGAGATCGGACAGCAGTCTGCGAAACCATTCGTCCCACATCTGGAACGTTTACATTCCGACATGTTTGAAACCCAGTGTATGTCCTTTTGGACATAATTTCCGGCGAGTTTGTTTCGAAAACGTACTACAGCAGGTACCATACACTGCAATCAACATAGGAATGCCAATTAAAGGATCAAATATATGTAGGTATCCTGAAGATAGAAATCTGAAAATGTTAGCTTTCTTTTCGATGAACGCTCACAGCCAGGTGAACCGCATGAATCGAAAGTTATATCGGTAATTCGTAAACCTAGCCTAATTTGTGCGCAATAAATTCTGGTGACCGAATTTCTATTCTATAGTATATATACCAAATTCAATTATCTTACCAGCCCTCCGGTAATGAGGCAACATACCCAGGAGAGACAAGCACTACACACGCACAGACTGAGAAACTCAATCATGCCGGATTACCACTTGATAATTTACATATTTGATAGTTCCGAACCGTGCAGATAATAAAACACTTCACGGTATGAAAGATAAGCAAAAGATTGTTTCCGCAGCGCTCTTCACAGCAATCAAGAGATTTTGATCCATGAAATCTGTGATAAGGATTATGGATCCCATGAAATAAACTACTCCCCCGACAAAACGCATTTCTCAAACTAGCCGTCATAAAGAAATTCCAATGATTACTTTCAATTCACCAATTGCCACTGTTTGCTTGTGAAATTTTGTTTTGCCTGAATATAATCGATGTTTGGAACCTGAAATTGAAAGATGATGATTAAAGAATGATTCACTAGTCAACAAATGATAATCTCCGAGTGAAGATTTTCGTATAATATACGTATTCACCTGTACATTTTCAACTCCAACCAAATTTCCATCGATATCCAAGGCTTTCAACTTTGAAATCGCTCCTAGTAGCATCAGGACTTTTTCGCCCTCATCGCCATACAGATTCAGATTTTCTAATAGGGTTGGATTCTGAAGGGAATCTAATAGACTCGTAAGTCTATTGAATCCCAAAAATAGTACGACTTCAAATTTCCAATTCCTACAGTGGTAACTGAAGATTCAACGCTGTCACATGAGCGTTGACTGACATGAGTGTCACAGTTCTGCTTGTTGTCATTCAAATTCAGAAGTTGGCGCTCCCGCCACGCGATTGGGAGCGAATCAGAGCGGAGTTCGTTTCCTCCCATAACGTTGTGCGGACAGCACAGAAGAAGTGGAACTTATGTCAGTACAGGACAGGTAGCCACTGCAGGTAGCGTATCCCCTAACGTCGGCACATCGGTATCCCCCCTACGCCTACCCTCACCTGGTTTACCTGTCCTAGCTGGTCTAGACCTTCTGCATACCATGGAGAGCTCTGGTCCAATCGTAATCCGGTTCGTAGCGCTCAGCAGGTAAGTTGCTTTCATTCCGGTGTCGTTTTAATTCGCACTTTTGTTATAAACACGCTAATTCGGATACTGCCAAGATGCCAGCAGTTATGTAAAGAATCAATTGACGCCTTTGTACTTCATTAAATCCCTATATTTCATTGGATCTTGCACTCATTGACTGGATTTTCCTGATGCTCAGCTCTAACGACGTTTACCTAATACTTGTGACACACGGTGTCACACCCACAACTCCAGGAATTTCTTTCCGATATCTAGAATGAACATCATTACCACAACAATGCATGCATAGTTACCTAACTTCTTTTATTGAACTTATTACATATCCCGAAATTAATGATTTTGCTTTATTCAACACTCGTACATCCACATTAGCAATACACGTCATGAAATATCTAGCTCAGCAAGAAGAGTTCTCATCTGCTAATAACTCAGAGCAGGTTTCAGACACTTGAGTGTTCCCAGTTCGGTGTGAAGAATTCAGCTGATTTTGAGCCAATCGATCATCGATTAAACTTGGTTTTCACAGATAATATGAGTTCCTCGTTGTCTCAAGATACAACCGACGATGTACCGAAACCTAGCTCACAGACTGCGCCTAGCGAAGCTCCGACTAATGCAAAGAATTGGGTCCAATTTGATGACGAAACACCACCAGAAACACCAGCTCGATTAAAACCACCGGAGAAAGTTGGAAAGCAGGATGACAGTAACCCTGTTGTGATAAATCCCAATTCCGTAGCTGTCAACATTGAAAAGATTCGTAAACCAGAAGAACCTAGTACAGCTGATCCCATCAGAAGCAACGAGTACAGCGGTGCAGTGATATCAACAGAATCCGTCCATATAAATTTAGACAGATCTGGTCTAAACAGATCATTATCTTCAGAGGGACCAGATCTCAATTTACCCTCCGATGTTAGAGTGTCCGATCCAAAAAGTGCTTCATTGAAAACGATCGATCTAAGAGATGTGTCAAATGGAAGATCGAGCACCAATAATGTTGTGAGCACGCCAATTGGTAATATCAGGCAGGGCTTTGCCAATGGCGATACAATCGTCACACTTTTACCCGTCAATACCAGATGGCCCTGGATCACACCTGCAAAATTTCGGCCAGAGTTGGTGCCAGAAGAATTGATGGCTCAGGGTTTAACTGTGAGCTAAATATTCATACTTGGAACAAATCGATCATATTATACAAACCAACATTTTTATATCGACTTGAATTTCAGCTGACGGTGGAAGACTATGTGCACATACTGGAACTCCTTGTTAACGACGTCCGATTCAACATGTACAATATTTGCTACAAAAGGATTTTAGTATTATGGATATTCACTGCGTTCGTCGTACTAGTGGGTCTATTATTTTCTGGAGTAACTGGACTGACGTTGTTTGGTCTGGGCGTTATGTGGCTGATCCTTAACGCTGCCGCAATATTTTTGTGCATGTTTGTCAAGATAAAGTTGAATCATAATCTGGAAAAGTGCATGGCTCAAGTAAACAAACATTTATTACGACACAAGATTTTATTGGGATTAGACGATCGGGGCAAGATATCGTGCCACAAAGTCAACCTTTGTTTTATTTATTTCGACACCACCGATTGTATCGTGAGTACAATAACAATTACCTTTCATAGCTATAAGCATTAGTTATTGTGGGAATATTGCAAAGACCTAACGTTTCTGATTTCTTAATAACTATTGACATTTCAATTGAATTCGTATCGTAGGTTTAGACACCCCTATGCCAAAATCCAATCCGATATCACATACCTGATTACTTGATTTCCAGCTCTTATTTGAATCCTCTCTTTGTGTTTGTAACAGAAAAAATTGCAAGAGGTGATCGAGCGTGAGGAACGAGAGGGCCGAGTGATCGGTGGTGATGAGGCAGCTGAATCAAAACGTAGACAACAGTTACAGGAAAGGATGGACATCGACGACAGCGATATCGTTATACAGGGCAGCACGACGACGAGAGTATCGCGTAAGCAGGTCAGTGTACACACAGTATTACGTCACATGTTAAAAGATGCATTCATTTTTTCTTATCGTAAAATAAGACGCAGTCATCGTACGATGCCGCACAGCAGATAAGATTGGATCGCATACTTTTTTGGTACGTGAACAAAAAAAATCGGAACTTGCGTTCATAAAATACAAGTCGATGGCTGAGAAATTAATATCAAAACCTGCATAACAAAATTCAGTAGGTGATTTAGAATCATTCACGTTCAGAACTTATTATACTATAATTTTATTTCTTTGCGTGATTTTCCTTCTTGAATTGAGAAGAACATCCTACTTCCTGGCTTTGTTCATTCCTGCCTGAATAGTAATATTTTGCACGTTGTTTGCATCTTTTGTTTTTGTTTTTTTAATTCGTTTTATGCATGTTATTATTATCTCTTCTTACTTGGATAAAAATATTAGGGAAAAGGGGAGCAAGTTCTTTGTCGTTATGTGCAACGTTGGGCCAAGGACTACTTGCGACATCGTTTGGATTGGACCGTTGACGAAGAGGGGGGTAACCCTTCGTGTCCTCGTCATTCTGCATCTGCGTTATGTCCGTGTCAATATATCGAAGAATGGTTACGTAACAAACCACGTATTCAGGGCAGAGATTTTTGTCCCGCATGGAGTGGATTTCTCAGAGACCGAGGGATTTAGCATTGTTCAGATCACTCGTAATAACCAACACATCGTATTCTCGTCCGAAACTTGTAGAGCTTCAGCTCTCACACCGATATCCATCGACGATTGGATAGCAAATCACACCGTTGCGATATTATGTGCCAAAATGTTTTTATTACATTATTTCAATATTCATATCAATTGCCTCGAGACTATTCCAGGTATATTCTTGAAAGAAAACTGCGCTCTTGATCGAGGAGATGAATATCAAACTGATTAGAAATCGGGATAATTGCTAAGCATTAAAAATGTTAAATTTCACAGTGATTTTGTTTTTCACGTAACGTTATCGGTCTTCATAAACCCGATTTGAATTAGCATATATGTAATAGATTATTATAAGATGCATTGCACGGATCGCTAGATCGGATTAATAAGTACCGAATTGGTATTATAACTCAAAATATTGTATAGGTTGTTGCTACGCTCATTAGAATTTCAAATGGCGGCCAAAAAAGTACTTCATGTCCCTGCGTAGGTAGTGAACAAATACATTCCAATGACGTTAGAGACGGTTAAAACGCGTGTGATTTATCTATGCATTATCTAGATATATGAAACTTCACACTAACATATTTTTATATTCATGTATATTTTATTACATATTTTATCAATATTTTATTCACTTACATCACAGGCAAATAGTTGTCGTTCAATGTTAAAAAGTGACAGTTTTAAATGTTGTTTTATAGAATATTATACAAAATCCCGAGTGCAATAATTGCATAGAGTTAAAATATTTCTATTAATAGTTGCTTTGGAACTGTAGAAACCGTTTTGAAAGTAACAAGGCTCACCTCTCGAATGCTTTAATATTTTCCTTTCATCCCTTCGAATGTTTTACTTGTGTTTAGAATTGCTCATGTTCTTTAGTGCATATCTGATATGATTATGAATTGAAGTAGAATTTGTACTTGTTTGTCTTTCAAAAAGTTTTCGAAAGCTTGCACGTCGCATGCTAAATCTAAACGCTGTTGCTCTATCAACATAATCAGCAATGTTTTTCATAATTTCGTCATTATTACAGAGTAGTTAATATTCGCTAGACTTAAATTCACATCTGTACAGTGCACCGTAGAATATCACTGAAAAATTTCTATCACAAATTCCGATGTTCCGAGTCTAGTAAACGAACATCATCGACGAGGCGTCGAAGTTTTAAACGACATAAAATGAACATTCGCCAAGTAATTTTGCTGGGTATTCGACATCAAGATAGAGACCTATCGAGAGTCTTTTGAGATTTCCTGTAGAGAAATAGTGAAATTTAATAATATACTAAACTGGAATAGTAGGTGTTGAACGGTGCTGGTCTGTGTTGGTAGGAGCGGGCGGAGCTGCTGCTGCTGAGATACGTCTCTCGATGGGCGCGACACTTTTCACGGCACAGACTTGACCTGGTTATAGATTCCCAGGAAAGAAATAGAACTGTCATTGGGACATCGGTAACACCGCGACACTGCGTCTCCGCCCGCTGCCCCTGCCAGTTTATCGAAGACCATCTCAAATACAAACCCAAAGGCAAGTTGACTTTGAGTAGATTTTTTTCTATCCCCAATTATGATTTCAACTGAAAAATCTCATATCGTATGTCTAAGATGTAATAGATGGCCAAGATTTTCAATCGCATCATCAAAATATCCGAGTCCAAATTCAACGTAAGACTAGAACAATAAAATATAATATCGTCAACAAGTTGTACCTGATAAAATTAAAGGCTGAAATTAAAGCAATAGTAAAATTTTGATGTAAGAACTTTTTACAGCCACAGAGAATTGAATTCAGTATTGCCAAAGGATATTTTGGTGGAAAATTTTGTTTTATTTACATATGCAGAATTTTTACAAGTCTTATTTCATAATTTTACGTTAAAAAGTTCCTATGCCATGACTCGTGTCCATAATTCTCATATAATTTCACTGGCCGATCGACTCTCTGCACCCAGCGCTTCGTTTGTTCTATCGCAAACTGGCACCGTACATTGCACAATATCTTAAATATAATTTTATTCAGTTTCATAAAACCGACTTCCGACTAATAGGAAGAATCTACTCTACTGTTATTAACTACGGAATAGGCTATTTCTCTTTTGGTTGCAGCCTAGCAGGTGGTAGAATTTCATGTGGATTATAATTGACAATTCATATTTTGTTTGAGCAATTCTTAAACCCCAGTTGAAAGTATCGAATTTAATTAGCTATTAATATCTAGAGGTATTGCTCAATCAAAATTAGTGGCAGCTATTTTAAAAATGCTTTTTGGTGGCAGTTTTTTAGTATTTCATAGGACTGATATTAGGATCTGACTTATTTGTGTATTAGAAACCGTTCCTTTAATTTTTTTTAATTTTATTAATCGGTGCTAGCAACCCGGGCTATAGAACTTGTAAATATTCATATTTTACCAGTATTCTGATTCTCTTTGAAGCTCAATAACACCATTAACCAATGACCGGCGATCAAAATGCAGAGAACCTGTTGATTCGAGTTCCGATATTTTTTTTTATCTTTCAAAGTTCTCGATTAAAGGGATAACCCACCCTCGATCTATCCGATAAAAGAACTGCATCAAAAAATTGAAAGTAATAATTTGTTCCTTTTGAAAATTTTTCAAGTTTCACATTCCAATTGATATTTGAAGTTCTAATAATTGTTGTGAAAGTACTCGAAATCTCCTAATTATATTTGCAGTAGTTGCTTCTTCTGGTTGAATATGTAATTATTGCAACTCTTCCATTCGTTAGATATTATCTAAAGTTATGGTATTTCACTATACTCCGTCCGAATAAGTTGCAACATTGTGAATAAACAAGCGCTATAGTACTTACAACACACC
Organism: Athalia cordata; assembly: GCA_963932425.1. NCBI lineage: Eukaryota > Metazoa > Arthropoda > Insecta > Hymenoptera > Athaliidae > Athalia > Athalia cordata. The sequence continues at coordinate 64,851,299 of OZ010625.1, forward strand.
ACTCAATCAACCCAGGATACCCAATATTTTCTAATCGGGTAATCCTAATCTGCAATCATGCGAATGATATAAATGCAAAGCATTTGATAAATTTTAAATATATTATCGAAATAACAAATGACATATATTTTTATGTACACATTATGTATCGTTGTTGAAAAGTGTATTAAATACTTATTATACAATTGCTCGTTTCTTCTTTTTTTTTTTATCATTTCCTTATCGACTTGAAAAAGGTGTTTGCTTTAAACATTTTCACCGCTTTTCATACGAATATTCGATGCTGGCTGTTTCAATTTTCATTAACCCGATGTTAAGTCTTCTATTCATAAAATTCATTGCATTTTACAGGAGATCTTTGAAAATTTGTTAACCATAGGAATTACTGTTATTAAATTGTGACTAACGATTACATAATAATTGCACGCAGCTGGAAAAAAGAGTTTGCAGGTAGCAGTTGTATCCAATCCTTAAACAATGCTGCATAAAGCTAGTTTGTTCATGGTTCATTCGTCCGTAAGTATTATTGCTCAGAGGAAACATACTCGCACTTTTTATTTATTTTTTTCATTCACATCGATGAAATTTAATTGCACGAGACTAAAATATTGACCGCTATTCGAAGATCACTGACTGAGCGGTTTTTGATTAAAATGTTGGTATGTTTTATTCAATCGCAGTTAAAAAGTGGCACTGAAAATGGGCTTGACTTATTTTTTCCTAACAGGTTTGCACTTTTGGTGGGGAATGAGCATGGCTGAAAAGCACTTTGGTTATTTTTTAACCACTTCACTGTATGTTTTTAACGCATCTCATTTTTTTTAGTCTTACATTCAGATTATAACTAAATGAGATTGTAAATTACCGTTCTGCTTTTTCAGGATTTCCACCTGGTTTCGGGTGGTGTGCTTATTTTAAAAGTCCCACCATGACACTTGGCGAATTACCAGATTTAAATTATCACTAGTGATAATTTTCATTGCAAGTAATACTTAGGATACTCATTCGATTATCTTGAACGATATAGCAACAATCAAAGCTACGGCGCTACTGATATTCATTTTTCAATAATTTGGCATTGTGATAAAATCAGCAAGGGGATTCCTCCCAAGGCCTAAATAGACAACATCACCGAAGATTTGGATTCCTGGGACAGAGATTTGGATTTTGCTGGTTTCTATATCCTCTGCGTCAAGTAAATCGACAACAACAGATGTTGCGACGGATTGAGTCGTCGAAATTTTTGGTAAAGTTTATCCAAACGATTAAACGTTATCATATAATAATGAATCAGAGTCGATGATGGCATAAATAAGTAATACGAACAATTTCTATGCACCATACTATGTGCCTTCAATGAGAAATTAGAATAGTGATATTTTTGAGAGTATAAACGTTTAGCTTTTGCAAAGTTCGAATTTGCATCACGCTTAGAATTTACCGAATCTGCTCTCTTGAGCAAATGGAAAAAATGGCAGCTAGGAAGTGAAGAGGCACTCGGTGAGCAACTGACATGAGTGGTATGCGTAAATTTATAGAGCTATACTTGATGTGAGTTTGTTTGCCTTCGATCCATGAAATTAGTTCGAAAGCCCATATCTGCGCTTGGATCGAAGCTCCCATCAAAATCACCCCGACTAGCCAGGGAAACTAAAATGTGCCTGATGATTATTTTGTAGAAAAACTTATGTTTGCACTTCTGACATGCATGCGATGTCTATAGACTTTATTGATCCCACATATCTGGAATGTACAAAACATATGATATTGTATCTCTGTATTTGTCGAATTTCTTGTCTTCCGTGATGAAGGTATCGAAAAATAAGTTACTATAATATGCTATCTGCTGACAAGGGTAAAATACGAGCAGAATGCGCGAAAAACGGCAGTAAGCAAGTATCTTTATTATCGATCACATGAATTCCCACAAAGCTGTCCTGATTATAGGTAATATCAGATCGAGGTTGCTGATTCAAATATTAATTATAGTGAATACGAATTTATTATATTCCCGTACCACTTTTAAGAATTGACTGTAATACGTGTCAACGCAGCGCCTTATGTTTCTCCTGATAAGGAATATGTTAGCGATAGAACTGCCGAATCTAGATAGAAAAAAATCATTGGTCAAATGGTAGTATAATGATGGCGGTTGACTGCAGCAACGACAGCAGTTCTTTTCCTAGAATCTCTTGAAATTAGCAATAATAGTTAATTCCGAAATTTATACGATCTGATTATGCGAGCAGATTTTTCGACGCTAGTGTAAGAGATCATACCACCTCAAGTAAATTGTGCCTTTCGTAAATTGGGTGATCGAACGCTTCTGAAATTTCAGCATCTTCGGTTTAGCTTATTAATCAATCGAGCACGTTATGAAAATGAAGGAAATCTTCGGAATTTTAGAAAAAAATGTACACAGCGATATATTAGATCGTATGTTTTATAATCTATATATGTACATCCTTAGCATTGATACTTCTTTCACAGAATTTTGGTGTGTGTTACACTTTTCAAACGGGATTTTTTAATAGCACAACTATAATACGTTAGAATTAGATATCACGCACCGCGCAGATTGTGTAATGTACCATAATACTTCAATGATTCCCATTTAGAAGATTTAAGCCAAATCGTATTATTTGTCATTTTTGGCCATGTATTTTGAATGTATTCATATCAATCTAACTCTGTGTTTATTGTGCATATAACATGTATAAGTTTGAGAGAATGGGATAACTGAATATCTTTTGTGATTAATTTTGGAAAGTATTGTGATTATTAGTTGACAAAATAATAGGCTGTCCCTATTTTTTTCAATTAACAGTTATTTGTATTTCTATCAATAAATTCACGGATTTGGAACTTTGGTTTAAAAAGTGCAACAAAAAATGTAGCTGAATTAGTATTTACAATTTTTGGAGACTGTTATTTGATACACTTGGATCAGAATTCAGCATAGATAATTTTATCGTAGTTGGTGGTAACTGAAGCTTTTTTAGATAGATATTTGAATAATTATTACATTATACATGTGTTTGTTGATTATAACTCGTGTATTGGAGTATGCATGATAATAAATATTATCATTGTTTGACTAGGACTTCGTAAGCCTGTTTCCTTATGTCATCTGCGATTTTCTTCATCTCTGCATCATTAGTTTGTAACAGTTTGCATTCCGTTTGCAAGTTCCCACCCAGTTCCTTCAAGTTCTCCTTAACACTGAGGTATGTTTTGAGTCTCTTGTAAACAGTTTCCATATCGCTCGAATTCATCGGGTAATGGGAATTCTCACCTACAGATTCCTCTAAAAATTAGATTACGGGTCAACTGTAAAAGGATCTTATGAGTTCAAAGATAACAGCTAGCAATCTGAACTCTTCTTTGTCGCAATTCAAACATGAAGTAGATGTTTAGTAGCAATATGTCGATTGTTACAACAGAAAAGTACATTTATTCCTCAATATATAAATCAAGACTACCTTTTGTAACAAATTTAAAGACGATGTCATCTTTCTTCGAGTTTCGAATGTCTTCCAATATTTGTTCAGGTAATGGAGGATGAGGTCTTGGCGGTAAATTACTTTTCTTGTTACCAAACATATTTGATTGTCAATCTTCCAATGACGTTTTAAAATGCGTCTGGATTACTAAATTTTCAGGTTAAGTTGGTTAACTCAGCCAGGAGCTCAACGACTGTCAAACCGACATACTGAATTGCGATTCGGAATTCTGACAGTACTGGCGCATACTTAGCGGTTAAATAATTTCCAATAATTCAGCTAATTAGCCTGCTCCTACATTCACAAATCCCATCGTATGCACTAGCAGTTTTAAATCTGTGAATTGAATTCAAAAATCACTAACTTGAAATCATTTACACGGATGTATTGCGGGTTGCATATAATAAGGCGCCAAACAGGAGTTTGTGGGCGCGACGCTAAATGAGAATAAGAAAGAAAAATGTAAAAAAGAAATCGGAATTAGTCAATCAATTATTCTAGATTTTGCTTACCTAAAGAATATAGACTTCTATTTTTCTTGATTTTGTCATCGTAGAATCTTTCAAACGATTAGTTCATCGTTTAATAATGCATTCTAATTACATTGAGGAGGTGTTTTATCTCAGTTAACAGCAAAATAATTTTTTTTTTAATATTACTCAAAAATATATTTCATAACTAATATGTATAATATGTACATTATTCATTACTGAAGACGTCAAGCAATCAATTACGTTTACTATTACAATCTGTCAATTTCGTTGAGCTGCCTGCAAAATTAATAATGTTATCTTCATTTTTTTTAATCTGGACAATTTTCGAAATATCCAGGGACTCGAAAACAAGATCTATGCTTATGGGCGTCGCCTTTCGTCTCATTATCAGATATTCTAAGTAATTATGCTATGCATTGCGGATTACATCATTATCATTATCAATAATATTATAATTATTATATGTAACACTATTATTATTATTATTATTAATGTTATTATTATTATTATTTCATTTTTCCAAGGTACGATGTATAATGTAGGTAGACCCAGTCATACATAGTAGATATGTATGAACAAAATCATCAGTTGCTAAAGTGAAGATTTCCACCCAGTCCTTGTTCCTTCCTCCATTGGCCCAGCCGTACCGCGTACCAGCCCTATAAATAAAAAATAAAAAAGCGCGATACATCGCTGGTATACAAAGATGCGACTATACAAGGTAACTCAAAAGTACCGTCAAAGAAACGCTAAGCGAGAGAATGATGTGGGTAATTATGATAATCACATGCATTTATAGGTGTCGAATAATCTCAACGAAAACTTTCATTTCATCGGTAGAGCTGCGTTCTCACCTGAACATCCGCTTCTGAAAGACCAGTTTCCGCAGCTAGAAGAACGATGTCAGCTGTATGGGGAGCCCTGGGACACCTGTTGAATTGTTCCTGAAGAACGGCCTCCTGGTCAATGGTCAAACGAATTATTCTTCGCCCTTGAACGTCTCCGGTGGGAGAGAATCCCGGTGAAATTGCGGATTTCAACATCTTGGGGGTTCTATTTTTCTTCTGTTTTTTATCGACTTTTTATCTGAAATAAAACCCAAGGTAAATTCAAGAAGTTTAGAAATCAATATCTATAATGAGTATACCACGCGAATCGGACAAAGGCATACGGTTATTTACGTACTGCATTTCGTTCGCGTTATCATTACGTTATTACATAAATTACGTTATCAAAGTTTTGACCTTGATCGCCCTTGACGTGAAAAAAAAGTAAAAAAAAATCATCGCGATAATTCCGTAGAATGTGGGTGCAGTACACACCGTGTTGACGTTGACCACGGGACTTTGCAATAACAAACGACGGGCGTTGTAAATTTAATTCGACATTGACCTGCAGCTGTGGGTCTAGTTGTAGGTTGTATAATAATATAATAATGTATTTCTGTAGGCACAGTACGTGTAACATTGTGATGAAACAGCGGGGGACGATCTTGGTAATCGTCCAGAATCACCCATGCTCATATATCTATATGGTATGTGTAGCAAACATAACTATACGTAGAGGTATGTGGCGTTTAAGTGACCACGTACAATGTCATATTATTCCAAACCGAGCCTTTAATTCCAAGCCTACGGTTAAAATATTCTTATTTTCTTTTGACCAGCTTTTTTTTTTTAATTGTTTCTATTTTTTGTACAATTATTCATTTGATAACTGACTTTTCTTTTATAAAGTCGATGAAAAAACTGAATAAATAGATTGCGTAATGAAAAAAAAAATCTCAAAAATTCGGTCGAAAAAAAAAGAGCGTTTCGACGGTGTTTTATAAGAGCGATGACAAGCGAAGAGAAAGAAAATGCAAAGTAGTACAGAGGAATGATATAATACACACAGTATATGTATAATTATCAAATGGATAAAAAAAACAACGAATGGAATAGAACATTTTAAAAAAAAAAACGTAGGAATTTCTGTAGACAGTGACGTGATACGTATATGAATATATTATACATATAATTAACATATATCTGTTCGCCAGCTATAGCTAATTAAGGAGTTGCGTATCGAGAGACTAGAGTAGTCTTCCGACGTATGAAAGCCACACGTGGGCGTCAGTCGCGTCGTCGTTCTTACGGATGATCTTTTTTTTTTTTATTCCGTTAAATTGCTTTTGTTTTTTGTTATATTTCTTGCTCGTAATTTGTTTATTTTTTCTACCTTTCAATTGGCGTACAAGTACAATTATTAAATTGATCGATTGACTAATTAGAGTTCGTGTCCCGTTTCCGGAATAAAGGGTCGCCTTTGAGACTTTCAACTTCGTCTAGTAAGTTCCTCACGAAACGTGGATTGGCGTACATCGGAAGTTGAGATTCTGAATATTGTAGAAAATCAACGAGAGAATTTTCGAGCTCTTCTTGGTACACGGAACCCGCGTAACGAGCTTCGATCTTCTCGCGATCTTCCGGTTTCATCTTCGATCAGGTTTGTATTATAACCATAAGTGCGGAAACAGGAATTACAAAAGTATTAAGTTGGTGTACATAAAATGATCGATGTTAATTCATTTCTTTGGAAACAGAATCGGATCATGAATTTTGATAATTACACAACCGCGTTCTAATTTTTTTTTATCAACTACTTTTTATTTAGCTTTCGAAATTTCGCGAAAGTAAAAGTGGAATTAAAAGAACAAAAAAACTTACAGCGTCCCATTTCGATTTCACAAAAGCTTTAACGCAGTCGTCGATCAACGTGTCACCGCAAACTACCTGTATCGTGTAATAAATCATGTATGAAAATCAAATGAAAACAAAATGGCGATAGATCGCAGTTTTTTTTTTTTCTCAATATCTGACCGTAGCGGACAGGAGCGTGGCCCGATTTTCAACCCTAAGACAATCGAATCTGTCCAAAAATAGAGCGGCTGCCCACGGCTCACGAAAGTAGGAGTACAAATCCGGAATTGTGGAGTTCTGGATGTAAAGAAAAACGAAATGAAAATAATGGGCACACTTTTATAATAGAAAAAATTAATAAAACCAAAGGAGGGAAAAAGAGAATAGTTTTATGAGGTTTACTCTGGAAACGTACTTGGAATCTGATTTTGAGATCGTTCAAAAGCGTTTGATGTTTGCCCCATATCGTGATGATATTTCCGCGTTCGAATTCCTTGACATTGTGCGACAGAAATGAATTTTTGGAATAATGATAACGACAATAATAGTTATATGTATTTCGAAAACCTTTTTACTGAGACAAGTGATAGTTTCGACGGTTTCGAATTGGTTCAAATGAATTCGAAAGTATCCAATTTCAGAGACGGGGGATCCCGTGATCAGAAACAGGTCCTGCGAACATTGAAAATGTTGTAAAAACAAACGAACGAAAGGATTAAAATAGTGCAGCTGAAATGGGGACGATTAGCGTACGTCGTTATCGTGGTTAATTTCCTGAATTTTTCCAGCTTTTTTTACGTTCAGATAATTAAATCCTCCAGGAAGTTTGCACGAAGTTATTATCGGCGTTTTGAAAACTGGTATCACCGCGTCGAGTTCAGACACAGCTTCCGTCATCGGGGTACCGTAGGTTGATGTATTTTTTTTTTCAACGTTGTAGTCGTTCGGTTGAAGAATGTCTACGAGTTTCTTGCCGAGCTGATATTATCAGGTGAAAAAGTGAAAGTTAAAGACAAAAGTAAAGTTTGGAGAAAACGAATAAAGGAATAAAAAAAATCAAAATTAAGATAAAAAAAAAAAAGGAAAGACCATCGATTCTAACCCTTTCACCGACTTCGACGAGGTTTTGGTACTTGTGGGATAATTCGTCGGCGTAAAATCTTCTAGAATATTTGGTTATCGTACCAGCAGCGAAAATAAACGGATCGTTGGTTCGAAATTCTGGGTCTATTACCAGAGATTCATCGAATACAAGACCCGCTCGACAAATGGCTGGAAGATAATTATCATTATCAAATGAGTCAGTATCGAAAGGGTTGATAAATTATTGTAGATGTACCGAGGAAGGTATGCAGGTTGATGGTTTTCCTTCGAAAATTAAATAACACGTCGCAATAAAGTTCTCTTCGTTCCCACTTGTGCTCCAATATCAAAGTATTGACGAAAAAATCATTCTCATCTTTTTCGAGAACCCAATCGACCAGATCCCAACCGGACAGAACGGTTATATCAGCCCCGTCGATGGCATTCATCACTGCTTCTTCGATCTATCGGATGACATTTCGAACTTTTACGTCTCTGCGTGATCACGGACATTCTGCGCATGGTACGTATGTGTTCACCTCATTATTTTCAAAAACATCGTATGAATTTCGCGACGCGCAAATATTTACAACAGGTTCAACCAAGATTATGTTTTCTCCCTTAATTCCATATTTCAGAAGCGTCGCCATCGCCGAATAGCAGTCGATGTTTCGTCCGTAGAAAATTATAGCACCTGCAGAAAAAGATCTTTTACGTTTGATCAGATGTGCGAAAATGAATTTTTCGATATACGAAAGAGGAACTTGAACTGACTCGAGGGATTTCCTTCCACCACTCGTTTACAGTATTCTAAACAATTTGCCATATCTCGTTCGCTGTTAACCGTCAAACAGTTCTCAGGGTTCGGGTAATCTTTGTGCTCCCTAAATCACATTTTTGAAGGTCATCGAAATTATTCGTCGAAGTAAAGAAAACTCGACGATTCGAGAATCAATTGCATAATTTACCCTCTTCTCTCCGCTCTCAATTCGTCGATGAATTTCGGCCTTTGGTACTGAACTCCGCAAGTCAGGATCAAATAATCGTACGAAATTCTTCCCATGCTCGACACACTCACGTACTTATCTTTCCTGCGATGCGGTTCAAAGCAATCGATTCAAGAACGAAAATAAAGAAATATGACAAATCTCGACTACCTGTGAATCGCGGTTAGCGTCCCATGGACGACATTGATCCATGATCTGGATCCGATGAGGTGTCTATAATTTTTGGAATAACGTCCACTGAACGGAAGTTCGTCCTTTTCCAAATCATCGGGCCGATTTTCGAACGGAATTCCATTTTGGGATATCAGAGTCAAGTTCGTAAAGCCGATCGAAGACGCGTTCGGTCTAATTGAGTTGAAACAAGAGATGAAACGCAGTATGGAAAACGAGTCCGTGAAAGAAAGTTAATTAGTCTAGATTATTTTTTTTTCTTTTTCTTTTCATATAGATCTACCCGAAAGCCAGGCTTTCTATAACCGCCAAGCCGCAATCCGAGGCACCGACTACGACGATTCTGACGTTAACGTCAATTTTCGGAACGCTCGCAACTTTCGGCACCATCATGTAAAGTGCAAAATTATCAACGAGAGTTTCTTCGAGATCCGAATAATCAGAATGGTAGATTCTCATCTGTCTTCTCGGTAGAACGGGGATCATCTCGGCCAAAAATGTTGAAATCGGTGCCGACCGAGTCTGCGGTTTAAAATTCAAAACAAAACGGGTATGATATTTTTTGTATCAATTGTGCAGGTCATTATTGTGGCTCACCAGAGCACTGCAGTCACCATGAGACAATCGATAATACAAAGCGTTTTTGTCGAAAAGTCGCATTAGTTCTTGAAAAAAGTAACGATGAAGATTCGAGAAGATCGGCATTATAGTCACATGGATTATACGTGCGTGGCTATCCAGAGGGGCTTTTTCGAAAGACATAAAATCATCTATCCGGTAGCGATTCCGAATCGATTCGATCTCATTTTCGTGGCTGAAATAGTTGAGATTATTTTCTCATCGTCAGATGTCCAGGTATTCGGAAATTAGATTCGTTTACCACAATATAGCGAGTCCGACGAGGGTGTCGTTGCATAAAAACACGAACGCTGAATACGGCGAGTGATTTTGCAGGGCAAATTCAAGGTCACACAAAATATCGGTGCCTCGGTTTGGTAAATTGGCGAGTAATTCCGTGGCTGCCGAAATATCGGAAGACTTTGCTTCCCTCGTTCGAAAATCACCGACGACGCTAGCGCGATGTGCCAAATACAATACCATCGGGTAATCCTTGTTAAAACGCAAAGGAACTCGCTGGTTTGGAGGGGGACAAAATGTGAAAAACATGAAAACAATAACGAACATCAAAATTTAACGTTATTAGTTTATCCATTCGACGAACCACGAAGTTCTGCAGCATTGGAAAAGTTGGAAAGTATGGCGGGATAAGAAAAACGCAGTAATCCTGATGAGGAAAACACTCGAAGACGGCTTCGAGGTAATCGTAGGATAACCTTTCGTCAACTTCTTCTCTCATGCTGAATAATTCCATGGTAAATGCGTTGGATTCGGTATCGCTATAAATTCCAGCACTCGTCATTGGAGTCGTAATTTCCTTGATGAGCATTTTCCGGGGACTTATTTCCACCGGGACTGACAGAGGAGTCACGTGATCCGTGTCTACCGAATGGAAATACTTTTTGTCACGAATGTCCAGCTGCCCTCGAGATCAATTTTGTTCGTTAGTTACCGTCTGCATCTTGATCTCTGGATTGCGCACTGAATCTAATAGCCATCTCGCTAGAAATCATCGAACTTCTTTTTGCACTGAAATCTGCTTCGGAATTTGACGAGATTCTGGAAAGACCAATCTCGTCTGGTGCAGATAACGCGTCGTTATCGACGGTATCGAAATCTATGATCGTCTGTGGCGTTAAAATTGTAAAAAGGAACGTCAATACATCCGAATCAATTTTAGCATCGCAACGAATTATTTTTTCGAATACCGTTTCCACAGGAATTCTGGAAACTTCGTCATTCCTGCTTTCCTCCTCGCTTGCTTCTCCAGCGACGTTATTGTCATTCTCGCCGTTGATTTCCGAAATTACGGTTGGAGTACTTTCGAAATCTAGACTCTTGGTTCTTCTGCGACTGCACCCCGGACAGGGCGCATCGTTCGACGATTTTTTGCATGCAACCGCCACTCCGTCCTCGGAACACCAACTGAACTCGTCCTCGTTCTCCTCTAGAGTATTTCAAACAATTCGTCGATTTCATAGGAAATAAAATCCGAATTTTGCACTCAAACTACGCGAAACACAAAAATTATCAAACCAGCTCTTTTCGACCAGCGATCTTCCTCCGTCTCTGTCCGCAAATCCGCAGACCGAAACGTCGAGGGATTTGAACTAGGTTTGACCTTGCTTTAATCCAGGACAAAAATAATTATTAGAACCTCTCTTTCTCTTTCCATTTTCACATTTTTGATAATCATCAAATGGGATACTAACAAATAGTCCTTTCGCGAGAGCTCCTCCATGGGAAATATAATTTCGCTGTTAGGATTGTGAATAAAACGTTGGTCAAATCTTGTTAGATTTCCGGCGTTAGTTTCAGCCGTTGTTAACGATTCTTGCGGCTTCTTTCTAAGCCCGTGATAAGGTCCGAGTTCAAAGTGTTGCGTCAAAGTATCAACGTCGACAATTTTATTGAGGCACAAAACTCCGTTCGCCAGACCGTCCGATGCTTCCGCGACGACCATCTGACGAATACCGTCTGGATATCGCATCATCTCACTTATGTAAAATTCTCCGTAGAGTTCTTTGAACCTCTCGGATTCACGGTCCAGAATCGGAATAATGTCGTCGTTGTCCTCCTCCCTGGCAATTATCATTATTATTATTATTATTATCAATATTATCTTTCTCACAACAATCCCAGCGTTTGCCATTACCTACTTTTTCAATTCTGATGGATCGGATTTCTAATAGCTGTACAACGAAATAACGATTTTTACTATACTCACACGACTCTACGAATTTTTAATCTCGGACAGTGAACGTGACGTAGACTCAAATAGAGCCCTTGCACTCTGTAAGTATCGGTTTGACCGTTCGGAACGATTCTGGTCATATTTTCTTCGATGAATTTTGCTACAGAGATTGTCTAGATTTTTTATTCCACGTCATAGTTAATCGATCGATTATTCCTACCTGGCGTGACCAACGGCGGCATTATCAGGATGACGTGTGTCGCATGGATATTCGATATGAAAACTGCGTCGAGCAAACGTTTGTAAAATTCGAAATCTTTGTATCTGATGTCCCACAAAAGCATGTGCACGAATAAAGTATTTCTTTCCGTAATCCCGCGCATCCTAAGAAATAGAAATGTTCGATAAAGCTTCGAATTTTCAATTTGCTTTGTCGAGTCGCCGAATCAAAATCGCGTGCTGGAATTCGAAACTTTGGAATCAATCGATCTGAAAAAAGAATCCTCACCCATATTGTCTGGATATCCATTCCAACCAATCGTGAGCAGGGATCGAAGAAATATTCGGATAATTATTGAGAGAAATATTGGTAACCACCTCATCATCGGCGTTGATCTGTACGAGTGAGATACTCGAAACTTCGCTGTATCATGTTTTATTTATTTATTTATGAAATTCTTTTTTTTCGCTACCGTTCGTACATCATCTTATTTTCATTCCTCAAATAAAATCTTACGAAACGATCAAGGGGTCGGCATTTCCGAAAACGTCTTCAGTTTCCCGCCTCGTGAGTTCTCTCAATTTTTTGAAATCCATAAATTCGGTTCTCCGCCATTTTTTAACGGAGGAAATTTCTCGCCGCTGTCGCGGTACGTCGGAAGTTTCTTTCATCCACATGGTGTAAGTGGATATTCTTGATACACGTAATGATTATCAGGTTATGTATGTCCCTCGTTCGGATCCCGCAGCTCTATTATTATGGGCGTATAACGTGCACGTAGCTTCATAAATAAATAAATAAATATCTATGTCTTAAATCTCATAGGCGCGTATGTGTAGTACGACGTGTATCTATATTATACCTGTGTCTATAGATTTTCTATGAGCTGAGGAGAAAGCTGCCGCCGCTCGTGTATCTCGAGTATAAATATAAGACGGACGTTAGGAAATCGCGGTGATGGAAAAACTTAAAACGCGTATAACGTAGGTACACGGAGACGCAACAACCACTTCAAATGCGAATTATCATTTCTAGTCAAATTGTGCTGGAAATGTCATCCGTGAAAACACACCGCAGGAAGATGAATATAGCCCTACAACGCAGTGACCGAGGAAACAAAAGAACAACGCGTTTCGATTATTCGCGTTTGTTGTGTTTGACAGAGAAAAAAAATGAATATAATGAGTATAATCGAAATTCAAATCCGAACAGAGCTCTTGATAAAACTTATATAGAAATGCATGTTCGTTACACGTGTAAAAAGGAAATAATTCATCTATCTAATTGTAAGTACGTGTACAACGAGTGCGCAGTGAGCGAAGGAGCCGGTGAACTTTGTGGGAACTGCCCGAAGCGATCGGGGCAATACCGTCCGTTGCAGACGTCAACCAGACCTGCATAATATAAAGTGCATAGTATTTCTACATACAACATCTACATTTAACCGATAATAAACGATCCGAATATCGTATAAGTATACGTTTCACGATCGGTCAAAGTATACGACACGAAACGATCTTCGTGACTAAAACGTATACGTTACGTAGCAAAATTGTTAAAATCTAGAGAATGCCCTACGCTGCGATTCAGCTTTTATAGCACAGAGAATCCTGCACAAAGCAGATTTGGATTATCGCGGAGTATGTGTGATTTATTCCACTCCGATCGGCTCCTCGCGCACAGCCCTAATTCGATTGCCTTGATCGAATTTTAAATTAAATACATTTTCTTTCGTACATGTGCAGCGAAGCACGACCACGACCAGAAATTAAATAGAATAAGAAGAAGAAGAAGAAGAAGAAGCTCTTGCAGCAATAGATTATTTTACCATTGTACGCACCTAAATGTATTGTTTTTATATATTCGGACGAAACGAGCTATTTATTATACCTACGTTGAATGAAATGACATATCGATATACACGATTTTGGCGGATACCTAAACAGTCGAGACGTAGTTCGTAAAAATTTTTTTGTGGTTTCTGTTCGAAGGTCTCTAAAAACCACTTGAAATCCTTGAATATAATTTAAGCGACTGCGAGCGTTCGAAGAATTATTATTTAATAAATTTATTCGTCATTCATTCACGGAAAGATAGTATAGCGTGTCTTGGATAATTAAAAACTTCCAGCACTTTGTTGTTTTGGTAATAATTTTTATGGGGCGACACACAAGTTATCGTCGTGCAGTTTATCCATTGGGACACCTGCGACAACAGAACTCTAACGATGAAAAGCGAAGTTGAAAAAATTATAAAAACAAATGAATCATCGTGGAGATTTTGAGCTAATTTAGATTCAACCTTCCTGTCATTTTGGAAACTGGCCAAGCACACAACACTACCGTATAATTTTTGACAAAACTATTTTTGAGTACAATATATCCGTGTTCTCTTGAAATAACAATAACGTCATTATCATCGTTGCTGATGGCAATTGGGTATAATATCCAATGTATGATTTTTTCTTCTTTTTTTGTCAAGTTTTCCACGTAATTACTTATAGAATCACCCTGCATCCTTCGTGTAGTTATTTTAAAAAGTTATGATTGATAGTATAGCGGTTTTGTTTAGTCCTCCCTTTTTATAATCCACTAGATTGAGAATGGCGATATAAAAAATTGACTCACCAATATTTGTTGTTCGATTCGAAGGCTGCAGAGAAGTCGTTGTCGCTGATGTTTTCGCTGTCACGAAACCAGATGATGAAAGGATCTTTGTGTTTGTTGTAGAATTATCCGCGTACGCTGTATGTAATTGAAAATTTCATTTCATTATAGTCCATGTAGTCGTAAATTATGTTCGTAAACAATCGATGATCACATGAGAAAAAACTGGAGATGATAGTAGGAGATACGGGAAACTAACCGTCTGAAAGAGCGTTCTAAATCGCCACAACCGCTTACGACGAAGGTGCGCGCCAAACTGAAGTTCGAGCCGAGGTGGTATGATGAATATGGGTGATCGTGGCATGCGCGCCACCGCCGCCAAGTTCAAAGTTTTAAACTAAATCGATCGCTCATCGTCGATTATGGCATTGACAACCTGTATCGTGCGTATCTTTTTCCCCCCCATAATTAAAAAACACGATGGGTGTGTCTGGAACGCTTGAAATTAAGTGATTGGAAAAACAAAAAATTACGCCGAAAAGGTGTGAAAACAAACAAATTATACGCTTAAATGCTTGTTAAAAATTTGCAAGCTCTCGTGCTATTTGGCGCATTAAGGACCTCGTACCATTGGACACCAGGAATGAAATACCATCAATTCGGTAATTTCAATTCGCGTGTAATTTCAATAAGTATATAAGTAACTAACAGACTATTACCAATTGAGAGCGTAAAATCGTATCTATAGCGAAAAAACATGATCAACGCGCAGTTTGCGAAGCGATTACGTCACATCCTATTTAACACGGTGAATAATTCATGCGCTCGAATTGCATAGGTTTTATCTATAAATTGCAATAATACGTGTGTCCAATCTTAAAAAAGAGGTGTTCACTCGATCCTGGCGATCCGAGAAAAAACTCGCAAATATGAGAAGAATCGTCGAGCGAATTCCGCGAAAAAATTTATAAAAAAAATTGAAATTTTTTTTATTATTGTAAACGATCTTCGTTATCGTTAGCTTCGGTAAATCGGGAAGTATGAATCCTTTGATAAATTTCCATAAATCATAAAATATATAGTTTATTATAGATATATGTGTGTACGTAGCTTTTTCTTCTGGGTATGTATTTACATGATATCAACATAAAATAGGATAATATCGTTGAAGAAAATGTTATTTCATAATAGCAATATTTGTATCGATAACTGTTACAGTGATAAATAAATGAATCGTAAAAGTCTTTCAATTAATCGTCTAACGACTCTATGAATCTTTTTGTTATTGCGATTGTTGCCGTTACGATCATTATAATTTTTATTATTATCAATAATCAGGTATCAATTTATACAAATTAAGACCACTATACAATATATATAATATATATTTATGTACAAAAGACACAGATCCTCTGTGTCAAGCTCATGGATATATTTATTAGCGTATTGAAACTTTGTCGTTATATTGTTTATCGATTAAAATTTATGCTCATCGCTTGTCTAGTATAGGTATACGATAATAGTTATAAAATCTGTATAGACGATAAAGACATTTCAATTTATGATTATGGACAGCTGACCACAGCAATTGTGAAATTTTCGCACAGCAATTTATGTCGGGGAAGGGTGTGAGCAGATAGAATTTAGAATTTGACGTTTAATTTTACTCGTTAATGATATATCAAATGACTACCTTAAATAGATTATTCATATTTTTTGCATCTTTGATAATAAATCAAATAAATATGTCTTAGCATGTTATTGTTGTTATATTATTGGCATTATGTATAGTTAAAATTCTTTGACTTAAATTATTGTTATTAATAATATATCATATTCCGATAAGATTTGATTAGCCTGACGTGTTCAGAAGCGAGAAGAGAAAACTTGGTCAATTAATGTAGGTACACTATATGAAGTTATTAAATAATAAAATTAATACCTGGAACATTAAATTCCGTAGTTTATAACAATATAATTTATTCTTTATAATTACATCACAATGTAGCTCCGCCATTTCCAAAACTATCCTCGGTTCAACTGTTTCGACATATTGTCTGTAATTCGGGCTGCAAACCTGCGCCTTTCTGATCCCTACGTGTTTACCCCTGAAATTTCATCGATTTACCGGTTGAGGCAACAAACGAGTTTTTATTCAATCCTATATTTATTTACACTCAACGATTTCTTCCCTCTTGGTCAGTTATCGCGGATATATTATCTGTGCTGTCGTGCGGACTGTAAACTCTATATAAAATGACATGGCACAAAGGACATCGGTCCTGAACGTATAACCACTTCCTCAGACACACGCCGTGGAAGAAATGATTGCACCTAGTGATCTTTGCGCTGTTCATTTCCTGGTAACAAATAGCGCAAACATCATCCAGGTTTGTCAATTGTTCGGTTCTAGCTTCGGGTAAAGAGTTTATTTTATTTACGGCAGTCCTTCGTTTCATAAAGACGCTCCATCCGGCTTTAGCTTCGCACCAAATATTGAAGTATGCGTGTATGCACATCATTACCGCCCTTATAGCACCGCCAGATTCGAATATTAGAATCCATAAGCCGTTGAAAAGCAAAAACAAACCGAATGCAAATTCTACGGTGTTGCCGAATACTCTTATGTAGTAAACATAATCGTCCAACTGTTCCCAGAAAGAACGCTGGCAGGCGTCATAAAGAAACAGAGAATATATTGCAAGAGAAACTAGCACTTTGACTATAACTTCGACACTGAATGCTGTGACAGCCAGAAGCCATGTGCTAATCGGAAAATGCGACCACAAAAAGCATAACAAATGGATTGGGAAAATGATCAGAAAAGCGCAGACTAACAGGGCTCGCAAATGTCTGTGGAGTGCCGGATTGCGCGAAGCACTGAGCGACATTAGTAGAGGATTCACAATATTGTGAACCAAATGTAAAAGAGCAGTAAATAGCAGACAAACATTTCTGCACAGCCTATTCAGACGCATTTCTCTTTGGAGACTGGTAAGTCCGGTTTGAAGACAGAGGGTATAAAACAAGATGGCAGAAGTAGTTCCGATGCTTTTGAGATCCTCTTTGTCTTCGGTGAGCAAAATCCATTCGAAGAAACACCCTATGTAGTGACAAATGGAAGATATGATGCTGGTCATTCCAAGAACCGCAGTGAGCGTCTCGCACCCATTGATCAAAAGAGTCCTGATCATTATGTAGTAGTTAAAGGTATCATCCTCGTAGTGATTTACGAGGATTTGTACAATCTGTTCAGTGACTCTGAGAGTCCAAAATGTCCTCAAGACCCTTGGGACGTTTACTCGAGTCCATTCTGCCTCTACAAGAGCCGATAATCCGTAGCTACTTATAAAGGTACGGGCGTGTTGATAACCGGAGTAAATGATTTGACCCATGGAAACCGCGTTGTACCAAAGAACGAATTTTGAAACGGCCAAAGGAAGCAGTGTTGCAAAGACAGGAGCATGGTGCAAAATCCGTACCTGTGGAATAATTATTGTTCAAACTCTGAGCTAATAGTAGCACCAAGATTTAGAATTATGTTACCTACCGGTAATGGAAGAGCTGCGAGTATGGAGGGTGCCATTAGGCTGAAGACGAGCAATTTCTGGACAATTGAATACCTCGGAGCCAAATGTACATAGCAAAAAATCAGGGCAAGAGTACATTGAAGTATGTAATTTTGTATGACCAAGAACCCTGGGCCATCAGAGTCTAAGACTTTGTTTAAGTCGAGGTTCAAAACATCATCCAATATGCTCGTTGTTGTTCCGTTTATACTGGCGCAAGAAATTATCGCTTTTACCGTGCTGACGTTAGACCAGTAAGAGACAAATATTACCCCAACAGATACCAGGTAGACGTAGACAAGGACGAGATGCTTGGTCTGAAGCATAAAGGTGCAAAGTGCTGCGGCGCATCCTGTAATGAGTAAGAATGAAAGAATATAGTATATTAATAGTTGCCAACAGTGATGAACGATACCAAATAATCGAAGTTCATAATTTTACTAATCGATCAATAGAAATCTATCGACATAACAAAGGCTGCAATTTCCTGTCCATAGCATTATATTGCTATTCTACAGCATGGCTGTCGATATTAATGACTTGCAGAACTGGGTACTGAGAGCACTTTGTATAATTAATACAGTGACCTGCGTTTATTACAAGTTTATTGTCCAGATACTATTGACTGACTTGCAGACTATAAAAGATCATTTGACAAATTTATCGGGCTACCTAGAACATCGAATAAAAATTAATAAGTACTGTTCCTTCTTACCCAAACAGCAGAGGATGAATTTCAGCGCCATAATTAAGTACAATCGGTAAAATTGCTGGCTGGATTCATACTGATGAAGCAAATTGGCCTCCGTTGTAACTCCAACGAGGGATCCAACAAGCGAGTCAGGGACATTTACAAAACCATTGTCGGTCTCATTGAGGACAAGATTTTCAGTCGGTAGACCAAGTCCAACCCTTAGTAGCTCGTCGATTATAAAAAGTGGAGGTACTCGCATAACCACATCCGCCACGTAAAGAACTCTGCTTCGAACGTTGGTCATGTTTATCGTTGTTGATGTTGTCTATTTAATTTAGTCGAGTGTTTAGGTATGAAATAATTTTCTGTTATGTCAGTTTATTAATTTACACAACTATTCAAGTGCTTGTAGTTTTAATTTAGTTGATTTTGTTATATTTAAAGCCGTTGATCGGGAGCAGTTAAAATCACACTTCGCAGCACCAGTCGGAGGTCTCAGGGCCTCTGGAAACACATTTCACCATAAATTATCATTGATATTTAGCTAAAGGTCGTAACCAATTGAACGTATACACAATTTCCAAGATACTTCGAGGTTAAAAACTGTTACAACATACACGCTGAACTTGATACTCCTGGACCCTGCACAAGGATGAATTTTGAACTTTAAAATACACTGAACAGATGGAGCCAGTACGAATCAAACCAAGGGGTTGAATTTTAAGGGATTTGTTATTTTTTTATACGCGTTGAATAAATAAGCAAACTGCACTGGTGAACCTTGCACCTGCTTGCACAATATTATGTTATCCTTGTTCTCTTTCCTTTCTATTCCGTTTGCTTACTTGCCCCCATTATTTGTACGTATTATAATCGTGTTAACCAATAAACTGGATCCTTAAACGACCACTAAAAGCAAAAAAGTTTGCTAACAGATTCCAAATCTCGTTTTCTTCGACGAGGCGAAGAATTAAATGTTAATTTACTCCAGGAATCGAACCACTGAAATTGAATACTTATTAATAGTAATGATTGTTACGATTCTGATGACACTCGAATTTATCTGACGAACTAAAAATCAACCTGTCAAACGTAAATTGCAGCTGACAGCTGATAATGGCTAGACAGAAATATGGGCCTAGGCTGCACCCTGCTGGCTCTAAATTGAACGAGAATTTCGTTGAGCTAGTTGTGCAGTTGACAGCCAGAAACTTGAGGCGGTCTCGCAGAAATGCTCAGAAAGACGCTGAAGGAAAAATAAAGAAATAATTTGCTTATTACTGAGTTTCAATTATCTTTCAATAAGCGTCTTACCATGGGGGATAAAGATGTCTCACACAAGGTTAGTCTTCCCCCGAAATCTTTTACCAAATAACGCATTGTTCCAAATAACTTAAAGATAAATTTCTCATTCACAGAAGTCGAAAAGAAGCCACAGAAAGCATAGTGACTCTGATTCAGAGGGCGAATATGTTCCTTATGTTCCGGTAAAAGAGCGGAAGAAACAGCAGCTGGTAAAGCTTGGTAGATTAGGTCAGCTAAAGGACGAAGGATCTGGAGTATTCGGAACCAAGAGTAGCAGCGAGAACGAAAAAGATGATGGAGACGATGATGACGGACAAGTATGGGGCCGCAAATTTAACATATCCCTACTCGACCAGCATACGGAACTCAAAAAATTGGCTGAAGGTAACAGCGTCAATGGCAGACAGGTAATAGATGATTAGTTGTATTGCAAAAGTAAAACTTGTCTCGGGCGAATTTTTTCAGCTAAAAAAGAGAGTGCGATGGAGCGGCAGCTCAAGGAGGAGGAAAAGATACTGGAAAGTGTTGCGGAAAACAAAGCTTTAATGGGAGTTGCCGAATTAGCAAAAGGAATCCAATACGATGATCCCATAAAGACTAGCTGGCGGCTGCCGAGGACCGTTCTAACATTTGATGAAGCACGACATGAAAGAGTCAGGAGAAAGCTGAGAATTCTTGTAGAGGGTGAAGATGTTCCCCCGCCTCTCAAAAGTTTTAAAGAAATGAAATTTCATAGAGGAATTTTGAATGGTTTGGAATCGAAAGGGATCATTAAGCCTACGCCTATCCAGGTTCAAGGGATTCCTACAGTGTTAGTATCGATTTCTCAGAGCCTTTCTAACGCCATTCTCTCGCCAACAAGTTCAAGTCTAGGACAAAGACAATAGTAGAAATGAATATATTCACTCAGAAGTTTTCTATTTTTTTTCACAGATTATCTGGCCGAGATATGATTGGTATAGCTTTTACGGGTAGCGGTAAAACTCTGGTTTTCGTTTTACCTCTGATAATGTTTAGTTTGGAGCAAGAAACGGCAATGCCTTTCATGCGCAACGAGGGACCGTACGGTAAATTATAGAATGTAAATATGCTAACGAAGTTGAAGATTGTCCCACTTTGAAAATTCTATTCTTATATTTTCAGGACTGATCATTTGCCCGTCCAGAGAACTTGCCAAACAAACGTACGACATTATCCAACATTATACCAACGCTCTACGCAATGCTAATTGTCCAGAAATTCGCAGCTGCCTTGCTATTGGTGGTGTTCCTGTCTCTGAATCACTCGAAGTGATAAACAGAGGCGTTCACATAATGGTAGCAACACCAGGAAGGCTGATGGATATGTTGGATAAAAAAATGGTGAAACTAAGTGTTTGTCGATACCTTTGTATGGACGAAGCAGATCGAATGATAGACATGGGTTTCGAGGAAGACGTCCGAACGATATTTTCTTTCTTCAGGGTACGTCAGATAACTTTGACAGTCCGAAAGCAGAGTACGAAGTTCTTTTTTTTTACAGGGTCAAAGGCAGACGCTATTATTCTCTGCTACGATGCCAAAAAAGATCCAAAACTTTGCTCGTTCAGCCCTAGTAAAGCCGGTGACGATAAATGTGGGCAGAGCTGGAGCAGCATCGATGAATGTCATTCAAGAAGTAGAGTACGTCAAACAGGAAGCAAAGATCGTTTATCTCCTCGAATGTCTTCAGAAAACCACGCCGCCCGTTTTAATATTTGCCGAAAAGAAGCAGGATGTCGATGCCATCCACGAATATCTTCTATTAAAGGGCGTTGAGGCTGTTGCTATTCACGGAGGAAAAGGTAAATCGAAATTATATTATATTCAATCGGTGTGCTTTTTCGGAGTTTCGTATCCCATTGAGAAAATTTTTCTCTTCCCAGATCAAGAGGAACGATCCAGATCTGTGGAAGCGTTCCGCGCAGGTCAGAAAGACGTTTTGGTTGCGACTGACGTAGCGTCTAAGGGTCTTGACTTTGCCGATGTCCAGCACGTGATAAATTACGACATGCCAGATGACGTTGAAAATTACGGTCGGTATTTAATTGCTCAGTGTAACAGCTTCTTGAAATTGTTCTACAATCATCACATTATCTCACTTCATTTTTAGTCCATCGTATCGGAAGAACCGGTCGATCGGGGCGTACAGGTATAGCGACAACTTTTATAAACAAGGCAAACGATGAATCTGTGTTGCTGGATTTGAAGCATTTATTGATGGAAGCAAAACAGAAGGTGCCGCCATTCTTGTTAGAGCTTTGCTCAGAGAACGAAAAATACTTGGAACTTGGAGGTCAGTTTTCACTCAACTATTTAATTCTACGGATGATATGGTAATTGCCTTCGTGATTTATTTTGTTTTATTTTTCTCATTCTCAGACGAACGTGGTTGCAGTTACTGCGGTGGATTGGGTCACAGAATTACGGAATGTCCCAAACTTGAAGCCATACAGAATAAACAGGCCTCTAATATCGGTCGTCGTGATTATCTTGCCAGCAATGCTGCCGACTATTGATTCGCGTTGGTGATGGTAAAATTTGTACATGTAATTGAATAAAGCTTGTGTAAATAAAATAATATTTAATAAAAGAAAGGTCACTCAACATTTCTAGAACATACATGCTTTGTTATTGAAGTACCTACGACATAAATGGAGATTTTAAACGTTTCAAATCACTAATGCAATTGAGATCGCTGGCATATTGATTTTTAGCTATTGATTGAACCGGAGTTTGACCCATTCTCTATGGTTTATCCTATGATATTGTTATCATGCTTTCTACCATCCTATACAAGGGGCTCTGTATCGCTATAAACTTATATTATACCTTCACACGTTTCTCCTGCAGCTTATATCGAGGTAGTTTTGAAAAGAATAAAGTGGGTAATATAATAAGAATTGAACCAATACTTTCAATACACTGAAGAATTCCACCCCAGTTTCTACCTCCCGAGACTGCAGACGGTATAAAAGGTTCCCATCCCACACAATAAAACTGTACAAGTTGTACATCATCATGGTTTATCGGAGGATGTATACAATGGGCTTTGAATTTACAAGAATCGAATGAGAATTTTACGGAAATTCGATAATTGTCGACGGTTTGATAGATATTGTTGCTTGTTTTTTAATATTCATTGCCGAGCGAGCGAAAAGTTTCTCCGGCGACTCTCTTGCTTGAGAATTAGCAGGAGCACAGGTGAGTAAGCTCGAAGCGAAATAATTAAAGTAGATAATCAGAGTAAGTCTTGTCAGAGATTATATGGTAGCATTAGGAGAGTATAGGAATAATTATAAGTCAAAACGGCGACCGTAAACTGTAGCAACCCAGCCGGAGCCAGAGACTATAAGGCCGCCATTGTTGTAAAATCTCAAGCTCTCAAGTCTTGCACAGGGCGTGCTGAATGGTGAACATTAAACTTGAAGTAATTCTATGTTGCGAAATAGCGTCATTGTGAATGCAATTACGCTAAATACCCGCGTTCATATTCCTCTACAAGCTTGAATATTCATTCCCTTCATAGATACAGTATACCTTTTCAACTATTCTAAAGTACTTTCTTTTCTCAAATTTGTATATACGAAATCTGCAAAGATCTATAGCACCTGAAAAATGTCAAATTTTTTTTATTTGTAGATTAGAAGAAAAAAAATAGAAAAGAATATACTATAGAATTAAAATAATATTACGTTCCACCATCGCGATTTCTGTTTGATCCAGTTGCACCCATGCGTGTTGGATCTGTAGGCCTTTATTCTGCACGGATGGGAAATCATGTCAGAGACAAAAAACGTCATTATGCCGCGGGTGTAAAAAAGAAGGGCGAACCGGCCGGGAGGCATATGGCAAAATTGGATCTAAAAAAGCTCCGCGTGCCCGGAAGCCTTGTCACGAGTAGTTTTGTCAGTCGTATAATTCCGCAGCGCGGTGGAGTGATTCAATTCAAAAATTTCAATTATTTATCCAACCCGGCAATGCATGGCTGGTTCTTTGGAGATTTTCCCTCTAAGATCCGGTAAAGTTTTGGATAATTCCGTGCGAAAGTTAAGAATAAACACTCATTACGATTATAGTATATGCCGGCAGCCGGATGACGCAACCGCGAAGAGCAACAAGAAATTACGTACGGAAAGCACATGGGGTTTCATTCATTGCTCTTCATTCTCTTTCTCTTCTTCCCTCATGAATATGAGATTAACTTCGATACTCACAGTAGCTACGTAAGCTACCTCCTATACCCACCCCGTACAACCCTTTCCTAGTGGAATATTCTATGCTAGATTCAGCATTATTATACGCCATATAGGAACAGAGGGCTAACCATCAAATCATAAAGCAATCTCCGGATCCCCAAGGAGTGCAAAAATTTTAATCTCAAGCAGTGTTATTTTAATCCTATACATTTTCAATGGTCAAGTATTTCTGTAATTACTAAATTGGAACGATGCTGATCGTGGATAAAAGTCAGGACATAATCCGAAGAATATATCATTTGAATTAACATAACTTGATGATTCAAAATGGCGCCTTCAATGCCTATAATTGCGAGACTATAAAAATCCGGAAATTCGATTGAGTTATCCAAAATTCAGCACTCAAATTCTCAGATGCGAATATGTGACGTACCAATCAAAGAATCGGCTGGATTATTGAAAATTCTTAATCTCAAATGTGGCGGGTTAGAATCGAATTTATATATTCGGGTAGTTTCCCGATGATTCCCTCGAGACGTATACATATGTACATCGTTTATCAATTATTCTGAATAAACCGAACATTACTTTTGACGTGAAAAAAAGAATATAATATAGGTTGGCATCGGTAATTTTCCCCATAGAATTTTCGGCCGATGTACATCGATCATTTCTACTCCGGATCCCATAAAAAATTTATTAACCGCAGAGTTAGAGCATGGGAAAAAGCTATTCGGATTTGTTATACAATTTGAGGCGTGAATATCGATTGAAATATAAAATCTAGATGTACGCTGTGCGTTTGTACATGATGTATAAATGTAAAAATAAGGATCCATAGAGTAAGAGCGAGTCGGAGTGCGTCGCCGGTTTGGTCGCGTGTTCGCGACTGATCCGCGTTATCGTTGAGGGGTCACGGGGTTTCCTATACGGGGTTCGCAGGACGCGGGGGCGTCGCGACGACGCCGTCGTTTCTCTTGCTACCTCCCCATGCGGGGGCGGAATGGAGGAGAGAGACGACTAGCCAGATGAAAAAGGAGAGAATGAAAGAGCCGACCTACTGGTAGAGGGGAGAAGGCAAACGGCCTTTCGGGCTTTCAGTCTACCGCGGATCGCGATTCTCGCACGTCCGTCCAGGTGTAGAGAAAGAAAGATTTTCGAGCCCGATGAGACCTTAGCGTACGGACCTTAGTTTCTGCCATGCAATGCGAGCCACGTGACGTTCTTTAGGAAATTATAACATCGTTGAAATTTCATTCAAGGAATCAATCACGGAAAAAAACACCAGAGATCGGAGTACGATGGAAGACGCGAATTGAAAAGATACCGATTCGTGCGGACGATTTTTTCTCACATTTTTTACATGTAAAAACAATATAACCGCGTGCCCTGAGATAAGCGGATAATTATTTTTTTGGATGTATGGAAGAACACATTCGGAAGAAGAAGACGAAGGAGAAGAGGAGGAGGAGATTAAGGAGCCGAATGGTGAAAAGTTTGGATTCGTCATCGAGGACGTCGAGTGTTGAGAGCTGAAGTTTGTGGCGATGAGATAGAAATACCTGTATGTGAGAGAACGGAGAAGAGGCGAGAGTCGAGAGACGGAGAAGGACAGAGGTTGTTTAATTCCATGAATGTATGAGTATGGGTTATCCGAGTATTGGTGATAGTTGGTTGGGTACAGTCATTCAAGGAGAATGTAGTTACCTGGCTGACAGAAACGGCAACGGCAACGGCAACGGCAGCGGTGATGCCAGATCTATCCGATTATATGCTGGTGGAGCAGGTATAATACATGCCTAGTCTTTACACGAAACCATGTACTCGTATACGTGATGAAGAAAATAATCACAGAATGATTCTAAACATTCACAAAATAACACGTAACAAAGAAGAGAAATATTGCACTCTGAACGAACAAAGGTACACACGTTCCGCGGGGAACGACACCGTTCGCAAATTCGAAATTCCCGGAATAATTGGTCGCGTTTTGCACAATCGAAACGCAATCTCGTGAGACAACAAAAATCGGAGTGATAGTTCGAAAGGTATAAATCTGTACCGTATCAGGATTTTGTTAATATTAAAAAGTGAAATTTTACCTGCCCAACATGAACTGAAAACATTTTTCGTGATTATAAGTATAATATAATAAAATTCGTTGATTTCTTACTGTCTTATTTTCTTACCTAAATTTAATAAATTCTGCTCGTTCCGAACAAACTGTCTATAATAAATTTCTGATATCGAAGATAATTGATCCATTACACAAGATCTGACTATAATTATTAGCAATTACCCTCGAAAGACAACCACGAAAAAACTATGATATTATATCGGTCTTCCACAATGAACGAACATTATGAATAGTTATAGCGGAGACAAAAAAGAAAAAGTGTTCTGAAATCTGTTGAAAAAATTATTTCCATGGAAGATGATGATCGTGTCGAGGGTTGTAACGAAAAAGAAATATATCCAACTTTTTATACTCGGACTGGCTTCGCCTTATTGTTGCCAAAAAATTTTGTCATCTGATGACACGATGAATAGAAAACAGCAAAAGCCAATTAACAGACTGTCGTTATAACAGAAAAAACAGAAAACCAACAATGAAACAGTAGCGTGCAGGAATTAATTTCTGATTTGAAAAAAACAAAAAATTTGTTTAGAATCCTGCAGGATTTAAAGTGTGTGTTATTTCATTATACGTTTCGTTTTTTTCTTTTTTTGGTCTTTGTTTAAGATTAAAAAGTACCGTGAGTGCTAAAACGACAAAATATATACGAGAGAGCGTACTGTAAAGTGAAACAAAAAAGAAAAAAAAACCCGAGTGTTCTACGTAAATAAAAAATCACATGATTTCCAATAATAATATATGTTACACTCGACATGTACATTCAAAACATAAAACCTGTGTAATTTGATTAAGACTATACGTATTAGAATCAGTGATGCGCTTTGAGGGTTTCCGTTGCAGTTTTGTAGCAGCATTATTTTTCTCATTATTATTATTGTTATTGTTTTTGTTATCGTATAACGTTAGTGTTAAATATTATTTATCGAAAGATTGGTCAGTCGACTGTTCGTCTTACGTAAAAACTTTGTGCTCGGGTGTTATAATATTTGTGATACTAAATAATAATAAGGAATCAAGATAGCGTCTGTGATGCTGCTGGCGGCTTTTTCGTCTTTTTTTGGTTTTTTTTATCCTTCGACTTCCGTAAAAGGAAGGGTGCATTTATCGGTGTTGATTGAATAAAGGATAAACCGATCGTACGTCGATTTTTATTCAAACAAAGACGAATAAGAAGAGTAAGAACCGTTATCGTTGGTGTTGAAATTCATGAAGTAAATTTGAACCTTCACCTGCTGGATATCGCGGTCCTGCAGCAGCTTTTATAGGAGTTATAGAATGTCCTGCGGGGGGACGATATTATGTCGGGGACGGTTGATGCACCTGATTCAGGTCGCCCTCCTCATCCTACTGCTACTCGGGACAGTCTGCATGCCTCTTATTGTTGTCGTTGCTTCGCCTATTCATCCGCTGCCGCCACACAGAGGTTAGTGCACCCTTGAATAAAGATATATAGGTATAATGGCGAACAGCAAAAAAAGTAAGGAGAGGAATTAGAAGAACAAAAAAAATTCACACAAAGAACGAGTCTTGAAAGTTCTCTTCTGCATATTATATTACCTACAATTATACGTGTAATAATGGTTTAATTTAAAACCATTCTTGCTTTTGGTTTTAAACAAAATTGTTATTATACGACTTCGTTGGTAATTGTTCCAGTGAAGTCGTCATTTTTTTTCAACCGAAAAAAAAAATGTCGCTTGGAATCGTTAGCATCAATTTCTTTTTTTTCAAATTGTATATACTTTTTTCTTTCCAGTTTTTTTTTTTGTTCTTTTTTTCGCCAAACAAAAATAATTAATTATTATTTTACGCAGCAGCTGCTACTGGCGTCTTTAGCAAGGCTGTAATTTGCATAAACTTCCAGTTGAATTAAGAAAAAAGTATAATATAATCCCTACTAATTACCCGCTGCACTTCTATACTCATGTATATATCTATGTAAATACATATAATACGAGAGGGAGAAAAGAGCAGAATAGAAAAGTAAGTAAAAACAAATGCTATCGTTGCACCGAGCAACGATCTTCATCAGGTTCATGATCGTATTACCTAAAAAAAGAAACCTAAACCATTTTACATTGGATAAAAAAAATGGAAGAAACGGCAGTTCGAGGGAGAAAACGTGGACACTCATAATACTGCAGAGTTGAAGAGTCGGATGAGAAACATTGCGTAGGTTTAACTCTGGAACATATTGTACTACGCGACAAATGAAAAGTGAGAGAAAATGAAAAAAAAAAAAAAAGAAAAAGAAAAAAACACGAAATGGCCGAGAGAGGAAGTAACGGAAAGAGAAAGAAGGCAAAGGTAAAAGGGATGAAAATAAATCGAGAGAGAGAGAAAGGAGGGAATTACCGCGATGAGGAAGAAAAAGAAGAGACGCTCGGCGTTGAGGGCGTCGTGCAGCAGTAACGTGTGAAAAGAGAGGGCCGTTTGTGCGCTGCTGCAGAAAGCACCAGAAATATCCAGAGCATCCTTGTACACGATCCCACAGGAGCATCAGCTCCTTCCGCCCTCCATGATGTATCCCCTTTATCTTCTACCTGTACATACACATCCAGCTATAGGTATATACTATCTATAACTAAAAGACTTGGAAATACCCTACAGGGTAGACCGGTTCGAAAAAATCCTCAGGATCCAGATTTGTCAAGTTTGGATTTTGAGTTGCTTTTTTAGATTTTCAAACCTGACTTTTCTAAAAAGAGAGAAAAAAATAGCCCTGGCTGGAAATCGGGCGTAAAATTGTTCTTTTTCCACCACCCCCGCAAGTTTGTGAATTCTTATTTTGCGAAATGTCGAACACCCCGTATAGCGTGTTCTCCCTCTGGAACGAGCTCCTTACCCTACCGTTTCGTTGGTCGGGATGGATGGGAGAACTCTGAAGTCTCCCGATTGTGCTGTAAAAGTCGAAAGGTGGTGCAGATGAACGGTTTTCCGCAAATAGAAACGCCATACCTATAAGCTGCCTTATTTTCGTACGCGT
Source organism: Athalia cordata (assembly GCA_963932425.1). Classification (NCBI taxonomy): domain Eukaryota; kingdom Metazoa; phylum Arthropoda; class Insecta; order Hymenoptera; family Athaliidae; genus Athalia; species Athalia cordata. Next base: position 64,880,783 of record OZ010625.1, read on the forward strand.
ACCTGAAGCGATAAAAAATTTATTCGCAAAACTCCTTTTCTTTCCTCTTTCTTTGAAGCGTAGCTATAGGTAGATATACCTGTGAATGCCTGAGGGAAGAGAAACGAGAAAAACAAAAATGATGTCCGTTTTGAAAAATCCGCTTGTTGACGATCGTCGTTTTTTTGGAACCAAAAAAATAAATTCTTGTTACCATTTGTGATAATTGTGAGAAAAAGGAAGAATACAGGACAAAGACGGAATAGTCTGACGACCTTGAATGAAAAGGCGTACGCTATATAGCAATGGGATTGGTAGATGCAAAAGCAGAAAATCTTGCAACTGATGTTGAATCTCGTTTTCCTTCCCAGTCACGTAGTTTTTTAATTAAAATGTATTTCCGTTATCCTCCCCGGTTTCGCGCTCTCAGCTCGGTAGCATTTTTATACAGAAGATGGAGATTTGTTCCATTTCTAAAAATAGAAATGAAAATAAAAATAAAAAATAAAAAAATAAAAAATAAAATCAAGTAAAACAACATCGAATAAATTGAACGAGTACAAATAGAATGGAAAGAAGAGACGACGGTTTGAAAAAACAAAAAGCGAAAAGAAAAATATAACAATGGTAATAATGATCGGACGATGAAATAACAAAACGACTCGACGAATTCAACATGCAATGCGAAACTCTTTGCTGATAACGAGCATATTCTACGATGATGATAATCAGAGAAAGAAGACGGTACTAATTATAAGTAAAGCACAAAAGCGAAAGAAATTATATTATATCCTATCTCAAAGAAAGAAGAGAAAATCCAGAAGAATACATCAAAATACCGCGGAAAAAGGAATGTTAATTTTTAACCCCTGAATCGAGAAAAATCTAAGGTATATCCCTTTGGATTTTGGCTACTTTTGGGCTAAAAATCAAGAATTCTTTTTTTCGTATTTTTATGTATTTTGGTCTCACGGCTGGACTTCGCTCTTCGGAATGCCGGTAATATTAAAATATTTCTCAATATTTATCTTTACCGGATGCACGAAGTAAAACTGCAAGCGGTCGAATAAATTGCAAAAAAAAAAACAAATAATTGACAAAATTAATGGAATGAATAAGTAATATGAATAAATTACAATTATCGTATTCCCTGGATCTCCCGATATACCGCAGCAAAAAAAAGGTTCTCTTCCTGATTTGTCATAATTTTTTTCATTCCGTTTATTGCTCCTCGGTCAGGACTGCAGAGCAGACTCCTCGATACTATTACATTACAGACAATAGATGTAACACACCCTCAACCATTTTCAATGGGAAATCTCCAGACGGAATAATTTTGATCGACAAATTAGTGTACAGATTTTACACGGGGCGGGCGGTAAGAACCTACCCTTTTAGAGTACATGCGATTCCTTTTCCGCATCCGGATCCGTTAATGACGTCATATTGAATCGCAATTTGCATTCGAGACGGGATTTGCTCTCTAATTTTTTCCACTGCAGAGCTTGCAGTTGTAGATTGATAATATGCGTCTGATTACGTAGGTTTGTACACCCGGTTAGGTTGATTCTGACTCGCTTCGCGGCCAAGCGATTCACAATCGACCTAACCAGGTGTACATCGTATTTACATACCTACGGCAAAATGGACGGCCCGAAAGTTTTTTGGACTTTTTCAAAGCGAAGTAGACGTCGTGTCAAGTGAATACTATCAGGGAACACCGGACGAATTATAGACAGAGCAGGAGGCGGGAGTAAAAAATGGGGAAGAAAAAGCAAGGGGGGAGGAAGATGAAGGAATCAGCTGCGGCCGTGAGCAGAGATTGCAGTGAAACGCTGCACGTTTTGTGGACAAAATTTGGCACATCCGCCGCTCCTACCCCTGTGTCGTTACGATCACAATTACATACGTATGCATAGATACGACATACGTAGAGAGGCGGAAGAGCAGCAGTCGAAATCTTCTTCGGTTTAACTTGCAGTTGCCGGTGGCTGGCTGCACCGGAGATGACGAGAGTAGCGGCGGCGGCATGGCAACTACAGTCGAACGCCTACACGACTGCTACCGGCGGCTGCCTCTGCGCGCTTAATTAAACCAACTGGGATACGTGACCTGGGGGGTAAATTAGACACGTCGATTCAACCCTCACCCCACCCTTTTCACCCATCCCATTTCTTCTCACTAAGCCTCTCTATTTATCCACATACCTTCCCCGCTCTCTCCTCATGCACCTGCTGCTGCTGCTGCTGCTGCTGCTGCTGCTGCTGCTGCTGTTGCTGCTGCGGCACTTTCTAATTCTCAGTCTTACGTTAACATTCGTGAGATTTGATAACTGCGAGTGACAAATTACGTAACGTACGTAACACGTAGCTACGACTTTCGATGGATGCGGATCAATCTCTTCGAATATATCGGCGAGTTTCTGTTTTTCTTGAAAAATTAAAAGGATAAAAATATAATTGAAAGCGTGCAGTACAGCGGAAGAAGAATAAAGTAATATAAGGAAAAACAGCAAACAACAAGAAAGATTTTACTTATATTAAACGTCGCAGAGAAACTGTGCAGGGTAGGAAAATAGGGTAAGTTTGAATCAGTTGGATATCTATACTTTGTTAGGCGACAGTTTGCGGCGGCCACGTGACTTTTCAAAGTTGGATATCACCTATAGATGTGTAGGTTGTGTATATACCTATGTACGTTTAGTGTACATATGTATCCAGCGTGTATATACGTACATGTATACCAGATTGCGCTGGAAGAGGGAAGAGGGAAGGGAGAAGAGAGAAATGGGAAGCACGAAGAAGTTTTCCTTTTATATATAAATGTAGGTATATCGAAGGAATCGAGTCACCCCGTCAGTTCCACCCTTATATATACCGCGTTCTCTTGCCCCCCAGCTGCTGTTGGAATTTGCCGCCTTCGATTCGACTTTCAGAGTTCGATTGCCTTTTCGACCTCTCCACCCCTCGCGTTCTCCTTGGCTCGTGTCTGAGAAAAAGGACTAATAAGTTAAATAAAAAGGAGAAAGAACGGAACGCGAATCCAGGGGGAGATTTTTCGCAAATTTTCATATCGTAGAATCAAAAATGATCACTTTTTTTCCTCAACCTTCGATCTAATCGTCGCGACGATGATTATTTTTCAGTTGCTTCTTTCCGAAATTCCTTTTTAATTCTACGATGTGAAAGTTGAGTTTATACCCTATAATAAAATGACGCGTAAGACGATACCTTTGAGTATTCCGCAACGTACGATTGCGCGCGATCTTACGCCAAGTAAATCCAACCGATTCACTCGTCCGTACCAGAAAGAATCCTTATATCACCAAAGTTGTTCAAGCGCGGAACTGATCCAGGATCAGAAATCCGATAAATGGAAGACTACTTGCGGTTCGTCGCAAACTCCGTTCCTTCTCTCCATATATCGTAGGGAAACAGCCCGAGATGAAAAATATCTGCACAATCGCCTAATCGTTCGATCGTGTCAATTTATTCGACGTTCTTCCAGTTCGCTCTTATTCCCTCTTTGTCGCGATACGCGTGACGAAGTTGAATCCATCATATCCATTGAGCTGGTATCGGCGGTTCGGCGCTATGAAACCGAATCGAATGTACGCGTACACAAATTGACCATCAAACATCGTCCGTAAGCCTCGAAGCTTTCGATAATTACGGTAGCGTGTCTACTAAAATGAAACAAATCACCCAACTGCGGATTTATATCTCCAAATGCGCAGCGCGCAATCCGCCAGAGCGCGGAACGGAAGGGGAATTTGGAAGGAATGAGAAGGGCGGGAACGGGAACGGGAACGGGAACGGGAACGGGGTCGGGGACAGGAAAGGGAAACGACGGCGGCGCCGGTTGCACCGCTGTAACAAGCCCGGGAGGGTGAGATTCGGTTCAGTTTACGAATCCGGCCCCCGCTCCTCGTACATTGAAGAGTAATGGACCGAAATCAGTGGAGTAATTAACGCCGATATACAGACCTGCGGATGACGCCGCTCACGAACGGTTTTCCTATACCTCTTATTTCCTTCCAAAAAAAAGAAAAAAAGAAGGCGATCCTAAAACAACGGATACCGAAACAACCAGGGGGGAAAAAAATCAGCAAACAATGAAACTCCACCGTCGGTATACGGAATTGATGTGGAATCGATTATGGAATCGTACACCGAAATGGCTACGATCTTCCAATGGCGGTCATCCGTACGCGGAACGAAACGTTAAATACCCAACAAAAGAAGATTAAAGAAAAAAGACATTACAGTATTCCATTTTTTACTGCCCTATTGCAGCTCGATTCGCTCGTTGAAAAAGTGTGAATATCATTTCTCCACGGTGCAGGGTGCTGCAGCTCGGTTAATGTTTCATATTCGAATGCCTATTGGACCGGAAATTCAGTAACTACAAGTACGTGGCAGAACGTCTGACTTCCGGTTACAGTGTGACGTGTATATGATATGTACACCCGGTTAGGTTGATTCTGAATCGCTTCGCGGCCGAGCGCGCGTTTGGACAACTTCTCGTAGCTCCACCCCCAGCTACACGAAAAGGTTGTCCACACGCGCGCTTGCAGGCCACGAAGTGATTCAGAATCAAGCTAACCGGGCGTACATATCATACGTGAAATGTTGTACATATGCGGTACGTGTAGCTGAAATCTCGACGGTAGACTGAAGTCGAATTTGACGCACGGATGATTATTATCTGCAGGGTAGCTGGCCATGCCCGATGCTGGTGGTAACGGTGATGGCAATGGCGATGGCGATGGTGATGGTGGTTTGCAACGGTGGTTCGAATTCCCAACCCCGTGCAACTCTAATGGAAAGGGAATTCCACGGGATGTAGGATGTATATAGGACGGTATGCCGTCGGTATGACGCGGTCAATTCGATATCGCATACTGCAGCAGCGGCATGTGTGTCACTGCGGATGATAGCGATCGCAGAGGCGTTAAACTTTCAAAAACCGGAAGAGCTGGTTTCAGGAATTCCGGAAATCTTGTTTCTCATTTTCTCACGAGCTGCGTACTTTCAGGATTCTGTACCGTTGCGGTGATTTTTTTGAAATATTTGAGAAAACGTTATACAGACTTGTAAATTTCTTTTCTTTTTTTTTTCTTACATCGAAATCTACAATGATCTTTCTGTTCACAGGTATATCGAGGGGTTCGTACATCCGACATTATGGGGCTGCTTGGTACGACACTTCAGCGTTACGTCAACATCGCGATCGTGTACGTCGCGACGCTTCTGACAACCTCAAAGACCAGCCTTTGACTCTACGGCTACATGCCCTTGACAAGTGAGTGTACAACCGCCGCCATGAATTCCCTAAAGATCCAAGTTCGGTTTTTCAGTTTTTGGAAAATCGATAGATTCGTATTACCTGTGCAAATACGTAGCATACCTGCATGGACACCGCATTACATCTACGTGGGTACCCGGTACCCCTATAGCTCGCTGCCTGGCGAATCCCTCTCGCGTTTATAATTAGTAACTGCTAATTACCACCTATTCCCAGAGGTATTAAGAACAATCCTTCTCTCTAATAATCTTCGGCGGTGCAGCGCGAAACGAGCCGCTGGTTGATCAAAAATTGAAGAGGCGATACCGCGACGAGCTAATTGCTTCGATCTTCGATTATTTTTCATCCGAGTAGAACTCGGTGGATAGAAAAGATTCGAAGATAATTTTCCGAACTTCATCCGGTGAAGAAACAAAAAACGTCTAAAATGTTCGCGACGTATAACATCGACCTATATTTATACGTGCCGAAGGAAAGGCTTGTACATTTGTAATTCTTTTTATTTTTTTGGAGTTTTACTTTTAGACGCGATTCCCGCGGGAAGACCGGCCGCAGGCATCCGGGCGAAGCTGTCGCCCGAATCCCGTGGGACAAATAAACTCCTAATTTACGTTCTTCGCTTCCAGGGGTCGATCGGGGTATAAGGTATCCTGCGGAGGCGTCGCGTCGCTTCGCGTCGTCCGAAAACCTCGGGAAACGGGATCCCAGAAACGGAAGACGTGAAATGAAGTTTTCTACGCGTTCATATTATACGTCCAGCTCCAAAGTGACGGTGAAGTCGCAAATCGTGCTTAACCTCGGAGACGTCTTTTATCCTGCACCTTCGTATTCTTTTTTTCCTCCTTTTTTTCTCTTCATACCCACGTCAGTTCTTTCGGTCTTTTAATTTATCTTTCGTAGTATACCTTCCGGGTATCGCAGGCGCCGAAAGCAAGAATTTTTAGCCGAATGTAGAAACAGGGAAACAAAAAATAGAAATTTTTCACAATCCTATAGAAAATCCTAAAGGAATGACGAGCGTTTCTCGCACTTATTCACTTGAACAAAATTTCGCGCATTCGAATTCGTTTCGTTGCACAAATTTTTATGTAGATATACAATTAAATTATACCCACATGCGACGCGTGTGCAACGTGGGCAGATTTCGCGAGTCGTTTGATGGAACTTTCCATTGGCCTCAAAATTGTATCTCATACATATCGCGTCTCTGGATTCTTTCTCTATCGTAACTGTGAGAGAGTAGAATGGTGATTCTGTTTTATATTATTTGAACTTTCGCATCCGACAAAAGGGCAAATTCGTCGTCGACTTTCACGTAATACCTACGCGAACAAATATAATAGTCCCGTTGGATGGCGTTACAAGGAAATGTGTCGCAAAATTCTTCTACATTTTTCTCGTATAAGAAGAAAAAAGAGAAAAAGAAAAAAAAAAGAAAAAGGAAGAAGAAGAAGAAGACGTGGAAGAAGGGACGACGGTCGTCGTGACGTTCGTCGTCCGTCTTTCTTTATGTAAATCCACCGAATCCAAGAGACAAGCAATAAAATGTAAAGCAGGACTCCCTTCACCACTTCTACTACTATTACTAGTGTACGTCTGGCGCGAGACACTCAACTTTGAGTCTTGAGTCGCGAATTTTCAAGTTTTATTTGCCTCCCTTGTGCAGTTTTATTTCGCGTTTCGAACCATCGGCGGGTTGTAAAGATGAGAATAGTAAAAACGAGGGAGAGAAAAATAGATCGCTCGGATGACTTATCCACCGAATTTGACCACTGCGATGTGACAACGGAGAGCCGGCGTAGAGGGTTTTTCATAGCTACCTTGATTTTTCGATAGAAACTCTGAAACAGGAGACAGATGCGGCCACTCCCTGCAGCTCTATGTTATTGATTATAACAAACCATGTATAGTTACACTATCATATTATTCGAAATATGTCTACGATGATACATAAATACGGTAGCTGCCTCGGATCTCACGTCCACACGATTCCGTTCTTCCGATAGATTTTTTCTTTTTTTCTTTTACTTTTTTCCGTATCGTATTAATTCATTACGTGCACTACCGCAGCTTATTAACTACTTTTTTTTCTACGTTTACGGGATCGTCGAACCCTTATTGAAAAGTTTGAAAAATCGCGGTGATTTTCCGTAGGATTTCATACTTTTTTCTGCTTTTTTGAAGAAGTGTAATATTTCGTTTCTGCTATTGTCGATTCTATTCTATTGGGAAAGCAAAAAAACTAGATTTCAACAATTGGATAAGGTGCTTACGTAGACGTAGGTAATTATATATGATATAACGAAACACGGTCAAGGTCATTCGTTCATTTCATTAGCAGTCGTTGGTAGAGGCAGCGTGCTATGAGATGATGTTAGAGCGAAGCCTTTTCGAAGAAGCTTTTCCATGAACCGTGCCCACCTATGTATCGAGGTATATGCTTCGTTAGGGTATTTCATCAAAGGGTCAGGGCCGGCTCAAGTTCTTTGGACATGATTGATCGCCAGGTCGTGACCAAGTCCTGGAATACAACATGCGCTAACCGATGTATTATAGGTATATCAAACCTATGTACGCTTGTAAACCTTCCACCTACGTAACTGCCTGCATACACGAGATACGCGAATACACATCTACGCGAATACGCCATCGATTTATCAAATCCACCTTATCCACCTCATCCCGCGTCGTCACGATCATCTCCGAATCGCCCTTCTGCACCCTAACCCTCACGTCTCCCTAGCGATATTATAATGTAGGTATAATCCCAGCCGCGTCGGAGCAAAATCTCCGGATAATCTTTGTATCGTGGATCCGCGCTAAGGAAATCTTTCGAACCGACGCTCTAAAAGCAAGTGGAACAAACGCAAGGAAAATAAATGCACAAATGAAGAGGGGTTTCATATTTTACCATTCAATTTTCATCCACCCTTCGATAGTGGCGTTGAATTTTACCGGCAACAAGTTCTCCGATGACCCAGAATCGGATTTTTCAGCTAGTGACTAACGCTGTTGCCCAATAGCGCGTATTTTTCGATCCTTATCTCGTACTCCACGACCTGCCCCATGACCTTCGTGCGGAATCTGAAATTTTTCGCGTTCAAACTTACGACAGGAGGTGATGAAATTTTGGACGAATTCACGGGTACTAGACGGGTATTCACTATCTACGTGTACATACAGCTACGTACCATGTGGGCGGTATTTGGGACAGGGCTAAACACAGACGTGGCGTCATCTTCAACCGGAACACGGTCGTCCAGGGTCACGTGAATTATAGGTCCCAGAATCCCTGGAGGCTATTCTACCCTCTCCCAATTTTTTTCCTCAATTAATCGCCGATTCATCAATCGAGTAGTAGATGAACGTAAGGCGCGATTCCGCACGCCATCTGTAAATAAACAATAGTACTAATTACGATAGAATTTTTGGTAGATACAAAAAAAAAGATTTTTTTTCATTCTTCTCCGCAGTACCAGGTTGTCAATTATAGGTATAATTCCATCGAAACACAGGGAAATGGGGAAATGGTCATCGATATCGGGAATAAATTCTTATCCCATTGGAAGAAAAAATAAAAGAGAACAAAGGAAAGAAAAAAGAATGGCATTATTTGTAATCGCGGTAAGTAGAGTTTAGAACGTGTAACTTTTTCACCCACCTCCTGTAGGTGTAACACAATGGAAGGTTTCTGGTATATCTGTAGGTATTCGTACGCTATAGGTGAGGGTAGACGTAGGAACATGCTGAGCAAGCATTTGGTCAGCACCGGCAGAAGGATGAAGGAGTTTGAACGGGAATTCTGGTGCTAATGATCATCACCTCCGAGCCCTTTGGGGTGCAGACTCCGACTATAGCCACGCTTGACCCTTCGAGCTGATCTTCGCACTTCCGGTCCTAGCGAGCTCAGCTCCCTACCCCTTTCCCTTTTCCCTTTTGCCTTTTCGCGCCTTTATGAGCCGCAGCTTAGCAAGCGGTATGCCAAATCTCATCTCCATCACGCGGCGGAGAATTTTTCCGACTCTCAGAGTTCCGATTTGACTCAAAGATAAATATCGAGCGCCACACGAGAACCGGAAGAGCGGAACCCACGACCTTTTTTTTTTCTTTTCTTTTTTTCCGTTCGTGTGCTTCAAAAATTCAATCCATCAGATTTTGTAAAATTTAATTCGCGAGGGATGTGCGCGCCCTCGTGTTAGGGCTTTCGCAGGATTTGAAAATAAAATTCAACCCTTTTTCGCTGCCGGAAGAGCTTATCCATAAAAAAAAAATTAGGCGGTACATGATACATGAAAATTACCTTACCTCGAGTCCAATGGGGTTAGAGAATTCAATTTTTTCCCCATTTATTTACGCGAGTAAAAATCTCATTATTTCATCGCTGCACTAACGAATATTACATTCTTTTGTTGGTTCCTTTTTTTTCTCGATCGAGTGTAGCATGAGGATATTAACAAAAAAAAAAATTTAATTGAAACAAAGGCAAATGAAGCGGCGGTGAATGTCGAATTTAATAATAACAAAAAAGAAAAAAAAAAGAAAGAATAAACTAACAAATTGGTACGAGAGTAGAAAAAAAAAAAAACGAGTATCGTACATATCTGTAGGTATTCTACAACCTTATTTACCTCCCGCATATATCGGTGTGTATGTGTAGGTATAGTAAATGAACAATTCGTTTGGGGACATCGAATTTGAAGAGTGAAAATCCACGTATTCGTGTATACCCAAGTTAACCTGCAGCGGGCGACCCTCCTCTGATTTTCTCCCGCCTACCTGGAGCGTTTCAATTTTATCGATTAAACTGCTTCGGAGAGAAGAGCTGATATTATTACTATGATATTATACTTATATGTGTTGGTATACGCGGCGCGTACATATGTAGATAGGAAAAGTAGATTCGGGTAGCGTGTCATCCGTGAGAGACGAGCGATATTCGTCCAACTTGGTGCGATCTAATCTCAACTTCATTTCGCGCACCCCATTTTTCTCCGTTAGTATGACCGGCGATGAGGTATAAGAAACGGGCGAGATCTTCGAATTGATTTTTCTATACGAATCTCGTGTGAAATAAGAAAATAGAAAAGGTGGGAAAAATCCGAGGGACGTCGCGGCTATCGCGATGTAAAAGACGAGGGGGAAACGGGGGGGGGGGGGGGGGGGAGGTGCAGATCGAGTGGAGTATTATAGGTTGAGTGCGAGCTGAACTCTGAGATTTACAAAAGCTTTTGCAAAGCTTACGCGTGAAAGAAATCCTCGCGGCACGTGCCAAAGTCGCCGAAGCCATTTTTGTTGCTCAAATGCCGCTTTGTGCCGTCTGCAGTTATAAATCTCAGCTGTATAGGTATCGGGAATTTTTAAGTCTTCTTCCGACAACAACGAAACCTTTTTTTTTTCTAATTCTATAGACTTTATCTCTTTCGCACTCCTTTTTTTTCAATGCACCTGCTAAAATTAATAAAATTCATCTATTTTCAGAATGTGGACGATAAAATTGGTACGTGACGGTGGATTGTTCGCGGACGATGCGATTTTCGAAAATTCCGACGGACTCGTATCGTTCGACACGAACAGAGCTTACGTTGGAAGTATTTTAGGTAAGTTTTTGAACGTTGCATTAATTTACCCGCAAAACTGCAGGGAAACATGTAAATTTGTTGTACCGCACTTTGCACTATGCGAAATGTAATTTTTATGCTTCGGAAAGATTGAAAAATGGTGATAACAATATCGATAAGGAGTAGAATCGAGACGAAGAAGAAGAAAAAGAAAAAGTGGAAGGATAAGGAGATGGAAGGGATAAAAAGGTATCGGATACTGGAATACAGAAGGAGCACAGGGATGGGGAAAAAGGGAATATAAGGGAAAGCAGATACGGCCGAGTTATATGTAGTACGTAAGAAAAAGGGGAAGTTATGAATACCTGAAAAACCCGGATATATACTTGTTCGAACGGTTATATTTCCAAGGGTATTGATTTTTTATTTTCTTTCGGTCATATACTTTTTACTCCCTCTCCCGATCTCCCGATTCCATATCATATTCTATACGCGCGCACATCGCTTCAAAATCCGATCCAACAAATATGAAATGGTAAAAACGAATGCGAAAAAGCAAAGAAAAGAAAAGAAAAGAAACGACAGCTAAACAAATGAATTAAAATGTAAATCGGAGGGAAAAATTAGGGATATGGAGTTGAGAAAAATAAGAAAAGCTTTATCGCTCGATTAGCATGATGTGGAGGGGAGACGACGAAAGTGGGTATCTGATTATGTAATCTCTCGTGAGAAAACAAAGCGAAAGAAGGGAAAAAACAAATAGAACGAAATGAAGAGGTAAGATGAAAATTTGGAGGAGGTCCGGGGGAAAAAAAGGAGATAATTAAAGGCTAGAGCTTGCGATTGACCGTGATGCATTCGACGAGTATCCCGAATCAACGATACAAGAGCTCTTACGAAAGGTTCTTCTGGAGTCTTGAGATTCGAGTCTTGCGACTCGAGTGGATGACGATGGGCTGCGTGAGATTTCGAAGTAACTCTACCGCTCGAGTAAAGGGCGAGGAAAGGGTCCAATATTTGCTCAAGGACCTCTCTTTCCCTCTAGCTTACTTCATTTTATCGCCGCCTCATTCAACTCGAGCAAAAGTCACGCGCGTAAATTTCCCAATCAATTCAAACGGTCGAATCGCGTGCGTTTCGGTATTGTACCGAATTAACATGCAGGTTAGAAAATATAAATCGAGTCTCTCCAGATTGCTTTTATTTTTTAAGGATACGAACCTCGTAAAGCGGACAGTTACGCATACGGAAACAATCTTCCGGGATGAGCGTAAAGATTCCGAAATAAAGGGACGCGAACGGCTAATCAGATCTACCAACCATTCGAAGGAAAAAGAGGATAAAAACAACGAAGCGGAGAAGGAAGAAAGTTCACATTAAGTTTAACTAGAAAATTTTTTCCTCAATTCATACGCGTTTCAAAGGACTTGAGACAAAAAAAAGAAGTTCATTCACAAATTTTACAAGCTTCAGTCAAACCCCCCCCCCGAATGATATTCTCGTCACAGGGTAGATGTGATTACCGTCTTCTTTTGTATCTGATTATTTTTCTCTCCCCCTTTTTTCGCCGAGTCCTTTTCTCTAGTCGGTTTAATTTTTCTTCCACTTTTTCGCTATGTATATAAATATATATCGTATGTATGCATTCGTCGAATTAAGCTCCTTTAAAAATAGATGGATGTGGGTATAAAAATAAAGAGCGGATTTGCATCGTTCCTTTATCCTTTTCCTTTTTTCGCTTCTTCTTCTCCTGATCCTCGTGCATGTGGATGAAAAGCAATGTACGTACGTACAGATGAATACGTATGCAAGGGCGAGCGAACAATCTAGGATAATGAAATGGTAATGAAAGCCCCGTATTCCTACATACAGTGAGAAAGTGCGGTTCTGCAAAGAGGAAAAGCAGGAAAGAAATGGAATAAAGGAAACGCGGTTTCGGTGTTATTATTATTATTATCATTATTATTAGATATATACATCCTATGTAGATGTTATATAGTTATAGAAGATTGGAGGATATATAAGGAATCGCGTTGAAAGCGAGAAGGAAGAAGGAAGAATAAAAAAGGAAAAGAGAGATGAGAAGAGAAGAGAGGAGAGAACAGCTCCGGCAAAAGGACGACGATTCCATTTATAGATATGCAGATCAAGAATGGCTGAAATTGCCGAGGAGATTCTTATTCCTTCTTATTTCTTCTATAAGGTACCTATTCTTATATAGAAAGGAGATGGGTATACCTATAGGTAGACGTATTATAGGTATAGAAACCTAAATTGGATATGGCGAACGTTTCGACTCCGATGCAGAATACGTTCAAATGGGGATGTCTTTTGTGTCCTGAGGATTTTCGTTTCAATCCTCACACGTATGTCCCGATTCCTGCGCATGTCCTTATCGTGTACCGTGAAAAATGAAAAAAAAACAAGTGAATAAATTAGTAAACTGATCGACGAAAATTTGCCGATTAATTTTCAATCTCTCGATAAAATGAAAGGATGCAAAAAACTCGTGTATTTTTAGACGTGAAAATATTCGTTTTCCAGTTTTATATATTCGAAGACTTGAATAATTCCCATCGCACGTTGTACGCATATGTGAACTCTTTGAAACGTGACACCTGGTGTAATTATAACGGCGGCGGCGGTATCAGCTTATCGAAAAGCTCGCAGCGATACATCGGTAATCGGATTATACGCTACGCGAAGCACATAATCGCTTTCGAATACCAATACATGGCAGATAACTTAGTAGACTACATCATCAGACGCATAAGCTGTTGCATACCCCTGCTGGAAATATAACTGGAAACATATTTTTTCAAATCACCAACGCTCGACGTATCGGCCGCAAGCTTTCGAAAGTTTTTCACTCGTCTCCGTGTTCTTCTAATTTCAATTCCTCTCGTTGCAGATCAGCTAAAATGAGTTGCGGGAACGATGAAGACGTTTTCGATGTTTTGAGCTTGCGGTTTCGAATGGGGAAACCGCGTTACCGTATAGTGCACAGGATCACGAGTGGTTGTATCAAGGCTTTTGAGGTTTAGTGGACAATTTTAGGTTAGCTTTTGGGTTAAAAGCTTAGGAGGGATATCGTAGGATAATGGTTACTGGTCGGGTTGGGTTACGTCAGATCGGGTAACGACAGGTATAATCTCTTTTGATTAAAATCGGGTAGAAATCGACAATTTTTTCATTCGTCTCGTTTTCGCACAACACAAATCAGATTGTTGGATGTAAATTTCGGATCGGGATGCTTTTCGTTTCACGTTTAATTTCAACCCCCTTACCTGCGCGGCAAAGGATAACGGACAAAAAAAGACGATCGCCATCGCGTGATGAAATAACATTTTTTCCACCGTTGTAAAAGTCGCGTCCATTATGTATTTCGGGTTTTTTTTGGAGCCACCTTAATTTATATAACCCATTGACGTCACGACGGCCGGGCATTTTGAGTTTAAAAGAGGCGGAAAGAGGGGGCTAAGTATTCAGAACGCGCAGCTTTTACGCAAATGGCTTAAAGATAAAGAGCTGCTGGTGTTGCTCGTGGGGTTGGCGGCGGTTCTGGGAAAGAGGAGAGGGAGAGGGGGAGGGAGAGGGAGAGGGTGTCGGACGCGGTTGACTGTAGCCGGCTGACGCGCGTACATTTAAATTGGGAATTAAATCCCGTTCACCGTGGTTTATAAGGGGGTCGCGTATATTTCACCAACCTTGGATATATTCTCATCTCCGGTTGATCGCAGCCCGCGACCCTATGTAAGCGAGAATTCTCTCGGGAAATTGTCGCGGAAGACGAAATTCTATAGGTATATATCGGGGGCCGAGAACCAGAGGGGTCTAACCCATAAAAACGCTTCATAAGGGATCGAATATGAAAATCACGTTACTTTGTGTCAAATGAACTTTTCAAATTCAATCTATCGAATTATTGCACATTTTTTAAAGTCACGCTCTTCCGGCCGACAACTCCGCGCCATCTTTGAAAATTCAAATTTCGATCCCCGTTTTCCTATCAAGGATTATCATTTTCATAGAAACAAGAAATTCCCTGTCGGTATATCTAGTTTAGTAATATCGTAACCTCGGTTTAGTTATTATTGGCATACTTTGGAAACTATTTCTTAGTTATGCAACCGTTAAATCTGCAAAGAGTGAAATTGTATTCGAAAACATTCCGATGACTAGGTGTACTTACACTATTACTACACAGGTATCTCCAGCTATTCGTCTGTTTTTCTTTCGATCATGAGAGTTATTCGATCTTTCTCCTCTCGGTAACCAGAGTAAGCAAATCTATTGCTGAAAGAATCATCGATCGAACGCAGTTCTCCGTTTTCTTATACCGCGTTATTTATTTTCTCATTTTTTGTCTTCCAATTTTTATAGATTTTCATTAAATTATAAAAGCCGCACGTTGTAGCGTACAAGTTGGCTAATTAATGATGTATAAAGTACTCAGCTATTCAACATTTCGGAATATTTGCGAATAAATTTGCTGCTTTGCGCAGCGTTGAGATTTGAGGTTTAAGATAATTGCGGTTTTACCGGCATAGTCGGTATCAAGAATTTATTATTGTAGTTACTAGTGGTGGTAAACCTGTAAACCAGTGAACCTGAAACTCTCCATTTCAAATTCCCTCTCTCTTTCTCGCATTATTCGTGTTGCACAGCAGTAGCTATTATTCCACTTGTTTCATTGCTCTGGTATTCTCCTCTCTCCGCAAAATTTGCATTAATATAGTTAGGTAATAGCTGACTCTCCGTACTGCGGAATAATCATCGAATGAAACGCACAGCAGAAGATGTCGATCGATTCGAAAATTCCATAGAAATATATAATCAGCCATGCAACGAAGTGGCATTTGTTTTTTCTTCCACGTATGTGAAATTCCAGCTGGTTCAGGTTTCACGATTAGATTTGGTTCGATGGTTTAATGGTTTAATGGGTTAACTGTCTCATGGCCAAACAAGAGAGGTATCCTAACGGAAGTCGTAAGTCAGCGATGCTCCGCAGAAATCCGCAGGATGGTCTTATACGTTATGTACATAGGTATCCCGCTGCCGCTTCCTGTGGGATAAATAGAAGCGGTCGGAGGCGAGAAAGGAAAGGGTGTATTGTAAGTTGTGGTTTGTAGGTAAACGAGGAGCGGAGGTAGGGTGAGGAGGAAAGGTAGGTAAAACTCTAAACGGAGAGAGGAAAGAGGGTGAAGTCTCCGGATGGTCGGCGAGCTAACTCGTTATTTGCTTGCATACATTACGCAATTATAATTCATGTTGTACAGTCTGGGTCACGTACAGAAACTGGAGCGCATACCGTTGCGGTGCACCTAAGGACGGTTAAACCAAAGAACTTCGCTAATCGCGATCGTGAAAACCCGACTGGCGTCCTTATAATTTGTTCGGGATGCCCGTACACCCTTTCCTCTTCTTCTTCGACTTCCGATCTCTGATTCGAGAGAACCATGAGCTGATATCGGGAGAAGCGAAGCAAAAGTCAGACGAACCAATTAAGGTGAATCCTTTTTCTCCTCGCTGTTCGAGATTATTCGAAATATTTCCTTACCTCGATCCTTCCTCCTTTATCACCGTACCTGGGTACCCGGGCGTAACGATGCGAAAATTTCACGAACTCCAACTCCCCTCTAATATTCATAGTTGAACACTAATCATTGAGCGAACGGCTGACCTCGCGCAGCAGGTGTTGATGGTAGAAATTTTCGAGTATAACTTACGACGTAATATAATATAATAGTTTTAGTTATAATGTGTAAATGTGCAAGGTTAGGACACCCCAATTTTCCCTTCACGGCTTTGGGGTCGCGTTTCAGTTCTCAGTTTTCAGTTAAATTCAGTCCTTACTATACCAAATAAAGCCACGTTGCCCCGTGCCGTTTCATTTGTTTCCTACCGGGGTTGTGTTCGGTCCGCAGGGTTGTGATTTACGAAGTGATAATCCTCCTGCCCTTTCACATTTCACACTATACCATAGAATACAACGAATGCCTTACGGAGCAAAGGGCACAAGCTGCTGGCCGATACTTATATGTTAGAGCTTATAAAGTGGCTTTCTCCGAGTATATCGGGGCGATGGTATAAATGCTCATTTTTTACCCACTCGGCCAACGCGTTCCAGAATACTTCGTTTTATCACCTCGAACTCGCTAACGAAACCTGCAACCACAATGTTGACAGTTCGGAACTTGAATGACAAATGCATTTCTTTTTCACAAACCTTTTTCTTTCTCTTCGTCAAAAACATTTCGTTCTATAGAATCTCCAACAAGAATACCCATGGAAGTTTCGACCTTGAATTATCCCGGAGGGCTTGTTAATAATTAGCAGATCCCATGATAATCGAAACTCCCTTCGATCCCTAAACCCTTCGCCCCTCTTCGTTCCTCGGTTCCTTACTGTATCCTATTATCTGGGTATGGCAAAATTACTGTCGCTCGTGACAATGAAAGTCAAGGTATGAGCTTGCGAGGGGCAAAACTTGGACCGCTTCCTCTCGGATATCGATGGAAACTTTTCATTCAACCGATGAGAAAAAGCTCCGTGATAATAATACCGAGTAGGTATATTAGCAAGAATAATAACGAAAAAATAAAAATCAAACGTAATGATGAAAAGAAATCCGGTTGAACGCTTATACTATGCGAAATCTATCCACGGTAATAAGAGATAGTTGTTGAAGAAGTAAACTTTTTGCGATATTGACCGAGGTTTCGGATTACTTCCTCTTATTAGGCCCGAGGTGAATTCCAACCGTTTTTTTTTTCCTTTCTTTCAATCTCTGGCTATTTTTTTTCCTTCTTCATACAGATATTCAGTTGTCGTTGCTTCGGATAAAAATTGTTGAAATAGAAAAAAAAAAAAAAAAAACTCATCTCAAACTCAATACCATACGGTGTATCGGAATGTCAGCTGATTGTGAGGTGCCAGTTGCCGTCGTCAGCTAGAAGGACATAAAGTGCAGATACAATAGAATCGGCGAAAGGATAACCTTCGAGAAGGAAAACATTCTAAGTGAATGGAAGAGGTGGAAAGTTTTGCAATTTTTTTTTTTTTTCCTTATCTTCCCCCAGGATATTCCGGAACGTTGAAGTTCGAAGTCCTGAACTTCCTTCCTCATTTTCTCCAGCTTCCTTCCTCTACTCTTCTTCCCATTGTGATAGACGTAGTACCTTACACAGAAATCCCCAGATCTCGATGAATAGAATATATAATTATACATAATCCATCCAACCTGCAGCCGCAATTAGCTGAAGAATATTATTCAGACAAAGCTTATTATCGGAATATTATCACAATCCACCGTAAAAGTTACATGAAAAAGTTTTAGCCTTCCGACGTTGCACGGAACTCCGCATATAATGCCCGACCGAAAACACATTTTACCATGCATTTTACTTTAGCTTCCAGACAACGCAAATTCTCAGATCGAGCAGTTTGCTAAGATTCTAATTTTAATCGGTAGATCGACCGAACGATTTTTGCGAAGTTTTTCCGAATACGGTACCCTTTGAGATTCTTTTTTCCCCATATTATTGATTTTCTAATTATTTGAATAGAAAGAAAAGACGCGCGACTCGGTAATTTTATTCGGAAGCTGAGATGATAGGTTGATGTAACGCGTAATAGTGCACCCGGTTTAATTCCCGTGGGACGGGTGGGTCAGATTGGGAAGGGGTGGGGGGGAGGAGTCCCGCATTCAGGATAGAATCACTGCCAATTTCCCAAAGTAGGAGCACGTCGCTTTGAGCACGTACTTCGCGTGGAACTGAAATGGGAAGCAAACGAATTGACGTAGCCAAGGGTAGCTGCTAGGTGGTTCTGTACCGCTGGCTACCGCGATACAATACAAGGGAATTGTTGAAGGCGAAGTGCGAAATGGCGTCGACATTATCAGCTGCATGAGCTCATCTCCAGGTGTGCCTATAGGGATTGAAATCGTTCAGGTATTAATATTCGTTTTGCAGTTGAACGAAAAAATGTTGCGTCGTCCTCGGAAGAGGGAAGATGGATCGAAAAACCTTGAAAATCAAAATTCGAAGCGAATACATTCCGTGTAATCGAAACGTTTGTCCTTTGTTTGCAGAAGATGAAAGCGCATCGGTCCAAGGAGTCGTTACGGAAGAGGGTCTCTTCGACGGTACCGTGTGGTCGGGATTGGAAGAATATTACATCGAACCATCGAGCAGATATTCCATCGAGGACGAGGACACGAGTCCACCTTATCACACGATAGCTTACAGAGCTTCCGACGTCACATCGCCGTCCCAACCTCTTCGTTGTGCGAGCCAGCATCTGAACCACGGCACCCTTCGGGAGAACATCGATCGGTTAGTTTTCGGCAAAACTATTCCTAACGATGATAATGCGACCGAAAATTTTGCCAATAAGACAATCAACATTGATATAGATCATTTTCAAGCATACGAAAGATATTTTTTTGTACCCATGATTCTCAATTTGTTCCGCAAAAAACAAAAAAAGGAAAAAGATTCTTCGTTAGGGGAACCATTTTGCGACACCCTTTGTACCTTCCGCTGTTATACGTATAAAATTTTTCCCGCGTACATAACGACACCTCGTAACCCACCCAATATCACATTTCAGGGTATCGAAACGTGCGAATATGAACGATTCGTCCGAACCACTCTACGAGCATCTAGTCGACGACGAAATTCACACGCACGGTGGTTTTTATTCGAACGAACCGGTTCCAAAAAAGTCGGTGACATCCGCCGAGAAAAGCTACGATCTCGAATACCTCGACAGGTTTGGCTTCCATTTTTCAAATCTATTCCAGGTTATCTTATCTCCATTTCTCCTATTCTCAATCCACACCCTAAAAACGAATGGAATATTAAAAAAAAATGAACAAATGAAAATTGAAGAAAAGTAGTTGAACATGCGAATTCGCCTAGTGAAGTTCAGTTGATATTTATCGATATTGTTTCGTCCATCTATTAATACTTGTTTGTATTTCAATTCGTGTTTCTTTGATTTTCATTTTTCCAATGAACCCCAATGTGTTTCGTACGATTCACATCCGCAGCTTTGTCACTCGTCGATCACGTTGTACAATATGGTACAGACCGTACGTGTGTATAATATTCTAGTTCCGTGGTTGTATACCTATGGATTTTTCAATTATTGGAAATATTGGAAAAATTCTATTACTAGACTCACACGCGCATCCAGCTACACCTACGTACCGTGTATATCGACGGTACATATGTGCATTTTATATACCTCTTTAATTTATACATAAATACGTCCGTATACACGGATACGAAGGAGACGAGAACAATGAAACAAAAAAAAAAGAAAAACAAAATGAAAAGAGGGAACGAAAGTTCAAGCGCTTCTTCTTTACAAAAACCTATTCTTTCATTCTTTCCTTTTCTATGACGTTTTGTTCATTTTCCGATAATAGTAAATCAATATTTGTAATTAACTTATTTTGTTATTTATTTACCGTTTTTTTTTTTCATACCGTTCATAGGGTGTACCGTGAACGTTACGCCAGACATCTTCACAAAAGGGCCACCGTAGATCCTAGAAAAACAACCTGCATGCTCTACTTGCAAGCGGATCATCAATTTTTCTCAAGATACGGAACCGAAGAAGCGTGCATCGAAGTTATGACCAGACACGTGCAAAGAGTTAATTCCATCTACAAACACACGGGTGAGTCCTTAGTGAAAATTGGACGGGAAACAGTCCCTGGAGTGTCGAGATCAAAATTCTTCCAGATCAATTCTCGCAATTGGCGAAAGCGAGTTGAAAAAATTATTTCCGACCATAAGATGATCGGGGTTAAGTATTATCGTAGATGTATAAATACGTCGTATGTACACGTACACATAAGTATACCTGTAATACATAGTATATAAAAATAACGGCGAGGAGGTGCGGGTAAAGTTTTGAAACTAAAAATAGGGTGGGTTGTTATACGTTTACCCGAAACACGCCGAGCGATGTAAGTACAAAGTATGGATGGGTGAAGTTAAAGTAGGTTGGGTTGGGTTGAATATGAAGTTGAAGGTGGAAGAGGATCGACTAAGAACCCGGGGCGATGGATAAACTGGTTAGTCCGCAGTCTCCGAGTGAGTGGAGCCTTGTACATACCTATATCTGGTGTTTTACATACCTCTGCAATACCATGTAATATTTATATGCCAGAGTAATCGAGTACACGAAAGCAAAAAGGAGATCAAATAAGAAGATAATAATCGAACGATGCTCTTCCCTTTTCAAATACGCTGAAATCTACATATACTGAGAATTATAAGTACTCCGGCACTCTATCGGCGGATTCGGTAGCATCTGCTGGCAATCTCCCTTTCCTCTATTTGATTTTTTCTCCTTTGTTTTTCTATAATATTGGGCGAGTGCGAAACGATGTGAAAATCGGGTTTTCAACGGGCGAAGGGGAGGGGGCGTTGGGAAGGCGATGAAAACGAGAGGGTTGATTCGGTCGGTCGTTCGTTCGTTCGGTAATATAGTCAGATTTGAAGGGGTTGAAAGGTCGGGCTGTAGTAGCTTGCGGAAGTTTAGAACCGAGTGGAGAAAAAGAGAGAATGGAAAATATCATTAGCCATTCCAACTACGGTTCCAACTCTATTGCCTCTAGTCTTTTTAAAGTACGTTTCACACCTCGTTGACCGATACAACCATTCCACTATATGCTATTGTACGAGAGGCGAGAGCTTCCCTTACATTTTGCACCAAATAGAACCAACCGGATGTACCAATACTCGCGAACACACACGTACGGTAGTTTCAGATTGTGGAATTAAAATTGGAAGTACCTGCCACCTATTTTTATACACAATTCTGTGAACTTTCGAGTAACAAATGTCGATTGATCACGAATGTAGGTGAGATGTGTGTACGGTATACCTATACATCTATTGCATACACCGTTTGTTACCGTATGTTATTTTTATTTCTACTTTTTCCTTTTATTTTCTCTTTCCATCGGTCCAAATAAAAATATGGAACTTCATGTCCCCGTTCTCTATGTTACTTTAATATTGAATAGATTTTATCGAATATTTTTCTTTTCATCGAATTATTTTTCTCTACCGCCGGAATTAACTGTGCAGAGAATTGAATTGCCGAGATGAAGATAGAAACGTTTTGTTGTAATTGAAAAATTAGATGAAGGAAAAACTGTGATTTCAGATTTCAACCAAGATGGTCGCCCGGACAACATAAGTTTCATGATAAAAAGGGTGAAGGTCCACAGTGGAGAGGCGGTGAAAGACCCGAACTACCGATTCCCCGGAAATTACGGCGTTGAAAAGTTCTTGGAACTCTTTTCCGGTGAGTGATTTTTCTCAACTACCTTTTAACCAACCTTTGACCTCCCGGCCAAACCCTCTACGGTAGAAAGTATGCTGTTTTTTTAGACCCGCGACACGATTCGCAAAAAAAAAGAAGTAATCGTAATTGTAGCTTTCAATTGTTACTCCGACACTTCGACCATCGGTGCATGCGAGGGATGAGAGAAAAGAAATTACGTTATCCTTGTACAACACATAAGTCGAAGTACATAAATTTGTCAAAATCGAAGAGCGAACTGTGCGCAGTAGCCGGTGCGGTATACGATACGTAAGGTGGAAAGCAACCGTGAAGCAGAAACAGGAACAGCGGCAGGATTCAGGAGGGAGTTTTCGACTTTATGTGTGGAGAATCGGGCGTAGCGTACGTACTGTATGTGTAGCACGGCGAAGGAACGAAGGAAAAGCGAGGGGTTCCCTGAGTCTGGGGTTTGTATTACGGACGTGCTTCGAATATCGTCAAGATTTGAAACGGCAGCGCAGCGGCTCAGCGTCTAGCGGCAGACAGCTGCAGGCTAAAGGTTGAAGAGGTACCGCGGAATGGTAGTTGGTTTATACAAGGATGGAATCGTCCATGTCCAGCATTTCTCATTTATTGATAGTCGACCGTCCGTGAAGATTTAGGAAGAAGTTCCTATAACGAACGGAAAACTTTTGCAAATCGATTAACTTTTCCGAGCTGAAAATCCGACCGACGTTCAGAAGTCAAGCTTTCACGCAATAACTCCGTAAGGACTTTGTGCGACGACCTCTTTTTCCAATCCCTCACCATCGCTCCAAGATCAGGATAAAGTTATTATTTCAACATCCCTAATCGCGCATGCCATCATTTATGCATTCACTGTAGGAGGAAAAGAAATTTTGCTGCATTTTTTATTCCATAGATTCTGATTAGAAATTTATAGTGAACCAACAATTCCATGTCTCAAGTTCTCCACTATGAGTTGGAAAACGGTGAAAATGTTTCATCGATACCTGGAATGAGTCGCTGTTTAAAATGAGCACTGAAGAAAAAAAGGAAGAAAGAATCAAGAGGAAGTCGAGAAAAGAAAAGCGTCACTATCGTCAACGTCATTGTCATCGTATACCCGTACATACAAAATACATATGACGTAGAGGTTTCTTAGCGCCCTCGATTCAATTACGCCGAAACTGCAGCAGTACACATTTTTACGATTCCTCAAAGTTTTACGACCAACCGTAGCTACCCCCGTTATATTGCTGCAGGGATCCGCTAGAGCTATACATATGAGTATGCTCTAATAAATATAAAAAAAAAAGAAAATAGGTATTCAGAGTGATACCCGTAGCCCAGTTTTTTTTCTTCTTTGTTTTCAATTTCATCATTTCGTACGATTCATGTGCACTGAATTCAAAATGGCTGCTTTCCCTATTTCTCGCAATTGATTCTTATTACATTTCATTTATTTACTTAATAATTGTTTTTTCAGAGGAAGATTACGACGCGTTTTGTTTGGCCTATATGTTCACCTACAGAGATTTTGAAATGGGTACTTTGGGTCTTGCTTGGACGGGAGATTTGAAAAATGCTGGTGGAGTTTGCGAAAAGAACGGGGTAAGTCGTGTTTTTAACAAATAAAGAAAGAAAAAAATCTGCACCGAGCGATAACGTGTGACGTCGAAGGAAGAAGGAATGCTCAAAATTTTTAAAGAATGAAAAAAACAAATTTCTGTTTCAGCACTACCGAGGTAGTATGAAATCACTGAACACTGGTATCGTGACTTTACTCAACTACGGGAAACACGTGCCTCCAGCGGTATCTCATGTAACTTTGGCCCACGAAATTGGTCACAATTTCGGTTCCCCCGTTAGTATGCATATATTTGATTCTACGCCAGGATTAACTGTCCGAATTCTAATATCAAATTCGTAAATGACCACTACCCGCGAAATAATTGTGGAATTTACAAAAAATCTTATCTGCAGCCATGAAATAATTCCTACCAACTTATTTTATCGAAGTAAAATAAAATTTCCACATTCACGTTGGTTTTTTTTTTCTTGTTTATTTCTCTTTCATTTTGACGTGTTCCGATATAATGATGTTTGCAGCACGATCCCGAACAATGTACTCCTGGAGGAGAGGATGGAAATTTCATAATGTTTGCACGTGCTACCAGTGGTGATAAGAGAAATAACAACCGCTTCAGTCCGTGCAGTTTGAACGCTATAAATCCTGTACTAAACACCAAAGCGCGTTCACCAAAAGGATGTTTTACCGGTGAGAAGAATTTTTATTTTCTTTTTTGTTTCTCTCGATTCTGTCATTATCTTCATTGTTTTATTAATTAGAAAAATTTCCACGAATACCAAGAGTATATCTATAGGTAGAAAATTCGATCGACAGTTTGTACAGCGGGGAGTTTTCTCGTGGTTTATCCCAAGGATAATTGCTTTTTCCTCCACCCACCCTCCGGCGAACTGACCCCGGCGCCACTTTTTCGCCAATATTTTCAGGATCATTATTTATTAATCGCCCTCTTCGCATTATAATTCTACATGGTATTCGCGCATTATCAATGCCCAGATTCGAAGCGTTATAATTATGCCCCGACTCTTTTCTTCTTTACTTTTATTAGAAGTTTTTTTTTTATTTTTCAAAACCCCCACAACTCTTTCAACTAATTGGCTTGCAGGTTGGGAAGCTTCAAAGGCCGGGTTGATTATCTTCATTCTTTTGTTCGTCAAAAAAATGGAGAAGCAAAAATAATTAGCCCTGCAGACTGGAATGTATACGTATTTTTTTTCTATTTTTTTTTTTTCACGTCTCCTAACTGACGTTTCAGTTATACATATCGACCTACAAATTTACGCACTTTTGATATTTTCGTCCAAATATTTCTCTTTCCTAACGTTATGGCCTTTTTTTTTTATGTTGATTATCGGAATGTTTTCATTCCCGCTGATTCGGCGTCGTACGTTATCGTTAAAAAAAAAACTCATAAGTAAGATCGAGAAATAAAAGAATAAATATATAAGAGAAGAAAAATAAAGGAATGTACCGTTTGAAAAAACTTTTTATTTCCCCAAAATAAGTCGCTCGGAAATCTCCTTTTTTCTCCCTCTCTCTCTCTCCTTCCCTCTATTATTATTTTTATTTTTTCCCCTCTCTCCTGGCGTACGCTTTGGTTTGAGGCCGACGACGACGACGACGACAACGGTGAACAACTTCACTAATCAGCGATGAGGGGAAAGAAAAAAAGCAAAAGGGATGAAAAAAAAATATGATAACTTTTTTCATAAAGTTGCGCACCGCATGCTGCTGCTCCCGCCAATTGGTATACTCTTGCAGCGCCCGAACCACATTATTATTATTATTTTTGTTATCGTTATCGTTATTGTTATTATCATAATTGTTGCGTGTAATACAAATAGTTGGTAACGTCACAACTCCTTTATTCGAATAATTGAAGAAATGAACTCTTTTTTTGAGGTTCTTTGTCAATATTTTTGTTTTGTTTTTTGTTTCTGTTTTTATAGAGCCTCAAGCTTCTCTCTGTGGTAATGGTGTGGTGGAAGAAGGTGAAGAGTGCGATTGCGGATGGGAAGAAGATTGCAGAGATTCGTGTTGCTTTCCACAACGTCGTTATCCACCAGCCGAAGAAACTCCGTGTCGACTTACTCCTGGATCAATTTGCAGTCCCAGTCAGGTTGTTTGCAAATATGTTCTTTCTTTTCTTCTTCTTTTTTGTCGCCATTTTCGTTATTGCCTCGTGATTTTTGAAACAATCAACAACGATATAAGCAAAGAAGAAAAGGAAAGTGGAAAATCTATGTCACCACACTGTGGAAAAGATTGAAAAAGAAAGGAATTCCTGCACTATTATATAACGTGTTTCTAAATGTATGTCGCGTACAGGGTCCGTGCTGCACAAATGAGTGCAAACTTCAATTCGGTGTGAAATGCAGAGACGACAACGGGTGCAGAGATGCAAGTTTTTGTGACGGGCGGGTACCTCACTGTCCACCGTCCATTAACAAACCCAACAAAACCGTATGCAACGAAGAACTCGTCTGCTTCATGGGGGTGAGTTTTTTTTGCTTATCTCATTTGCTTCGGTATACCACTTTCTTTTTTTTTTAACTTGCCCCGATTTCTTTATAAATTAAACATTTTTGAAGTGCGAATATCATTTGTTTCATAATTATTTGAATCATGTAAATCTTCAGAGGTTCGGCAAGCGTTTGATTAAGAAATTATTTTAGAGTTTTAAAATTCAGATTCTTGTGCATTAATATACGGAGTCTGTAAGAAAAAAAAGAAACTTGTGCGTGTATCTGCAGAATAATTGTTGGGGGTGAAAAAATTAACTTGTAACCTGAGACGTGGGGAAAAAAGAGAAGCTCGAGGGAAGGGAAGATTTGATGGAAAGTATCGACGAGCTGTCACTTCATATTTTTGTCTACCTGCTGCTCATCTTTCTCAACTAATCCTTTTGCTTTTGCTTCTCTCCGCTCGCTTGTTCTTCCCTTTCATTCGAAGCGCGATCTTTGTCGGAATTCCAATGAAAACTTGTAATTAGGTCAAAAAAGAAACAGAAAAAGAAGAAGAAGATCGTGGGTATTAAAAACATTTTTTTTGACTTCGGCTTCGATTCGTTCTTCTTTTTTTTCTTCGTTTCTCTTTTATTATTTTTCTATTCTTCTTTTAATTTCAATTTTTTTAAATTCCTCACAGGAATGTACCGGAAGTATTTGTCTCGCCTACGGTTTGGAATCTTGTCAATGCATTCCTGGGCCAACCGATCCGCCTACCAAGGCCTGTGAACTTTGTTGCCGCTTGCCCGGCGAAAATCAACCTTGCCTGTTAGTATTTAAAGAGAGAATATTCAGCAGCGAATTTAAAATGGAAATGTATATCGTTCACCTACTTCCACAGGTCTTCTTTCGACTGGAATAAATGGCCGTACGATATACCGGATATGTTCTCAAAACCAGGAACACCTTGCAACGATTATAACGGTTACTGTGACGTTTTTCAAAAATGCAGAGAGGTACAATGTCAACTTCTCATGGAAATTTTCTTTCGTTTTTTTATAATCGCTTCGATTTTTTTCCGTCATGTTTTTTTTTGTACAGGTGGATCCGAGCGGTCCTCTAGCTACTCTGAGGAAACTTCTCTTATCCGACGAAAGTTTAGCTTCGTTCAAACGTTGGGTGGCCGATCATTGGTACGCCGTTGCGCTTATTGTACTCGGTGCAATTTCGCTTTTGGTTAGTACAAACGATTATTATTATTATGTATCTTACACATCGCATAGACTGCAGTGAACGAAAATTACTTCAACTTTTCACAAGGGAAAGTTATTTTTACAATAATCTTTGTTTGCCAAACTTTGTTTAACGACCCGTTATACAGAGAAGGACGGAGAAGAAGACCGGAGAGAATAATTGCAAGAATTGCAGTAAGTCCTACAATAGATTGCGAAATAAAAAAAAGTACAATTTTGATTAAAAAATGTATTGTATATATTGCAACGCAAAATTTATGTAGATGATAAATTATTTGCTATATCCGCATTAGTCACAACTACAGTATAGCGTATCATCCGAACGATCGTCGATTATTTATCAGCGATAATATGTGCGATGAAATTAATGAGAATTAAGTATGGAGTTTACCTCGTTGGCAGGTACCTATAACTGGTATACGAAGCAACCGAGTCTGATTAGAGAAGATACGCCGTAGGCATCGCGCTAACTAAATCCCGTAGGATATCTTGATTCAATAATCTGTTTGCAAGTATATCTATATATCCACTAGGTATATCACGTATTAGACGTACGAACGTATAGGTATACCACTACCCATGTATGTAGACAATAGACCTATATATAGATTCCATGTATCTCCCGATCAAACCTAAGCCGAGCCAAGCTAGGCTAATGTAAGTGACGTCAACCCGCGAGAACCCGACACTTTACCTATCTTAGGGGAGGTATACATACAGGTAATCGCCGCATAAATTGGAAACGTATATACCTATTCGTAGGTACCCGTATACATGTATCGGGTAGGCTAATAATCCTGGTGCAGGAAGTGCTAGAAATTGATTTATTAGATTGTGTAAAATTGGCTCCCACGAGGATCAAGCGTTGTTGGAAGAAAGCGAAGAAGCAAGACTATCCGAGACAAAAGATTGATTTATCATTACAGGTGGCGAGCACGAAACTGTTGGGGAAACGGCCAGACCTGAAATTGAAATCGGTAACGATAATTCACAGCTCAACAACGGAGACGGTCAGACTTCCTCCGGAAGGGCAAGGGGGAGTCACCGTGCACCCGCCAGCGGTCAGGGCGAAACTTCCCTTGAGCAGGAAAGTCAGAGAGAAGAGGAGACGACGACGCAAAATGCCTAACAAAAACTCATCGGGAAATGGCGGAGCGCAGGGTAACGAGAAACCGTCAAAAGTAAGCTATTCTCCTTGTTTTTTATCATCGAACAAGATTTGAGTAATATTTCGCGGAGACCATTTTACAAACCTATACCGTCACGGGCGTCGTGCTAGGAATTTTCAGGGTCACCGTATTCGTGTCCGAAGAATTCCAGAGCATTTTTTACCGCGAGTCCAAAATTAGAAAGTTGCTAAAATTTCGCGGACAATCGTATACCGAGGAAATCCTCCGAAGGGTATTGATACCGGTCGGAAATCGAAACCGTTTCTCGCATTTTTCCCATCACGAATTTCATGATACCTATCGCTATCGATTTTTTGGCAAACATTACGTCTGCAGGCAACCTTGGACATTCTAAATAAGCTTCGGAGTTTGCGTTTCACAGCCCATAAGACACATCTTATATACGTGCACAAGATTATCAATACCCTTCGGTAGAGTATTTAATCCCTCAGGAGCCGGAGGCTGTTTACCTGAGGCTAATACAGAACCTTCTCGATTCTCCTGTGCCATTGTCTCGGTAATGTTTGCCAAAAATACACGATATATTATAAATCCCGAGACAATTCTACGCTCTCTCATTAATTCTGAGAACGTTTGGAAAAAGGTATCAAAAAAGAAGAGGTCGGTAGCACCAACGTCTTCGGGATTAGTCGGAAACTTGAGTACTCCAGCGGTATTAGTTCAGTCATCTGGAACAGCCGAAGATCATCGTAACGAGGCAACATCAACGGAAGCAATATCGGGAGTAATATCCCGAAAACGAGTGGCTGAAGTACTTTTGGCATCCGGTGTAGTGAAGCAGAAAAAATTATCAAAAGAAAAGCAACAACATCATCAAAATCCAACAGCAGAAACGAACAACAACGTGAACAATGTCGCCGCAAATGCGATACCAACGGCGATAGCAGCGATACCGATACCTACGGCACAGGCCACATCGAACAGCAATCAAAAGAAGCGAAGAAAAAAGGGTAACAAAGAGGTGATAGATTATTCATCGGCCCAGCAACACAACGAGAACGATTCAACGTCGATGATCACGGATTCGGATCCGAAGAGTAAAGTTCGTTCGTGGTTATTAGCGTCATCCCAAGTTGTCATAGATAAGCCATCGAATTTACCGAAAAGTAAATCAACGCCAGCCGGATTAACAACTGTCGGAGGTATACGAAGTAACGTAGCATGTGGCATTCGCGGTCGTCAAGTAACATTGAGGAGGCCAACGGATCCGAAAGCAAGAAGTTTGGGATCGATAGCGCGTAATAACGACCATAGTAAAAACGATCGTTTGCGTCTTCAAGTTGTTTACAAACCGCCATTTAAATTCAGCGTGAAACTCAGGAAAGCTGATAAGGTTGGTGCTGCAGCGTGCAACGTAGCAACGGCGACGACGGGTCACGGAGCGCAAAGAACTTCGGCTCCTCGTACAGGAGTTTTGGTCAGAACAACCACGGGGGGAGGAAAATCGAAAGCTAAAAAGAGTAGCTTCAGTAACAATGGTAACAGAATAACGAAGCATCGAAGTAACGGTAGTAAAACGGCAAATTTTACCGGCTTAAATCGTGGAATGGAAGATCCATCGGCAAATTCTGATTTGCACACCGTACCATCTGACCTCGAAGTACTTCTTTCGGAATGTGAATTTCTTTTCTCGGACGCGTGACATCCAACCGATGACTCGATCGTCAGACCTCGTTGTTACCTAATTTCCGACAACGAACGACGTAGCGAACCTGATGACGATTATGGCAGAGAAGAAGAAGAAGAAGAAGAAGCAGTTGAAGAAGAGTGATAACGGCGTCTTTCGTTCTCCTTCATATTCTGCATGAATAAAGGAATACTTTGGGAACAAATATAGTAAGAGTGAAAACAAAAATGGTGATAGCAACTAAAAAAACTAATAACATTTTTCAACTCCTAAATATACGCATAGTGATAAGAAAGTGAGTTGAAAATTATTTTTCATTCATAATTAATGATATCGTTGATCATGACGATGATCAACCGCGGATGTCGCCGAAGTGGTGATAAAAATAAAAAGAACTCCTGATTGACTATTTGCAAGAAATCGATTATTAATTGCACGTATAACTTTAGTGATGGTGATGGTAAAGATAGTTAAAAAGAAAAAACTATTCCAACAAGCTGTTCGTAAAAAAAAAGAACGACATACCTGCCAGTAAAAAAAATGTTTAATAATTTACACCGTGCTACAGTTATTGTCCAACGGATACTGATTATAATCATAATATGATGACGATGATGATGACGATGATGATGATATCTGTCATAATCGTAACCTTAATCATAATGATAATTCAAATTTCGTCTGATCGTCTGCTTTTAAGTGTATTGTGTTTCTGGTTGTGATGCTGTTAGAATGAAAAATGAAATAGAAAAACAAAAAAAATTCCAACTACGAATAATTATGAAAATGTAAATAAAACGACATCCTCGAGACACAGGTTTTCCCTACGATCATGGCGAAGAACAGTTGAGTATATTTTTTGAAAACTGTAAATACAATATTAGATATAAAAGAGACGTATAGAAATAATTGGCAAAGGAAAATTATCGCACGATTATTATCACGGAGCTTATTTTACGTGACCGAGATACATAACGTTATGTAGGATTCATGTGTGTATATCCTTTGCCAATTTTTCAACGTTTTAAAAATCATCGTTATCGTCATTGTCATGAAAATTGTTACTATTAGTATTATTGTTATTTCTGGTATTTTTATTATCATTGGAGGAGACTGAAAAATCATCAATAATCCGTGATAATAACACCAATGATTTTGATAACGGTAACAACAATCCACAGCATCCATATTTTCGCGTGGAAGGTCTTCCAAAATAATGCTATTCCTTGCGGATTGTCGTTTGGTTTATTAGACAAAAAAAAAGCGGGGGGAAAAGACAAGAAATTGTAGATAATTATTAAATCTTGCCGCATACTTTGCGCCAGCGATTATGCCGTTGTATATTATTAATTATATCGATTACGATATAATTAAAGACTATGTAAGCATACCTACTATTATTACGCATACTATAATATTATAGTTTATCGGTAGTTAAAAATGTTATCAAATTGTAATATGTATGTAAGTTATACGTACCCATATCTACATAGATAATATAGGTATACATAATGGTATACAGTAACATGTACTTAAGAAATTTCTGAAGCAAGAATTATTGTCAGAAGAAGTTTGGAGAAAACCGTGAGAAAATAAATGTGAATAAATAACAAATGAAATGAAAGCAAACAAAAAAACATTGGGAGCCCCTGTATTTTTACACGGACTTTGTATTATATAGGTAATCTAAAAGTGTTGACAAAAAAATGTAAAAAAAAAAGCAAAAATACGCAAAAAGAAAAATGAATATACTCCGTATCATCATCTATACCTGCGTGATATACTACACATCATGTAAAAAACGAATAACCGAAAAAGGAAATAAGAAAGAAAAACGAACTAATAAACGCATTATTATATATATAATACTGGTCCATTTATTACAGTAGTGACATTCGATAACGAAAAATGCCGCACCATGGAGTAAATTTATTTGCCCAATTATGCTAATTCTTTCTATCTACTAGTAGATGAAGTTTCGAAGAAGGGTGTTATGTTAACATTAACCCCCTAGAACAAGAGCGTGCTACACCAAGTAGAAAGTTTTGAATGAAGTTTGTTGAAGCTTAAGTTCTGTAAATAATTGCATGCATGGAATGGCACCTATACGCAGATTATGTAGAATAGTTATATCTATATAATTTATAGAGAAGTAAAGTTTGAAGTTAGGCGAGGAGCTGCTTATGAGTATAGGATAGGATAGGTGAGGCAGGTTATCTCGATGGGGTTTTGATATAGGGGGCTGTGCGCCATGCGGAGACAAGTTTAGGGCGTCGGGCCGGGCCGGGCCGCGACGAACGACGAATAAAAGAAGACGGAGGAAACTGAGAAGCTTGGCAGTTCTCCACAAGCTTTCTACCCCCCTACCAGAAATGATGCCGACGCCGACGCCGACGCCGACGCTCTAAGCCCCAACCCTCACCCTAAACCTCTTTCCGCGTGGCTGATACTAATGCGTTGAATTTACGAGCTCACATTTCTCCGGAGATAATTTGTCAAAGAAAGAAATTGCCACTGTGCTTGAAGAATCGCCATGTGTATGTATAATGTACTCGCGAATACACGGAACACCGCATGTATCATGTAAAATAGTTATGAATTTTGAGTTTGAAAAAATAACCTCGGTTTCAGGAACATGATCAATTGTCCAGTGTCCGTAAGGTGAGTCGAAATATAACGGTTCAATGAAGCGAATGTGGAATAATAAGAATCGACGTGAAATTTTACGGAACGATGTCAAATAAATTTTTAGTAATGCGATGGTCGAGTGAATGGCATTTGAACCGAAGACAAAAATTTACCTTGTATAAAAGTTTCCTCAGTTCCGCACGGTGTTATTTATATCTGCATCCTCGTGCAGAGAGTCGTCGTTCTTTTTTTTTCTTCACCCCCCAAGGTCGGTGGGGTCTGCAGCTCG
Source organism: Athalia cordata (assembly GCA_963932425.1). NCBI lineage: Eukaryota > Metazoa > Arthropoda > Insecta > Hymenoptera > Athaliidae > Athalia > Athalia cordata. The sequence goes on from OZ010625.1 coordinate 64,913,965, forward strand.
CTTGAATCCCACAAAGCCATTTTACTTAGCCTTAATTAAAACAGCTGCTTTCTCCTTTTTTTCCTTTTTTTTTCTCTCATTCTCGTACCGTTTCAGTTCCTGTCTTCCACACCTTTGCTTTCCAACTCTCTGTAGTCGGTATCTCGCAATGTTAAACACCAACTTTGTGAGGTTTCAAAACTTTCCGCGTAGCAAGTCGATAATTAGACGTATTCTCCTGGCTTGTATGGCTATCCTAGCAGTACTTAAATACGAATTCTCCCCTAATTCACGGTTTCCTTACTTACACCACCATGTAAGTACTTTCATCCCTCTTCCCACTTATTATATTCTCAACTCAATAACGCTCTGTACTACACAAAACCGCTTTCGTCGAAGAGAGTGCCTTTCAGTTTTCATGACTTATCCTCGCAGTAAATGATAAATATGTCCAAAAAAACAGAAGATTTGAAAATCTAAAAATGACAAACGTCTTGAAACCGTGAGGACGTACAAACGAGTCCCAAAATTCGAAAAAGTGGAGGTAAGTATAATTTTTCTCTTCTTTTGTTCTTTCGTTGACTTTGAGTCGGAGAATGTGGCATTTCACCTGATTTTTGAACCCTAGTGGTACCTAATCCGATCCGTTATACATCATCCGCTGTAAGCCATGATCAGCTTTCTTTCCCATCCATCCATTCATCCGTCCATCTATCTATTCATCAATCAGCATCACGATTCTGATCCCAACATGGCACGCCAAAACCCAGAAAATCGATCGGGAACTCAACAACTCATCCCCTCGTTATAATACGCCGCAGGACCTTGCTAATCTTGAACGAATTATTATACCGTCGCGCAATTTTTTTTATCTTTCCGGGCGCTCCGGTTCTTTTTTCTTTTCGGTATATTTTTTTTTCTTTCTACTTCAAATAACATAGCGGTTGAAACTTAATCAATGAATATTACGAATAATTAGATTGACAGGTGAAAATTTAGCTCCTTATTTTTTCTTCCTCTTCAAAATTAGTCCTCAATTCTTGCAGCAATTTTCCTTCCACTTTCTCTGGAAAATTATCATCTTGTTCCCTTCTACTCAAAGTTACTTCTGAGAGTGGCGAAGGAAGTGGAAGAAAACGAAGAAGAAGAAGAAGGAGGGGAAGGTATAATAAATTTAGTTTCCTCTTCTCCACCCCCGTTTCATTCTCAAAGTTTTGCACGAACTTAATGTAATTAGGTATGTCCCATCGAACCATTTTCGGTTTTTGGTTGGTTCTCTTCTTTCTCCGACAGAATGTCATGGTTCGAACATATCACCGATGTAATTTAAGGGTGTTGTGGAATATGTCAAACTCCCTGCAAGCGCGCAGCCCAAGTTACAAGCAAGTCCTCCCTCATCTGCTAAATTAATCTTTGTATAATTCCAGAAAGCTTGAGTTGAAAACTTCAAAGAAGACGAAAATATAAATCAACAACGCTCACGATTGCGAAAAATGAATAAACAAAGAAATACGACGCTGAATGACAACATCCTTTTGATTATTGAAATATTATTATTATTATTTGTCTTTTCATCGTGATTAAAACTGAGTTTATCATCGCTGCGATATAGATGAAAATCAAGATAAATGATCAGGCGAACCCGCAGTGCCCGTAAATAAATATAATCCATGTTTCCTCTATATTCCAACCCAGTTACGCGTATCTTTTCCTTTTTTCCTCCTCTTTGTCAAAGCACAATATAATAACGTTTTGGCAAAGTGCCGTGACCGATCCTTGAACTTCTCTATCTTCCCTTCCCCCCTCTCGCTCTCTCTCTCTCTTTCTCTCTCTAGTAAAAGTTTTCGAAGCGTATTCCACAGAGAGAGAAACTCCAGCTCCGTGCAGAAACTGGCGTCGTCCTAAATTCTTCGTCCGTTATGAATCAAGCTAAAATACTTACTCCCGTGTAGAATGTGCATCACTATCTCTGGAGCTGTCAACAAAACTGCATATAAAGTATGAAATACTAGATTTTATACGTCATGCCGAACGGTAAACTGCGAGAAAGAGTTTCTTACCAACCCTTTCGTGCCGCATGCTCTGCAAACGAATAAGGTAAACAGCATTTTGAAAATCAAAATTTTTCTCCGTGTGACGTATGAAAAAAAATCCATACCTATTTACGTTTCCAACCATGGTTCTGCATAATGTATCGAAACATCGGAAAAACCACCGTGAACAAGACGGGGGAAAAAAAGTAAAATAAAAGAGAAAGCGAAAGTAGGTAATTTGTAGCGAAATGGTTTTTTATATGTATTAAAATTCAAAGAGAGCGGCAGGGCAAATGTCCCGTGACATTGTGCTTTGGTTTTTCGAGTTTCTAGACATCAGCGAGAGAATATCTGCTGGAGGAATACAGCGGGCAGGAATAAGAGCAGAGGCAAGTATCGAATGTAGAATGAGAATTGAGGGAATGAAACGGTGTGGGGGATGAGAATATTGGGAGAAAACAGGGAGGGGGTTGGGGGAAACTGGATTGAAGAGACGTCGAGCGGCTAGCAGCCAGACAGAAAGAGGAGTGATCTATCCAGCTAGCGAACAACGTGTAACACCGCGAATAGGAGAGTGAGTCGAAATAATTGAAAATTCCACCGTGCCTCGATGGCACGACAAGGTATGGCCAGAAAATACTACACGGGGCGTACGTATAACCTGGCTATAGAATGTATAGCACATCGCGACATTACTCGCCATTTTAGCTAACTTCGTGACACACGCTATAACGGTGCCTCGCAAACGAACAAACGATTCACCCTTCCAGCAATCCACATTCGATACGTACACAAATAGTCACGCTGTTTGGTAATTCAACAAAAATTTATCCCAGATTGGCTTTCCAGTAACTGCAGAAAATGCAGTTGAAACATTCGAGGTATACGACAGACGAAGTTAAAAATAGTTATTTCGCAATAGTCCGGGTATAATTAAAAAATACGGACATTCGAAATTACCACGTTGTTCATTCCGTTGTTCAAACATTCGGAGATAATTTTGGGATTTCCTCCTCACTCTCTCTCTCTCTCTCTCTTTTTCTTCTGTTCTCCCTTTTTTGCTTACTCGATACAATAACTCAAGCGGTTGGCGCTTATTCGCCATAATGCATTCATGGGTGGTAAGCTCTGCACGGGGGTGTAGCTGCTGCTTCTCCGCTGCCTGTTTCCCACTTTGTCGTGGGTAATGGGCCGAACTTGCGTACCCATACCCCATATTCCCTCCTTCCCTCTTTCCCTCTTTCGCCCTTCAACCCGCTGGCCATAATTGGGTGGAAAGCTGGCAACAATGGACCAGTTTTCCCTCAGCGTACACTGCGCCTCGAAGCCTTTCCAGAATTTGACTTCAATCCCGTCCTATTTTTCCATCCTTACATTGTTTTCGACTGTCATGGAGAAAGAAAATCAAATTACAATAATTCGTAGAAACTATAGGTACGAGTCAAACCCAAAACCGGGCAAAAAAGAGGGGTGATGAAAACCATGTGTGAGTGTTCATTTAATTGAATATCGTCTGCTAACAAAAATGAGAAAAAAGTAATGGATACTTTTGAAGGGCATTTTTAAAATTCGCGATAACCGTGACATAAGTTCAGGTGGTAGGTATAGACTGTGCCGTTTACCTAGCTAATGTGGTGGCATTAGGAGTCCCATCGATCCTTGCAACTCCGGTAGGGCAATTTCACCTGATAAGCGGCGCAGTCCAGATAACGTAAATCTGATAAAAGGTAGACAAATAGGTCTCCACAGCATCTTTCTCATTCCCTTCTTTCCGTTTATCTTTTCTCTCAGTCTGTTTTTCTCTGATTAAAACGTTTCCAGCTGCCAACCAAAAGAATCAGTTATTCAAGTAATGCGTAAGGAGATGAATATGAAGACAAAAAAAAGAAGATGGATGTAGTCCTCTAGGCTTCAGGAAAGCTGTCGAAACCATGACACATACATTATTATGTAATGCGACATTGATTTGCGAAATACAACATTTTAGATTGATCACATGTGTATCAAATCGTGATATTTCAAGACATGAACGAAAAATGGACGAGCTAAGCAAATAAGGAAATAAAAGTTGATGATCGAAAAGCTGTCGATTCCACCCTGCAGCGGCAACAACGATTCGAAAAGCTCGCTGACTTGGAAAACCATCGGCGGAGCAAAAAATAAAACAAAATAAAAATCTCGAAAAGCGGTCTGAAGAGTGAAAAAATGATGAGAAAATAAAGAAAAAAAGACCCCCCAAGATAATAATATAGGTGCAGTGACCGATACCAAGAAAGGTCATCAGGATCGGCTATTTCGTATGGATATAAAGACGAAGATAAAAAGAAAGGGACGGGTATCCTCGTGTGGTATTTTATATATTGTACAGCGGTAGAAGCGGTATACCTACGCAGGAAGTAAACTGAACGAACGGTTTTCTTTTCAGTCATTTTTCTTCCTTTTTTTTTTGGTCCTTCCATATTTTTGAGCGTCGTTCCATATGTAATATATGGAGAAGGAGGCGAAGGGAGAGAGATAATCTGGAGAGATCGTTGATCTATTTCCAAACTCCATAACAGAAAGGTATTTTCCTGTACATGGATAAGTTGCTATACCAGCAAAAAAAAAACAAATACGAAGAATCAGGGTAAAGAGATTTTCTCGAAATTCTTCGAATAAATCCAAAAATTAGTTGATTTATTCGAAATCATGCGAATCTAAAACAATATATTCTTGTATGTGGTTATGGACAGATCCGAAAGAAATTTTTAATGTACTTTGGCGTTAAAAAATCCTTTCAAATTTTCAGAATGTTCTTGAAGAATTTTCAATTTTTCAGAAGCAACTTCCTTCAGCCTTTGATTTTCGATTTCTGCATCGCTGAGCAATGATTTTTGTCTTTTCAATATCTCCTCGGCGTAAGCGAGACGTTGATCCTCGCACATTTTTTCCAATTCCTTGCCGTATTTTATGGCTATAAATGAAAATTAAAAAAGGAAATATTTACCGACAATTATTATAATTCTTTTTTTTTTCAAAATCATACCCTTTCGTCTACATTCGTCTTTTTTTTCCTGATCATTTTTCAATTCTGTTTCGTACTGTTCTTTCAAATATTTAGCAAAAGCGGCATCAATTTTTTCTTCCTTTTCTCGATTTTGCTTGAGAAGATTTTTTTGTCTCTCCATATCCTGGAGAAGCTCTCTTTTAACGTTTTCTTTTCTGATCTTAAGGTTTTTCATTTCATTTTCCGCCTCTATTTTCCCTTCTTCGGCAATAATTTCGTCGATTATTTCCTGTTTTTCATTTTTCTTGACCTCGTCATCGAGAATTTTTCGAACAATTTTTTCCACCCCTTTATCTCTTTGATTGACTTTATTCTTACGTAGTTGAATACGATTATTTTCCTCCATCATTTTGAGTCTATAAATTTCGGCATTTTTATTAAATTCGTCGCGAATTGCTTCTCGCTCTTTGCTTTTCCACATTTCTCTGGCCCGAAAAAAACCATCTCTCTCTTTTTTGGTTCGTTCAATTTTTTTTAATTTGTCTTGCGCCATCTTTATATTATCATTATTCAATATTTCGCTGACTTGTTCAATTATTTTACGTTCCCTTTGATATTCCTCGTCATTTTGTTGACGGATCATTTCATTGTTGATCAATTGATCGCACAATTCATTTTTGTACTTGATAAGGCCATCGTTCTTCTTCAGTTCTAATTTTCTTTCAAAATCGTCATTATTGTACCAATTATTTCTCTTTTCATCGGCAACCTTTTCCTCGTACTTTTCCTCTAACCTATTTGCTTCACGTTCATTTAATTGAACAAGAGCCGCTTTTGACGCGTAAGACGATCTCAATTGAAACTCAAGTTCCTTCAATTCGATATTTTGTGATCTCAAAACCTGACGATTCTTCTGTTCTAAAATATCCTTATCTATAAAAGTGAATGAAGAATTTATTCTCATTTCATTGTTGTTTTTTCTGACGTTTTTTACTTCACACCGAATGATTGAAGTTTTGATAATTCTTTGGTAATTTGTTCCTTCTGACATAAGTTCTAAACTTTCCACTTCGAAATTACTCGAAATTTAAAGTTCACCTATACCGCTTTAAACTTACTTTTGAGATTAGAAATTTCGTTAGATAATTTTCCAGCCTGTTCAATTTGTTTTCTGAGAATAATTCCTGCTTCCTCAGCCCTCAGAAGATTATCCTCTTTGATGGCTTCTCTTCTTTCGAGATGTAAACGTCGTAAAAAATCCATTCTTTCACCTTTTTTAGAAATATCTACACGACATTTCTCTTTTATATCTTGAAAATTTCTCTGATTTATTTCTTCAACATTTTTATCAGCAGCTTCCCGTTTCTCTTTGATTTTCAAAGCCCTGTCCATTTTTCGATATACCGTTGAATGATAATTCAAATCAAGTAAGATAAAATAACAACTGGTATTTGATTCGAAAAAAAGATAACACCATACCGATCGAGAGGTTAGAAAAAAATCGAACTATCGATAAACTTTCCGATATTCGTCTGTTTTTGGATTACACGATAATTCTCGGCATACGCGAGCATAATTTGAAAAGTCGTATCAAATCGATACAGCTCATACAGGGTATTCTCTACATACGTCTGTTGTTAGACATTGTGTTATAGATCTGCACATAGTACATAGGTATTCGCATAGATATCTGTACAGTATATACCATGGCATATATTTATATACAAAAAGGTTTGCCAGTGTAGAATTAGACACAGACTTTGGTGCCTTTACATTTCTGGCAGCCGACCACGAGTCCTTCTTGACGAGGGTCCCGGAACCCGCCGTCAAGTTTTCCTGGAAGCCTCGGTGGAAGCAAACGTTACGTGATCTGCAAACAATTATAGGCTTTTTTCTGACGTTTTGACATTTCACAATCCCTATACCGTGCGTCGCCGAAAAAATCTTATCAAAATTCGAATTCATAATTAATCGACTAGTTGATGAGATATATAATGAGAAATCCTAAGCAAATAAATCGACTGAAAACTTACTACATGCAAAACGACAAATTTCATCCTTGGCTAAATTCATTTTCTACGATTGAGGATTGTGATGTGTTGGAATTCACCCAGACAAAAGCTGAAGAAACGAAAAAAAGATGCAATGAAATCGAATGAAATGAAATGAGATGAGATGAAATAACCGCACACTGCATATATTATCGGTATACACGAATTGAACCCTGTACTACGCGAAATGAATTATCGAATAGTTGAAAGCTACGTGCCGCGTACCCGACATTATACTTATGGAGGATACGTATCCATATACGTATGAAGAAAGCATTCTAGATATAATAGTATAATGAAGGTGAGGAGAATGCAGGTGTAGACAAAGAAAAAAAAGGTGTGTTGGACATACATAAAGAGAAAAAGGGCTCGAGTGCTCTGACTTTTACATTCTTTATACATTTTTTTTAGTCTTTTTGAGTTGGAAAATGTGACGGGAATTCGGTGCTTCGTTGCCATAAAAAATATACCTATAGAGAGGAAGGAGAGGGACGCTATAAAACGAAACAAGGTGCGATCCTGAACATAAACTAAAAGGTATCTCTTCTAGGGATTCACCCTTTATTAAGATAAGTGATCCAGGATCTGTTGCGGGATCAACGTGAGAGCCTTATTTCTATAATATCTCTTCTTCTTCTTCTTCTTCTTCTTCTTCTTCTTCTTCTTCTTCTTCTTCTTCTTCCTTTTTCTAGTAGATACATAAAGCTTCGTTGCATACCCTATAATAATTTCTCCAAGAACACGAAATCTCCTGGAATAATCCATGAAAATAAATGAAAAAAAGGAAAGTTCCAGAATTACGAGCAACGGCCAAATAAAAAGGGTTGAAAGTTCGAAGAATAATTCCAATTATCACACGTATCGAGCAGATCGCTAAAATCTGGTAAAATTAGTAGGATGCAGTGCAGGTACGTTGGAGCATGTAATTCAAGAAAGTTCCGCATTGAAAATCGTAAGTGTAGGTAAAAGAGGATCGCGTGAAACAACGTTGGGAACTTCCCTTTTTGTAAAGGGGTCGCTAAACTGCGGCTGTGGCTGTAGAAGTTCTGCCTTCAGGACTCTAAAAGTACTCTATAGGGATTCGAACCCAGCGCAGAATGATCCGGTGGAAAAGCGCGACCGGCAACATTTATAGGTATGCGTACATTAAACTGAAACCCCACGCCGATGTTTAACACGAAATGATGGAAGTTTAAGAAAATGCAGTCTAAAGATGTACGTATTTCGTATACGTTAAATAGAAACTCAAGGGCAGATGTCTTATAAAAATGTTCTATAGAACGTGCATTATGTACCAAGTATTATCCTGGCAATTACCTAATCTCATAGGTTCGATTGTACCTGGACGAAAATCACCTACCATACCTATAAATTGCATTCATTAGATCTGATAACTCAAGTAGTTGTCATCAGTTTTAATACCTAAATTAGGATAAAGCCATTAAATAAATTGAAAGAAGATCGAAGATTAATTTAACATTTCTGAAATCGAGACGATAACGACTCTTTAATTGTTTCGAATTATTCAATCAAACAGGTGATCGATTGAATTCGTATGCGGTGGAGAAGATCGTTTGATTCTGCGCTCTCTTAACACTGATGATAAACAATTCCGAGAGGGTGAGCTATCAACAAATGCAAAGAGCCATCTGCCCACGATATACTGTACAACATTGACAAATCGCGATCCTGGTATTATCCTCTTCCGATAAGCAGCTATTCCTAATTCTCCAAATTTTCAATTTTTCAACTATTTTTGACATTTCACATTGTCCATGAGCTATACGATACTGGTATGGAAAGTTGGATCAATTGAAGCGAGATTGTGAGGTTATTAACGTTTCATTGTTAACAAACCTACCACAATAAATAAACAAATTGCCAATGCGGTCCGATAGCCGAGAGAATTATTTATCGTTAGCATCTGAAGAGGTAACCTTTGACAACGATATCGAAGACGATTAGATACAATTACAACTCTCTTACTTCATCAAAATTCTCTGCCTACAAACGTTTAGATATTAATTCCGAAATTTGAATGAAGAATACCGCTTTTTATAACCAGATAATTCGCAGCTGTCACCTCAATGCTGCTGCAGTAGCAGCTGCATCTGTCAATCCTGCATCTTGTTGTTCTTTCTGCAATCGTTCATACGTCATTGTCTGATATTTATAGATCTTATCTAATGAACATTCGTAGTAATAATGAATGTAGACAAAAATCCATTCTTTTTTTGGAACTAAAATCGATTTGAATCTGATACCTGTTATTATAATTCATTGCATAATGTAATTATAAAAATGTTGATAGATACTCTGTATTATCTTGCAGCTTTGTCGCCTCGGTTCACTGTCTACTTCGTAATCTGCGTTGAACAATAACATGGATAAAAGAGGCAATGAAAAGAGTGTGGAGAGATCTAATATAATTCACTATGTGGCAAAGAAAAGTACCGTGCTAAATAGGATATCTGGAAGCTGCGATGTGAACATAAGCACATTGCGAATGGGGATGTTGGTGGAAGGACTGGAGGTCCTCAGAGATGGAGGCCTTCGCGTGAGGGTGAAAGATCCAGGAGGATCAGAAGTTTGGAGGAACACCCAGTGGCTCTGTCACCGTTATGATCTTGTACCTGTTTCATTTACAATGTGGCAATATCTAGCAGCGGTTCCAGGTCCGCTAGATAGAGTCAAACTTGCTACGGACAAACAATTATGCAAAGAATTAAATGACATCAGAGTAAATAGCGAGGTTTTTGTTCGAACTGACGCTAAAACTTCATCCCCAGAAGTTAAAGCGGTCGTTAAGTACATCGGACCTGTACCAGAGCTTGGCCCAGGGTTTTACTTCGGTCTTGAAATTTTGGTAATTCCTAGAATCAAAATTTATGAGGGTGGGAGGTAGCTGAAGAGGATACTTGAATGAGGCAACTTCTAAAACGACTTGGTTTTCAGCCTAAAACGATTTTCTGATATGACTTACAGGGCAATCGCCTCCAAGTATCTCAAAACGGCGCACCAATTGAAGAGTACTTCAGAACATCGCAGGGACATGGGATTTTTGTGAACCTGAATAACATAAGACTTTGTAAAACGGATTTATTGGACTTTGGAGTACCAAATGAAAAAGAAAACACAAATTCTGAAGAGAATGTTACTAGTACTTGTAAGTAGACTTAAAGGACGTTGATTTTTTTGCTATGCTATTCTGCCTATGATCCATATCTCTCTAAACAGATTCTGATTGGCGTTTAATTTGGTTCAGTAGCTCAAACTGCTGCAGTCTCTTCCTGCTTTTACGTCCCTGAATAGTCTGACGACATTTATAGCTTTTTAAAAATAGCTATGGTCACACAGATGAACGATCAGTTGCTGAAAATGAAAGGAATTAAATGTATTCTAATTGTTAAAAAAAATTTAATTTTGTGAGAATGATCAGTGTCTATCTAGTCGGAGTTAATAATAACTACTATGTTTAAAAATAGACACGAGGGTGCTGGCTACTCTAGCCGGCTGTTAGAGTACACGAGGAAAAGCCTTACTTAGCCAAATAAAACTTAGCACAGTATCATGTCCATTATGTTGCAAAATATTCCTCTTTTTGTGTTAGAACATAAATGGAGCAGTGATTTAGACACTGACACGTATAACGATTTAGAATCCCGAGCTAAAGGAATTGATCCAAAATATGGTAAGCGGATTTACTATGTTGTGCATTTCATAAAAACGTAACAAACACTCTTCTCGTATTACATTCCTCCCTGTTGGCTACTTCCTTCTCATCGCTCGCCCATATTTCTCTATATCTACTAGCATGAATTAAATTACATCGTTGCAGATAACGTTCTACCCAATAATGATAATCTGATGGACAAACATCGCATAGGCGCATCTGTAGAGGTACAATTGGGATCACAGAAATATCCTGGATTCATTAGATGGGTTGGAGCTCTACCGGGTGTTCCACCTGAGAAACTTATCGCTGGAGTTGAATTAGTAAATTCCTTGACGATACTGAAATAGGATTTATTAATGAAAGGTTATTATTTTGTGATTCATCTTTACAGGAAGATGAACACCCACTGGGAAGTGATGGTACATGTAACGACATCAGATACTTTCACTGTAAACCACACAGAGCTTTGTTCGTGGATATGAAACAATGCCACTATTACGATAGAATGCATGATGATGACGAAAAAATAAGTGAAATTGATAATTTTGTTAATGCTGGAAGCTCTGTTATAGCCGGAATGGTCAGACCAATTTCTGTAAAAGGTGATTTAGAAAGTATTTGTGGTAAATACAGAGGTATTCAAGGCCATCATAATTCGTGTTACCTCGATGCTACTTTGTTCAGTATGTTCACGTTCACACATGTCTTTGACAATCTATTGTTCAGGTAAATATTATCAAGTTCATGTCGATTATTGTTTATAATATCCCGAAATTGAACAGCATTAGGTAAAATATGACAAAATTTTCAGACCTCCCAATGCCAAGGACTGTCCGCAGTACGATGAAGTACAAAGAGTTCTTCGTGAGGAGATCGTGAATCCTCTGAGAAAAAATTTATTCGTCAGAGCTAATCGTGTAATGAAATTAAGAACTCTGTTAGACAATTTGTCCTCCATTTCCGGCCTAACTAGCGAAGAAAAAGGTAAAACCCTCTCTGTGAAAAGAGTAAAGTTGAGAAACAATTTCAATGTCATTCTTCAATTGTTTCAGATCCTGAAGAATTTCTCACTTCTTTGGTAGCACAGATTTTGAAAGCAGAACCATTTCTGAAACTTAGTTCTGGTCAAGATGCATACCATTATCAATTATTCGTAGAAAAGGACGATCACTTAAATCTACCAACGGTTCAACAACTTCTCGAACAAAGTTTTCTAGCCAGCGATATCAGACTAAAAGAAGTCCCTTCTTGCTTGATAATCCAAATGCCTCGCTTTGGAAAGTCATTTAAGATGTATCAAAAAATCCAACCGTCGCAGCTCCTCGATGTAACAGATATCATCGATGACTGTTGAGTATTTTTTTTATGATTCTCAATCTTTTAAATCAGGCTCCACTTTAACCAGAAAAATTTCAGCCCCCAGGCAATGTACGGTGTGTGGAAAGTTGGCAGAATTTGAATGCAAAGAATGTTACGGTCAGTGCGGTGTCGGTCTTGAGAGTATAGCCTTCTGCGTAAAATGTCTAGAGAAGGCGAGTCCCGTTACACATCAATTAAATGTCAATTATCTTTTTTCTTCCTCATTTTCTTATCGGGAAATATTGAATAACAATTTCAGGTACATAGTCACGAGAAGAGAACGAGTCACAAGCCAAAAAAGCTAACAGTCCCGATGGAGTTTGCGATTCTCCAAGAACACTGTCCCGTTCCACGACTGTACTTAGAACTGTCAGCCGTCGTGTGCATCGAAACCTCACATTACGTTTCATTTGTAAAATGTGGTTCAGGTTCAGATGCGCCGTGGTGTTTTTTCGACTCAATGGCAGACCGAAAAGGTGAAACTTATGCCGTACCTCTGTATCGCAAATGTAAACAATAACTTCTCTTGTTTCAGGTGAACAAAATGGTTACAATATTCCGGAAATGGTTCCCTGCCCAGATTTTCCATACTGGTTGAGCGAAGACGGGGCTACATATCTGACGGAATTAACCGACGACAAACAATTACCTGAACACGCAAAGCGGTTGCTGTGCGACGCTTACATGTGCATGTATCAATCACCTGATGTGATGATGTACCGATAATCGACGAATAAAAAACAATAATAACATCGATTAAATAAAGTAAATCATTATGTGTAATTATTAATATTCACAATACTTCACAAGACCATTCTTATCGTATGATTTTATTTATTTAACAGATAAAAATTCAATCGAGAGAAAAAACTAGGTAATACTTTTTATTTGAAATTCTGGGTGCTCAAACGAAGCTGTTCGTACGCATAAAGTGCAATATTCAAGTTGTGTTTTCCTTTCGATTTTCTTTTACATTCTATTAGCTATATGATATGTCTACTTTATATTAATGTAACACGCGCAAACCAAGTGGAATGGAAAAAAAAAGGTGTAATTACTCATTTTACAAACAAGAATTGTAATCATCGTACATGCGTATTAATCATATTCATGTATGTATAGTTTTGTATCCGAAACTATGCCTCGTGAGAAGAAATATAGGTAATAATAATTTGTAGCTTAAACTTAAACTAGGTAGTACACGCCTTTTACTTGAAAACTGAAAGTATATGTAGCAATTGAGCTAAATAACAGGCTCGAGATTGCTCTGAGCATAAAACCTCTTTTTTGACTATCTGTCAGTCAACATTTTAGTAAATCTATGCAGAATATGCAAATCCACATGCATACATTCACCAAAGTTCTGACTCAACCAATAAAACGCTATCGATAGTTATCTTTAGCTTCGCAATTGTATTTTTGAGTTTTGATTCATCATAAAATCTTCTGCCGCTGTCGATGTTTTGTAAACACAGCACAGTTTATTATTTCTTTTAGAGTAGATATAATTCTATTTTATGTTTTGTTGTTTATTTTTTTATTTTTATTTTTTTCTATCTTTTTTTTGTCTATCACCGTAAGAACAATTGTTAGAGTCTTTAGTTGACTGATATTTTTTTATTGTTTGATACTCTAATAACACGAACGTTATTCCCATAACTTTATTGTTGATTGTCAAATAAGTCCAAAAATACCTAGATATGGATTATATGCTGCAATTTAGGCGCTATTTTTTTATCCTTCACAAACCTATTATAAATTGATAGGTTGCGTGTAACATCCATCTCGAATAAAGAAGACAGCTTTTGCACACGGATTGAGAAGAAAGAAGTTACAATTACTGACCTCATTTACTATCATAATAAATCAATCGATGGTTGATGTTAACACCTCCGCATGAATTAAAAAAAAAAAATTACATAATATATATCGATATACTTATGTATGTAAGTGCACTATGGATAAATAAAAAAACTTGAATACAAACTTATCATTTTTACAATTGTGTTGCGTATTAGGTCAAATGTTTGAAAAGAATAGAGAGTTTTTTTGTTCATTATAATGATCACGACCATTATCGTTATGAATCGTAATACCGTTGAGGTTCTTTTGATTACTTGAATCACACTCCGTAAAGCGATATAAGATTCTCGATGATTATACCATTGGTAATTATTTAGACACAACTTAAATAAATTTCATTCATTACTTTTCGTTATATAAAACGTAGCAGCTGCTACCTAATAATGGTTCGTCAACACCTGACAATTGATTAAATAAAAGTACCTATACCTACTTATGTATGTGTGTCAGGTTTGAAATAACTGTTGAGAATCTTAAAAATGAGCATATGCGTTTCTGAAAATCAACGATGAATTCGAATATGCAATTACCACTTTTCTTTGAAAAGGCACATTCTGATTAGAGAAATTACTCCGTTGCTTAGAAGACTGAAATTATTTTATAATAACAATGTAATGCTAGCAGCACCGATGCGAGCGCGGTGAAGTTTTCAATGATCGTTTTTCTCTTTCATTTGTTCTCTTTTTCTTTTCACTTATTCTCTACCAATAACACCTGAGATACCGCTAATAACGAGGTTAAATGTGTGTTAAAGTATTAAAGTATCTTGCTGAAACGAAAAGAAATAATAAATATTGTTGTTCTTTCGAAAAACAATAAAAATTATTCTTTTTTTTCTTAACCGCAGCAAAATATTTTACCTACTTCTATTGGGAGTTCTAGTATCAGTACTATTTCGTTATCTCGCAGAGTTGTAATTTACAGAAAAATAGGTAAGTAATAGCTAATACGAGACGTTGAGATAATTATTGAGCGTTCAAATCAAATCCGCGATGGAAAATTTCAGCAATTACATTTTCTTTCATCATGATTGTATAGGTGCGTGTGTACACAAATATTTGAGGATAATTCACACACCTTGTCACGGATAAAAAAAAAATGGGTTAATGATATTCTAATATTGTACCAAGACCACGAGGTATGGGATAACCTGTTTACCTCACTTCGTAGCACAGAATACAGCTGAAATAATTAAGATTCTTTTTTTAGATAAGAATAAATCGGAGAATTTATTTCCCACGATACGTATGTCGTACGTAAATGTGTGAATACTAGAAATACATATTCTTCGAATATTTTCATCTTTCGCATAGAACACGCGGAAATTGATTTCTAAGAAACGGTGGAGAAAATATTGCAAACTGTATACTTTTAGTTCTGTTCAATGAAAAATCTTTGGCTGAAAAACGAAGAACGGAGAAAATTTGTGATATGATTAAGCATGTTTAAGGAAATGTGACAAAACGCACTCGTAAGTCGGCACGACAACACCTAATCTAAAATAACATTTATCGAAAGGTTTTTCAATAACCTAGTCATATAATTATGTTAATTAGTTTTTTCTTCCTTTTTTCTATCGTGACTTATTGTTCTTATCACTAGCTATCTACATATTCTGTTGTTATTATTCATCTTTTCAACATATCTAAGATTATACGGAACAACGTTTAAGAAAAAAAAAATAGTGTCGACTAAGAACTTACACCTTAAAATACTCTGGTACACGTTAATTGAATAGTGAAACATCAATAGTAGTCGGAATAGAAAAAAGGCAACGTTGCACAGTTGAATCGTGAAGAGTACTGTGACCTAAATTTCAATGTAAGATAATATTTACTGCGACTGTCGGCGTTGGCATTGATCCGTATTCAATCGTCGTCTTCATCCATGGCAAAATCACTGCCGACACCTGAATCCAAAGTATAAATCGGGCTGAAAAATAAAATGAAAGACAGAAATATCAGGCATTTTGAATTTTTGGCTATAAGTTGTATGTTCTTAAAATTGAAAATACTCACTTTATTGCTCTGCAAGTGAAAAATACAATTCGCTTCAGTCTCTTGTTGTAAAAAAAATAATTGAAGGACCAAAGACATCCGTCTTCGCCGAACGGGTCTGAAGCCAGATCCGGATTGTAGCTGTAAGGATGAAAAAAATGTAATCCTCATACCTTTGATAAGCTCATTTGAAGAGACATGAATTTCAGATACCTATAAATGTCACATTCGCCCATAGATATTTCATCCTCAACAGCTGTCCAAAGTGCAGAACGAAGGGTGCGATAATAATCTCCTGCTGTGGCGCTGAGATTGCTGTCAACTGCATTCATAACCCATTGAAGGCTTGGCTCTTTGCTGAATTCATGACTTTTAGCATCAGAAAAATCGTAATCTGGGTGAAACGCTGCGTTCAGAGTTGCGATCAGATAAAACAAAGTTTTTCTGCTTATTGTGTCACATAATGGCCCGTCTTCGTCACCGGAGATACTTCGGCTGTCGACATGAAACGAGAATCGAGACATTAGAGCGTTTTGCATAGACATAGAATCCGCAAGTAACATCTATAGTGTTACCTGAAATAACTTTGAGCAGGTGACGCTCCCAGGGATGTTTGAGGCGGCGAAAGAGCCTGAAGATCATGAGGAGTGACTCCCTGTTCGGCGTTGAATCTTTTGTAAAGCTGTTTATCGTTACCTGCCATCTTACACGAGTAGCTTTCAATTCTGAAAAATTCAAAATACAATAAGTCTCGGCTTGAATAACTCATCACAACAATTACATATGTATACAGCACAGATAACAAATGACATCAGACTTTTATCTTAATACACAAAGTAACACTTGTAACTTGCATTCCCAAAGATATGAACAGCTCGACCGGCAATGTCATATTGATAAGAAAAAATGCGTTCAACTGCGTTCAACGATTCCTAAGAACTTTCAAATAAAAACTACACCTACCGTCCCAGAATTTTACTGTCTCCGGTCTTGATTGACAAGGCGCTATTTATGGCCTCAAATCTGGTGCTTTCCAGTAACTTCATCCTGCCTTCGATCTCAGCTTAGCTCAGAATGATGTTATTTAATTTCAAAAGATTCAAATGGACCAAATATTATGTTGCGTATTTATAATCAACGTACGTCTTCCATCGTGTTGATTATTTATTACAATCTTGTGGTGTCCTGCTACCTGTGTTTTTTTATGTTTCTTTGTTTTTTCGCGCTTTTTTTTTTTGTTTCCGTATTTTGTTTTTTATTTATTTTTTTATATTTTTTTATAATTTTTTTTTTTGTGATTATGTTATTGTATGTTCATTGAAGAAAAATGCGTTACCAATAATACTATGTGTGATCAGAGAATGAAAAAACTTATGAGAATGATTTAAAAATTTTGTTGATTTAAGAGACTTATAGGACTTTGGAGGTGGTGAATCTGTATCGTCGACGAGGTGTTTTTGAACATTTTTTTCGGGTGTATGAAGATTCCTTTCCTCTTCGAGTGAACGAAATTAATTTTTGATGCAATGATATTATTCTCTGTATTATTGTGCGTTCGGTACATTACAATATGATTGGAAATAATGTTATATAGGTTTCTGACGACGCCGTTTAAGGTTTTGTTTATGTTATTTTCTTTCGACTCTCGACCGTTGACAGCCCGTTGAAAATTCGGGCTTTTTTTCAGTGTAACGCTGAAGAATCAATGACGCTCTCTGTATTTTATACCTATATGCAATGACGCTTAATGGTGTGTATTGTAGGTGCGTTAAGTATAGTTTTGAAGTAACAAGGTTATCTGAACTGCAGGCTTCTGAAAGCGTTAAATTTATACCACACGGCGATGCCAAGACCTTTACACATAATATTTATATGTATATATGTATATAGGTATATATAGGTATATATAGGTGTGTGTAAATGTCAGAATATATTTATCCTCAATTTTTTGCAAGCCCTAATAATTGGGTAATGAATTATTTAGCACGGTAACAAAACTATCGTGTTCCTTCCTTCTTTCCTTCTTTTTCGCTGGGTATTTGATCTTTTTATTTTGCTGAGGATCTTTTATGATCTCTACTATCACCAAATTCACAGTGTACTATAGGAAACAATAATCCATGATCACAAACATTGTTGTATTATTTTCACGCACGTAATTGGGAGTTTAAAGTTTCTCAAATAAACACGGTAATACGACGTAGAGAATTGATCCCTGGGATCTATGCACTGATCGCCTGGGATTACTTGTCAATTGTCACGTTTATAACTATACTCGACTGATTCTTGACTTTGACGCAACTTCTGAAGCTTTGCTAAACATTAAACAACGACGACAGCGGCGACTACTACTACGACGATATTTTTTTATTCCGTAACCGCCTTTGCTGTACGAGTAACAAAGATGGAGGTTGAAGCGTCATCTCTCTCTTTGTTTCTCGCTTGTCAGTGTGAAAATCGACCACACCGACATCTAGCGTTTTAAAATAACTTCGGAATAAATAAAAAAGTATCACAACGCAACGCGGGCGCTATGTAGATCGTGGTGTTGATCAACGCAACAAATAGCGTCCTGTCAAATCTGGAAGAAAATTTTATCGTATCGCTGGATTAAGTTTTTATCTCATGCGAACAACCTGGCGTGTGGAATTAGAAATACGATTATTATAAATTATCTCGTCCTATGTGTAATTTATGCATCTCCTATCGAAATCTATTGTAGGATAATACTGCGTATGTCTTTTTCAACGATCCTTGTCCCACTTGCTGCGACACGTGAAGGGAATCTGTTGCTATGAGACTTTCACGTGCTACATAATGAATCGAATTTTTTAAATATTTTTTCATTAGTTTTTCGGATCTTGGATTTTTTAAAAACTAAATACTGTTCGTCGAACATCATGTAAATAAATGTGAGATTTATTACCGTTTCTGTGAGAATTTATCTATTCACTAAAATACAACATTGATAGTATTTTGATTGTAAAAATTTTAAAGCACGTCCTCCAACTGAGCGGTGTCATTCTCACTGCAAAAATTTAATAACATGTTATTGCTGATTAATATTTTGATACTGGCTGTTTGCGACAACTGTGGAAAACCGTGGGAAAAACCAGTCACCTTCTTTGCAAATAATTATTATCAGGCAATTATCGAACTTCTGTACGATGGTCATGAGATGAGTCTCGTAAATACCTTTCCATATATTTTAAACCATGTTGTCCGTCACTGCTGTACGAGGAGTACAAAGGCCCGCTTAGTAACGAATGTTTGAACTTGGGCAGAAAATATATCCAAGCTTTGGTCAACTCACCTACCTGAAGTTGATATTAAAGTCACATGAAAAGTTGGATGAAACAGTAACAATAAAAAACCACATGCCAGATGACAAAATAGCCAGCCACCTCATCAAACTTTGCTCCGTTTTTGTACTCTGAATCTGTAATCAGACGAACTTCATCTTCGGAACGAACGTAGAAATCTGGATGTTCTTCAAGCTCGTCCAAGTGCTTCATCATGTTCGAATCCACGTCGTAAACTTCTCCTGTGATGAGCTGGATGCAAAAATTGAGCATTTTCAAAATAATTCCAATCAATTCCCAACATATGAAAACTGTTTCACTTACATAGCCGATGTTTGGCTGTTTCAGTAGAAAAGGAATGTTGTATTTGGTAGCAATAACCAAGGGGTATTTTGTGACCGTTTGCCCAACCCCGACAAACTTTGCATGACCCTTACTGGTGTTCTCAATCAACTTATGATTTGGTTCTCCTCGTTTCAAAGTACCATATACAAAAATTCGATTCAAAGGACTCTTAAACAGGTTTTCGTACATCTTTTTTTCTGTTTATCTATTCACATCGCACCAAATTCCAAAACCTGTAACACAGTTTTGAGTAGACAATAAAATATACAGAGATATTAAGATGTCGGAAGAAGAAAACAGATGAGAGATAACAACGAAAATAGTAAATACTGAGGGAGGCAGGGTCATGGACGGATTATTTGAAACCGACACGAAGCAATTTTTAATTACCTGGTCATAAATAACCTATCTACCATTGAAGAGTGAAATGCAGGCAGACATGACGATTGGATGCGTTTTGTAGATTCCGAATAGTCGCTATTCGTTTCGAGACAATATCGGACATTCCAATTTCGTCAAACGTAATTTAATCGAATTCGTTACCTATGAGCTTTGAATTATTTTTCGATCGGTCACAACCGTAAGGTCACAATTACTGTCACACAACATGTAAACTTTGAAATATATCCGTTATCATAGCTTTTTAAAGAGCTGACGACGCCACGTGCTTCCGCTGCTGTATAGCGGCAGCGAGTAGCCACCTGTTTAAAAAAGATGGTGACCGCAGCTGTCAAATAGCAAAAAGACTTTTGAATATTGTTTAGGGACGCTTCTTTTGTAGATCAAGCCACTGCTCATCAAAGGTATTTGTACAAAATATTGAACGAATTCACGATTGAAATTCCGTCTGAAACTAGCCGAAACTGTATATTTAATCGCCACAGTTCTACAATTTTCCACAGAACCGTCAAAAGTCAACGGAATCGGTCAGCAATCATCAAAGTGTAAACGGAGAACTGTAAGCAGTTGTGCAAGCGAAATCAACGAGGATAAACTACCCATTGTACCAGATAACACTAATCATAGGTGAGTGGGATCTTTAATAAATGACACTGAACTTGGCCAATAATTCTCTACATACCAATACTCTCCCAAGATTAATTTCACTTATTCTACTCTGAACTTCTCGCAACCTGTGGTCTGCTTTTGCAGTCACAATTAGAGGATGGGTTACAAAATTTTGTTGCCTAAAACACGAAATTGATTGCTGTATTTTATTTATTAATATTCAAAAGACGTAATGCATAATTTCATTGTACAGTGGTATCAATTATTCATCAACGATCTGTAATGCTTGTGATTATCCCATGGCATAAGGAGCTTTAGAACGAGTATTAAAACGGTAGCTTCCACGGCCACTGCGAAAGAAAAAGGGTGTATAATGAAATGTGAATATAGATCTTTTGGTCGCATTCTTTATCACTATCCATGAATACTTACTTAGTTAGAGATGTACCACCCATGTATACATTTGCAGCAGCACGGAATCCAGTTGGATTTTTAATAGACTCGGCAAAGTATTCATAAGAACGACCGTGAGAGCAAGCTCCTGCAATATATATTTTAAAATTTTCATTTCTATCTGAATCGTTGCTGTTTATGGAATATCGACCTCTAGCACATGAAAGAAAAGCTACTTAAAGGATATTTATGCCTCTCACCCGTCAAGTCTGTTCCACATCCTGGCTGGCTTTCACCACCATTAGGATAAAAATCAATGTGTCCAAGAGCTGGCAACAGTCCTAATTTTCCACCATTTGTGTGAATAATCTGAACATTGGAAGCGTCAGAAGAGTCAATTCTCTTGCTGGCACCTGCATTTTCAAATCCGGGACCAGCTGGGTCGAGTCCTAAAAAATATTTTTAAACCGCAACATTTGTTGAAAAAGATTTCTGGACCTGTTATTGTGCAAAATTGATGAGCTCATACTAACCGACAACAGCCTGAATTTTTCCATTGGCGGCACGAGCAGCAAGACCAGCAACGTGAGCTCCAAGAGAGTGTCCTACCAATTGAGTAGTACTGAAGTTGAGACCAAATTCTGCTTTCAAGTAGTTCAACATTTCAGTAACTCGTTCCGCAATTTTTGGAACATTACCAGCAGCAGCACTGTAAACCAAATTTGCAATACTGCTCCAATCGACAACGATAACATTGTAATCTCCGGCACGAAGGTATGCTGGAAAATGGAATGATATCAGTTGTCTGTTTCGTTTAAGTTTTCTCATCCGAAATTATGATCTATAGTCACAAATTAGCCTCACCATCACGTGGCGATGCACAGGCATCTGACCACTGGTCAGAACTCCATCCATGCACAATAAAGCGTGTCGGACGATTCTTGCGGAAATTGCTGGTGCTCACAGTGTGTGGTACATCGTACACGAAAACTTCAGGGTAATCTGGCTGGCTCCTGGAAAAACAAAAAAAATTAAAAAACAATTCTGCAAAGAATTTTAGAAAGCGCAAGAGTTAGTTGGTTAAATTACTGACCGTGTGTATAAATTGAATGAGACCGTACTCGAGGCACGTTCGAGATCTGCTTCTGAAATATCTAGTTTTTCTGCCAGGTCAATCACATGGGGTACGCCATTTCCATCGGTCATGACTGCGTAGTCATGATCAATCTCAGCTAAGAAACCAATTTTTATTCATCGAAAATTTAAAAAGCTCTTGGGTTGAGGTACGATTGCATCGGTAGGTGAAAATAAAGAAAATTAATACTATACCTGCAGCTGAGGCAAAAATGGCAAGAGCAGCAAGCGCAAAAAGTTTCATGTTTGTTTAGAGCTCTAAACTGTAAGACTGTGCAATGGAAAGCGAAATCGATATTTATACTCTAATGCAGCTATTTGAAGAGTATTTTTTAATCATGTAATCAGCTTCATGCCAAAATACACGGATTTTCCAAGATCCCTACAGATACGTGAAGAAATTTGTTTTTTGTATTAGAGAAAAGATATGTATCTTTGATGCGATACGAATATAATGTAATTCTGAAATATTTGTATCTTATCTAATAACTAAAAACATTATCTAATAATATTTTTTCTCTAATCTCTTCCATCAACATCAGACTATCCTTACTGCTTTTCCATCATCTAACTTTTGTCGATTTCTTCCGATTTGATTACATTGCTCATCTACTATGGCGATTTGTTGAGTTGGTTTGTTTATACCTAGTCTTCATTGTAATATCAATCATTCTATCAATCAAATCTAAAAGATAACTTTCTCAGATTACAACTGTTCTATCGTCCTAATTAGAACTGAAATTTTAGGATTCGATCAAACCTACTGATATCATTCAACCTGCAGAAAAATCGACGCAACAGTGATTGATTGAAAATTGTCAGAAAAAAATTGAGCCACAGAAAATCTGAAATATCGTTTTGGGCTGGTATTGAAATATAAGAAAAAAAGGACTTTGTTAAACAATGGTCGAGGCAGTGACGAGGTGATTTGGACCTGGATTGTCATACATGCTCTAGGTGCTATATGCATTCCATAATATCTATAACGTTACGGTAAAATATATTTAATCTAATTTTATCATCTGGCAGAGGACAATCGATGAAAGAACATAGGAGTGCTGAAATTCAGACTAGGTTGAATCCCATGTTTAAATTCCCACCAAGGTAACGCTTTGACCAATGTGAGTAAGAACTTTGAGCAAGAATGTTGAGGTACAGACGGGCTAGTTGGCTTCTGTACTTCTAAACATTTTCATGGTTTAGCTGTTGGCAAAGTGTAAAGATCGTGTCTGATCATCACTATGGTAGATGATAGGATAATGAGTTGGAATAAGAATCGGTGTTTTACAAACAGAATTTGATTAATGTATTATTTATTGTTGCCAAAATGCCGGTATGTAGACTGTAGAGTTTCCATTAGACATAGTAACATTGTTGTTTGTTTAGGTGCATTTATCCCTTGGCGTACGGAGATTTGGAGTTAGTTTTGAAGGTGTAGCTGCCTTGTATCCTGTAAGAAGAATTATTGCTCAATGAATTTGTATACTAGATGTCATGTATTGTTGATAAGTGAATGTCCTATTTGTATTTACTTTGTATTCAGATTTAGGCCACCCATGTATACATTTGACGCAGCACGGAATCCAGTCGGATTTTTAAGAGACTCGGCGAAGTATTCATAAGAACGACCGTGAGAGCAAGATCCTGCAGGAAGTGTAAAATTTAGTTTGTCATACAATCTTGAAGCTGAAAAAAAAGAGATCGATAATACGTTCTCGTACTCACCAGCTAGGTCAAGACCACATCCTGGCTGAGATTCACCACCGTTGGGATAGAAGTCACTGTGACCCAACGCAGTATCCAGTCCCAGGAGTCCAGCATTAGTATGAATTACCTCTACGTAGGCAGCGTCAGTTTTGCTGACTCGTTTACCAGCACCGACGTTGGAAAAGTTCGGACCCGCCGGGTCGAGGGCTATAAAAAGTATAAAGCATTCTTACGTTTGCCTTTTCTGCCTCGTTTAATGAGAAATTGACTCGATAATACCAACCGATAACCGCCTGAATAGTTCCGCTGGCACCACGAGCAGCAAGACCAGCAACGTGAGCTCCAAGAGAATGTCCGGATATTATCGTTGTTCCGAAGTTAAGACCAGCCTCTTTCTTCATGAAATTCAAAAATTCTGATACTCGTGCGGCAATTTTTACGACATTCTTCGCAGCAGTGGGATATAAAAGATTTCCCGCAGTTTTCTTCCAGTCAACAACAATGACATTGTAGTCTCCAGCTTCGAGATAAGCTGCGAGATGGAATGAGATACATAATGAAATGTGACCAGTGACTTGAAACACGCACATGAAATTAGAAAGACCTTTTACCTTTGCGGGGCTTAGAGCAGGCATCTGAGGATCCATCGGAACGCCAGCCGTGAGTCACAATACGGGTGGGTCGACTGGCACGGAAATTACTTTTGGTGACGGTGCTGGCCGAGTTGAGAGTTAAGACTTGAGCTTTGGATGGGTTTTGTCTGTTGAAAATTAATGCCAAGAATTGTTATTTCCAACTTCAAAATCTTAACAACAAATGATAGTTGTATAATACTAACTTTGTGTAGAGATTGAAGGTCATGCTACTGACAGAACGTTGAATCTCTTCTGGGGTTTCATTGCTGGTTGCTCTTAAATCAACCAGATGAGGGATGCCATTACCATCGGGAATGTATACGTAGTCATTTTCTGGCACATCTTCAGGTATTGGGCCAGCGTTAGCTATACAATAAACAAACTTTGGTTTATCAAGAGTCACCGAATCTCCCAGATTGATTAGATGAAAGACTGTTCTGTGACATGGAAACCACTAACTCGGATAAATTTACTGAATTTGTGGTTCGCAATAGATGTGACTGTAGTAAAAATGGATTTTTACCTAGAGCCACAAAGGCAAGAGCAGCGATTAAGAAGAGTTTCATGTTTGCGATTGAATCCCAAACTACTAATGTCCAGCGATGAGCGACTCTTGCATTTATACTTCACGGCATCATTCTAATTAGCCTCTTATCAAGTTATGATAAACTACGTATCAGAATCCGAGATTTGATCACTTTTCATGATTATTCATATTTTATTCCGATCTCAATTTGATTAATAGCTGACCAACATTGATCATAATAAAATTCTAATCTATCCACAACATTTTGAACTTAAAAAAACCGTACCATCCGATGAACCATTAAAAACTATTGTCATTGATTTCCTCACAATTCTATGTAGATTCTCTTGTTGGTATCAATATTCTAAATGCTTGTCTTATTCTAGTATTCTCAGAGTAGAATCAATTACTAGATTTTGATCCATCCAAAACTTTCTTATTGATTAATATCGCTTTGTTATCACTGTAATTAAATAACAGATTTCAAACTCGACTAACAAAGCTTAAGACTAGGATATTTCATTTTATCACGTAATGGTCGACTATCAATCTTCCTATCAAAGTCGTACGACGATATTCGCTGACGCTGTACAATATCAAATTTAAGGAAAGGATACTATCACTGCTATCTATACATTGATTGGTTGTGCAAAATCACTCCGTTATCACCATCATTAAATCACAGATTTCCAATTCAATCAACAAAGGCTTATGACAAGGGCATTCTATTTAATTATATAATTATTGACTCTTTATCTTCAAATCAGTTACATGGTGAGTTGTTGGCCGTAGCGGATAATATCAAATTGAAAAAACAGGTAGATACTATGACTACTATCTATAAACTAATCAATTCTCAATAGCGTTCTCATTGAACAAAATCGCATAACTTATCAAAATGTATGCATTACTCTAGTAATACTCATAAAAACTCAAACAACAAACAAATCATCAATCACAAACCAGCTGATCCAATTTTGAAAGATTTCATAGATCCTTCTCCAAAGCAGGAATCTGAGCATCAGATTTCAACATCACGTTCAAGATTTGGAGAAAGTTATCCACCAAGGATTAAACACTCTCCATCAATTGACGAATATCCCTTTCCTCAAATTGCAGGTGGATCGGCATGTTTATCGTCGGCATTTGATGAACTTTGGCATTGCTGAGTGGTCAGCATCATGGCCCTGGACACTGGGAATGAAGTATTTCGAATAAATAATCACTTGTGTAAATTCTCGGGTGATGGAAGATTTTTTTCATTCGCTTTCCAAGGAAATTTGGTGATAAAAAACACCGGAACATACGATACATTTCTATCTTTCCCCTTTGTTGATATTATAGAGGTGAGCTTGAAGAATAGTATGAGTAAATTACATGGGATTCCAAGAAAGTATGCTAACTGAATAGCCACCCACTTTTGTTTCTGTTTCAGTATATAGAATGGGCTCCGGATAGCGAATATATATTATGCGCTAGCATCAAAAAGGCAATTATTCAAGTGTTCTCTATTTGCTATCCAGACTGGAGGTGTAAGCTTACCGAAGGCAGCGCTGGTCTGGAAAGGGTTACCTGGTCACCGGATAGTCGGCACATTATTACCGCAGGAGATTATAATGTAAAAATATTCTTCTGTTCATTGTCAACAATCAGGAGATTGTTGTAAGAGAAATGTTCTACGTAGAAATATTATTCTAAATTTTTTTCACAGATTCAATTATCGATTTGGTCTCTGGAGAATAGATCTGTGACTTATATACAGAATGTCAAATCATCTGCTAACAAAGAGTTGAAGTTCAGTCCAAATGGCAAGAGATTGGCTGTAGTTATGATGGACACCGAGAGTTACGTTGCTATTTACAAAACAAATAATTGGAAAATCAGTAGGGTGAGTAAAGAAGACAGAGAAAATAGTAGATAAATAAGTTTATTTTATTAATGTAAAAAATATCTAGGGCGAGGAATCAGAATTCTATGAGGTCCTTAAGATTGAAATTGTGGATTTTAACCGCATTGTCTGACCCACAACTAGCAAGTTGCAAAATTTCAGCCATTGAATTATTGTTTTGTGGTCTGAAGGAGAGTCTCTTCACAGCAAGATGATGTGCGCGTGAAGTATCGAGAGTATCGTATTTTCTGCAAACTGGCGAGCCGTTTTCAATGATGATTTTATAAATCTCTATATTTCCGCTCTCAAAACCGATTGCTAAAATGTAGGAATTTTGAGCTACGTTGCTCCGGGAAAAAGCGAGTGCAGTTACCGAGGCATTTTTCATTTCTATGCTAGTAAACGGCAGATATTCCTTGTCGGTAAAGCTGGTGGGATCCCAAATACCAATTTTGCCATCACGAGAGCCTGTAGCAAAATATTTGGAATCATGAGACCAAGCGCAGCACCAAATGATCCTAGTGTGAAGACTGTCTTTCTTAGAACTTGCTGCCTGCAGTTTATATGCAGAATCAATCCCACGAGTAAATAGAGACCATGTCCTGTCCCTTGAAACTGACAGAAGGTAATAGTCGTTTGGGGAAAATTCTATCTGTGTTACAGTCAGCTGGTGTGACATCAGTCTATCTTGAATCTTCCAGGTTCTTGTATCCCACGTGATTATGGCTGCATGCTCGATGGAAGAAGATTTACAGGCAGTTACTAGCAGAGATCCGTCGTGCCTTGCAGCCATTGAAAATATTTCATAACCGTGCCCGTAGAGCTTTTGTAACTCAGGCCACAGCGTGTGCTGAATTAATTCTTCTTCCGTCGGAGGATTCTCGTAATTTAAATCCCTGGAATTTCCGGTATACAAATTTTCACCCACAACAACTTCCCCGTCAAAAACTGCTTTGTTAGTTAAACCTAGAGCTGGCACAGTGGCGCTTTCCGCGGTCGAACCAGTACAGTCATCGGCATCAGATAGTCTTTTGAGATAATTTATGAACGTTGCAGGAGCAGCAAACGTTCTCACAACTTTTTCCTCAGCTCCAGAAGCAAAAATGTAAGGCGTCAGCATTGTCAGGCATGAAATGTCATATCCATGTACTTGAGGGCGTCCTATTTCGTGCCACGTTTCAGAAGATGATCTTTCATCTAGCCAGGGTGCGTGAGCTCTTGTAGTTTGGTCCAAGCTTGCAGTGAGCAAAAATCTTCCCTTTGGATCCCAGCATAGATCAACAGCCTCTGAGAAATGGCCACTAGGAGCTGGTCTTGGTGCCCAATTTCCAGTTGTCTTTGAATGCTCCCAAATGTGAAAAGAGCCTTGATACCCATGTGCCAAAAAACTGTCTCCTCTTGGCCCAAATTTACATCCGTAAAATCCTAGCGAATTTCCACCGACGTCTCCAACCCTCACCGACTCTAACCATATTCCAGAAGTGGCTTCAGGTTCCCATAAAATCATTGTTTTGTCCATCGAACAAGAAAGCAGTTTCATTGGCTGATGTCGTTTTCCTTTGGAATATTCTGCTGGGTGCCAGTTTACCCCATAGACCCAACCCTCGTGGCTTATCAAAATCGACTCTAGAGCAACATTGTACTTCTTACCTGCCATAGATAATTGTTGTTTTTCTTGTCTTAGATCATCTTTAGTAACTTCTTCTCGTTCGACTGATATCCGCCATAAACGTATCATACTATCCTCAGATCCACTAACCATTAAAACATCTTCGTTGTCATCGTATGTAAAGTCTATGCATCGTATCCAATCTTCATGGCCAATCAAAGTCTGGACTTTAACAAAAGGATGTTCGCTTCTGCTTGGATCTCGACAAATTAAGACAATGCTCGAATCCTCTATGGCAACTGCAATTAGTGGGATGTTTGAACCAGGCAAAAACCACATGGCAGCTTCAATGAGTAGCTTATTACCAAACTTCATGGTTTGGCAAATGCTTATCTCTCCATCACTTTTTCTTTCCCATAGCTTAAGTTGTCCCTCTGTATTTCCAGTACAAATTAGTAATTCAGTCGACTTATTATTACTCCTGGATTCATCGAGGTACTGAGCTACGGCAATTCGGACCGCACATTCATCTTTTAGTATTGAAAGTGGCTCGAAAACACCTCCGACTTTACTCCATATTATGGTAGCACCATCACTCGATGCGGATATCAATTCAGTTTCTGGCTCCTCATTTCTGGTCTTTATCCATCGCACAACCGTCACATTGTCACTGTGTTTGTGAAGAGTCTCAACAACTTTACCCAACTTTGATACCTCTGGATTATATAGAGCAACTGCGTTTCGTGCCCCATAACAAACCAAACCATTTCTACCCCAGTCCGCTGAATTCGGAGTCCTATTGCAGGCGCAACTGATATAGGAAGTTGTCATTCTTTTCGTTGTTGAGTCGGTACTTTAGAATTGCAATTCTTAGAACGAATTTAGCAACTGGTTTGGAGTGAATTACAACATAAATTTGAGTTTGACACTTGCGAGATTGTACCGAAGTTCGGAATCTTTCGACACGTGCTCAGCAGACAGCTAGTAGCCATCTATGAATGAGTACCAATGACAAGGGATTAATTTCCCTATTAATCAGGGAAGGCGCGTTACTTGTGAAAATTCGAATACTGTAGCATAACCTTTTTGACATAACCGTTGAAACTGTAGAATATCTACCCTCAACGACATAATTATATGAACCCAATATTCTTCAGTCAACGACATTGGATAATGATTAATAAGCATTCTTGTTTGTTCGGTTTCAGAAGCTGATATGTGAGGGATTAGAGAGCATCGACGGTATTTGTTGGGTTCCAAACAGTGAATTGCTCTGTATTTGGTCATCCGGCGTACTAGCTTCAAAATTATTGGTATTTTCGACCGCTTCCGAAAGTTTAGTAGGCTCGTATGTTCCTAATGAAGAAAGGAAGCAGTTGACTACGATAATTCCGGAGCACTTGAACGAGTTTGCCAAAGTATTAAGAGGTATTAGCAAAGTGAGATCGATGCCTAGTGGCCAACTGCTGGCTGTTGCTGGATTTAGAGAGATGGTATTCATAAATTAATAACTTTAATTATCAGCAGCGCCGGCTAATTTTGCAATTCATCCATTTTCCTATCAATAATTTCCTTAGGTCATCCTGCTGAATCATTTAACTTGGAAGCCGTTGGCTTGGCTCCAGCATGACCCAATTGTCAACAATGATAACTGCTCAACTAAAGTTTACAAAGAATGTGTGATGCAGATCAGGGACTCGAATAAACACCCTACATCTCATACTTGTCACATTAGTAAGTAAAGTATCTACAAAGTTGGGCAGAGCTAAATTGCACTAAATTATCGTATTTATTATAGTGGAAGAAGTACGCACTAGACCTGTGAATCTTCCACCATTAAAACGAGACGGTATCACAGACAACCCGATTCCAGAAATTGATATTCTCGAGTTCAGTGCCTGTGGTAGATACTTGTCAACGAGGCATCAATTATATCCAACTACATTATGGATCTGGGATGTGACTACAAATAACATTGAATATCTCTTGCTCCGTAACAGGATAACCAGTAGGTTTCAAGATTTTTATTTTGTGTCACTGAACAGTTCTTGAGTATTCAACTTCATGCGGTGACATACGGGTTATTCTTTAACAACTTCCAGACGTGCGATGGGATCCCTCATTCATTCGACTTTTAGCATTCACTGAAAGTGCGAATATATTCGAATGGTCGCCAAATTCTGTTGCCTGTATACCAACCCCGAAAGGAATTGTCATATCTGATGCACAGTGGCATCCTCATGGGAGAACCGTGGCCCTATGTGGTTACAACAAAGCAGCTATCCATCACATCAATTCTGACTGCTAGCATCACTTGGGATATGATAACTACAACTAGATAGGTGTCATAAAATGTGTGCAAAAAGTCTATTTGCAAAGGAGGCAGATCTGTTCTCATTGAGTGAGCGAAGTGTCATATACTTTTAGCTTACTGTGATTGCATAATTGTATTTTTACTGAATAAATAGAGACAGCCAGTCTTGTCACAATGACTATTTGGAATCAAATTCGCAGACATAATATTCGCGCGTTGACGTGAAGATTTGTCGCATCTGCCAACGATTCTTATCTACGAGGAACTTCATAGGGATTTCTGCATTTTTAAGTTACCATTTACTTTTCAAACTTGAGCTTTCAAATCATCGCAGGTTATCAGTAACGTTCTAACCGACGCGACTGACGGCAACATTAACCACACGGTGATTAACGAATTACGTTTTGTATTTCAATATTAAAAATTTGAAGTTATAATAGTGAAAAATACCACAATTTCTATGGTGGCTTGTTTAAAATAATCAAAACAATCCTATCTGAGAATTTTATCCATTTATCATTGTAGGATTATTCCAGGTCTGTAGCTCTATTCAATTCGTAGGTTAGATATGGGATTGATAATCTTATGAACAGTTCGAAATTGACGGAAAAAGATCTGAATCTAATTCTCACAGACATTTTATGGCTGAAATGAAGCCCAGAATTTTCTTACAAGCTCGGCTCAACGTCTCGCTGTGAATTATTTATTTGACATTTTGGGTTGTAGCTAATATGTCAGCACCGCCACCTCACACGGACAGAGATTTGGACTTGAGTAATGCAGGGAGAGGAGTTTGGCTGGTTAAGGTTCCTAAGTACATAGCTAATAAGTGGGAAAAGGCACCAGGCAATATTGAAGTTGGCAAGCTGAAAATCACAAAGTTAGTTGAACCGATGACATGCTTGTGCATGTAATTGGAGATTCCAAACAAAAGTAGCATGGTTGATTCTGTATTTACCTAAATTGTTTACCATCCGAATTTTTTGATCGTCAGAAACCTAGGTCATAAGGCAGAAGTTTCTTTGAGGCTTTCGGAGGCAGTATTAGCTCTGAAAGAACCTGGCGAGGAAGACATTCCAAAGGCGCATAGGCTGGATGTGACTACTGTCACCCGACAAATGCTCGGCGTGTTCTCTCATGTCACACGTGAGTTCAATCTTGACTTTTGGTTCACTGGAGCAATTTTCTTGAAATCCACATGTGACATATGATTTATTAATTATTTCGTCTTTGCAGCTTCCAGCAGCTCGGATGCTATCGTTCCTGAGACTGAAAAACTTTTTATGGAGGGCAGAATAGTACAAAAATTGGAATGTCGGCCTTATGGTAAGTACAAGAAGTTAAAGTTTTTCAAAATCCTCCATCGTTGTTCACTTTCTCGAGTCATTACTTTTACAGCGGACAACTGTTACATGAAACTTAAGTTGGAGAGTATAAAACGGGCGTCAGTCCCTCAGAGACAAGTTCAACAGTTGGACAAAGTAGTGCAGAATTTCAAACCAGTTTCTGACCATAAGCATAATGTAAGTTTGGCAAAGTTATATCTATCAATAAATTTATAATTCATTATTACGTTATACATATATTATCATGACTATCAAATAACTCGATTAAAATAATCCATGCAGATCGAATACGCGGAAAAGAAGAAGGCAGAGGGTAAAAAAATGAGAGATGACAAAGATGCGGTGCTTGACATGCTATTTGCTGCCTTTGAGAAACATCAATATTACAATATTAGAGATCTTGTGAAAATCACCAGACAGCCCATTGTAAGTTTAAAAAACTCTTGTTTTATGTTCCTTTTGAAGTTGCCAACGTATTTATGAAAAGGGAATTTTTCGCAGGTTTACTTGAAAGAAATTTTGAACGAGGTCTGCAACTATAATCTCAAAAATCCTCATAGAAATATGTGGGAATTAAAACCTGAATATCGTCATTACAAGGATGATGAAAAACCGACAGAAAGCGTGGAGAAGGTCGATGACTCGGACGACGATTAGCGAGCTTTTCTACAATTCTGAGAATGATGACTGGCGTTTTTTATTTGCTCGCTGAGTCTGAGGGTATCAATTATTTCAATTATGCTACGTCCAATTAATCGATTTATAATATTTCCTAAGTTTGAAATATGCTAGCAAATTTTTTTGATTAATTATCAGTTCGACGAGCATCCATTGTACAGTAACTAGATTAAATTTACTTACAACTAGACTCATTTAAGAGTCTGTGTCAGTGATTTGTGAAATCTGCACGGAAGAACTGTGATAAATATTGTATTTATTTTTACAAAAATGACGAAAATAAACGTTATAAAAAAAAATATTTTTGCACAGCATTTGGCACGCAGGTTTTTTTTAAATAAATCAGAAAAAAAAAATCCTTAAAGATCTGAACTGATGTAACTTTGGCTGCGTTCTGATAGCCTAGTTGTGGCTGTAAGAATTTCAGAAAATGGCTCCGGGCATAATAAGCCGCATTATTTTTTATAAATATTGTTTTTATTTTTATAACAACATTAATCATGAAAATAGACATGGTGATAAACATGAAAGCGAAATTCACGACCCGAATAAAGCTACTTCAAGCGATGTCATAATCTTCATCATCTCTTTTCCTCTTTGCTGATTCATCGGTCTCCATTTTTATTACGGGAACAGGCTGACCTGAGGAGATCTGAATTTTTGGTTTTCCGACTGCTGACTTTACTGCTGCAGTTCCAGCAGAACCTATAATAGTAGTTGAGTAATTATCAATTAGCCAATCCACAATGCAAGCAAACACTTCCTTACGATATGGGTGTTGTAGGGAGATGTTCAGGACAGGACAAGGAGTTTGGGGGGTTTTCCACAAATCTACAAAGTGCGGAAAAAATTTGTCAATGAGTTTTTTCATTCTATATACAAGAAGTGTAGTATGACTGAATAATTACCGGTAGAAAATTTGAAGACGGGTTTGGGTATCGATATAGTTTGAGTTCTGGCAACAGTGGCGAGTGTGCCTGGTCTTTTGACTATTGATAGGCCAGTTTTGTTAGGTTCCATTTTCAGACGTGTTTGACCTCCGCTAAAACTGTTGCCTACAATAGTATGTAGTGGTTTGGTGACAATCTTTTTTGTTGCATTTTTGAGCTTGTAATTTGTCGAGTTCAGGCAGTAACGATCAGGTGGAAGACGTAGTCCATTATTGGGCTTAACGAAAGGTAGGGGAATATTGTTCTTTGCTTTAGCTACATCCAGAAGTACATCTCTGGGTGGTGGATTTGTGAAAGAACGTTCCAACTGCATTTTAACGGCTAATCTTACATCGTCCAAGTCAATGAATTTTTTCTTAGCATGATTAGCGTAGATCCTACTGTCATCTAAGATGCAGGTCACGTAGCCTGTGTGTAAACGACGGTTGATTATCAAATTCTTAGACAAATTGGTACTGGGCGAAGGTAGCGTGAAAAAAACTTACGATAAGTGAATTCCAGTAGTTGATTTATAACCTTGGGCTCGTAATCTGTTATTCCCATGTCTTTCATGATAGACATAATAACCTGAGCATCTTTTGGTACGTGTTTCACTTGGCTCATTGATTTTGGCTTTTCAGCCATTTCGATATTTGTAGTTAACACACGGTTAATAGAGTTTTGTATTACTTTGCAAGGAATTTTGTCTTTTTTATGCCAAGAATTATTTCGTCAACTTTGCTTTAAATAGGTTAGACTTCTGTCAATACACCAAATTGTATTCTTTTGAAGTTGAAACGAGTTGAATAGAATCCCGAGTTGCAAGTGCTGCTGGTGCTGCCTCTTGGTGCTTCGAGATTTGTATTTGTCGCCCAGTTCAGTCGACTTGGATTCGTCACCCGTGTCGAGTTGAGTTGTATTTGAGTCGCGTTCCAATTATTCAATATAAATTGTCAAAATACCCCTAATAAGAAATGAATATCACGTCTGCAGGTACATAACTCAATTTACCTGTAACCTGTGCCTATGAATTTCAGTCTTTGTACTAAATAATCCGTAATTGAAGTTCTTTGATTGCCGGCGACATGCAAGTCACTCGCGTCCAGTTTTTTCATGCAATGATTTGCAAGCTCAGTCGTACATAACCTAATGATCAAAAAATCCTTCGTATAAATAATCTCTGTCTAGTTTAAAAATTTACATGGAAATCAAAAAACGTTCCGTATTTATCGCGTCTATATAATTTTTCGTCCTATTTCAGCGGGGATAATTTCTCTCCTTGAGGAGCCAATGCCCGAGCTCAAGGTTTTTGCTCTGAAGAAGTTGGATTTAATCGTCGACGAGTTCTGGCCAGAGATATCTGAGGCGATAGAAAAAATGTATGTTTTGAATGGCTATAACAGTATAGTGGCTAGCATACTAATGTCTACATCACTACTCTTACAAATTTTTCTTTGTGTAACTTATGTGGTGTTCAGAAAGATCTTAAACTTGTAAAACGCTTTTAAATTTTTCTATCGTTGCAACTCCACTATTCACTTATACACAATAAACTCTTTTTTTTTCATTAGGAGTAAACTTATCTTTTGATTTTAAAATCTTCTCTATGATCCTGAAATGATGACCGTCACTCCTTTCTCTTTAGTGAAATCTTGCACGAAGACAAGGCATTCAATCAACATGAACTTGCCGCTCTTGTTGCAAGCAAGGTTTACTATCATCTCGGAAGCTTCGAGGATTCTCTCACCTATGCTCTTGGTGCTGGCGAACTCTTCGATGTCAATGCTCGTAACGAGTATGTTGATACCACAATCGGTGAGTCTCAATATTTCATGTATAGTAAAACTATCGTACTCGATTAACAATTTAATGAATTTCCACCTTCACAGCTAAGTGCATCGACTTTTACACGCAGCAGCGTGTTTTCGATGCTGAAGGCAAATCTGTTGCACCCACCAAGGCGATCGATCCAAGACTCGAAGGAATTGTGAATAGGATGTTTCAGAGGTGCTTGGACGATGGTCAATATCGCCAAGCTCTTGGACTCGCCTTAGAAACTCGTCGTATGGACATCTTCGAAGCTTCGATCATGCAATCTGTGAGTTGTGTGACACTGAACTAAAAACTGAAAATTTGTTGATAACTATGAATAAAAAAATGTATATCTTCTGAAATTTTAGGACGATGTCGGCGGCATGTTGTCTTACGCATTTCAAGTGGCAATGAGTTTGATACAAAATCGTGGTTTCCGTAATACAGTGCTGCGTTGTTTAGTGAGCCTCTACCGTAATCTGGGTACCCCGGATTATGTGAACATGTGTCAGTGCTTAATTTTCCTCGATGATCCACTGGCTGTGGCTGAGCTTCTGGATAGACTGAGCAAGGGTTCTCAAGAATCCACATTGATGGCTTATCAAATTGCTTTTGATCTCTACGAGTCTGCGACCCAACAGTTTCTCGGACGCGTACTTCAAGCCCTCAGAGCAACTGCTCCGATTCCAACCGCTCTCATGGTCAAACCAATCATAAAACCTGCCGTGAAAGCCACTGCTGATATTCCCGCAGATTCGCCGCCGGTAGAATCCGACTCCAATGGAATTATTGCGGAAGATAAACCGCAGAGAAGCGTTGAGAGCTTGGTAAGTTTTAATCCCACAATCATTTTTACTGTATCCAAATATGAATTCAAGATATCTAAACATCGTGTTCCCTCAATCAGAATGCAGAGGAACGTGAGCAGCAGGAACGAGTCGACGCACTTTCCAGTATTTTGGGTGGAGAAGTCTCCATAGATTTACATTTGCAGTTTCTGATAAGGAGTAATCATACCGATATGCTAATCTTGAAAAACACCAAGGATGCAATCCGCGTATCGATTTGCCACACCGCAACAGTAATCGCCAATGCTTTTATGCATTCCGGTACAACGAGCGACCAGTTTCTACGGTAAGTTCATAAATTATTTATTGTATAATAATCTAATAATTAAAAAATACGGCTCTCATCGTCTAATCTTTATTCTCTTACAGGGACAACTTGGAGTGGCTCGCGCGCGCGACCAATTGGGCTAAATTGACCGCTACAGCATCTCTGGGTGTTATACACAGGGGTCACGAACAAGAAGCTCTAGCATTGATGCAATCCTATTTGCCACGAGAGACGGGGGCTGGTGCCGGATATTCCGAAGGTGGTGGCTTGTACGCTTTGGGTCTCATCCACGCTAACCACGGCGCAACAATCACCGATTATCTTCTGGGCCAGTTGAAGGATGCTCAGAACGAAGTAAGCTTCATTTCTATCGATCGATAAATCAGCAAGGCTAATCAGAATCGTCGCTAATAAATTCTCTCATTTTTCTCCTCCGTCAAGATGGTGCGTCACGGTGGATGTTTGGGACTGGGATTAGCGGCAATGGGATCGCACAGACAGGATGTTTACGAGCAACTAAAGTTCAATCTCTACCAAGACGACGCCGTCACTGGAGAAGCTGCGGGTATCGCTATGGGCATGGTAATGCTCGGGTCAAAATCGACGCAGGCGATCGAAGACATGGTTGCGGTGAGTGAGATAACATTTATCACCAAATTCACGATTCTGTGAGCGAGCATCGCCGCATCGTTGTTTATTGAGAGTCATAACAATTGGACCAATGTAGATTTGGATATTACCTCGATAAGCGTCGTATTATCCCAGAGCAAAGGGAGCCTGTCTAGCGGTACGGAGATGGTAAGTCCCATAATCACTGTAAAAAAACAAAAAACATCGTGAAAGTAGGAAGCGTGATATTCGGAATCTTTCACACTTACTTTTCATCAAAAGTTCTTTCGCCCATATACACACGGTTCTCTGGATCGAGGGCTTCGACGACGGAAGAACGTTGCGCGTAACCAGGAAATCCAGTCGGATTTATGATCGACTCAGCATAGTAATAGTAAGAGCGAGAATGAGCGCAGGATCCTGTACAAATCATTGAAATATGTGAGAGCTAGGAAAAATGTATAGACCGTTTGAGACCCACCTATAAGATCAAGACCACATCCTGGCTGGTTGCTTCCACCGTTTGGATAGAAATCGGTGTCACCGATGGCATCCATGATTCCAAGGAATCCTCCGTTCGTATGAATCACCTGAACGTGAGCAGCGTCGGTCTGGTGGACTCTGCTGCCAGGTCCGGCGTGAGTGAAAAGTGGAAGTGCCGGATCAAGGGCTGAATATTGACGACATTATTTAAATAAGAAGGAATTCTAAGCTCTAGTTTTTACTAACCGACGACAGCATCGATCGTTCCAAGAGCCGATCGCGCTGCGATTCCAGCAACGTGAGCACCTAGAGAGTGTCCTATGAGTTTTGTAGTTTCGACGTTGAGTCCTGCATTTGCGACAAGGAAGTTTATCATCTGAGCTACTCCGTTCGCGACGCCCCGAACGCTGGGGGCTGCACTGATGTAAAATGATCCGGCAATCGAACTCCAGTCGATGACAATGACGTTGTAATCGTCCTTGGACAAGTAGGCTGAAAAATTATTATGCGAACTAAATTAGGATAGCTGAATTTATATACCCGGGTATAAATTGTTGATCAATATTCGAAGATCTCTCACCGTCACGGATCACTACACAGATATCCGAAACCTGACTAGACCGCCATCCGTGAGTTATGAATCTAGTAGGTCGGGTGTTATCGAAGTTACTTTCGCGAACGCTGGCCGTAGAGTTCAAGGTCAGAATTTGACCTGCGGTCGGATTATCCCTGTATGGAGAAATGTCAAGTACAATTATTTTTCGTTGCTCCGGATTCTTGACCATCAATTCTTACCGTGTAAAGAGGTTGAACGTTATTGTTTTGACATTGCGGTTAAGAACTTCGTCTCCCGAAGTAAATCCTGTCAAATCTTCACCCTTCTCAAGCAAGTCAACGAGATGTGGGACACCCTGGTCATCGGGAATGTACATGTACTCGTGCTCGGCTTCACGCCGAAGCCCGGCGTGAGCTGAAAAGATTCGTGAAAAATTCATTAATAGGATATACAAAATTCTGTGCAATATAGTTTCGAGAATTGATGTATTTTCATGTCACACATACCCAAGGCTAGGAAGGCAAGAGTCACCCCTAAGACGAGCTTCATGGTTCAAATATCGTAAGCGTCGAGTAGCAATTATACTCTAATCTTTTTAGTCCACACTTATATATCAGAGATAAATCAGTATTTATCGTTCGAATGATGGACATATTTGTATCGCCGATTTCGTTAAGCCAATTTTGAGCCTTGTCGGGTTCAATTTTTTAATCAGATCCCTACTGATACTTTCGATCATGATGTTTCGATAACTGATTTCCTGTGAGATATCAAAACCAGGGGTTCCTTTTCGGAGACTCTGGCTACTCGAATTATTCTTCGTCATCTTTATTCGAATTGTAGTCTGTCACAATCTCCTTAAATATAACTTCGCGCACAGAAGATGCCAAAGTAAGATACGAGAAAAAAAGGGTGGAAAACTTAAAACTTAAAACTTCTTCTCGGAACGTAACCGTTTATCTTTTTCTTATCTGAAATAAATAGAAGAAAAAAGCAAATAACTTTTCGTAAAATAACTTTGAAACTCTTGTGGAAAATTCGAGGATTCAATTTTCCGCATGTTTGAGTCAAATATTAGATCAGTTTAACGGAAGCCAGAAGAAAATGGTAAAACAAAAGATTTCCGAAAGACGGATTTAGAACGAAGTCAATAGACTAAATCATTCAGAGTTGAGGCATAATTTTTCAAATTTATCAATGAAAAATTTCACCTGATCGGTTTATCCGTAGGATTAAATTATATTTTTAATCTTGAATCAGCGATCCAATCTATCGCTCCATCACCCATTTGTTATTATATCTCGTCAGATATATGAGTTTCGGAATGCGTAGTTAGTTGTTCTCGTTTTGTTTTTTGTTTTCCCGCCATTCCACAACAACGCGTTAAGTTTTCATATTTGGCGATTCATCGTCAATTGTAATTATTATTATATCCATCGTAGATACAAAGGATAATTGGTATCGACTGTACTAGCCGTAAACATAATTGAAGGTTTCTAAAAAAATCACCGTTTGCAAATCAGGAGAGTTCCGAATCGCGTGTGTATTATACCTGTATCCATTATGGTATATTTTCTTCTTATATCGTCCCTTAACGGCACCCCTGGTTTCGGTCTAACATTCCGTAAAGTCGTGAGATAAAGAATAACTGTTTGCCCCGCCAGTTTAGTCAGTCCCGCTTCACTGGAGTCGAGGATAAAGAAAAGGAATATATTCTTGATGACTCGCGTTTACATTCAATTTCCTTTCTTTTCCCTCGTATTACTTATACACACATTGGGTATACCTATTCCGGTATAGTCATGCGGAATCAATATCCCCTTATGTTACCTTTCTTCAAAGAAAATAAACAAATGAAGCTTGAATTCCCTATTGACAAAATGTAGCGAAATACGAAGACGATCCGAGAAGTAAAAGATCCGAACAGAGATTCTAAATAATCGAGGGCGTCTGTAAATAATTTGAAAAAAAGAAATAATAGAAAGTCAAACTACGAGAAAGGTTCGCAGCTCCGGTTCTGTAAAGACGATAGAAATATGGGGTCTACTGGTCTTTGGGGATACATAATTTATTCTTATCAACTTTGGTGTAAGGTATTCGGAAAGGGTGAGCTAGCGAAGTGGCAGATGTTGAAAATGTCCCTGACAAATGGTGCGTCGAAACCTCGGTTCCATTTTCCTTTTTATTTATATTCTTTGTTATTTCAGAATCTCTAGCTCGGTTTTTGCAATCGCTATAATATCATGAGAACCAAAAGCCGGGAACTAAACGGATACCCTGAAAAATTTTCACTCGGTCAAATTTTCACGACCCTCAAGCTCTTCGGGCACGCTACGTGGCGTCGTTGATGAAGTAAGATAAAACTCGAAGGATGAAAACGAATTTTGATCAGCAAATTAAAGGTGAATCGGAGGGACAGGAAGTTTGGTAGTATATTTTGATACTCTGTACTCGCTGTTTGTCGTACCCACGCCATCGACATTGCACCACGTGACCCTACGGATGACACGATACATGCAAATTGACCCGTGGAGGGATCCTCGAGGCATAGTTAGGATGAATGTAATAAAACAAAAAGAAAAGAGGAATAAAGAAAAAGGAAATTTGGGTACACAGAGTCCTGGCCAAGGGCCAAACGTATCTGCAACGCGTTTCGTTCGTCCTGCCCGAAAGACGCCTGGTTGAAAATTCAACGATTTATCGGTGTATCGATTTTCTATATACTCTGGGGAAAACCATTCATTGTAACGTACCAAGGATATATGTATATGTACCCTCACATACACCATATACCTAATATGCGGATATGTATGAAGTCACGAGGTACCACCAGCCACCTGAATGGCTCGGCTGGTTACCTACCTCCCTATCTACCTACTACAGCAGACAGGAGCCACGGTGGAAAATTATTGGCAAACTTTTAACGCTACTATACATATATACGTATGTATACGGTGTGCGGGCCAACTCGGAACTCCACTCACTATTAACAACTCCGTGGAATCGATAATTGGTAATTGCGTCGTGTCGTTTTTCACTTATAGTAACCTAGTTATATGTAGATGTGTATTCAGATAATTTTCATCGGATATTTTATGGCTTGATGTACATCATATCTATGTGATGGGCAAAACGCGACATCAAAGCGATTGAATTTGAGTAAAAAAAAACAAAAACAAGGCGACATTTTCAAATAATCAACATAAA
Source organism: Athalia cordata (assembly GCA_963932425.1). Lineage (NCBI taxonomy): Eukaryota > Metazoa > Arthropoda > Insecta > Hymenoptera > Athaliidae > Athalia > Athalia cordata. The sequence goes on from OZ010625.1 coordinate 64,955,506, forward strand.
TTGGAATACGTAGTTTTTGGCTATTTCCACGCGGCTTAATTATTCAAAATTGACAATTTTTATATTTTTCACTTGTTATATTCTTCCTACCAAAAGTTTCCCTCCCTTAGCGCAATGTCACGATCGAATAAGTCAAGTGCTTTCTCATACCTACCCTGGCTTATACCTGAAAAAAGGATTTCTTCGGATTGCCTCGCGGATCAAACCTCCGGGATTTTTACCCTCCACTAGCTAATCCTACTTATACTTCACTTCCCCTCTTATCAATAACCAACCGTAGTTGTTCGATTCTTTTCCTAATATTCGCATCAACCGCCCTCGATACGCCGATAAAAATCTCAGTATTCAATAAGGCACTCTACCCTATACATAATGTGCCGAATTTATTAAAACATTACTTTTTACTCGATTATTCGAAAAAAATAAAATCGAATGGTCCGGTTTTAAAACCATCCCATCGTCCGGCCTTCGTCGCTTGTTTCAAACGCGAGGGGGTTTTGACAAATTTTTAAATCATGTACTCTCCACGAACCAGAACAAAAAAGAAAAAACCACAAAAACCTAAAAGCAAAATAAAACGATGTCTAAAAATACGCACGACCCCTGTACGAACGATGATCGGTAGGGGTGATTGCCGACTTTCAATCTGTCATAATTCATTTTTTCTCTTTTTTATTCATGTCAATTGATTGTTTTTTTTTTATCCTCGCCACCGACACGATTCAAGATATCGCCAATCGAATTGGGATCGGAAATTAGAATGAATGAACAAATGAACTATTAATCAAGGAACTAATCATGAATGAATTTTCGAAATTTTCAGTACGCCCAAGAGACTCAGCATGAAAAAATTCTCCGAGGTCTTGCGGTCGGAATCGCTTTCACGATGTACGGTCGTCTCGAGGAGGCTGATCCATTGGTCGCATCGTTGAGTGCTGATAAGGACCCGATTCTTAGAAGAAGCGGAATGTACACATTGGCAATGGCGTATTGTGGAACTGGAAATAATCAGGCCATCAGAAAATTACTACACGTTGCGGTGAGATATCGTCCATTCGATCGTCTTTTATTTATTATTTCTCAATCCACACCCCGTGGATGTCTTCATTTTTCGCTTCATTCCAAATGAAATTTGTTCATTTTAATTACAATTTCGAACCAAAAGAAATGGACGTATGCGGTGCCTACCCAAGTACGAATAAATTCGACCGATCTCAGGAGCTCCAGCTCCGGGAGTAAGAATTTTAGCATCCGTCGGGATCAGAAAAATGATTTGACAAATATTCACATATGTATGGAATGTTGTGCCGCTGCGCCATAGGATTGCCGAGGGATTTCATATGTACGTAATTAAATTACGAGATTTCCACAATCTTCCCGCGGAATTTATACGAACTTTCGAGATTTTATATCCGCATGATTACTCCAGAGAGATTTCTTTGCCCGGCTATAATCAAACCTCATATTCTATCAGATTTATGAATATGAAAAAGTTCCGTTCTCGGTACCTTACGGTCTTCTTTATTCGGTTATATTTCACGATACGATATACCTGTGTCGAAAAACACCGAAACACGTAATTGTAAAAAAACCAAACTTCAGGTGTAATTTTCTTTGGTTTCTCACAGGTTTCCGACGTTAACGACGATGTCAGACGAGCAGCCGTAACTGGTTTAGGATTTTTGCTGTTCCGGTGAGTCAGTTTAATCAATTATCGAACAAAAGATCTACTTCTTTTATCTCGAGTCCCACACAACTTCTAGTCTACGACGTGTATGAGGTACACGATACTTACGTACGAGTGGTTAATAACTGCTAATCTGAAGGAATCAATTTTAAGAAATTCAATAAATCCCAATCGACGTAAAACAAACAGAAATTGCGATTGCAACAAATAACAGACGATTTCATGATAGTTGCGACGTGTCGTCGATCAGAGATCAGAGATACGCATATTTCATACACACGCCTAAATATTTTTTTCTATCGATCGAAAATATCTATAATAAATTTACTCGAAATTAGTTTTCGACCGAGGTCGAGCTAGAATCTTTCGATATTTCTTTATCAGTGACACCTCTACGTTGTTTTTCTAAACTACTTATCCTAACTGTTGAAAAAAACCGAAATTTCTAGAAACTTTCTCGCCTCGTAATGATATCTTTTATTATTCAAATCCACGTCGGGTTCCGAACCGTTGGATGAAGAAAAAAGAGAAAAAAATTACCACGCAGCGTAATGAATACCAAAAAATTCTTTTTTTATGTACACATAAAAACTCGGTATCACATGAAAGACGTAAAGTGACGTTCGGTGGAAGTTCGGCGGTTAATGGTTCGAAAAAATGTAAAAAAAAAAGAAAAAAAGAAAAAAAATTCGGCATGTGAAGGTACTTACGAAAGATATAGGTCTACGAAGTGTAGATATACGTACGTATCTACGTACACATATACTTGGAAGGATTCATCTTATTTTCGCCATCGTTATCCTCGTACCTTTACACATATTTGTACTTATATCAGTGTAGATATAAGTTACACGTCCCTACGCTACATTGCCGCAAAAGGCGCGTCAATAAATCTTATCTCATTCTTCATTTTGCTGCATGATGCTATAAGTACACATAATGTATAACACACACAGAAAGACCCGAGCGAAAACCTTTGGACGGGGGTGGATGTTGGGACCCTTTCATCTGTCCCGTCGCACACGATAACTCGAACGATTCTCTTTTTTTTCTCCTTCGTCTTTTTGATTTTTTTTCTGCTTTCTTTCATCGGTTTGTCAGGTTGTTTTTTTTTTTTTTTTTTTTCTTTTTATTTTCTTTCTCTCAATACACCCTATACCTACCGTATACTTTGGGACTCACCGATGCCGATGCGACGAGTCTTGCAGAACGACGAAAGACTTTCTTTTTTTATGCTTCAAACGACGGAGATCGCGACGAGGGTTGCAAACGACGTACATTGACAGTTGACCAACGATCCCCCTTTCCTTTTCACTCCTCTCTCCGTCCATTTCGGTTATCAACGCAAAGCTTCTCCAACTTATCCCGATAACATCGATCTGTAGGGTAGGAAGCCATACCTGGTAAGGAAGGTATTATACCATATTCGATCCTGTCAGCTTTCGCGCGATATATTTTTATAGAAAACGCGACCACGTTCCACACATGTATATATAGATATAGGTATATAAATGTAGAATACAATATAGTAAGCGCCGGATATCCAATTTGAAATAGGTGGTATTGATAAGAAATAACAAGCTGCGGTGTGCGAGTGAAATATGCTCTGAAACTTGACGTTTTGGTTCATCATTTTTTAAACATATTTTTCCATCCAATGAAAATACGCCGTCTGCTCCGGCGTACCTACATGAAATGAAAAAAGAATTTCCATGTATTCGAACATCTGTCTCTTCGCCTGATAAAGTTTGAGTCGAATAATAAAAATAAAAGTTATATCCGTTCGGGACATGCGAAGTGAATAAAAATAAAAATCAAATGACTAAAGTTCTTTATTTTTACTACGATCGCTATCTAAGTTCGCCTCTATAACTCCGGGGGTTTCGTGGGAAACGGTTGAATTTGGAACACGGCCACGGCGCGACTTGCGGCACTGCGACGTACGGAGGCACTTATTATTCGTTTTGACGTAGTCAAATGATCCGTAAGAGAGTCGTAGTCCGGTCACGATCCTCGGAACTCATTTTCTATAGCCCGTTTCTAGGGTATCACGTTATACGCGTCCGCGCGGATCTCATCCCGCAGGTGCTGAATTCATTTACATTTATCCCTCAATTAAAGCTCTGATTAAAAGCGGGGTAACTAGATCTTACGCCGAGTGCCGCGCAGGCGTGTTCCCCGACGTCTAGCTTTCATGGGGATTACCTTAGTTTAGTTTAGGACATGTAATCCTCCTAGTCTATCTTATAATCCCATCGCTCGCCATCCATGCCATGCTGCACCGTCATCTCTCCCGCTATGGAGAGAGCCATAATTCAAATCGATCGAATTGCGCGTTCGCCGACCTTCTGCCGATCCGCGCTTCTTTCTATTTCATTTTTTCAATACGACGACCCGATTCGGAACTCGATATTCTGAATTCCCGGATGAAACATCGCGTTCGGGGCTCTCGAAAATCTTGGAACAACGATACAGCGATTATTTTATAAATCGCCAGAGGTATTGCCGCATTAATAACGAAAGCGAGCGGGAGCGATGGGATCGGAGGGGAAGAAGGGCCGCGTCCGACTCGCGAGTTTTCCCCGATGGTCGAGGAGCCGACTACAATTTTCTTGCTGACCTTCCGCTGCTTCTGTTTCTCGGGTTGCACACAGAGGTCATGAATCTTATAGGGTTATAGCTTCTGGTGTAAAGGGAAGTAGAGGGGGAGGGGGGTCGGGTTTGGTTGTTACCGTAGACATTACGGAAATTGAGTTCGAGTTGGGCTACTACGTGACGAATGCTCCTCGCCTCCGGTGGCATCAACAGGCGCAGCGGCGGCGTCGGGTGGCATAAACCATCGCCATCAACGCCTCTCCTTTTCCTCTCGAGTCAAGATGGTTATATTCTTCCGGTTCAAAGTCTCACGTATAAGCTTTGGTATTATAGGTTTATATATCAGCCGCAGCAGCCCTGCAAATGTCGACTGTCAAGAGCCCCTGCAAGTCCTCGAGTTTTATCACGATCGTTTGTTACCTAACTTGTCTTGTATAATACCGAGGAAATTTGTTATCCTTATACGCTCCATTTGTGCCTAATTTTCGTAACGATTCTCCCGAATTTTCTACAAAATTTGCATCATTCTATAAATAATTTATTTTGCACCATGTCCTTAATCCCGTATCTCGTATCTCATGTACACAGGTTATTGACGAGCGATGGCTGTAGTGATAATTCGTGATTAGAGGAATGACGTTACATCTGTGGAAACACGACAGCTACGATCATCGGAGGTTTCGAAGCGTGTCGTAACGGTTTAATGATCGATAAAACTGTGCACACAAAGGCTCAAGGGAGAGAGGGTGTGAGCAGATCGGCTCAACCCTTCCCGTAGTTGGTAACTCTGTAACTTAGTCCGGGCCTTCGTGTTCCGTACGCAAGTTTTGTCCGTTCTGTGTAGTTACGAGGATTAGACGGAGGGAGAAGCCAGAGGTTCGGATTTACCGATTTGCTGATTTACTTGCTCTCCAAAGCTGGTTTGGTAGACCACCAGTTTCTCCGTGTACACTTGGCGGAGAGACGGATGATCGTAGCTGACGATGAACATTGAATAAAAAACAATAAAGCGATCGATCGATTAGTTGACACCAATAGTTTTGTACCTATAAAGTATATTGAGAAGATTCCAGCAGGTCGCGAGTGTTCGAGTCTTCCAGTTTTAATATCGTCGGCTTCGAGGCATAATAAGTTCCCGCTTGCAAATAACTTCGGTCAGCTGATCTCTTATTATTTTCGACTGCAGCAGCGGTAATTATCTAATGCGAAATAAATCAAACTCCAATGAATAGGTGTAGGTAAAAAAAAAAGGAGAAACGAAAATGAAACGGGCGTAAGAAATTCATGAACTATAATTTTAACACGCGATGAATCGTATTGAAAGAAAAAAAGTAAATCTTTTTTCAATTTTTACGACCTCATATTTTTTCGTTTCATTCAGTTGATTATTCATTTTTTCACGAATCGATCAAACAGGGATTATTTTTATGTACATCGTTTTTAATTTTACCGCAAAACCATAGAGAGTTGTATCAAAGGAGAGCGGAGAATGCGGCGGACGCAGGCAAATATTATTCGTGTATTCCATTTTGCGGGTTACGTTTTTTAATCTGTAAAAAATCACGAACCGATTTATCCTTGTTTGAAAAAAAAAAGAAGAGATATATACAAAGAAAAAGTAATCAGTGGTATGATCGAGCTAAATATACATCCGGCTAATGGATATTCCATTTTTGTTGCGTTGTATCATTGTTTATCCTTTTCTCTGAAAATTAGCGGTCATTGGAAGGGTTTCCAAAACGGTAGAGACACGAGAGCAGCGGTAATGGGGATGGAGAAACCGAAACAAATGAAGTTCATTTCCCTTTTCCCCGAAGCTCTTCTCATCGTCGTTTCGCAACTCGGAGAAATTAACCTTTCTCTCCTGCTAGGATCTCTTCGAAATTTAATGAAAGCGAAATAAGAGCTCCCGTTTCTATCTCTCTTTGTTCACCGCCGCGATCTCTTTTTCCGAAATTCATTAGCATTCATTTTTTTTCTCCAAACATTCAATTCTAGCTGGAACTTAAATACGAATTCCATTATGAATAATCCGTTAAAATCTTTTTCGAAATTCATTTACAGTCGGTAAGCCGATGACCCAATAAGTAACTTAATATGATCCATAGTAACTACAACTGTGAGAAATTTGTGGGAATTTCTGCAAGCGACGTCAAAGAGTTTGACGTGTGGAAGGAATGGAATTATCGCTTCTGCAGAGTGGGCGATCGATAATTGTAGTAAATATTTGTTCGGAGGGGAAACTATATGAGCGGCGGATTTACGATTACCTAACATCCGTGAAAGGGTAAAATTCGTTATAATAGGATGCGGCAGATCACGTCGATCGTTCGGAAAATGATCATGTCAGGAAATTAGATCCTCGGTTACCTCCGCGGCGGTAACACTCGATTGCAGCCGTTAAGTGCGATTTCGAGGAAACCCCCATCCCCCTGCTGTCGAGCAATTCGCGTTACATGACCTATACAACCTCCTCCGAGGGGGAAAAAGCTGCGGGTTGTTTTTTAGGGTGAGAAACACGAGGGGCGGGAGACGGTAGGTTGTTGTTGGTTATTTATAGCAAGTTACCGAAGTTACAAACTTTTGTCAAATGATAATTTAAACTTGGTAATTATGAAGAAGTCCGCATCGCATGAGAATGTCTCTTGGGTTTTGCTGTACTATACGTATACGTACGTACGTACAGACGGAGAAAGAGAAAATATTATACCCATCTAAATTTTACCGTATAATCTGCAGGGAATTATGAGAAACGAGAGGCCTAAATTTTAAAGAACCTATAGTGGAAATATTTTTTCTCCGCTATCTAGTTTTTGCTTGAACATTTTTTATTTTTCTTTTCTCATCCTCCTATTTGTCTTTTGCTAAAAAATCTGAAAAAATTGTTATATTTCTCTCTACGGATTTGTAATAGTCGAGAGAAAAAAGAAAAAACACAAAAAAAAAAGAGAACGAAAGTAGGGCGAGAATAAATAAGGTATTACGTGATTACGTCTGTTTTTTCCCTATCGTCAATTTTCCAAAGTGATACACAATACGAATGATATAAGTATAATAATAATACGAGAATGGAATTGTTACAACGATAATAATTGTTCGTGCCGAGTAAAGTTAAAAGTTTCCTCGAATTGAAACCCGCGAGAAAGATGGGAAGAGTAGGAAGAATAATGTGAAGTCAGTTCGTTAAGAGGCTCCTTATTATAGCTTGTACATATATTCATGTATACCTATATACATGGGTATGTATAGTATATATCGATAGATATTATGTAATACAATGTCGTTGGAAACAAGAACAACATTCACACAGCTGCTGCACAGCTTATCTGTAAACTTTCAACGCGCAGACTGAAGAGAAACTCCGAGAGAAAAATCATTTCGTTCCTTATATTTTTTTTTCTCTTTTTTTCTGTTTATATATCTTTATTTTCAATTACCTACTTCTTTTTCAATTAACAGCCTCGAAATATTTTCTGTATCTATATAGACTCAAGTATTCGCCTAATTATAAAATCTCAACGATTTCATATCGCTACTCGTTACGATCTCATAATTCGGATAATTCGAATTGTGATGTATGTATAATTTTATTCGTCACAAATAATTTCTTCGGTTATCCAAAAGAAAACAAATTGTACGATAAAATTTGGCACTTTATGGCAAACTTTTTTTTGAACAACTTTTTTTTTTAAATTTATTTTTACTTTATATCCTCATCTTTTTTTTGCAACCCTCTTTTTGTTACACACGCACTCTTATATATAATACCTTTTAAGACAAAGAGCTGGGGGCTCGCGCGCGCGTTTTGTAGGAAACAGTTTTCGTACTAACCCCAAACTTTTATTCATTTACCAAAAGGGTGGGGGTGGGGGTGGGGAGAGTAAAGATAAAAATGAAATAATATATGAGAAGGAAAATTGTAAAAGCGAAAAAATCGAGAAAAAATAAAACTTGAGGAACCAAAATGAAGAAGACGATGGAACAAAGCTTTCAATTGTTCTATAATAAAACAATGCGGTTTGCAGGTAGCAAAAAAAAGAAAGAAAAAGAACGTCCAATTATTATTACGATAATTCGAATTGATGAAATTTTAATGCATAACATCTTATTTTTTGATTATTATTTTGAATTTCTATTGATTCTTGTGCGAAATTAGGCTGTGAATAAAACCAACGGAGATGTCTGAATTTTTCTGCTCCGAAACGTGAAAAATTCGCTCCTACTCGATCATTTCGACAGATGGATCAATTTAGCTTTCAGATTCGGATTCCTGAGCTCGAAATACATAAGAGTACATCGAAATACGTCGAAAGAAAAAAAAAGTTGATTCGGATTTTTGCTATACTTTGGAGCCATTAGCAAAAATCAACATTTTCATTTCACAGTATTTTTATATATTGTGATCAATTCCCATGAAAGCCAAAGTATCGAGAAAACGAAGTGCAGCCCGTGCGATTCTATAGCATATCTATGATAAAAAATAGAATACGCATCTAAATCTCCCGTGGGTTCGGTACTCGTGATAAAGGATTATCGCATGTTTCGCGTTTCGTTATCGAAACCATATATCGACTTTCTCTTCATTTTTTCTCTCTTCGTTTCTTTTCTTTTCACCCTCTCGCCGCGCCCGGCACCCTATAAAATAACCAGCGATAATCAATTATTATACGAAAAATGCGAAGGGGGGGAAAATGGACACATTTTGTTTTGTACAAAAAAGATTTATATACGTTACGTGCTATACGAGGGCAAACAAAAGAGGAAAAAAATGGATAAAAAGTAGCAAACACGTGTTTTCACCAAAGAAAGAAAAAAGAAAGAAACAAATATAATAAATATATCGCAGTGCAGTCCCGTGGTAGAATTGACTTTGTTATATAATGTTGTTTTTTTCTCTCTTGAAGAAAAGATTCGTTCCGTTCGGAAAAAAAAATGAATGTTCATTATTTTTGTATAAAGTTAGGTAATTTGATTACCGTAGCGTTTTATTACGGATCTCGGAATTTTGACACTCGGTTGGTTCCGTTGAGATTGAGATTTGAGCTTGTGCTTCGGCTTTAGATTGTTGAGTCTTAGGGGGAAGACGAGCCACCCCGAGGCTGCTGATGGTTGAAACGAAGGTGGAGGTGGAGGTGGAGGTGGGGGTGGAAATTCAGATGGGGGTGGCGGCGTAACGATCGTCTGAGGTACCTTCCCTAATTACCCTGAGTAAACAGCTAATTAAATCCATTCCGGTATTCCGCTATTTAACACCTTGAAATTTTGCGGTAGGCGCAGACCCTTCGGGAGTAAATTTTACATACGTGAGGTATGTAGTACATAATGTACCCGTTAATACGTATAATATATATTCTATAACGACGTATATATTAAATTTTCGACAGAAATTTTTGTACAAGTATAAATTCAGCTCGTGTTTTCTCAGGGCGCCCCCCCATCTTTTGTTGGAAATAAAATGTGAAGGAAGAAAACATGGCGGATCGCGAAATCGTACAGGTGGTAAAAAATTTTCCTGGAGAATCCGAAGCTCTGTACGATGACGAATCGACGTGGAAAGTCCCATGTGTATAAATATACATTATAAGTTGGGAGTCTCGGTTATTTCAGAGAAGCCCCCGTCGGAGAAGGTCATATTATAGAAGGTTTCGCTTACCACGTATAGGGGGTGTGTGGAGCGTGGGTTTAGGGTTGGAAAGCGAATACATTAGACGTACAATAAGGCCGAACAAAACCTTCGCATCCAAAGTATACGCGCCCGCGTGTGTGAGAAATTTTCTACATAGGTATATTAGAAGGTATACCAAAAAGGAGGAAAAAACCACAGGAAAACCAAGGGAACAGGGAAAAGGGAAGAGAAAGGAAAAGGGCGTCAGAGTCCTTTCATATTCTGGAAATATAAACAATGTCCATGCGATATACAACGGGTGACTATTTTTGCTGACATCGAGTACGGATGTAAAATTCCTTTTTCCTTTTTTCTCCAGTCTGATACAATATCTACTTTGTCAGATCGTCGTCGTGATGTCCCACCTAATTGTGTAATGGGGTGCATTTGTATAAACGAAGGCGTAAATAGCGTTTGAAAAATAAAAGCCACCCCTTGTGCAGAGAATCACTCTTCGGTAAATCGCTATCACGCCTCCTTCTTGGCTCTTCTTTTTTACCTTTTTTTTCTCTCCCTTTTTTCCCCGTTCCGTTCCGTTTCGTTCTCGCGAGTTGCTTATTTTGTCGGGCTAGCGCTGGTTAGGCTTTGAAAAGTCACCCACTATAAGAAGATTAGAGTATTATTATAGTACATATAGGGTAGGAGGTACGTTATAAGTATAGTAGTCGCTCTAGTCGCCCTCGTCTGCTTGCCACTATAATACATCATACAATAAACCAACCTGTCAGACAGATATAGACCGCGTCTTTCTCTCTCTCCACCCCTCCACCCCTCTCGCTTTCTCTCTCGCTTTCGTGGTCAATTTCGCCGGTTCAAATCTATAGCGTACTATAGCCGGCGCAGTCTAACATAAGATTATTAACTCTGACGTAGAAAATACTCTTATTTGAGTCATAATCTAAAAACGTGTCGGGTAGATACGATGAGAAATTTTCCTCGATATTTTTCTCTCTTTCTTCTCCCCTCCGACTTTTTCCCCATCCATACCTTCTTCTTCTATATTTCGGCGGGTAAAAAGCTGTGCGAAATATTCAACGTACGTGCGGACGATGAATACAATTTTTTTTCCATCTTCTTCAATATTCGACATCCCCCCCTTCCCCCAAGTTTCGCAACAACGTTTATAAACGACATAAAAATAACGACGACAAAATCAACTGTGCACGTCGAAAGCTTCCGATCCCATATACTCGAAAAACTAAATCTTGTCACTCGAGAGACGAGAAGAAGAAAAAACGAATAAGTGCAGATGAGCGAATCGAGGCGTATTTATTTTTTTTCTAATCGATCTGCTCGATTCTATTTGAATTTATAATTTAGATCGATGAGGATCACGGTTAGCCAAGGGTTGTTCTAATTTGTAATAAATCGAATCGAATATAGCAGAGCCACTGCTTTTGCTCTAGGGTGCCCAGAGTATACGAGGTAAGGTAGCTAACTTCACGGGGCGTATACCTATGTATACCTATTACATAGTCCTGGCTTATTATATCCATGTCGCGTTTCGTTCGCATAAATTTCAAGTTATAATTCTAGGTATAATTATATAAGGGTAGATTAGCATTTCAATCGGAATATACTGACGTTGAATTTCGGCGTTTTTTCCCCCCGTCCTTTTCTTATTTCCCGTTTCTTTACGATGTGATCGTGCGCTACTTCGCACCAACAATCTAAAATTATCCGAATCAAATAAAATAACATCATTTTGCATGTCCTAGAAATTACAGGGCGGAAAAAATACCCAGAATCGTCTAAAACGTGGTATTCAGTTTTGATAAAGCTGATAACGTTGAGGGTAAATCTCAGCTCGAAATCGGAAGTGGCACTAGCACAGTTTGTACTTTTGTAGAAAAAATTCTGCTATAATACGTGTAGCTTTGTTCCGAAGTGGTGGTATTTTCCCGTCCTTTTCACATTAATTATATCGCCCAACTCCGCCTCAGCTGCAGCAGCTCCATTTTCCTTCCATCGTAACGAACAAATGACGCTTTTATTTCTCGAATTTTTTTCTCACTCGTTCTTGTTTTTTTTTATTCTTTTATTTTTGTATTTTATTCCGTTTCGGGGGGTACCTATACTATGTTATTTCCAGTATCGTTCCATTCCATCGGTATGACATTTCCCATACGTATACAAACACAGCTATATAGTTCATCCCTTGTATACGTACCTGTGCGTTATCCTCCATATAGTTTTCCTTCATTTTATCCGCCATACGAATTGTTTTCTTCCATTTCGTCCGCTGCCTTTCTTGTTTTGTCTCCAACGTTCGCTCTTGTTATTATTTACTCTCGGATTCTTGGTCCGCTCTTCATTTGTCTTATATCCTAGTTAATTACATCCCCCCTCCTCCCCTCCCCCCCCTCCACCCCTTCCATAATCTATATCGCTCGTCTATTTCTCCTCCAGTCTGCAGCTTTGTTGGTATTTCTTCCATTTTTCCTCCGACTCTCTCCTCGTTATTTTTCGTATCGTACACAGAAAGAAGAAGAAATATACCACAGCTAGCGTATGTTTTTTAGTTTTCTTTCAAATATTTTCTTGCCCTCTCGAGCAATTTAATATCGACACCGACGTTCCGCACCGCGCGCGCCCTTAGAAAAATTCCACACTTATACAACCCGCCTTCGTCAATCGGATATCGTATAATATTATATATAATATATATATATATCTGATTTCAAAACTGCCATAGCCCATCAAAATCACCGACCCCTTTTAACCCTTTTATACCTCCAACCCCATGATATTGTTTCAAACTTTATTCCCCGTCTTCTTTCTCTCTCCTTCTCATTATTTTTTTTTTACCACCTCCGGCTCTTTTTTTCCCCCCACGCGATAGGGTTGAAAAGTTTTTCCTCTTTATTTCTTCTCGTTTTTTTTTTGACTCGTACTTATTTATTTTTTTTAATTTTTAATCCGAACGGATCTAACGACGAAACGAGGTGAAAAGAGATGAATAAAAAATGGGAATCCCTTTTTTTATCGGAATTTGAAAAGGGGAAAAAAAAAAACAATAGAACTCGCTTTGCCATCTGAAGAAACTGAAATCGAAGAGAAACAGGGATGAAACAGTTAAAGTCTGTTAGTCGCTTATTCGTAAATCGCATCTATGCAGTGCAGGTCTGTCACGTGACGGGACAATAACGAATGGTGAAGTAGAGGAAACAAGAAATTACCATATTATTCTATAACATTTATTTCACTTTATTTGCATACGTGTATGTATATTTGATATCCATGTATGTTTCTTTGTCATTTTCTTCATGTTGCACGTTGGATTTCTATATACCTATGATACACGTATATCGGATGACCTCGTCATATTATATATTTTTATATGTATAATATGTACATTGAATATTTACTTATTGATAGGTATATGCCATGTACAGGTACATTTACTAATAATACTCGTATTTCATATATAGCTATATTATGTACAATTATCTTAATATCTTGTTCTCATGTACAGAGTGGTATACGTTCGTTCTTTTTATTCGTAATTGTCACGCTCCCTATTTTTATTACTTTGTTCTCTTATTTATGTATTTTTTATTCTCTCTTCTTTTTTTTTTTATCGTTTTAATTAAGCGTACTTGTCTCCCCGTTCCCGCGAGCGCGATCGCTTTATTTTATTTTTTTTTTTCATTTTTCTTCAACTTTTGTTTCGGCTATAAACGTTACGATTGTAATTAATATTATATCATGATTCTTTTTGGGTTTTTTTTTTTCTAATATTCTAATTACATACCTACAGGTACACGTAGGTATTCGTTTTCTCTTGTCTCTGCGCTAAACATGATTACCTAATTTATACACACTTCCGTACATAACAATTATATATGTACATCTTCACACGGTATAAATATAACAATAGATCAGCGAATGAGGATTCTTTTTTTTTTCAGTGATACGGAAACGTGGAATTCGGATTTTTGAACAAAACACATACGTACAGTAAATAGCGAAACTTAATTATTTAAGTACGATCGTGATTAATAATAATAAAAATATTATCACCTCCGTTATTGTCCGCACAAAATACAAGTCGATCGCGTCGTCTGTAATTAATTGGATTCGATTATCTTCTCGCTATTTTTTTGCATCCGAAGTTTCGAGCGAAATTCATCGCAGTTTTGTAATCGTTTTTTCTCTCTCTCTCGGTTTCCACTCCACACATACGATCTCGTTTATTATTCATTATTTTTTTACAGATTAAATATTTATGTAACAATGTCGTATACCTCGTTGAATTTTCCGACCGGTATATAACGGATACATTAACACTGTTCGGGGGTGATTGCACGTCACATTGTTTTCCACGGAATAATTAAGGGAGTGGGGAAATTTTCTACGTGTATACGTTGGTGTACGCATAGGTTGCTGAAAGCCAATTTCTATACACAACTAGGGGTTGGTACGAGTGGTTTATCCAACGGTAGCAGAAACAGCAGCGGCGTTATAGCTTTTTGAATTTATATCCATGTTGAGTGCGGATGTATTCCTCTCTACCGGAGTTTCTTTGAAGTTATATCTACTAATATACTATACATAGTATGTTTTACTTTATATATCACACATTATAGGTATATATGTATTACGTTCTATAAGTATAATAGCTGCTGGATTGTGCTGACGCCCCAGCGCTTGTTATCTTTGCATTAAAACCAGCCATTCAAATCTAGAAGGTAACTCAACTGAAACACCGCTCTCTCTTTTTCTCTCATTGCGACCAAAGAAACATTGGCAAAGAAAAATGAAGAACTGAATTTCAAAATACTCCAATTTACATCATCGTTTCAACGTAGAAAATGCCATAGAGTCGTGTAACGTACTCAACTTTTTCCCACAATTACGTATCCTATCTTCACACCCGTGTCTACTTTTTCATTCATATTTGCAACTCTCTTGTTTTAACGTTTTTGTTCCGGATTTATTTATTTCATTAATTTATTTTAGCACCGCAAGATTCGTTTAAAATGTACAAACTTCCCTCGTCCCTGTCTTTTTTTGCTCTTCTTTTTTTCATTCTGTATACAATAACTGTAATGACATTTACAATTATCACGTAGTACACGATTCTATTTGCGTCCGTGTACGGTATATTTATACCCACAATAGCAAATGAGCAAAAGAAAAGAAAAGAAAAGAAGAGGAAAAAAGTGAAAATTGAATTGTAAATTGCATTATTGAAGGGAACTCTAATCACATGGGCAAAGGGAAGAAAGGGGAGGAAGAAGAAAGAAAGAAAAAATTAGCTGGCGGTGGCAAAGCGGAAAGACTCGCGTGTTTCGCATATTAAATTTAATAATATACCGCGAATAAAGGACCGCAATGATTTTCATTGCAAATTAAATGAGAATAGCATAGCGAAAAAGAAGGGAAAAACTCTGAACTAATTATCGCCCGTACATCCGTCAGCTATTTTCTTAGACATATTTTTTTTTAATCGGAGAATAGTGGAAACGTGCAGCGTGGTGATAAAAGTAATCCTTTATGTCGAACTTTTTCTTTCATCCCTTAATCTTAATTTACCCTAAATTCTTTCTCTTACACAGAACGACATAGATTATATTTCGCTGATGTAACGAAATTCCAAAAATTATCTGTTCCTTTGATTTGTTTATTTAATTTACTGATTTTTTTCTTGTAAAAAACGAGTGAACGTAACAGAATCTCGTAGTAAATACGTGTACTTAATTTATTGAATTGTCACAATTTGTTGAAGGAATGAAAAAATATCCGTACCAATAAGTTGAGAAAGAAAATCTGCAATTGCAGCAATATCAATATTATAGTAGCAAACGAACTATAAACAACGTAAACATCCTTTCGTCCATGTAATAATATTTATTTATGACGCCTGTACACATATTTACACCCACGACTATAAAATCACCGAGCGGTACAGTACGCCGTGAATTTAAAGAGAAAAAACTACGAATATAGCCGTCGACGTAACAATGGTATTTAAGTAAGTAAGAATTGAACGCGTTGGAGCATTTTACTATGCTTTATGTATCCTTTTCTTTTTTTTGCCGCTGTGTTCTTCCCACTGCAAACGTTCTTCTATATATTGCTCTTTCTCCGCAGCTTTCTAGTGCACAATTTAAACGCCCATTGTAGGTTTTAGTATTGTACCATCTACCACTACACCGTAACAACCACCACCTCCACCACCACCACCTCTACCACCAGGACCATCAACTCTCGGTGCTGCACACTTGCAGGATTTATTATACATCTTATAGCGTTCCACGACGCGGACGTCACATTATTTTACAACGGGGTCGGTCGTGCCCGTTAAATTTCAAAAGCTAAGGGTGCAAACCGCTGCTGCTTTCCTTTATTTTATTTCTTTGTCCTTTTTTCTCGTAATTTTCTTTCTGTTTTTTTTTTTTTTTTTTTTTTTTTTTTTTTTTTGTTACCCACATTGTTTTCGGTACCTCGCGGTTCGAACTGACAAAGCATTTCGATCACACTACACTACTTTGCGATGCTCGAGTGATCGTAATTACGAACATCATTGTCTGGTTGATGACGATAACGATAGTGGCAATAACAATAATGACAGTCATAAAACGTTATCGCACCTTAATTTATCCTCTCTTGATAATTTAGTTAGTTTATTTCTCTTTCTCTTTTACACTCCCGATCAAACTTCTCGAAGAACCAAAAAACTTCATGCCAACATGAAAAAAGATGGAAAAACGAAAAAGAAAAGTGGCGAAAGGTTAAACTGTGCTTTCAGCGGCGTCCCTGATGCTGGTCTTAGGTCGTCGCTTCGGCAAAGCCTATCTGGCTGGTCTCCAAGTTTGGTTCCTGTACCGACACAGTAATACCTTTTTAAAGGCCTGTCTGAAGACCTTGTTAAAAATGGTGTAAAATATCGGGTTGACCATCGAGCTGGCGTAGCCCAACCACGTGACCAAGTCGAATATTTTATGATTTATCTGCTTCTCGCAGTCCGGACATACCGCCGGTACCAAGTTCAATACAAAAAATGGCGCCCAAAGAATAACGAAGGTGAAAAAAACGACGCCCAATACCTTCGTCGCCTTCTGCTCCAAACGAATGATCCTACCGTGTCGTGAACTGTTTCTCGAAACAACGCTGCTCGTTCTCGAATGGTGGGTTCTTACCGGACCGGCGTACCTCCACAGGCACGGCGATGATGTGTTGGTGTTTTTTGCCGCTATATTTGCCGCGGCGCCATTGTTGTGAGCACGCATTGTTGCTGCCCTTCTCAATGGCGTTGCACATCGCGGTGGCGCTAGCAATGTTTTTGTACTACCCATGCTCGAGCCTCTTCTGCCGCTGCGCCACGTTACCACCGATCCGCTAACGTCGAAGTTTTTTACTTCCTGAATACGACCGGACCTCCCCAGTAGACCCATGTCATGATTCTTCCCAATTGGTTTCAAAGTGTCGCTAGAAACTATTATAACTTCTGTCGAAGGACGTGGCATCGATACTTTTTCAGACGATTCGCCGAAGTAAGGACATGTGCACGGTGGCGGGAGTGGCAGGGACGGTTCACCCTCTGCTCTTTTTTCTTGAACGGACGACGACGATGAACGGGCGTTCATTTTGACATTCGCCATTTTATCGTGTGCTCGATGCGCTGTAGTGTTCGCCGATCGATGCGGGCTTTCGAAGGTGTTCGAAGGCCTTCGAGACCTCGGCGAAAGGGCCGTAGATGATGACCTTGCGAATGACAATTCTTCGTGGAAACTTGCCGCTCTTTTGCGGACCAGTTCGTCGCCCGTGTTGTTCATTCGGCTGAGGTGAGCTTCGTTGTACGTCGATGCTCTCCGACGCTGCTGACGCCATGACAGTGGCGGACTGGATCTTTCTTCCGATCCCATCACCAGACTAGATGCGCTGCTCGTCAGACTCGCGTCGAACCTTTTGGCAAATTTTGAACAGGATTAGAGATAGATTCG
Source organism: Athalia cordata (assembly GCA_963932425.1). Classification (NCBI taxonomy): domain Eukaryota; kingdom Metazoa; phylum Arthropoda; class Insecta; order Hymenoptera; family Athaliidae; genus Athalia; species Athalia cordata. The sequence goes on from OZ010625.1 coordinate 64,973,402, forward strand.
GTGTTTGTTCCTTTTCGTTTTCTACAGTACAGGCCATTATTACTCTTGGTAAAGCTGGAATGTCGAAAGAAGAGAAGAAAATTAAGAATCAAGGGTACGAAGAGCTCTTTCCCAGTCGATGGGTTTGTCTATCTCAAGTTTCACATCACCCTTGAGCCTTTGGTCAATAAAATACCTCAGCCGAACATCAAGAGTCTAGTATCCAATATGGTCACATAATCAAACACTAAAGCCTCTCTTTCAATTCACCATTTCGCTCGTAGGTCGGTGTCGAGAAAAATAAAAGAAGATTCTATCTCCGATTTCATCGGCACTCGAGGGTGATATTTGCTGACCTTAGTGATGAGGCGACGTAAGATAATAAAATTTTCTTTTTCGCCGGTCGTATGAAAAGAAGAAAGAAAAAAAAAAGACAGTAAATATCCGATAACCGGCTAATCGTTGAGTCGGTGGAGGTTTTCGATTCATTTTTTTTTGTTCATCATTTTATATTTATGTTTCCATTCGTTCGAGATTAAAAGGTGGAGCGATTTCGGAATATCTTTCCTGTAGGGTACATTGAATCCTCATTACGAGCTATATACCCTTACCTCTTTATTCGTGCGCACATTTCGAACGTTGCGAGGTTTTCGGAGGGGAAAAAAATGAGAGGCTAAACCGATTCTAAAGATATCACGAAGAGGAAAGGAGGAGAGATCTTTTCGAAAAATGGAAGGGAGAGACAAAGAATAAAAAGAAAATGAATTTACGAAAAAAAAAAAAACAATCTACATTACGATAAATCTTCCTTCTTTTCCTCTTTCTATAGCTACTGCACTTGACAACGAAGACTTATACTCGCGTAAATCATTCCTTATTTCTCATACCTATATTAACACTCGAGAATTTGATGAGTATACAGGTCTCCTCGGAGAAAGATATAGGTATACGCTTCGTGTTTCGGGCTGAAAATTGGATGAAAAATAATCGCGACGATGATGGTGAAAAGTGGTCGCATGCGAGGAGGAAGAAGAACACCTTTATAAGGAGGAAACTTAAAGCTCGACGAGCAAATTCATCGACACCGAGCACCACCTCAATCGAGCGTATCGTTCCAAAGTGAAACTATAGAGAATGTGTCGCTCGAAATTGGAGCTCATTTAAAAATTCAACCGACACCCGAAAGGGGAAAGGGGAAAGGGAGAGCGGTGATGGTGTTAAATGTACGCCCGAAATGACCTTCGACTATCTACGAATGTTTACCTCGTGTCCACAACAATATATCGTGCGAATTTCGAAGCGTTGCGGCTGTTCGGACAGCGTGGCTAGTTAAATCGGGTACATGGAACGGTATATCTACCCTAGGCGAACACGGTACCTCAAACTTAGATGCATAAAATCGATGTGTAAATAAACGAACAACCCCTGAAGCGGAGGTAATCAAATAACCTCTTGCCGGCTAGCTATTTTTGAGAAAAACCGAATGAAAAAAAAGTTTCACCCTACCGGCTTAAAATTCACGAGATGTAAACGGTGTGCAACGGCATGCAATATAGCTGCAAAAAAAAAAAAAGAAAAACCGTTTGCTTTAATTGTTATTTTTCTCTACTTTGTTTCAGTTTTTTTTCCTTACTTCGCAAACGGTGATGAATAACTCGTGAAACTTTTTGTGCCAGATTCATACTTGAGAAAAAAAAAAAAACAAGCGAGAACAAAAGAAGGAAAACACTCGGAACAGAAGCTTCTTTTTTTCGTGCGACCTTTATTCAGGCGTTACGAACTTTCTTTGCATTTTTAATCTTGATCGTCTGTTTATCCCGCGGGAGATTTTCAGTTTTTCTGTATAAAAAAAAAAAGAAAAAGAAAAAAAGCTTAAATCTGAGGGGGAAAAGAACTTGGATTTTTCTTCATTTTTTTTCTTCAATGTCCTTGCAGACCGATGACGAAAATTTAGTTGACGAGATAAAATATATTCGTCGCTATTTTTTTATTTCTTTTTTTTTTTTAACGAATAAAACGGTAAACCGGCGAAAGGTATTGCGAAAGTTGGTCGAGAGGGGGTAAGACTGAGGAGTAATATGGAAGAAAGGAGAACGAGGAAAGTCCTGAGAAAAGTAAAGAGAAAGCTCAGAAACTCATAACAGTTTTACCTGAAAAGGGAGAATTACTCACGACTTTCCGCAGAGGTTAAAATTTCCCCTAGGGTATTACTAGGTTCTGGATCTCGCACTGTTTATTATAATCCCGGAATGAGTTCTCCAACTTTATACCCTATACTCGGAAGCCACTAGCTTCATGTACTCAGATTCCTATGTACAAATTAGAAATTGCGAATGTTCCGAAAGTTTATTTTAAAACCTGACCCGGAGAAAGGGATGAAAATGTGTGTTATATTCAGGAACCTCCGATTTCGTTCGAACTTAATTGACCCGGATACAGAAAAAAAATGGAAGAATTTTATTTTTGTTATTCTTACTCCGAAAAGATGTTTGCTCATCGCGATAATATTGCAATATTTGGTCAGGAGAAACATGAAAGAAAAAGTTGAGTTTCAATTAAATTCCCTTGTCTGTTAATTAACTACGGTTAATAAGTTTTTGAGTAAACTCTGTGCGCGTAGATATTATATATTACACACATACCAACACATATAATATGTGTAGGTACTTGAATTTTCAATACGACGTACATCACCTACGTACGCTTAGGTTACGCGAAATCTGCAGACTGTATGAGATTTATACACCAAAGTAGAGGAGTTTCGACCCAAATCCTAAACCTAAACCTACCTAAACTTCGCCTAATCCTTCCAAATCCTACCAAGACACGATCAGGATCACCGTAAGGGCTGTACTCCTGCAAACATTTTAGTGCATTATAATTATTTGCTGACTAGTCTTCCGCCGATAACGGATAATTTGAATCACTTTTTTCCCGCTTTAAATGCTATTATTCGAAATGGAAATAATGGAAGTTTTTTCTTTTTTTTTGCCTCTCCATATTCACCTAGCCTATAATCATGCCTACGTAGCGTTGAAAATAAATTGCACCGGGGTTTCTCTTGATTTGTCTTTGGCAGATTCTTTTCCACTTTTTTTTCTTTTTCGTACTCCGAACGAAATAATTACTCGACGAGTCAAGATTTATAGAGGGTAATTTTGGCTGGGCGGGAGAGGAATTACCGATGCTGTAAGTCGAGATGAAATAAGATATATAAGATGAGCTGAGATAAACGGAGACGACGTTTAAACCACAATATTATTACCTATTCAAAACCTCGAGGTTCCTCTCACGTTGAGACTTTTAACGATTAAAAGATTCCTCTTGCTCAAGGTCACCCATTCCCTTTTCTCCCTAGTCCCATCCCTTCGTTACTCTTACCCTCTGTATTTTCATTATCATTGCGACTGTCATTCTTTCCTTTTCACGTTCTTTTTTTTGTTTCTTCGAATTTTTTTGCCCACCTGGCACGTTGAGGAGAGAGATAATGTTAATCAAAATGCCATTACTCCACCCAGGGACGCCCAATTATCATTAACCCTTCGAAAATAAACACGGAGAAGCTGAAAATCTCCGCATAGAATATTCAGAGTTGAAAAATTCATCGCACGATCAGGAGTAAAAAAATCTCTTACAGAATTCGAAATATTCTGAAAATAAGGTACACCTCGTGAAAAAAATAACTGAAAGTTAAACCCACGTGTGACGTATCTCACCCATTTCTGAAGCTGCACCGATGCATGGAATGATGATGATGATGATGATGTTGTTGTTGTTGTTGTTGTTGTTGTTGTTGTTGTTGTAATTGATGGCCGGTTGATTTAGTGGTAACGATAGAGGGTGTGTTTTGAGTGGGATTTGTCATTCCCTCAAGCCCCCTAGAAAGCTTTAGCATTTCGGCACCGAAGGCGTGTAACGCCGACATGGCAGAAGGGGGTGGTTCGCTTTCCGGAAGCCATAGTTCGTGTGTGTCGAGGGTCGTAAGCTCTGTGTCTGTCGAAGCGCCGGAAGTATGCTGGGGAGTTCCTGCGCATCCCATTCCGCCGCTGCCTCCTCCCCCACCTCCTCCTCTGCCGCGTATTCCACTTCCGCCGCTGCCGCTACCACCTTCTCCCTTGTTCATCAGCAATCGTCTCCACGTGCACCTTCTCTCAAGGCCTGTGACGACATAAACAGAAACGATCACAAAAGAATATGAAAATTTTCGTTCGAATCTTTTCAGCTAGGTCTGGGGAGGATTACGTAACGCCTTTGATTCTAGTGAAGCTTCGACTCGTTTTGATTCGTTTCAAGTTTCTCGTTCTCCTAGTTTTCATACGTGTTCATGTTAATGTTATTGTTTTTGGGTTTGTTGTACTCAATTCTTGGCGTATGCTTTTGCTGCGCAGCTTTTGCGGCATTCCGATGTGGTGTCTGTCTGTGTTTTTGTGTGTATACCGTGCTTTGTGAATTTGTGTAGAAAAGTAATCGGTATTCCATAGAGGACGCCGCGTCGACCCCGACTCGATCCTTTTCACTCTTCTCCTCTTTCTCTTTCTCTTCTTCCATTCCAGCGGCAATCTATTTCCTGCACGAAATTCAATGCATCATTCGCTTAGATTGAAATTTCGGACACAAGGTTATATATTTTTGTACAGGCGTTTGCGTTCGAACTATTCTATTTCTCGTTTAATATTCTCGGTACTTCCAAAGTTTCGGATACCCGATCCACGACCTTCTACACCGGCAATGAAAAATCCCCGCAAATGCAGATAATGACGACGATGATTATTATTCACTCGCGGAAGTACACCTCGCGTGGGTGGTAAAGGTCGGGGAAGATTAATGAATTAATACTCAAGCGAACGGTGGGCATATTTTGCTGTAGGTGAGCCAAAATTCAGGCCGGGGTTCTGCAGCGTGGCTTTCGTATACCTACCCAACGCCCTAACTAATACCGCACGATCTACCACCTGCAACAACGGCAGCCCATCTTACCTACACGACAACAACAAAACTAACCCACCTAATTGAGATTAATTGACTACGTCAAGTTATATTAACATCTGCAGAAATCTGCGGGGGAGGCTCGCGGGTATTTCGAAAGGGTTAACTTCCAACTACCGAAACCCCCTCTTCCGACTCGCCGGTTCAGTGATATCGTATAGGTATAGCTATCGACTTTCCAGAACGTAGATTCGTGTATAACGGTCTTTTGGTTTTGCGGTTTGTTGAGGAATTTTAGACGGATAACGACTGAGAATGTACGTAGATCCGGACCCTGATTTTTGTAACGAACGACTCGAGAAATCGAGTGATGGAAATATTTTACTCGACAAGCGATTGGTACGGATCTTTACGACGGGGTCGGATCTACGAACTTTCCTCCGTCAAGGTTAGTGTACAGCTGACTATGAGATATACACTAACCTCCTACAGGTGTGCCCTGAGGCCCACCTAACCACCCTGAAGACCAACCTGCTCCGCCTCCAATGTTCTGACGTTGTTCCGCCAGCAGACGAACCGTGAGAGCGTATGTTAGAAGCATCACTCCCAGTGGGATGTAGAAAGATACTATACTCCCGATTAGCTTGTAGAGAGGGTCAGGAATCTGGCAGGAACCGTTCACCAGTACCGAATTGTCATCCTGAAACAAAAGATGGATAGCATCGAGCGATTAGAAATTCGTTTTTTCTTTTTTCCTATGGAATTCCGATACCATGCATTCGAATTCGGTCAACCCTCGTCTCGAGAACTTTCACGACACTTTCTATCATTCTTTTCTTCACATTAATTTATCCAACCGAGGACGTTGTAACGTGCCCGAGAATTAATTCCCAGCTCCTTTATATCGACGCACTGATTTCAATGAGCTTCAATTTTTCATTTCCAGAACCCCCGAGCAATGTCCGAGCGTAGTTTCTTTGTTGGCTGAGAGTTACAACCCTCACGTTCGTTACGGAGCAGCAATGGCTTTGGGAATAGCTTGTGCAGGTACCGGACTGAAGGAGGCTATCGCTCTTCTAGACCCAATGACCAATGACCCGGTCAATTTCGTACGACAAGGGGCTTTGATAGCGTCCGCTATGATTCTGATACAGCAGACCGAGGCTACTTGCCCAAGAGTCAAGGATTTCCGTGCTCTTTACGCTAAGGTTGTCGTCGACAAACACGAAGACGTGATGGCCAAATTCGGCGCCATTCTCGCCCAAGGAATAATCGATGCGGGTAAATGAAAATTAATCAACGAAGAAAAAGTAATCATTTTTCAAATCGTTGAATTTCTCGGATTTTCAGGTGGTCGTAACGTGACCGTTTCCCTTCAATCCAGAACCGGTCATACGAATATGTTGGCCGTAGTCGGTGCTTTGGTATTCACTCAATACTGGTACTGGTTCCCCTTGGCTCATTGTTTGGCGCTCGCTTTCACGCCGACTTGCCTAATAGCTCTTAATGCGCAATTAAAAATGCCGAAGCTCGAAATACGATCCAACGCACGACCGAGTGTCTACGCTTATCCGGCACCGCTTGAAGAAAAGAAAAGGGAAGAAAGAGAAAAAGTTACTACGGCTGTACTCAGCATTGCCGCGAGGGCCAGACGTCGCGAATCCGAGAGACGAGCGAGGGATTCGCATGAAAAAATGGAAGTGGTAAGTTATACGCCATTTTCTTCTCTACTTTTAGTTTTCCCGACTACTAGTTTCTACCTTGTTGTTCATTTGGATCAACTCTGACATTGATTTGCGGCAATGCGAATTCGGTGGCACATTCCCGATGACGTCACTCAAAGGTCTCTGAAAGCTCAAATTCATGTGAAGTAGATTATCAGCGACGTGATTCAAAAATTACGGACCATCCCCGGAAGACGATCGAAACGACAACGATATCATATCATGAATTTTACATTCTCTGCAGGATCCTTCGACTTCCGAAACGGTAGCCGCTCCGAAACAATTGGTGGAAGTGAAAGAGGAGAAGAAGAAGACGGATAAAGAGGATAAGAAGAGCGCCGCCGTTGCTGCCGGTAGCAGTAAGCAGGATCCAGATGCGGAGAAAGTCACCGGTGACAAGGAAAAGGAAACCGACAAAGACAAAGAGAAGGAGAAGGAAAAGAAGGAGCCGGAACCTACGTTCGAGATCCTTCAAAACCCAGCACGAATTCTTAGACAACAATTGAAATTGATTTCTTTGGTTTCCGGAAGCCAGTACGCTCCGGTAAAGGACGTTGGAATAGGTGGTATCGTTATGGTCAAACACATAAAGACTGACGCCGAAGAGGAACTCGTCGAACCTGTTGCTGGTAAGTTTTATCGCCATTTTCCTATTCGTATAAAAAAATTTTTGCCTCGCATCAGGCTTCTATATTCCACGAGAAGAACGATATCAGTATAAAAAAGTTCAGACCGTCAGCGTCTTATTCAATGTTCTCTGCGTTTAGCTTTCGGTCCCAAACCGGACGAAGAGAAGGAAGCTGAAGCTCCGGAGCCGTTCGAATATACCGAAGATTGAAAGAAAAATTCAACAGAATGAAGAACTAACGATGAATAAGAGTAAATAAAAGATAGCAAAACGTTAAATTTGGTCGATGATAAACAAAATAATTTCTGACATGCAGGTTTTTAATTCCCGAAAAAATCCTTTACGGAATAATCATCCCGTTCACTTCTTTTGGTTTTCTATCGCATCGAAATTCATCATCCGAATAAATTTTCTCGCTGCATAATTTTCATCAAATCGAAACCATCGCGTCGACCAACGTATATACCAATAAATATAAACTAATTTTTGTGTATCCGAGTATAAAATGCACTCGTATGTAATCGTATCAATTTCAATGAATAATATACTAATGATAATAAATATCGATATAGAAACATTGTCGCTTCTCCTGAATCTTTATCTCCAGATTATCACTATCCTCGTTCCAAAAGACAAAACCCATTTGTTTCTGTACTTTTACTTGAATTTCATCATAGCCGTTGTTTTTAGAATCACAAGTTTCTACGACGAAGAAAGAGAAATAATTAAATATCGCAGGTAAGTTCTAACTATATTATCGAAAATTCAACATTGATTTACATTATACGTAAGGAAATAGATGCATCAATTTTGGGTATAATTCACGGTCTGAATAGTTATTACTATCCCGCGTAGATGATGGGTATATTGTGTGTGCGCGTATACTTATAATAGTTGTATAGATTTGCTAACACTGAATTTAACGACAACAATGGGCAGCGTTCCGAAACTGACCTAACCCAACCTTTGTGTAACACCGTCTACCTACTATGTATGTATATTAGGATATGTATGGTGTATAGCGCATATATATATACGCCTATGTACACACCTTATATACCACATGGGTTATATCCGTTGAAACAAGTCAAGCGTTGCAGGGTTTAAACTGCACACATCAATTATTATTGCGGTCTATTTCTATGCACGCGACCGTTGTGTTTCGTTATATACACGTATACCTTGCTATGTATATCATACCAGGTATATAACGGATGTACGCTACGTACATATATACTGCATAATTCGTCGCTTATTCAATACCATTGCGTTGGAATAACAATAATTTTTGATTGTCGCAACATTTTGCATTTCTATTTTACATTTTTTCATTCAATTTTTAAAAAAACATTCATTTCATCACGCGTGTAATAATCATTATTTCTAGTATTAAAATAAATCTGCAGATACTACTACGAATGGGTGCTATAATGCTATATATTATAGGGTCTGCAGAACCTGGTCGATTTGACATGCATGGAATGCCTCGCAAATGTTGTACATATAGGTATATACATAGGTATACGATATGCACGCGCATATTCGCGTAGAATTATTACCACCGCGGAGCTTCCTTTATACGCAAAATGAAATTCAAAAAAGGTTAGTAAAAACGAGTAGAGAATTAAAATGTGCCTGGTTAAATAGAAAAAAGAAGAGAAGCAAATTAAGAATGTCGATGGCGACGTCCTGTATAGGATGAAAGATATAGCAACCAACTGTGTACAGGAAGTGAAGGTTTGCTATAAAATATACCGCTACTTATATTTTATCGGTGTCCCGAGGGATGTAAGAACGAAACTGTGGGAGGACGAAGACGATGACGTTATACTATACAGGTAAGTTATACATATACCATCTCCGTATCGCCGCGCGTCTTGTCCGACTTTCTACCATTGGGCGGTTGGCTGCCTGGCTCTCTACTGCCTTAATCACGTTTTCTTGAAGCAACTCTTCAATTCCGATAATTAAAAATTCTAACCTTTGATGCAAGCCGCGCGAGCCCGAGAGAGAAGAAGGAGCCGGAAAGAGGGAGAGAGAGAGAGAGAGATGATTCTTGACGTGGAAAACGCCCAGGGTGGCAGAAAAGGGAAAGATCGAGGGAGAGGTTGACGGAATTGAGTTTCTTTTAACGGACTTTGAACTTAAAATTGCAATTTCTTTACACCTACATTACGCAGGTACCATTATATCCTATATATATATAGCTATCTATTATTTTTTTCATCGCCTCCTCCTTTATTTTTCATTTCTATATAAGGATATCTATATCTCTACGTTATAGAATATAATTTGATTCCTTTGAACATTCGATGATGTTTCATATTTTTTTCTTTTTAACTTCAGTCATGCAGCTGAATTTTTCTTCAAGAATTCCCATCGCTATAGATCGTTTTCCGCGGATAACCTGCGGTACACTACCGTACGTTGCATTTATTCATTTTTAATTCGTTCGTCCCCAGCTGTACGAATACAATAGAATTTTCCATCTATACCACGGAATAAAAATTACATATATAACACTTGCGGTATACGCTGAATTGCGAAATCACTGAAAAATAGAAAAGGAGGAGAAAACCCACCGAATATAAGAACGAAAAAAAAATGAGACGAAAACTGAATTTTACACAGATGTGCCGTTACGGCGCTACACGTAGCCATTTTGTCGGGTCCATATATAATGGCGGAGAAACATCGTTATCGCGGTCCCTGGGGCAATTAGGAAACTGTCCTCCAGTCGCCATCATATTATATATATTAATAATACATATAGATATTATACACAGATGCCTCGGCTACTGTAGAAGAGGTGAATTATTGTGAGAATTTTTTTTCTTTCATAATATAGCAATGCCACCTATACTTATGTCGCGTTCACCAAAATGGCGGCGATCGATCTCTATTTTTCTCCCTGATATATAGTCTTTTTGCCGGCCCAGGTGTCGAATTCACGCCTTTCCGAATTCGAATCAAGTTACATTTGTATACTTATCTTTATCATGTAATAAAATATTGCGCATGACATACCTTCGAGTACATGAGACTCAACGGAAGACTCATAGCGATGCTAAGTAGCCATACGAATATAATTTTCAATATAACGCGTCTCTTCGTTTTATTCCTTCCAAATTTCATCGGATATCGAAGGCTCAGGTATCGGTCGACGGATATCGTACAGAGATGCATTATGCTGGCTGTACAAAGTAGGACGTCGAAACAGATCCATACCAAACAGTAGACTGCCGGTAGCGGAAAGTAACCTGAAATGAGAAAGAAAAGATCAAAATAAATACAAAAGAAATTTATCACCCCATCAAAGTTACACCATCAAACAATATTCTGATAATAATCATGATTTGCATATAGAACACGTGATATAAGGATCTTTTTCTTTTTTTTGCCTTTTGTTATCGAGTCTTTTCCGCGTTATATGTTGGCGATAACGGTTGTCTCGTATCTTAATTGACAAAAAAAAAAGAAAGAAAAAAACCACAATGTGAATGCAAATTTCAAAATGGCGACAACACGTGCGGCATACCGTTGGTGGTATAATTTATCTATACACCTATAAGGTGTACCCGTATATCTGCATACGTAGAATGAAGAACCGAAAGCTTTTAAAATGCAAATTGTTTGACCGAACATCAATCACTGCAGAGTATAGTGCAGAGGTGGAGAACATATACCGACGACGCTTTCGTCCGGTCTATTGTCTCAGTTGTAAATAGGTAATCATTTTACACCCCTTCCCTCGATCCTTTCGTTTTCAAACATCACACGACGAAATTTTAGATAGATTGATACACAGCTCGTCTCCTGCATCCTTTTATTCACCTGTTTTTTCTACCGTCGAATCTGCGAGCGCGGACAAAGCATAAAGCCAAAAATCCTGTGACTGCAGCAGGAACGGCGCTTGCAGCAGCGAATACAATAAAATAGAAATAACAAGGGAAAGGCCGGCGAGGATATCGCGTCGCGTGTCGCTGCCGCGGTGCGTGGTCGGAGTTTAAAGTTTTGCGTGATGTATTCGGAAGGATAAGGGCGAAGGGGCGAAGGGGCGAAGGGGCGGTGGATGGTACGCCGGAGAGCGAGAGAGCGAGAGAGGAATGCAGGGAAGAGAGGAGAGGGTTAATTTGCTGCGGTGTTTAAATTAAGAGAGAAAGTGTGCGTGACACAAGTTCGGACTATATACTTTTCAGGGGGTGGATGGGAAGGGGTTATCCGTGAAAGTGACGGGATCTACTTAATTACCTTTTTCCTCGACTTTAAATTACGTACAAGTTGAAACCACCGGCACTGCTATACTTGTGTATGTACATTGTACTACGTACGAATTATATACAGGACCCCAGATATTAATATAGCCATTATATAATGTAACTATATCTCTAACGAGCAGAAACTAATTTTAAATTTCGAAGCTTTTTTAATTCGGGAATTCCATTCTCGTGGTGTCTTTTTTTTCTTGCTTTTGATATGAGCTCGAACGTATCATATGAATAATAAAATTATTTCATAACTTCAAAATTAGACACCCTTTATATATCAACGCGTAATTCTTATTTGTTGAAAAAAAAGATAAATAGAAAAAGAACGTATACTTATGTAGGTATTCATGTATCACACGGATAATCTCATCACGCGATCCGATTTGACCAAAAAAAAAGAAACAGCAAAATATCATACGACATTACTGCAGTGTTATAACTAGGTATAATTTGTTTTTGGAAGCTTTTCGTTTGGGGAATTAAAAATTTATTTTTTTTCAATCAGATTTCTTGATTTCAAAGAATAGATAAACATTAATTATTGCAAGAACGTATAGGTATAATTTGTGACGCAACGAATATGATCAAACCGTAAAGAGAAAAAAAAAGGTGAAAGAAACACTTCGACAAAACACATTATGTGCGAAGGTGTGGAAGAGCGAAGAGCTTTTGGTAAATGGGGCATCGGATAGATTTGACACGAGTAACGAGAAAAGCAAAAGAATTAAAAATGAACATGGACATGAACATGAACATGAAAGAAGAAAGAAAGAAAGAAAAAAAAAAAAAAGCAACGTAGCCTTGACGTAGAATTGAAAGCCAACGTACAGTTCGTTGGGTATAATAGAATGCCTATAGAATACATAGAATCAGCGAGAAAGCGAGCGCGCGTTTCTCGATTAAAACTCACGATAGATACCCACCGTATTTCCTATGGTATACATATACGCGCGTGGATGAGGAATAGGGCGAAATCGAGAGGGAAATTCATCGCTTTTTCCTTCCTTATTCTCGCTCCGTACGTTTTTTACTTCTCTTTTTTTTTTTTATTTTTCATCCATTTTATCCATTTCACTTGACTCTCAAACTCGGAGCACACGCTATAGGTATGTGTGCGTCGAGTACAAAGATCTCGACGTCCCTGCACGTCATTTTCTATCCTATGTGGAGATCTTTTCATAGATCGTCGTTCGAATTTTATTTTTTTTCTTTCCCCATCCGTTTCTCTCCCTTTCATAAAAGATAAGAGATATTAAGAGAGAGAAAAAATCCAAAGAATTATCACCCGCGCATGTTCAATATCCGTGCGAGTTAATCGAATTTCTTCAATTTCTTAGAGCGTTTTTCGAAAATGAATCGTCGCGAAACTTTATTCAAATTTCATCTGGCAATTAAAATGGAATGAAAAATAGAAAATAAAAAAATTCGATTCTCGGAATCACGAAACCAAACGAAGTCGCAGAAATAGAAGGAGGAGGAGGAGGAGGAGGGGAGGAGAGAAAAACTTTACGGTTAATTAAGTAGTTTCCGTCAACTTCGAGGAATCAATAAGGAGAAAATGAAACAAAAAACTCGTCGCGAAGTATGATACAAAAAAAAGAGAAAGAGAAAAAAAACCTACTCTCCGTCGATCGAGCTATCGGTTGCCGAAGCTACAGCTCCGGTATCGTCGAGGATCAAGATTGGTCAAAAGTTTCGGGATGAGGCGATGAAGCGGCATTGATTGTCACTGATAGTGGCTATAGGGATTAGGAGAAGAAAGTGGAGTAGGAAAAAAAAAAAGGAAGAACCTCGCGGGCAGGATACGTATGGGGAGAAAGAGGTAAAAACTGGTTGAAAATCTGGAGCCGTAGATACTTTGGTGGTATAAGCGGTGGGGAAGTATACCGAATAAGCTTGGGGTTCCATCAGCTGCGCGCGGGGAATTAATTAGCTTAGGTTCATTCGCGGGAAAAACGATCGATTGTCTCCCTTACCTCCCCTTCATACCCACCACCTCCACCACCTCCATCACTCTTTCCCTCGCCTCGCTACCGTCAACTTCAGAGAGCTTGCGAAATGTTCTCGAACTCGCGCGGGACACGCTCGCGTAACCGTGTCGAGATTCCCTCTATAATCCATTATTTCACCCCTTTTTGCTACCTGTAATGCCTCGCACAGATCAGGTTGGGTCGCCTCGCGTTTAAACAAATGCGCGGTCACGGCTGACTCGATACGTTGCACTTCGTGGGCATGTAGAGAATGGCATATTTTCGATCGTTTTCGAAAGACCGACGGCTCTCTGGTTCCAGTCCTCGATGTAGTTGGTAAGTGAGGATGTAATCTCATTTGCAGTGACAACTATTAGCTGGAAGCTTCAGGTTTAGAGGAAGTATATAACGGAATTAAGCCACGTGGACGCGAGACGTTAGTCGACAGTCAACTCGGATAGAGCTTTGTGTGATATGAAGCGAAACTGTCGCGTTTCCCCGACAACTCGAAGACCAGCGAAATGTCGGGTCGTCCGCCCCACGCGGATCGAAAGACTCCGCTGCGGGAATTGCGGTCGGTTTTCTCGACGCGTTGACGAGGGTCCGTACGGAACGCAAACACGTCTACGAAACCACCTGAGATATCCACCTTTCACACACGAGACCCACCCTATATTCTACCACTACGACTACGCCTATAAATATACATCGGACATTTCATGCCGGATCGTTTAGCCCACGAGAATCGCGGTGTGAATCTGAACGTTTTATAATTCTACATAAGTATCTATAATAATAAAACTTACGTTTTTAGCGAGCAAAGTTACGAAGATCAGCCCTAGAGTTAAAAGTTTACTTTTCAACAGATCGGCACATTCTGACGTCAAGAGAATAACTCTCGCGCCATATTTTTGACGGACGTTTGGATTTCACAGATTTTTCATAACTTCGCGAAAGAATTCTTTTTGCCAACTTATTTTTCATCGAATCGACAGCTTTTTAAACCTGACTCAGAAATAATTACACTTTGAGTCCGATCGGCTCAGTTATTTTTGAGTTCCTTATGAAAATCATATTAATTTTTAATCTTATATTCGTCTCGGATCAGCAACGAGTTTTCATCGATTCCATTTTCAACCGACAAACCCGATCCGATCTGACTTGAATAATTTCATGAAATTTTGACACGAGGAATATTGAAAATCAAACGTCAAATTGATCGGATCGCGGTATGAATTTGGAAAATTGGAAAAGTCAACGATCGTATCTTTTCCGATAGAAATTTCCTGAGGGATCATCGTTCGGACTATGACCGTTCGATTCATCGCGATCGCGAAAAATCCCACGGGAACCACCTGATGCGTCTCCCACGAAATTGAATTTTACTTTTCGTCCTGTTTTTTCTTTTTCTTTTTCTTTTACTTTGACAATATGTTTTATCGGAAAATAAGCTTACGATTAGATATACAAGGTATTAAATAGTTGCCGAATCACCGGCAGTTGACTCGCTTTGATT
Source organism: Athalia cordata (assembly GCA_963932425.1). Lineage (NCBI taxonomy): Eukaryota > Metazoa > Arthropoda > Insecta > Hymenoptera > Athaliidae > Athalia > Athalia cordata. Next base: position 64,988,413 of record OZ010625.1, read on the forward strand.
AAATAATCCATTTCCTATCTGTCCATTATTGGCTTATTATCGTTCATATCGTTGTTGTCGTTATTATTTAAAGGAAATCAATTCCACGTGTATACGTGCCTCCGTCCACGTAGAACAGTCTCCCTATACTCATATCGACGCTGACGACCTGTTGATTAAATACATAACATAAATACACACGTCATAGGGGAATTTTAGAGGAAATTTTCACGTCAACTTGACACCTGTCAATCGACTTTTTCTATCTCGATATTATTTTTGTCTTTAATTTCGTAATAATCGAGTAATTCTTGGCTCTTGATTTTCGAACACGATATTTTCTTCGTCGTTTCAAATGCTTGCGTCAAAGTTCTGTGCATATTATCACAGTTGCCAGCGACTATAATTTACGCGATCAAACAAACGACGGATGGAAAAAAAGATGAAATAAAAAAATGTTTAATACTACCGTTCGGAAATACGTCTAGCTCGTCACTTACAATTAGTTTTATCTGCAAATAACCGGATAAAAGTATTCGTATAAGAAAACTTCCCAAGGAATTATATTGACAAAAGAAAAGTAAAGAAAAGAAATAACAAACGTTGGTTTCTTTTTTTAACGACGTCATTGTATAATAATAATAATAATGATAATAATAATAATAATGATAATAATAATAATAATGATAATAATAATAATAATGATAATAATAATAATAATGATCACATGAAATCTAACGTGCTGTGGAGATTCGATTTTTCTTAAATTTCTATAAAAACTCGATGAATAATATAATATCATCGCATCTACACCTGCGATTGCATTTCGTTGGTCGTTTCTTGCCAAAACCTTAATTAAAAACTTTCCAACCAAATTATAGCGTAGGATATAAAAAAACATGTATAAATAAATTTAAAAAGAAGCCTGCAGCGTAGATGCGGATTATCGATCGAAAAAAGTAAATTTGGTACGTATGGGTGGTGTGGTCGTTCGATACATATTTTTGCGCGTCTGTATTTAGGGTGACTCGGTCGTGACGTGGGGTTAAAACTTTTTTCAAACTCGAATTTATCAACGGGCACCGTTCAAGGAAAGCCGATAATACGATATACGGCATCTGACTGACGTACGCATGCCATACTTTACGTATATTGTTTCTTTTTACTTTTACTTTTACTTTTTCTTGTCTTTCTTTTCTTGGTTCTTTTTTTTTCACGACTTCTCTTCTCACTACTTTCTCAAAGCCACACCTTTCTCGATTCTGTCGCTACTGGTTTTTTCTTCACCCCTATTTTCATCAAGATCTCATGGTGTTCCAAAGATTTAACGAGGACTCGACAGGATTCCGTGTATAGTATAATTGCACTTTACAGGGTTTCGTAAAATTCCATGGGACTTGGGGCAGCGCGGATAATTGACCCCTCGCTCTCGGTGTGTGTCGTATTATGGTCGTATAGTAAATTAATCAGCGGTAGTCATTTGAAAGGGTTGATTTATATAATAATTACTCAGAGGGGGTGGGGCATTGTGTGTGTCGTCGTCGTAATCGCCATATACCGATTTCATTGAAAATGGTGTGTGATTTTGCGCGGTCTAGATCTGAATATAGCAAAAGCGCGTTAGTTATGTGTACATATTGAAGGGTGTTGAGAAGGTGGAGGAAGAAATTATATACCTTGCGCGCACTAGATTACCACCCTCGAACGTATAAACAATGAGGGTTCCTGATATACGAGAGGGAGCTAATAGGACGGTATAGGTATGTATGTAACAAGTCTTTTATGTAGACCCATATTATATAAGGGGTGACTAATTTTCAGATTAACCACCGTAAAAGAAATCGGTGTGAGTCAATTCGACAAACGTATCAGGGGTGGAGAGCCTGGATAACATAACCTGCGGAGAAAATGGCGACGCTGTCGAAAGAACGAAACGAGTCAAGTTTGATTCCGTTGGTTCAAATTTGGAAATTGATTTGCCAACCTGCGGGGGAATCTTCGGCGAAGATCTGCTTCGTGTCGATCGATGAAAGTTCCGAAATCGTTGGTAACGATTCGGAGTTTGAAAGATCGCAAATTTGTGGGAATTCCGAACCACCCGGTATAAGAAAGTCACGTGTATGATTCAGGGCGATGTGTAGGAAGGAGAGCAGAAACGGCACCGGCAGAAGGGACCAACGGATTTCAGTTTGTCGAAGGGGACGATGGGGAAAAGGAGGAAGAGCCGGGGGTGAGAATCGGGATGAGGAGTAGAAAGAGAAGAGCGGAACGCTAACTTTGAGAAGGAGGTACTTACGTCCCCGTACGTTCTACCCGCTACTAACCCACCTACCTACCTCTTGAGATGGAAGTTTTACACCAAACTAAGATAACTAATTCACGCACTTCCTCCAGACACCGCGCGAACACCGTAAAATATTATTATTACAATAATAATTAAAATAATAACTCTGAATTTAAATAGCCTGCGTTATATGGGGATAATTATTCCTCTCGATGATCCGTACAAGTCGTGTCCATAAGATATTCAAATTAATATCTTTCCGTCGAGCCTATTTCGTCTTTTTACTATTCCATGCTACATATCGGTGTTCGTGCTCATTTTTCGAAGGATAACGTAATCCATACGATGTATAAATCTTCAGCGGGCGCAAGCTTAACTTTCCTCACATCTCGATTCTCCTTTCCCCCCTTTCCCATTAACCGTTTGAGGTTTATTTTACATTTTATTTTTTTTTTCGTCCTAGTTTTGGTACGTTTTTTTCCCTCATATCGCATTTATCGCGCGCCTTTTTTCGTTTGGAAAAATAAGATTCACCCAACGCTACGGTGTAAGGATATGTTTAAGGTGAACGGCAGCTTATACAGTCCTTTGAACGGCCTTCCAAAGCTGCAGGTTTACCAGCAAGTGGCAAAGGAGGAGGAAAAGGAGAAGGAGGGGGTTCGGCTTCGGGATCATCTGACTTAGCACGTTTCTACGACCTCACGTTATACAAGGAACGCCCGCCGGTCGCGCTGGATATTTTCTCTCACTCTTTTCCCCAAAGCTTCGTCTCGTGTTTCGAACAGTTTTGCTACATACCTATACATGCTACATGCAAGTCCTACGTACGGGGTGTGCCGTTACACGTTCGGTAACATATTTCGAAAATGATTCGTCGCTTCCAAAAAATACTTTAGATCTGACTCGGAGAGTTTCGAGGGGGATGCCAAACGGTGCCGCTTTCCAGGACTTTGAATGGCGATCTTCTCCGCGAGTGTAAAAAATGGAGATGGTCGAATTGATCGTTCGAAATGGGACACCCGTTGTACACGGGTATATACAGACAGAGCACAGAAGCTTCGTCTGTACTTTGCGGCGATAAGACACGCGGCAGTCAAGTAAATGGATGTGGTAAAGTTTCGGAGCGTTATTGCCATCGCGCGGGGTAGACGCGACTGATGTCCCGGGATCTCCGTGCCTTCCTCATCCCGCAGGATTCGCACTCCGCGTCCCTCGTTCTCCACACTCTTCCGTTACACCGATAAGGATTGGACAAAAAAAAAGAAAAGAAAAAGAAGAAATAAATAATTCATCCGTACGGTAAACACCGCTTTAACGACCCCATTATTTGAATTTTATACTCCCTCGATGAAGAAACCAAAGGACGCGAAGAAAAAAAAGAAAAAGAAAATCTTACTCTCACCGTTTCCACCGACTTCGGAGTGTTACGGTATTTCGTTCGTTTTCTCTATCTCCTTTTTCCCCCGACTTTTTTACTTCACATTGCCCCTTTTTTCCCGCTGATTTTTGACAGGGATTTCAGGTGACCCTGGGTGACGGCAACATTTTGAGAGATGAAATTTTCCAAGAGAAGAGGCGGCGGAAAGGTGAAGGGAGGAGGGTGCGATCGATCCGACGTGGTCCGGCAACGAGAGAAAATGAGAGGAAAATAGATGAAAAAAGAAGAATCCTGAGGACAAGTTCATCGCGACTGATGGAAATAGAACTAGAGATATTGCCCGTGGTATTATAGGATAACCCACTCTAGCTAAGTGTGTACCTACTTACAGGTATGATACCTAACGTCTAAGTGTTACGACTCGTACACAAGGTGAAGAGAATTCAATAGGAGTCACGCGTTTTTATCGGAAATCGAACGATTTCCACGATTCTAAAGAATATCCTCACTCGTATGTGGAATAAATTTTTTATCGTTCGAACGCCGCCTACATTTGCAATGTATCATACGAGAAAAATATAATTATGACGTATCCGCATAGTTGAAGATAATTATTTTGTTCCTACGAGTAATTTCCGTAGACGATAATCTTAATTCAATGATAATTATGAGGAATTATGAGGAAGGAAAACAAGAAAACAAGAGTTCCAGTTTCGAGGAAGAAGAAATTTGTCGAGAAATTGACCGACGTCTTCCCTTTTGGAACACCCTGTACATCTATCCGGGTATATAAATAGCTGTATACGCGATATAATTCCTCTTGGGAATTATATTACCTCATCAGAAGCACCCCCGTCCTTTAGCTTCAGCTTCAACTCGAGCTTCACCTTTTCTTTTTATATACTTACACTCCTCCAGCATTTCCATTGCCGTTCCCGTTCCCGTTCCCGTTTTAACACTCACCCGGCCCCCATATCGGCAACAGCTGGGCTACTTTGCCGGTTGAATGTTCTCCATATTTGCATAATGAACTAAATGTAGCTGCCTCGCTACCTATGTACAGATGTTTTTATTATTCAACACAGGTTTTCCAGATTCACGAAAACTTTGAACGGCATTTACGCGATTCTCCGCGAGATTAATCGTGACGGGTCAACAAAACCTAGGAATATTCAAGTTGGTATAACGACGTCTCTTTTTACTCCGCTACATGCGAGCGTGACGAGGATAATATTCGTCGTCTTGAAATTACGAAATGCGCAACCATCGCTATCATTAGTTTTGAGTCTTGGACTTTTTCTTTTGATTCCTCAAAAATCCGAATCTGCAAGCTAAATTGATCTATCCATTAAAATGATCGAGTCATCGCCAATATTTCGTTCTGACAATGAGAGGGTGAAAAATAGAAATATCTTGATCGATTTTATACGTAGTTTAATTTATTCGACAAAATACTAATAATTTCATGATATATATCAAACAATCAAGCCATCATGAGCTTTTTTGTTTTCCAATTATCATGAAAGTTCACCACGTCGGAACCCGGACCAAGTTAGTTGACAAATTTGAATTCTCAGGTTCGAAATATATACGAAGTGTGCGAGGCGGTAAGTTTCCTTTCAAAAACTCCAGTGGATATTTTCGCCGCCGACTCTATTTTTTCTTTTTTTTTTTTATTCCGTTCTTTTTGTTGGAAAAAAAAGGTTCTACAACGAGCGCTGGCTGCCAATAAATTACCGATTGTGAGAGCGACGTAATTTCCCTTTCGCTGATTTCAAGACTAACTTCAATTCCCACCCCTTCTTTTCGAATAATAACCTCGGCGAGTACCTTGTTCACCTCAGCATCGATCCCAGCTGCGAACTTTCAGCTTTATATCTAAACGATTTTATTCATTTATCATCGTCCTTATTATTATTATTCTTCTTATTATATTCTTCTGTTAATTAACGAATTTCCATACGAACTACACAACATAATATGTGCACGTGATTATTTATCAATTAATATTATTCATCGAAGAAGCGCGGCAAGAGTATCTCAAGTATTTTCTATACGCATGTAATGTACAACTTTGAAATTCGTCGGGTTAAAATTATATACGAAGTCCAAGTCGAAGGCGAAGAAGCGTAAGAAAGACGACGTGCCGATACAAACTTGAAGATCAAACAAACCGCAATGCAAACAAAAATTCTGAAATGCTTTTTCTCGTAGTATATTAAAAAATCACAAACTCTAAACAGTCTCTTGCATTTTTTTTACAAGATATTCCAACGTATGAGTAACGGCAAAACAATTATTCGAATGCTCTTCGTCGCACCATTAAAATTATTTGCATCGTTTATTCTTCGATCGCGTACGCGATGATTAAGAAAAAACGAGAGAATTGAAAGAAAATGTAAAAAAACAAGTATAGGTATGTCTAGCCATTGAAAAGTTTCATCCCTGCGCGCTCAGAAAAGGATATCAAGGGAATAGAGAGAGAGAAAAAAAGGAATGCATACAGAGTGAGTGAGAATGAAGGATTTCGGATTTCGCATCCATTTCTGGGTTTTGGAAATAAGTAAGCAGCTGGAATTCGTAACTGAATAAGTAATTGCAATACTCCGAGACCCGTCCGTCGTGCTATATCTAAGGCAACCTAATCTAACCTTAGCTAACTTCTCTCTTACCTACGCCCAACCACTCATCTCCCCCTTTTGAGCTGCTTTTTGGTGTAAACAGAATTATTTTAATCACATGCGTCATGTATAATGCATAAAGATCATAGTCGGGTGGAAATCCCGCTCCGGGAATAAAAACTTTGCTCATACACGCCGCTGTATAATACACTCGACAAAACTAATCGATCACGCCAAATTAGACGAATAATTTTGATCGAATGCTCTTAGAATTAGCGAAAAACAAAAACGAGTCAATGTCAAAACAATGGACGTCGTGTGAAGATTTCGTCGACAATTTCCTCTTCTGCTCTTTTTATCGAAGCGCCACTGATTTGAATAACTTGAATATAAAAGAAAAACAGGTTTCATGTACACCCGGTTAGGTTGATTCTGGATCGCTTCGCGGCCAAGCTCGTTTGGACAACTTTTCATAGCCGAGAAAAAAAATTGTCCAAACGTGCGCTTGGCCGCGAAGCGATCCAGAATCAAGCTAACCGGGTGTACACCTATTTCATGCACATTGGTACTTTTGTTTAACTTTTTTTTTATCGACCCCATTTTGCCGGTCATTATTTTTTTGTTTTTTTCATCATACACGTAATATATTAATATAAATTAACGTGACGACCAAACTACGTGTAAATTCTCTCCAACTATATAACGAATCGGAAACAGTGCGATAATTATTTTGCGTTTCGTAATTATGTTTGTTGTAAAAAAAAAAGAAAAAATTCTATAAGTATTTTCCATATGATTATTCATCCGACATCCGGGAAATGTGTAGTACGTACAACGTAATACGAGCGTCGGCGGCGCGCGGTGTATGAAATTTTGCAAAATTAAACGTCAACATTAGTTCACTGCACGCTCTATACACAATATCCATATTATCCGTGCGGACTATATATTTACATATTTACCTACTTATATACCTAGACGAGCATGTATATGGACGATATGTACACACGTGTTGTACGTCGGTTATCACGTCATACTCGTTCTACAATTTTCATACAATAATTTTGTTGTACATTTTCGTTCATGAATATCGCATCGCGTTATATTTATTCTTGGAATTGGGGGGGTCGAGCTACGATTACAAGTAGATATAGTATACGCTATTATTTTTTCGACGTTTCACATCAACCTTTTATACACCCTTTAATTAACTATACGAACTTCGATAAAAACATAATTATATGCCCATTCCATTCCGCAGTTGTAATTTCAGGTGGAATTATATCGGCGAGGCTTCCCCGCTAATAAACTCTTTTGTTTTACAAATTTATTCATTTTATTTATCACACAACTACGTAGAAACGACGACTCTCCACGTTTTTATAGTATAAGTTTTATTAATATACAAACCCGGTGGATTCGCGGTGTACGAGATTTCCACGAGATCGACAAGGTCGTAGTCAACATTCGCCCAATAGTTTTAGATTATTTTTTGCCGATTACCATTTTTTTCGATCATCACCGTCCGACTTCCTCATGTTATGGAATTACGGATGGATACCGAAAATCCGAAAGAACGAGGAGAATAAGACTGAAAAAAAAAGAAAAATCAAATCAAATTAAATTAAACGAGTCGAAGGAGGGAATGTGAAAAAAGAGAAGACGACGACGTCCGCCGGGTTAAAGAGATCTAAGGATAAGGATAAATAAATATGACGATTTTGCGGAGTATCGGATAATATGTAAAAGTGAAAAGAAATTTTTATCCTTCCCCTCGCTCGCCTCTCGCAATCAAATATATATATGTATATACCTATAATAGCGGGGGTGGATGTGTATAATTTATTTACGCAGTGAATATACATAGCTGTAAGCCGCGGTGGAAAAAAGAAGAAAAAAAAAATTCAAAGTGATTTCAAACCAGCTGCTCGTTTAGAACCCATCGAGGTCAAGAGACTCGGTAGAGTCTCGCGCCAAGTACATTAAAAGCGAACGGGACGACACAGAGTATATTTACTGCTACGGGAGCTCGAACGCGGAGTGGGGACTTTTATTTACACAAATATCTCCTAAATTATTAGCATTCCGGGAAATTTGGATGCACTTTTGTGATATAAATCGAGGAAGAGCTTTCATTTGAGCCTAATTTCAATTGAATCGATGGTCGGGAAGCTGAGATATGATAATTCTGCTACCCGTTTGCCGTCGTTTCGACGAATATTTTTTAAGCACCAACGTCGTCGTCATGATACCCTAACCGCTGCCAATATGAATGGGTAGAAAGGATCGTTACATTATTAGAATATATTTTTTGGACCGAACCCTGCGGAACGTGAGTTCTTATGTAGCGCCCGTAGATGGCAATAGGCAGCGACCACCATTACCGTATCCTAAGTCTATGTCTGCAGCCGTCACCGGGCGGGACGCCGTTTTTTCGAATCGCTATTCTTCCGTCCGTCATCCCGATGCTGAACGAACGTAACCAACAAATTCAAGCGCTGTGTGATCATCTTACTTTCTGGAGCTGTCATACCACCTGATTGAGACTTCTGAATCCGTTTGCTCAAATGTTATATTTGTATACTGTATTATACTCGATAGCTCCGCGGTGACAAATGAGGTTATGCCATAAATGAAGTTTCTTACTACTATTATAACGAATATACGTGAGCCTTAATATACGTATGCGATTACCAAGGATCGAAGCGTCGAAAGATTTGAAATCATTAACAATAAGTTAATCGTCGATTTAACCCAACAATGATTAAGGAAATCTGATCTATAATACGTGTTGGCGTCCCGAAAAATAAATTGTTTCATTTCACGCAGTGCGCAGACTAAAAAATTATACAGAAACGATTTTTCAGTTGTTGACAATAATTTTTGAAAAATACATATTTTTATAGAAAATTTAACGTTCAATTGTTGAAAGTATAAAAATTGAATCGTAAAATACCAATAATTAAAAGAGAAGAAATTTTTGTTCAAAAAGTAGTGAAATCCCAACAAAGCACCATCGGTGCAAAAAACATCGCCAAGTTCATTAAATTCTTCGGGGAAAAAAGATCCAAATCAATCATGGTGCCAAGTACATGTAACTTCGTATCATGCATAGGATTACTAGAGAAGACTGGAATAAATATGTAACAAACCAAATTACCAATTGGAAGAATATAAAATTGGCAAAAAAATTAAGAAAAAAAATAAAATAAAATAAGAAAATGGAGGTAGTGGGACTTGGCGGGCTTTTTACGAAAAAGAAAATACAGAATTCTTGTATGGCAATATGACATTAGCCCGCCAAGGACCACGTACTCCATTTTCTTATTTTATTTTATTTTTTTTCTTAATTTTTTTGCCAATTTTATATTCTTCCAATTGGTAATTTGGTTTGTTACATATTTATTCCAGTCTTCTCTAGTAATCCTATGCATGATACGAAGTTACATGTACTTGGCACCATGATTGATTTGGATCTTTTTTCCCCGAAGAATTTAATGAACTTGGCGATGTTTTTTGCACCGATGGTGCTTTGTAATACGTATAAATTGTATTTATACCACATGTACAAATTATATACGAAAGAAATACCCTTAGAATATTTCTATAATCGAATGGAAGAATTATAATAATTATGATAATAAATTTACGATAAGTCGAATTATATAGAACGTGATTTTTCTTTTCATTCGATATTCAATATTGCGTTACATTTTTCACTTATATACTTTTAATTACTCCAATTCGTGTTTCGTTCCGATTAATTTTGTCGAATTCCCTGCATCGATTTGGTGAAAATAAATTCGAGTTATCCTGGATATTATAGCGTTAGGATCGTATTAATGTCGTCGTCGTATACGAATATTTGGCAAGGTTTCGAAAATCGAGTGGTCAGCTTGTTATCTCTACAGAGATGGCCACTGTAACGGGTCAAGTGGTTTATGGGCTTGAACCCTAAATGGAATTCAAACATCCTCCGTAGTTTCTAGCGTGTCCCGCGGAACTCGAAACGTAATGTAATTCGATTCGAGAAATCGCTCAAGTTTTGCAGCAAATTTTCAGAAAGATCGAGACATTTTTGAATCCCTCAAAATGAGCATCGTCGAAAGTTTGTCCGATTGATAATTCGATCGGGGAACTATGGAGAAAAAGTTTTTTTTTATAGCCAAATCTACGTTTCGCTTGTTTGTTTCTTTATTTCGATTTATCTGAAATCTCGACGATCTGGTTTGATTAATTTTATTGGATCTTAGGATCGAAATCCACATGCTCGACTGAACCAGAGATTGCCTTATACGATGGTGCACAGATCTGCAATTATTCGACACGGCGTAACCTGAACAGGCGAAATTTCCATCGTATGACCGAAGTTGGTGCAAATTTACATGATCTAACACAACCTGACCAAAGCTAGAGTGCGATTCGTATTATCGCGACTCGACCGACCTTGTGCTGAGTAGATTTTTCCCGACTGGCTACGTAAGATAAATTTGCGATTTCGATCCCTCGGATGTAAATAGACGCGAACCTGCAGGTACTAGGAATGTGGTTTGGGCGTATCGATTGCACGTATGAAATAGTGTAGCATACGCTATACATATTGTATTATAGGCATAGTTCATAAATAATGTTGCGATAAGATCTGGAAGCTTACGCATCGGCGTCATCAGAAGTAGAAGTAGAAGCAGAAGCAGAAGCGGCAGCTGAGCTCTGCTATACGACGTCTCATGAATAATTCGGTAAAGTGTAAGCGGGGGAATTTTAAGTTTATGAAAATAAAAGGGAAATGGAATGTATACATAGATATAGCATATATATATATATATACCTTTGCATAAGGTATACTAGGAGCAATTGTATAACGTGAATTCGTGAAACGCGCCAACGTAGATGTAGAAAACCACGTGACCATAGCAGCCCTCGAATACCCCAATAATTCCTTCATTTATAGCCTTCGGATTCTTATGCAAAATAGATTCGTCGTACGTTACAATATTTCACATCGATAACCACTTAATAATTAATTAATCGAGTTCGCCGAATCATTCGTTATACATATATAAAGTTTTATTCGATTCTCTTCAATTCCACCTCTGGAAATTCATCACTTTTTTTCTCATTCTTTTTATCGTACGTCGATTTCTTTTTTTTCTCGTTTTTTCTTACCTCTCACCAACGGCACCGACCCTACTTATTACAGGTGTAATTCTGTGTATATTCTTGATTTGGAGGGATGAAAAACTCGTTTCACTCGTTCGAATCAACGGTCGGAGGCTCTTCGGATCAGAAGCGATTATCCCTTCTTTTTTTTTTTTTACGATTTTCTACGTACGGAATTCATACATAAAAAATGATTTACATGAGCCGTGCGCTTTTGGCCTGTACCTAATTAAAAAAAAAAAAAAAAACGATTTCAAAAAATTTTTCATTCACTTGCAACAATGATGAATAGACGTAATACGATTTGGTTAACTTTTTATACATCTGGTCAATGATAAAATAACAACAATAGCGACGTCATTATACCTTCCTTTTATTTATTTTTGCTTTTTCGTGCTTATTAGGGTAATTTAGTTTTCGAATTAATTTTAAATTTTCTACCTACCCTACCCAGCCAATTGTAGGGATATAATATTCATCTGTGGAGCAGTAAATAATCATTAAAAGCGCGATGAGGATGAAAGTTATTTGAAATTTCATCTCCCCCGTTTTACTCGTGAAATAATACGTAAACAAAATGTGTATTACAAGGTGAAAACACGTCCGATTGCGAAGAGATGGCGAGAAGAAACAAGCGAAGACGAAGAGAGAAAGAACAAAACACGATCGGAAAGCCATCCAAAGGTATAAATAATGGCAAAGAGAAGCGAGACGAAAAAAGTTCGATCAGTTATATAATAAAGAAATAAGATGAATATAAGGAGAATGGAAAAATTGGCGGCAATAATTGGCTGCACGTACGCCTATAGGTACGTCAAAGATTCGAAGTTCTCGCGTATATAAATCTAAATACAATTTTAGGGAAGAGAAACTGAATATCTGGAGAATTAGCGGGGTTTTGGAAGAGTTTATATTCTTATTTTGAGATCCTGCCCGGAGCCCCGTTTGCTTCGCTCGCCGCGTACCGGATGGTAAAATTGTATAGGCCGGACAATTAGCTGCAATTAAGCTGGTACAGCATCACCGTTTGTGTAACAACAACAAGAACAACAAGAACAAGAACGTGGGGAACAGCAACATCGGCTACCCAATTCAGCCCCTATTATGAAACCACTAACAGACCACTTATTGTTAGTTGCGCCGTTAAAAGCCAAGGTAAATTTCACCGACACTGCTGCTTCTGCACACTGCACGGATGATTTTCACGCAGGTGGAGCGAAATCAGCGCAGTCTTTGTCGGGTGAAAATTGACCGACATGGCAAATCTGGGGTGAAAATTTCTCCTCATACTAAACCTGATGCAAAGAAGTACGTTTGACCGTTTAAATATATTATATGAAAAACAATTTAAGGACAAAACCGAGAAACACTCAAATTGACGTATGTAGTTTATGATCGGAAAGCTTCACCTTCGTGTATATCCTGGAAATAAAATTCATGGTTCGAATGGATTTCCTCGACCGTCCAAGTCCGGCGAAGGTTGGGGAGAAAACGGAACGGGGGGGGGGGGGGGGGGGGGAGGGGGGGAGGCGTATACCTATAGTATAAATTTATATCAGACCTTCTGGGGTACAACCCGTAAGCAGCTGTTAGGGACTAATCTGACAGGAGACAAGCAACCTTTCGCAGGCACACGAATTTATACTGCACATATATATAGCTATGTAATATATGTATACTACGCGTTTCCATCGTTTGGAAAGAAACTTTTTTTTTCATTTATTTATTTTTCTTACGAATCTCGAGCAGACATCTTCTAAACTCGAAGGAACCGAGTTTCGAAATTGTTCATAGCTACCTGTGTCAGTGCCGAACGATAGAAATGAAACTTAAAAAATATGTTAAGAATTCTCATTTTTTTTTTTCTTCTACTTCTTTTGTTCAAAATACTGTGAATTTGAAAATGAGATATAGTGGCTGACGTCAGATTTGAAATCTGTTGTAATTTACCGTATAACAAAGAAAAAAAGAGGAGAGCTGGAATGAAATTCCCAGATATCGAGTGTCAAAGAGGACTTTCCTGGAAGGAAAAATATCGTCTGTTTTTGAAAGGGTCCAACAGTGTTAAGAAAAAAAAAAAAAAAACTGTACAAGAAAACGACGGTAAATCATAGGAGTTCCGCGTATCGAAAGCTTTTTGTCGGATGCTCTGTTTTTTTTGTTGTTCGGTCGTTGTTGTTCGATATCTCGTCAGCACTCACCTCGAACCAGAGTGAGGATCCCAAGAGGCATGACGAGTACGGCGACCATGAGATCGGTGATAGCGAGACTCATGAGGAAGTAGTTGGTCACATTCTGCAGCCTTCTCTCCCACGTGATCGCTAGGCAAACCAAAATATTTCCGGCTGCCGTTCCGACCACCAGAACGAGGGCGAGCATAGCCCACCAATTGTTCAATACGTTATCCGCATCGTCTTTATTATCCTCGATCAAGTTATCGAGAGCGGCAATCGTCGCGCGATTATTAACGTTGTTGTAATCGTCGTAAAACGACGTCGTTCCGCGTACGATTTCGGAATAATTGACGGCGGTTAATCCGCCACCTAGCAAATTATTTAACGGCGTGAAGTTGGCTCCGTAATTGTTTATTTCACTCACGTTCAAAATTTTCGACACTGCGACCCGAACTATTTCACTGTTTGAACTGTTGTTTATCGAAGATGACGACGAGGACGACGACGACGCCGATGATCTAGATGACGACGTCGACGATGACGACGCCGATGACGACGACGACGAAGACGAAGAAGACGACGACGACGATGACGAAGGCAGCCTCCCTATACTCGTATAATTTATGTCATTTATTTTTATACTCTCGTTTAATATCAATTCACCGTTAACCAAGTTCGATATACCTTCTGCACTGTAATATTCACCGTACAACAAATTCGATGTTGTATTATAGGGCGATAATATCGCGCTTATGTTATCTAGATGATGATATTTATCTAAAACCGGTGATAAGGTAGCCATATCCAAAGTATCGTCACGCGTCTTCACACAAAGTTTTCATAGCTCAACCAAAGTTCGTCATCTGAAAAATAGATAACATAGATTCGTCATTTATCGCTGCCAATGAGTTTTCTATACAAATCGTAAAGATTTTTCGAACGAAATAAGCCTTTGAAACCCTCGACTCTTAATTCGAGTCTCCGAATTCGAGCACGGTATTGAAATCACGAGATTCGAAGTGGAGGTCTACAATAATTCAAAGATTCGTTTGCATTCGCTGGAACATTTACGGTGTCTTCGAAGCGTATTTATTCGGTTTTCAACCTACCATATTCGATTGGCGTTTTTTTCAATTATCTTTTTTATCTCCCGAAACTATTTCTTGATTCAATGACCCCAGAAATCGCTGGGGTCTATTTGAGCGGCAACACAATATCGGTCGGGATATCGCGGGCAATAAAACGCAAAAGGATCCCCGTTTATAACAATTGAGGTGCTGCGGGTGGCCGCCCATCGACAATGATCGATGCAATTTAATGCAATAGGAGGCGAATGGAAGGGCCTTCGGCGGGCTGGAAGGGGAAATTATTCGGAAGAATGTTACGTATAACTATGTATAGGGCACTCGACACAACCGGCACGTACTTTCGACGAAGTTGAGAAGAGCAATGGAATGGGAATGGGAAGGGGAAAAGAAAGATCGTAAAAGGATTACGAGCGAAGAGTCCCGTGGAGCCAAAGGGACCGAGTTGCGAAGGGCCAAGGATAGGAGCTTTTTTTCTAGGGTCTATTCAAATCAATTACGAAGGTTCATTATATTAAGTAACGCTGCAACCCTCGACTTTACATTCAAGGGGAAACTAACGCTCCTATATTAATTGGCAATTGGACCGACTAGAAATGTTCTCGGAATTATCGTTCCTTCATTAGCAAAATTATATTCATCGAATGACCTCTGCACGAGCTTGATAAAAATCAGCCTCTATTTTTCGCTCGCATGCCGGTTGAAAGGATAAATTTGATTTCGGCCATCGAACTTATCAGGTATAAATATCAACGGGCAAAACTTTACCGTCGATACAAATATGAACGTACTTTTTGCACACGAATTAGCCCGCGTTCGCTTCAATTTCTGCATTATCCGCATCGACCTCAGCCTGGACAACATTCGTGCTTCAACTTCCTTTTCCCTTATATTTTCTATCTATAATATTGTATTTACAGTATCATTTTTTGTTTTTCATGTAAATGGGGGGCGAGAAATCGCGGATTTGAATTGTTGCGCGCCTGCCGCCGTTAAATCCAGCTTTCGCGCGGCGGCTTTGATCAGCTACCGGAAGCTTCCTGCAAGTTGAAATTGAACGCGGCTATAGTGACGGGCAAGAGTAGACTGAAGGCATGTTTCAAACTACTACCCGAATGCCCCGTATTCCTGAAATCTACCCCCTCCGTTGGCACTTTCCACAATTTTACCCTCCGCAACGCCCTCTTCACCTCGTGCAGAATATCGCGCGCAGGCGCTTTTCCAACCCCTAATCCTCCGTCGACCACCGGAGTTCGTATTTCGTACCCCCAGAATTTCCCAGACACCTGTGAAACACCCACGCCGGGCTTGCGGATGCCAATTCATATCAGCTGCTTTCACATTCTCACCTATAAACTTCCATAGAAATGCACTCGTTTACGTACATCAGAATTTCCATGTGGTCGTCGCAATTTGAAAAGTTCCCCCTTTCGAAATCGACTCGCACTTTTCTTCTCACGAAACTATATCGAGTCATATCATCGTACATTGACCCATAAACACTTTTTTACCAGGCAGACAAAAAAATCATTCGTTCAATCGAACAAATGTAAAATCCTTGATGAATTTGGAACTAAAAATCCCATCATAATTTACATTTTCCGCTATATTTTATCACGTGAATTCGTTGTGAAAAAAAAGAAAGAACGAAAAAAAAAGATCCATTCAAATAGACGAAAATTAATGAATCATATAGGTAGCATAATATACGCGTATATTGTACATACAAGGGGACGTCCAACGTTTATACTATATATACCTATATGTATATGTATAGTACATGGAAACGTCTGAAGCAGGAATGATTGCGATAGATTATCGGCCCTCATTTGTTAACTTCCTGTTGTAGAGCTTGGAAAGCGAACACGCGATATATCCTTTCCAGCTCTGGACCCTTCAAATTCTACCTCAGGTTAGGTTACCCAAAGTATATAGTATATAGGGTGCTAGAATAGAATAATATACGACATACCCATAAAGTTTCGATATACCTATAGCCAATACTATAGTTATACGCATTTACGCATATTTGCACGATGATCTTGTTAACGCTACTCTATCATTTTTTTTTTCTTTCTTTTCGCTCTTAGCCTGCAGCAGCTTTCAACTGCAATTTACATGGTTGTTAATTATTATAGGTAAACGTCGGAGCGAGCTGTACAGCTACTGTGATGTAATCGATTTGCGTAGACCGATGCGTACGGTGCATTCGTGATTGAAAAAATATGTAAATGCCTATAACCATATCCGTTTATTCGCCCCGAATCCGATGTGCTGCAGCGACCGAAAATCTATCAAAATCCTTTTCATTATTTTTTCTTTCGTCCTCCCCGTTCGCTTCTTTTTTATCGTACGACGCGCGAGGAGAATATGAGAAGAAGACACGGAGAATGATTTTCTGATTCTGTGACCCCAGATGTCATTGAACGCAGCCGGTACGGCGGTGAGAAAAACTCTTGATTGGAATCTGCAGTCCGATGGATGAGAAAAAGATAATAATTATCATGATGATAATAATAATATCAACATCAATAACGATAACAGCGAGAGATCAGATCAGATATCCGAAAGAGAAACGAAAGCGAAAAAAAGTCGCTCCGATCCTTTATTTTTTTTGTGCTCCCCCCCCCCCGCAACTTTCGTATCATTTTCCATCTTTTTGTTTCTCTTTTCGTTTTCCAATCGTTTTCAGAATTATATCGCCAGTCAAATCACCCACTTACGTTAAGTTATAGCGATTCATCGAGTAAATATTTGATAGAATTTGGAACGAGCAAACACGTGTGTGCGTAAGCGATGCGCAAACGATTACGCAGAGAAAGAACAAAAAAAGAGTTTGAAAATTAGAAACTTGGGGAAAGCAGGCGGGGGGTAAGGGGGGTTTATTAAATATTTATTCAATGAATACCGACAAGTGGGTGATTTTGTAAACGAAAATTTTTAAGCTGTGCAAACGTGCGGTACAAAGGATCCGAAAAAGATTGCAACAAAATAAGGAAAAAAATAATATTCTGACTACCGAAATTTGAGGGGTTGACTTGGTGTGGTGAAAAAGTAGAGATTCGTAATGTAATCGCATACGGATTTAATAAAGTGTGCGCGCAGCGAAGGGATTTTTGATTTAATTTTTTTGTTTTTTTTTTTCCAAATCTAGTCACGTCCCGTGGCGTAAAAAAGTATAGGAATAAAAAATAACAAACCAAGAAATGAACGCGGAGCGAGTAAAGAATAGGAACTTCAAAGAGCCACGTGCCTCTACTTTATATCTATACAAACCCGCATGTGTCACAGCATTGCGTCAGGCACAGGACGTCCCGGATTGGTCGCGTCTGAATAAAACCTGCGGGATTCTTTGCTCCTCGACATACCCATGATCCCGTCCGTCTTACACAGATTTTTTTTCAATTCCCCCACCGTCTAGTTTTCCATGAGCAAAAATTATCATTCCTTCAATTCTTATAGTTTTCAGTCAACCCGCGCTTGTGGGAAATTAAATGAAGTTATTCTTATTTACCGATTTCCTTATTATCTTGAATTGTTTTTTTTTTTTATTTTCCCTTCTTTTTTCTTTTATCAATCCACAACGTTGTCGCGCTGGCAACGACTCTGATAATCATTATTCGTTGATTCCCTCTTTTATCTCTTTGTAAATCACATGATGAATG
This sequence comes from Athalia cordata, assembly GCA_963932425.1. NCBI lineage: Eukaryota > Metazoa > Arthropoda > Insecta > Hymenoptera > Athaliidae > Athalia > Athalia cordata. The sequence goes on from OZ010625.1 coordinate 65,006,759, forward strand.
GATGATTAATTCTTTTTCAATCACGTTAAATCGAAAATAGAAGCTCTTTATTTTCATTTCACGGCTGATCCTGCCGCTGTGCTGCAGCTATTATACGCAGATTGATTGATATTGATAATTGGTGATTGATTGTTCCAGGTATACCGGAAATAGATTTTGCGTTTTTATTCTCATCCTCACTTCTACGTATAGGTACAACGTATAGGTACGAGTACACGGTCATATGGGTGTACACAAAAATATAGAGTAATTCTAATCTGCACAAATAACATCCAACAAACGAGATATAGATATAATAATCAAAAATTGTAATGCAATCGAAGCATTTATTTTTTCGATTCCTTTCAAAACATTGCAGCTGCCTCGATAATAAATCGAATGCACGTCACATCTGCTTTACGTTCAAACTTTTTCATTTATTCTGGATGTTCACGGTCGGCCATTTTGTTTTTTTTCTTCTCAATTATATAATACATTAAATATGGGTAGATAGAGGCATGTTGAGTGGGGTTATTATACAAAGGTCAGGTGAAAACCTTGTTATTTCTGATATACCCTCCATTCCGTTATAATTCTTGCGAGGCAACGTCGCTGCACGGGCACCAAATTATGGGGTAGGTACGTTATTTCATTAGCGACACTTATACCTATAGTATAACCTGACCGTTGTTGTTATTATTATCAACATCGTTGGTGTTATCATTATCATTATTGTTATCATCACTATACGGCGTTTAACGGAGGTACGGTGGAAGGGTAGTGGGTAACCTTGTCTCTACCAACCCTATGTAACTTAAACTAACCTAAAAGGGCCAGATACCATTAACCTTCGCTTCAAAAGGGAAAATCCCTTCGCTGCAGGTGTATCATAACGACACCGTCGAAGTATCCTGCATAACTTGGATTGAGTTAACTTCGGTGTTGCGTACATCAGTTTACCACCCCCTGCAGCTGCACCGTCACTTTTTGCTTCGAGCACAAAATGGCCCCCTTTTTTCTAACAGATGCTTTTTTTCATGGCGTTTAGTTTGTACGTCCTAGTTGATTTTTTGAGTACGTCATTGGTCATGTATATCAAAAGGTCTGTTTTTGTTTTTAATCCGTGGTGACTCGAGGAAAGAATGAAAAATGTCACAAGCTGCTGTTCGTTTCAAAATTCAATATGGCCGGTAGACGCGGAGATGTTGGGAAAAAAAATGGTCCTCATATATAGTTTTCACAATTTTGATTCGTCGAATACTTTGTTACGTAAATTTTCATTGCAGACTTCTTGCACCGTTTACGACGATCCTTAGAACCTGGAAAAACGAATAAGGTAACGACATAAATCTGCAGCTGAAGAACTCGAGGAAAAAGAGCGTAAAAAATATTCTAGAAACTTGACTTTACTCGGTGATTTTATCTGCACTTATTCCGATTGAAGGATCGATTGCTACGTCTAGTGGCGTAAATTATAGACCTCAATCTTTGAAAATTGGTGACGATTGTGGAGTAGATAAAACTCCGTCGCATCTTCTCTATATTTACTTTAATTCTACATCCCAAAATCGTCCACTCAATTCTTCCCCATTGTCCGGGACAAAAAAAAGAAAAAGAAAAGAAAAAGAAAGAAGAAGGTGATAAAAAAATTGCAGGCACAATTGATAGGGGAGGGGTGGATGGAAAAGTGACCGAAAATTTTGTCTTACCTCATTTCTTTTCTTACTCTCCTCGTTGTATGGCACAGCATGATTTCCTCAAATCCATTATTATATTTAAGTATTACATGGTGATTTATTAACTAAAATAGATACGGGATATACTTCGTATATACCCACGTGTGCAGGTATGTATTTCTATCTACATCGTATATAGGAGGTAATAAATTATCTTTCACATCACATTTCACACACGTATCGCAGAAATGTGAATTTCGTTCCAAACCCATAGAGAAGTGGATATATCCGTGTGCGATACACGTATAAATATAATAAGTGAACAATACAATTAATCATACAGAGAATTATCGTATATCTTGTTCCACCGTGTGCAGGCCGGTCAGTTCAGGTTGGGTTAAATTAGACCGTATGTTATACGACTCGGAGTATCTTTCGGACATGAGCGTGAAATCTGACAAAATCTGCATTTCCGTTTATTCCTTCAAAACTGCACTACGTATTATAGTCGCTTAGAAGAGTGACAAAATCCTAGTTTGTCCGAGGGTGAAAAAGAAAAAAAAAAATCTATCGATCATCAGAATACGGTATAATACATTGTACAGTTTCGTGGTAATAATAAATATATAAATAAATTTTGCACACGATAAGGTTTATCGATTGCTGCGCGAGGATGGTAATATGCTATACGCGGGTATGGTATGTGCTTCAGGTTTTTATCGCTTAACTTACATACGCCCCCCTCTCCCCCCTGCCCCTTCATTCCAGACCCCCCATGGCTCGGACGTTTCGTCGAAACCCATAAAGATAAGAGCGTACGACTAATTTAACTCAATTCCGGCGAAAGCTTCATAACTCGTTCACCCCCAACCTATTTTTACTCGTGTGAGCTTTTTATATACCTCACGTGTTCCGTACTTTCCCATATATACCATAGATGTATGTATAATTTATGTATATGTGCATTTATAAGAATTGACGTCGTTTATGTCGTTTATAAAGGAATCTGTATACCTATGTATTTTACGTGCGGAAAAACAGCTATGAAACCATTTAAAATACGCGGAGGGGAAACTCCAGATTTTCTGAGAAACACACGCACGCATTATACGTATGCGTGTTTTATACTCGCGGTTTACATCGCATTTTCGTTTACAAGCAGCGATGCTTCTTATGCGGTATAGATGCGTGAACTCTTGACCTCGTCCGATTGGTCGCTACACATAAAATCAAGCGCAGATACGATCAGATGGAAATAATCACCTGCACTCGTGTTTATTGCTATTTCACGTGTGTCTATTATGAGGATGTCGAGTCAGGTTTGCTTCGGCCACTGCACGGCTACATTAAATTACGTTCTCGAGTTCGCCGAGCTTCTGTATTATACGAGCATAATTTGTCCTAATTTTTTTCCACCAGTTTTTGTTCCTCCCATTGTTATTCATCCAGCAGTATAATTGATATTAATCGAAAATATAATATTGTTGAAATAAAAAACAAACAAAAAAAAACAGGTAATCTGATGGAACGTGAATGCTTTTTTTCGTTGGTCAACGTTGAACTCACTGCAGGAAAACGGCGAGAAGAAGTATAGAACAAAATAAAAAGGAGGAAAAAATAAGTGAAAATGTTGATAAAATAATTGTAGGGTAGGTTATACGTTACGGTACACAGCGTTACGTATGTTCCATTATCTTTCATATCGTTCCGAAAACAGCTTCGCACACACGTGCTAACACGAGTCATGATATATTATTTCTCCGAATAGCTATGTGCCGGACTTTCCCTTTTTTCCTTCTTTCTTTTTTTCCCCCTTTTTTTACGTACATCTTTTTATCTATACCTGTGAATATCGTTTTCTCGCACGGTCTTCGCTCATGTTATCATCATTCCAACCACAGGGAAAAGTAGGAGGGTACGTATCGGACCTCCAGATAAATTGGACTACTTTATAAGGATCCAATTCATCCGGTGATCGAACAAGGCCCACTTCCTCTACATTTCGGAATGAGAGGTGGGAGAACTAAGAATCGATGACAAAAAAAATTTCTAGTTGGAGATAAAATACAGATGAGATCAATTAAGATAAGCGTGTAATTTAACTGCGAGCGTAATTGACCAACCCTAAGAACTCCGGTTCGTGTCCGTTTCGAGCTTCGAAAAAAATTTTAATCGTTTCACACGGATTCTTCAGCTGGTTGGCATATTCTGATTCCTGGGTTCAAATTCATAAGAAAGACGTTACAGATTTTTCAGGGGTTTAAATAATTTATTCGTTCATTGATTTTCCGATCATATTTATTTTTATTTTCATCAGACCGGTTCTCGATTTTGCTGTTTGTCGCAAAGCACTATTTACATATAATGTTTCTTATGCTTATCCAGAATTTATATGTATAGTTATATGTATAATGATAAGTATCATTGTCATCATATTATTGTCAGTTTTACAGTAAACATAAATATATACTATAATATTTATTTATATGTAGTAAATTGTATCCCGTACATATGTATATAGGTTTGTGATATGAGTGCATATATCGATATCGTATACATAAATATACATTATATACTTGATGCAAATTGTAAAATTGACTCGGTACGTTTCTCCTTTTTTTATTTTTTTTTACATCCACGTATAGGCACACCTATACAATATTTATGTAATATGCATGTATTGTGTAATTGCAATTACCTATGCATTGAAAAGTAGAGAACGGAATAATGATAAATTCATCGCCGGCCTCCGTTCATGCATAATTACTCATATCGATATTTTTTTAATCATGAAACGTCGGGGATATATTATATATATCATTAGTTGAATCGTCAACTATCGATCTGATTTGATTGACAGAATTTTATTAATTATCATTTTTACTCCGATTACTGTACAGTTATTATTAGAAAGCTCAATCATGTTAAAAAATAACAGCGTTTACAAGATGACGACGTACGTATAACGTCCTCCCATCTCGAAACCTTCCGATGACCCTCCTTGTATACTCGGTGAGATTAATAATAATTATAATAATAACTTGTTGATCAAGGCGCTTTGAAAACTTTTTCTTTGAAAACGTTATGCGAATTTCTCATTATTTTTGTATTTAGACGATTCTAAATTGGACATAATACAGGTTTCAATCTCTTTCCTGCGGGAGATTCAAAAATTTGAAATGATAAAAACTTGGAGCATATGCTCTAAGGATAAAAATAATTTATGAACATTCATTTGGTCGCCGGTGACGTTGCGCCGTATAATTATTGTCATAATTATCGCCATGGTTCCGTCTCGTCGTACATCCTCTCGATGTTGTCTCTGAGCATTTTTTCTTGCTCTATAAAACAGAGGGGAAAAACATAGCCAAATATGAACGTACAAAATAAAAGAGAAAATTTCTTGTTTATGGAAAGTAAAAGGTAATGATCCGAAAATATATCTTTGCATATAATTACCGGGTGATAAATTAGCGATCGCACATTGTTTTCTCAAAAATTCCAAGCACAGAGTTCTCGATAATCCAAACGCGTGCATATTGCAAGTGAATGTTCTGAAAATAGAATTTTTTAGAGTTGTTATTAAATTTCTTGGAGTTTATCGAGACAGTTTTTTTTACCTAAACTCGATTTTTTTAAATATCCGCGCTTTCCCCTTACCCTAATTGACCAAAGACTATGTTTGCTTGAAATTTCCTGTCATCGGCTGCTATGGCTTCGCCATCTAGTGATTTTGATCTCGGCGGTACCGGACGTGTCGCTCTTTCGCACTGAACAGCGTCGAAAAAAGCTGCTGTCCAGAATCTCATCGACGTCCATATTGGCTGTACTCTAAGATGAGTATAAAGATACTCGCGATAAGGTTCGAGGCCTGGAACTTCGACTGAAAAATGAGAAGAAAAAAATCAAATACAAACGTAATGAAATATGCGGATATTATTGCAATTGTTGTTTAAAAATACCTTCGTGGTAAAAAGTGAAGCACATGTTCATGAGGCTTTTGGCTGGCGCAAAATCGTCGGCTTCGTGACATTCGAATAATGCAACGGCAAAATGTTGTGCCAATGAGTAGAAGGAGCCTTCGGTAACACAAGCTCTTGCTCTCCTTGCGTTCACTACTCTCGAAAACCAAACTCTCCCTGTTTCCGTCTGATAAAACATCGAGAACAAAAGAAGGAACGGAATATGATCAGTTTGTCTATTTTTTTTCTTCCGTTTCACACGGATGATTTATCAATAGTTGTCGACTCAGTTGACTACTCACCAGCACCATTTGCCCGAATTTTGCTTTTTGCTCTTGGTCAACAGAATCTGGTGATTCGAATAACATCGGGACGAAACTTTTCATAAAATCGGCAGCTGCCTCTTCCGATTGACTGTCGGCGGACAAACTTGACGCCCAAGATTGGAAAGAACCGGAAGAACCTGCCAGAATATAATCAGTTTTGAAATATCATCGAATAATTCACTCTTTTCATTGATTATTGTTTCATTTTTTCCAGCGTTTTTTTTTTTTTCTTAATTCAAAAGCCTCTTACCAGATCTTTGCCAAGTTCTACGACCGTCCATGTTGGAATCTAGACTCGTGCTCGGTCCATACCCGTCTTGATCACTCGTCGATCCGCTGCTGCATGGAATATCTGCGGAGAATTTTACAAAATTTCATTTCATTCTTCAGCACATTTTTATCGTAAGTATCTTTCTCACATTGAGATAAGTACATAATCGCTAGCGTAGGTGAATTATTCTATTGCGCTAATTTATTTATGTGTCATTATGTTATACGGCTACCACACGTCTACCCTATATCTATGTGACTATATATATGCGAATATAGTGTAGCTATGAAATGTGTACAAAATGAGCCTCGGAAAAATGTTCATGTTTACATATAATATGAGCAAAAACTGAGAATGAAACTTGAAAATTTTGTGTCTCAGATACGGTCTTTGCGATTACTGCACACGCGCTACGTAAGTGTAAAAGAAAACAAATAATAAGAAAAATTGGTTAACGAAGACTAAAAGAAATATAAATGTGTATAGCAATGATAAGTAATAATATACTGCACACACAAAATCTAGATGTATAAAACACAACATTGTTAATTCATTTACTTTTTTCTTTACCTAACTGCAGGAAAATATCCCGAAAAGTGGGCCTTGCTTTTGAAAAAGAAAACGAAAAACAGAATAAAAGTGTTCAAAGTAGAAAAACTACTGAATGTACATAAATCGATGAGTAATTTATTTATCTATTTATTTTCAAAACAATTATGATTTTTTTAAATTTGTTTTCATTAATTAATTCGATGAATCGTATATAATGAAGAAGCAGCCTGCTCCTATACGTGGAAACTTTTTGAGCGCGTGATCAATGATAAAAAGTTCTTCAATTAAAGAAAATAATGATGATAACGATAATGACCATACCTATCTTGTAATCGAACTTTTCGTAGGGATCGACGCCTGTGGCTTTTATATCCTTTTCCTGTAAAGGTCCTAAGAGACTTTCTGGAGGACTTAATTCCTGCACGTTATCGATCTCATCTTCTCCCCTAATTATTTTAGTGTTTTTAAATTCGGTTGTTCTTACAATAGGATTGGATAACGATTTTCTCGATGAGGTTATTTCCTCGTACGTCATACCGGGAGGATATCGTTTCAAAGACCTTGATGAATTTGCGCTACATTGACGCTCCAATTTATGCCTCGCCATTGCCTCGTAGTCTTCGTAAGACATACCGGAACCGAATCTGCAAAATTAAAAAATTAAATTAATTAAATAAAACCTAATCTTGATTAATCACCGCGTATCTGAAAATATTATTGTTGCCACAACGGAAAATCTACTTTCACTATACCTCGGAAGCCTCAATTTCCTCCTCCTTATTTCCTCTATTTCCTGTTTCATAGATGGCGAAGGCCCCTGAAGTCGGGGCGGCGAAGACGGGGAGGACGGAGTCGTAGTTAATTCGCTCTCATCCAGGCTACTGCTCAAAGCAGATCCCAATCTGCTTCCCAGACCTTGCAGATATTCCCCACCGCCTCCTAAAACTGACCTCATTGACCTCAGAGCACCTCGTGTACGACCCATTAAAGATCCGCTGCCATTTCCTGCTGCAGTAGGCATCGCCGCAGCAACGTCCACCATTTTTTTTCCTCTACAGTTTTTTTTCAATTCGATTTTTACAGAGAATCTGAAAAATTCAGCTGATAAGTACATTAAAATAAGTAGCTCTACTCTAAAAGAGTTTATCGATTGAAATACAAAAAAAGGAAAAAAAAGAATACGTCCTTGGCTGACGATTTTGCAAAACTCCAAAGCAAAGCCTGAGAATAAATATAAAAATTCCAAAAAATCGCTCGCAACTCGAGGGGATTATTTATCATCGGTCAAACACTTGTACAAGTACACGTGGTCAGAGTTCTTGGCGAATGCGTGGGAATAAAAAGCAATTTCAGATAACGAAAATTAACCGCGCCGTACATGCAACTAGGCCATGGTGTAAGGTATATCTTATCCTACACGTTTTTATAGGTGCACATTATCTTTTGATAAAAAAAAAACTATATACAAAACCTTTGACGCGCGTCAACTAATTTTAGCGTTTTAGTTTATCCGCTTATTTTTATATCATAATAGTTTCGCGCTTTTTCAAGTTCATCGGACAGGTATAGAGCAGGTCATCTACTGAGTGAGAATAGAAATAATGTCAAAATCAAATAAATTTGAAGTAATTCTTTTATTCTTTTATTTCGTCAGATATCTCACATATGGAACTTAATCATCGGAAGTTGCGGCAGCTGGCCGGAAAATTTCGAGATCGTATAAGATCATAGATACATATATTGAATATCTATGATAAAACTAACGAGCTCATGTTTGCGGTTTGGTTTTTTTACGTGACTATGCGCGTAATGTCTGTATACAGAAATAAAATTCTGATTACACATGTGCGGTATTAATATAACAATCATTCAGGATATCCTGGTCTTTAAAGACATTATCAAGGTCATAAATTATTCAGTTATCATGAGAAGCTGCTGTTATTTAACAACATTCAATTATTCATATAGATCCAATTAACGCAACTTTACCTCAACCAATTATTTACGCTCCAACACTAAATTATTTCAATTGAATCCAATTCGGGAATTAACAATTCGAGTCTGATAATTGTACTTCATCTGTTAACTAATTAATTATACCCTGTGGACCAATCGATCCATTAAACAACAAATCGTAGATCATTTAAATAACTCACCATGTGCTGTATAATTATTGCAGCGTAATGTAATTCCTCGTGCAAACACTTAATCCAATTTCGCTTTTCTTTCTTTCTTTCGTATAATCGATATCCAGATCAAACTAGTCCCCGGAATGTTGTACGGTAATCAATCTCGGGCACTGCAGCGGCAACATTTTAATAATATGCTAATCTTACTTGCTGCTACTGCTGCTGCTGCTGCTTTTGTTGGTGCTTTGCAGAGAACTAATGATGAAATATATTACAATATTATCGTGAAACCCAGGTATGGGTATTATAGTATAATACACCGTGCGCCGTTTCAACCGTACTGTATTAATTGTTATTATATTATATTGCCGCAACTTCTGCTTCTTCTTATTCTGTTCCAATTGCATGTGCTTATCGTATCTCTGCTGCAATACACCTATCTTGCCCCTAATAAGGCTGCAGCATGGGCTGCAGCTGCGGTTGGTGCTTTTGACGTAAGTTTCTACCTATGCACAACGTGTATGTAACTTTTCCGTGTATGCGAATACACAGCGCATACAAAACATGGCAACGAGTACAAGAACATGATGCACGTACATAGAGATTCGAGGTTGTAACTTGCGTAGGTGTGCAATGGGAGAAAATATAAAACGCGCATGCGTTTACAACGATCAATATTATCTCCCGGTAATCACTACCGATGTGTAGATCCCGTTATTTTCATTAAATACACTATACCATGCGTAACCATGATAATAATGATAAGCGCATTGATACTTTGATCAATTAATCAAATTTAAAAACTGCATCGTTTCGCACGCTTTTTTTTCGCGTTCTCATCGCGATTGATTGTTTAGTCAAGTAACGCGCAAGAAGAAACCGTTTTTCAAATTCTGGACGACGTTATCAACTCGAATGAATTTTCGAAAAGATCAACTCTTCCATTCAATCAATTTCTGATCAAAAATCCTATGGTAACCACCCTTAGCAGTTCACAATTTTGTCTTACTACAAACGCGCAGAAGTTTTTCTTTTTTTTTTCAAAACGGTGCAACTCGAGTTGCATCCAGGGGCGCAATATTTGCCTCGTTGATAAGTTTGACCTCTAGACTTTGTCGATTGATGGTGCTACCATGCGGAGTGTTTGCGAAGTCTCCAAATTACCCGACATGCATCGTCGTTCGGGTCGCGCAAGGTTCAATAACAAAGCGTACAAAAAAAATTATAATGAATAAAACAAAAAACAAGAACAACATCAGTTGAGAAATTAATGGTGTGTGTGGTTAACGCATTAACGTTAACCTAGCAGATGATTGAAAAATATTAATTTGTACACGATAGAAAGTGTTGAAAAGAAAAAAAAGGGTGCAATTTCGCTGATTAATATTCATTACGAATGTTGTACAGGAATTACGTTCATTCGGGGTAAGATACGAGCAATTTAAACAAAGGCGAGTGTTATCCTTATGCGTACTTATTGTTCGCTTTGATTTTTGCGATATGGAAGTGCGACTGAACAGCGCTGTAAAGTTTCCTGGATAGTCAAGGACGCAGCACGCCCAGTTGCGGAATTATTTATTAGTGTAGTTCTTTCCGGATGGTTGTATCGTAGACTACAAGTCAAATATTCTGTCAACTATAACCTAAATCAATGATGAAGAATTAACCCACGTACATATACTTATGCAAACATTCTTGTTCGTACAATCTCACTACGACGGACTTCAGTCGTTGAATTGGCAATCTTCTCGTTAAAAGAGCGCTTGCGTGGGTTGTATGATTCTGATCAACAACGTTTGTCAGGTGATGTGATGTCAGGTTGTGACAAATTCTATTATTCTCATTGTTCCTCGTTCGCTTCTGACCATTGCCACTATTCTTGTATCGTCTGCTGCAACCGTTCGACAAGTGTCATTTGGAACCACAAATCAAAGCTATGGACAGAGCGATACGAATAAATATTTCACAAACTGTCTGTTTGTACGACAAGAATAGTAAAGTCAAGGTATACTCATTGTCAAAAATCATTTTTGGTTTATCAATGCAATATTGTACAAGTTGTTTTTGGAATAAAACTACAAAGAGTTCCAAATGCTTCTGAGACTGCAATCAGGTCATATTAGTTTCAATCTCTTGTTCAATTACTCTAACGCTGACAAGCGAAATTTAGAAGGAAAGGACTCGGTTTAATGGCCACAGTAGTTTTCAATCAAATTATAGTTTAAAATCTATATGGTTTTACAAACCGCAATATCTTGTCGTCTTAGCGTACGTTGTAACAAAGTTGAGTCATAGTAACCGATACAAATGATTATCCAGCGATGTCTTATATGATGATATTTTATTTTTCAGACACAGATCCGTTCTAGTTTCTGGTGAAAAAATGTCTTAGGCATTTTTGTGGGCTTGAAGATAGCGCCCACGCTTATGGTCTATGACAGATGATAACATACCAGTAGAGTACGGAAATCAGTGAATACCTTAATAAATGATATCTGTGATTGATTGAACTATCTCAAAATGTCACGCTGCTGCATAAGCCATACTGTTCAACTATGGCTTGCAATTTTGACAATATGCGTCGCTTACGCCGGTGCCAACATCTTAGTATTCTCTAATGCTGGAAAACACAAGATCAAAAACGAGTACCTTGACATTCCAGCTAGATTTGGCGGGCTTATACCGCTCGACGGCGTTAAGGTAACGTAACCAGCAATGCTTACACCAGTCAGAGAAATCTGGTACTCGGTTTAATTGGTTTACCGTATTTTCAAAGCTCTTATCTTATCAGGCTTAAAAAAAGAAAGAGGAGGTATATCAAGGAATATGTTGATGCTTTTGTCAACATCTCGTTGAGATATACCGAGGTTCAAGGTTTCTTTTGTAGTTTAAGATCGCAATTGGAATTCACAAGGCATCTAATCCTGTTCCGAGTTTATAAATACTTTACTTCATGCAAAGTTTGCCTATTTTCCTTGGATTGGTTATTTTCAGAAACATAATCGAGAACTTGTTATCATTTGCCACCGAACATTATCTGCTTTCTTTTAACCTCGTGGTGCCTCGACGAGACTGCGTCAATCATGAGTTGGGAAATTGACATGCAACTGTCTTATTTTTCTGCTTTTTTAACAGGGCATGGTCGTCTATGCGGAACCCGCAACGGCATGCGGTCCGATTAATCCACCACCAAACATCACAAGCAGTGATGTGAAATGGGTAGCGTTAATAGCACGCTACAATTGCACCTTTGAAGAAAAAATTCGCATAGCGCAGAAGGCTGGTTACGGTGCAGCTATCATTCACAATGTCAACAGTGACGACCTTGGTAAAGATTCTACAATTTCGCACAGTTTTATTGCTTTTGTGTAATTTTTGCGTAACACAGAATTTGAAATGTTGCAGAGCCGATGTCTGCACAAAATCCAAGCGATATTATCATTCCTTCCGTGTTTGTTGGAGAGGACACGGGAATGGAATTGAAAAGCTATTACCTATACGATCGACAGTACTATGTGCTCATTAACGATGATCTGCCTTTTAATATAAACACTCATTTATTATTGCCTTTTGCAATCGTTATCGGAATATGCTTCCTAGTCATGGTTATATTTATGGTGGGTAAAATTTTTGGACATTCCGGTTGTATTATATTCTTACACAACAAAAGTATAGTTAATGTGTATATCCACAGGTTATAAAATGTATCAAGGACAGAAGACGACAGCAGAGACACAGACTGCCAAAATCGAGTTTGAAGAAGATTCCAACTCACAAATATACCAAAGGGGATCCCTACGAAACGTGCGCCATTTGCCTGGAAGATTATGCCGAGGGTGAAAAGCTGAGAGTCCTACCGTGCGCTCACGGTAAGTAATTATCTAGAAATATCCGAATGGTGAATAAACAAGGCAGCTGCTTATTCTATTTCTTACGCAGCCTACCATACGAAGTGCATCGATCCTTGGTTAACGAAAAACCGAAGAGTCTGTCCAGTTTGCAAGCGCAAAGTTTTTGCAGCAGACGAACATGTCACCGACAGCGAAAACGACACAGACGCTGACGATACGACGCCTCTGATTCGCGACGGTCACGAAGGTTTGTTCAAACCACTATTATGAGCTTTCTCCTTTGGTCGTTTCACCAAATACATGACATTATCGTACAACGTAGGTACTCAGGGTGGTACCTTTACGCGGCAGAGAGAAAATCCATTTGGTAGAGCAAATCGTAGTCGAAATAGACAAGAATCTGAAGCTAGCAGCGGTTCAGACAGCACTTCGGACACCAGTCCAAGTTTATCGCGATATTTTAACGCAACCTCCGACGAAGGAGAGAATGGAAACAATGGCGAATCATCGGTAAATCCGTTCATGGTTTCGGATACCCACAGTATAAACGGTAATCGAACAACAGATGGAATCTTATAGTGATATAGATATTCTAGCGCCATTCATTTGTTTCTCGATTACATCATCAAATGTACAACTAGGAGAACCACCGGAGTGTGAGCGATCTGCGAGCAGCACGAAGCCTCATACGGTAAACATGAACATCTCAGACACTCCGCCGGTCGTACAAGTAACTCCGACGAGATACCCAAGAATTTTGGTGAATCCGGTAGCTCCGAACTCGGGGCATCCGATAATGGTGCCGACCAATCCATTGCCCATACCAACAATCCTGTCCGATGAACATGGAGGTAACGAGTACGTTGCGTAGTTGGTTCTTGTTCCACAGGATCGATTGTACGAATAACCTGTAATGTATAAAACAGATGAGAATGATGCAAAATATAAACACATAGAATACTTGGGGTCATGTCGCATAAAAGTTGTTGGAGTAATAGGAAAGAAAAAAAATTGGAAACTTGACACTTCCCTCTGTCGTATCTCGACGATAAGTTAAACCACCTTTTTTTCTACAATGTCAATGAAATTAATCCATTATCAATAAAGAATCGCATTTCTTATTTTATTATTATCATAAATGTGCGTTCGCATTGTATCGCGTTGGAAATCCAATGACATAAGAAGAGAGATCATCGTTTGCCAAAAATAATCCAATATCAATTGACTCTGGTAGTATAAATAAATCCGATTGACTTATCTAATGTAGATAATTATTAATTATGCGAATACTTTCAAAATTCAGACGTTATTAGAGGGATAGTATATAGAGAAGGATTAATTTTTTAATTTTTCGCGTCATCATTTAATGCAGGAAATAGATTCATAAGATATAGGATTATGAAGAGAAAAAACAAAAGGGAAAAATATAATGTATGTATACGATCGTCAAATTATTTTTTCCAAAAAAAAAAAAGAAGGTTTTACTCGATTCGATAGAAGAAAATATATCATCGTTCTCTCTCGCAAACTATTTCAGAGAGAAATTAATCAAATATACACACATACTATGCATAAATAAGACTACAAAGAATTCGAGGTCGAGTGAAGCACGTCCTCCGAAGGTCATTATTTAGGGGGAGAAGATACCAAACCAAATTATACACATGTGTTTTCATTTTATCGATCTGCATAGACAAAAAATTTTAAACCGTAAACACGCCAGTTCGTCTTTTTCTTCATTATTTATACACGCTATAATTAAAATGAGAATATAATGTAACAAAGTAAAGCACTGTGTCATTGCGCCGCTATAAATTCGTAAAATTGATATATAATGAAATTGTTTATTGGAACAAGTTGTGTAAATAGTCTACAATAAAATTTAACAGTTTCCTATAGATATTTGTACAATATTCGTACTATCAGGTACAAAAACATCCATCAATATTTTAGGGGAATTTTTTTTATTATAATCTTGTAGTATTGTCGTTATTGTTATTTTTATTTCTATCATCATCATTATTGTTTTTGTCGCTGTCGTCATCATCATCATCATCATCATCATCATCATTGTCATTATTATATCCGTTAACTGTATAAAAGCTACATAAATAACACTTGTATTTGAAATAAAGATAAAGTATATATTTTATATTATTTTTTATTTCACAATGAAAATTCGAAATTGTTGAATAATGGGGAAGAGTGACGTAATTTGTAATTACGCTGCGCCGTATGATACAGACATTATTATTGCGGCGATATATGGATATTAATTTTGTTTTACAATACGAGTAGACGATGTACGTGGGCGTATCAAGTACACGTATATTATATGTATACATACGAGGTAAATGGAAAGAAAGGAGAAGGGAAGAACAAAAGTTGTCGTATAATACTTATAACGTTAAAAACGCTGTTCGCGGTTTGCTCCAATGCTGTTGCAGAGCTTTCCAAAGTAGTTGGAACCACCCGAGTGGCTGCACGTGACAATCACAATGCTGTTAAGAACCTACTCCCCCTACCATCGGGTAGGTTTGCCAACGACAAGGCTCAGGGTAGCCCCAATACACGTATATATTATACTTATGTACGTACGTACCTATTTATAGGCGTATATAGGTATGCGACAATGTAATAAACGAAAGTAGAAGAGCCGCGAGAGAGGAGAAGAAATAAGGGGAGAAATAAGAAAAAAAAGAAGGACGACGAGCGGAACAACAACCCTTTATACTGTCTCATAAAGGTAGACTAACCACGTTTCTGTTAGACATCATTTACGGAGAAAAGAGAAGAACAAAATTAACAACCGCGCGGCGGATAGATGCATGCATATGATTTTTTTTTCCATTCATAAAGAATCGTGCGGACGACGTTAAGTGGGTATTGGTGCATTAAGTATTCGAGGGTGATCAGAGAACGGAAAAGACGATCCTATGAATTTGTCGAAAAAAATTCTGAAATTTCTCTCCGTTGAATTAACTCATCCGGAAACAAGTAAATTGTGACGGATATAATTGAAACAAATTATTTCAGCTTGTTCAAATTCCTCGAATCTACCTATGTAACGAATAACAGCTTATATATTGGTATACCTGTACAGCTTTGGTTTATGTAAGATAGAAGCGCGTTAATTTCAGTATTTACTAACAATAAATGTACAATACATTTTTGTATAAGGAAATAGATCAATATATCTATGATAATATTGAAATTATTAGAACGAGGTGAAAAAATTAAATTAATTTTTTTCAATCGTTCTTAGAATATCTGGACAATTTATTTACAGACAAGACAAACCAGATGCGATATCGAGGGGCGGATTATATTATTATCAAATTCGTTCAAACGAAAACTGCGATGTCTATATTTGTACACCTCACGCATGAACGATATTCTTACTATGAGTGAAGCGAGTATAGACATAATGAATTTCGAAAAATTCGCGGAAAATGACGCAAATGTTTTGAATTGTTCAATTCATGCATGAAATCGAATATGTGTTCAATTACGTATGAAACGTATTATTATTTAACTCAAATAATCTATAATCTGAAAACACTATTGAAGCATCGTATATAAAGCGGTGAAATTTCATGAAAAATCATCATTCTAACTTGGATTTCACCATCGTTAGTTGACTTCAAAATTTTGGGCTCGAAATCTACGACGAATAAACCATGAGGTCCGTCAGTCTTCTTCTGTTCGGTCTGATCTACGTCGCAGGAGTTCATTCCTACTACACGCCATGCTCGAGCTCTTGCAGTGAGTTTTTCTATTTCAAAAGTTGCTTTCAATTCGGCGGTAAAGTTCTAAATTTCTATTCTTTTCTTTCATACGTTATACAGAGGGGCAGGCAACCGCCGAGATGCTGTCGAAAATCAACCTGGAATTCTACAACGGGTACGTGTTACGTTTTCGTCGAACAATTTACCAGAAAATTTTACCAGAGAATTTTATTTCTTTATTAATTTTTCCGGATTCCAGGGAAACTGAAAATGATAAGGTTGTAATTCCAATTGGAGAGACTGAAAAACTTCTGAGTCTCATCGATCTGAATAAACCAACGGTGATTTACATCCATGGCGATTACAATCGAGGAGCTCCATGGCAGTCTGCCACCGGCGAAGTTACCAAAGGTAATTCAAAGTTCGTCAAAATATCAACGGCAAGACGATAAGTTTTAAATGATTTCCAGCGTACATCGCTGTCCAGACGAGCAACTTCATCATATTTGACTGGAACATTGTTGCGAGCATGTCGAATCGTTTCGTCTTGAGGAATGCAGAGGTGGCAGGATCGACCTTGGCAGAGGCAATTGCAAAGCTAGTGGACGGTGGTTTGGTATCTTCGAGCTTGACTCTCGTTGGACGAGGAATGGGTGCTCACGTAGCAAGTTACGCAGCACTCTACTCGCCGCAAAAGTTGACCAAAATCGTCGGTAAGTTGAAACAACAACAAAAAAAAAACAAGGAAGAAAACTTGATGCTGAAACAAACGCGTTGAGTTTTAAAACTGAAAAAAGATTAGATATTACATAACAATTCAACAATACCGCGATGACGATGGGAATGAAAATCAATTTCTCTCCGACTTTCGCCATTTCTCAAAACTTCCGATTCTTTCAAAAGGTCTGGACCCAACAGTCAACGCGCCCGCACGCACTCTGAGCACCGCGGACGCTGAGCAAGTTATCGTCATACATACGGCTGTAGGAGGATTGGGAAGTCGACCAAACTACAGCGTCCCACCCCAAATTGGAACCGCTGATTTTTACGTCAACCGTGGAAGACAGATCCAACCTGGATGTCCGTACACTATGGCCGCCGGTACGCATATTTATTGCATCAAATTTCTTATTCGCCATCTTCAGCGTGATGTGATTCAACATCCGTTCGTTCGCTGATATCTTTTTCTGCCTTTCAGACTACTGCAGCCATTTCCGTGCGGTTTATTTGTACGCCGAGTCTGTCAGGAACCCATCGGCATTCCCAGCTGTCCAGTGCCCTGATATAGAATCTTACCAAAGCGGACAGTGCGCAAGCAACAATGTCGAATACTTGGGAGCTGGTACATCAGACTCTGCGTAAGTTTGCTTCACTTTTTCTATCTGAGAATTTAAGGGTATAAAGAAGAATATAGGAAGTGGTAGTTGCCTGGGTGATTCGACGGTTGCACAAGATCATCCCCGATGAGCCCAAATTTAATTTCCCAATTCTATTGGAATTTCAAAATTCTTCGTTTTATTTCAGTTCCGGAAGGTATTACCTCACTACACGCAGTGAATCGCCTTACGCGCTCTAGGGAGGAATCCTCGAGAGGATGTTTGGAAATTTCTCGATATTTGTGCAATTTGGCAAATGATTTATTCCCGTATAATCTGTATCCCATAAACTTTCAATAAACCCTTCAAAATATATTTTTGTTCAATTACTTAACTACTAATTCCCTCAATTCTGTATGAAGAAGTTATTTAGTAAATCATGGATCTGCTCGGAAACTAGTAAATAGAAAACGTCGAAGGTGGTTGTTCGAATGTACAAGACGAAATCTACTTCTGGAAGACCTTCCACGGGGGTGTAATGTGGGTTGCGTTTCCGTACCTCCAGGGGTCATCTAGATAATATGCAAGTCCTGAGAAAAATCTTGCGACGCTAGCTGTTCTGGAGTAGCTAACTAATCATCGTGTACGAAAAGCGCGAAGAGCTGAGATTTGAATACTCGAAAATATCAGCGTCGGAGTGCAGGTATAGGAAGTAAGAAGAGGCATCTGTCGTTAGTGATTTCCAAAAGACGCGCGCGTTTCGAAAACCGATTATGGTTCGTTGCCGGCAATAGTAGTTTCCTTTTTCGACTGCGCGGTACAAAGGAAACCTCCGTAGGTTGCTATAATTCCACCTCATAATTCGGAAGGGTGGTTAAAATCCATCTGCACGCGTGCGCAAATAATCTTCGGGTTTTGTATTCGGCGGGGAGTGGCGGTGGAAAGTGGAAATTGGAAAGAGGAGTGCTACCGCTCCGCACAGGATAGCACAAGGTTTTAGTTCGGTTATATCGCCGTGCGACTCGCCCGCTGCCGCAGCTGGTTGGGAATAATCGATTGGGGGTTGGTCCGTAGCAGAGGTGGTAGCAGAGTCCGTAGCGAGAAAGTAAGCGAGCAAAACTTCCCTCTTCCGTCAGATCCGAGCTGCGCGCGCACTACGCGATACAAGTTCGGATATATTCGCGTTGCGGTCGCGCCGAGGGTGTAGGAAGAACTGGAGGAAGAGAAAAACAGGAGAGGTGGAAAAGTAGGCGGAGTAGGAGAAAGGGGTGGAGGTGGTTACTTGCTGCTGTTTCCCTCGGTTCCCTTTGCCTTGCTTGCCTTGCTGCTGCTGGTGGAACTCGGGCAGTGAATTTCGCGTCGGGTTACCCGGGCGGGGAGCGGCAGAAAACTAAAATGGCGGACTTTCCGACGTCCAACGATTGAGTGGCGGTTCAAACAGGGACGAGATATTCCCAACGGTTATTTATCCGACAAGTTTATTTATCGTAATAAACTCGCCACCTATTTTATCGTATCCTCGTTCAGTGTATTCAGTGCAACTTACTTCGTACGGTCTAGCTTCTCGATCGTTCGCCGTTTTTAATTTATTATTATAATACACGTACATATACAGAACCACATACCCTTTAAATTATACCCAACGATTCGCACACCCCCGGGGGTTAAAATAATTCCGAAAAAATAGAACCCCATCGACAAATTATACATATTTTAAACGAATCAAAGTCATAACTAAAATTTATTATACCCCTTTGAAAATTGGACCCAACGCGCGGGGCGGTCCTCCTACGTGGACTTGTAAAATTATAAGACATCTAGTTTTCTCGCTTCCTAAATTCAATACTGATTGTGAGAAAATTTGGTACGTTACTGTGGTGTGAAAAATCATTAAAGATATCCGCGGACAAGTGACGTGCAGACGGATAGCCCATTTTCCTTTGCTTTCCTTCTTCTAATCGTGCAGTTTCTTGTTACTCCAATCATATATTGTAATAACCATACAATGCGTCACATATTACCGCACATCGTTGTGTGTTTGTGTGATTTGAAAAGTGCTTAGAACATATAGAAAAAACGAATCATCGTCACTTTTTAGATATTCTTACATCCGATATATATATGTGCAAAGATATATATATAGACATACATGCACATTAAAAGATGTACATGTATGTGATATATATACGTGCATTTATATAGATTCCTCTTTATTTCGTTCGTATTTCTCTGATTATTTGATCCTGGGAAAAAGATCACCGCGTAATCATTATTATCAGTTATATCACCGTTATTCATCTCGCTAATGGTATCTCATCGTTATAATTATTATAATTAGAGTCGCGGGTCAGTTAAAGGAAGACATCTTACGTGTGTAGCAGGCATCGTGGTGTTGCGGCAGTATTTTATTATATTGTAACAATTAATTTTTTCGAACTTCTGCAAAATCATTCAATTACATGCGGTGTTTTCGTTGATGACATAATCAGTGAAGTGCAACGTTTTAGTGAGAAACAAGAAAACCAAAAAAAAAAACAAAGAAATAAAGAAAAGAACTACCATACAATTACAGCGTCGTTATTCAAAAGGGGTACCTATATATTATACATATATATTATATACCGCCATCAGGCGCCGCAGAGATACGTTATATAATTGAACAAATCCCCATCCCCCCTGGCCCCCCAGTCGCGCGATTGGCACGTACAAAATAACTCCCTGCAAAAATAATAATTATCCATCTTCTCGTTAAATAATAAAATACAAATATACAAATTCAAAAAGTGGAGACTGAAAGAAAAAAAGACCGAGTGTTTCACAGCCACGCTGGGAATAGTGATGGTGTCTTTTTATTGTTCGAAAGAACTCGAGGAACTCGGTTCCGTGTGTTGAAGATTCGAAATTTCTGTTAATAAATCGTTAAACAAGAGTACAGATGATGCGATGTGCGAATCGAAAGAGGTGGTGAAACGGTCGGAAGAAACACACCCCTTGATTTGTTAAGAAAAGAATTCAAGAGGAGGGCACCCTGTAGATGTATGTAAATATATCCAATGTAAAATAATGTACGTATATCGATACACCGCGTACATGGGGAGGTGGTGGTAGTGGAAGTGCAACGACACGAGGGGGTGGTTATAAGAAAACGGTGCCAGGGTTGGTTGTAAAAAGTTTAACACGAGTACGTACACAGGATAAAAGTGCAGCCTATCCATATATGCACGTATGTAGTCATAGCGTGTGCATAGAAGAAGCTGCAGAAGAGGAAGGTGAAGAGGAAGAAGAGGAGGAGGAGGAGGCGGAGGAGAAAGATGAAGAAAATGGTGTTAAGATGATTTGAAAAGCGACGTACGGTGCCTCGAGTTATTATGATATAAATTAATTAATCATCTCTTGATCGGAGGAGGAGCAGCTTGCTGGGGTGTGTCCTCGAGGACTCTTATCCGATACATGCACCGAATCCTTTCGATCCTGAACTCGTGGAACGTGTTAATTGTGCGGTAATTCGACGACTGAAAGAAAACTAGTTATTCGTATATAACCGAATTTTCCAGCCCAATCGAAGGATACGCGATCGGTGGGGCAAAAGGGATAATATTAAGGGTTGCGAAGATAACGAGAAGACAGAAGACGAAGAAAAAGAAGATAGAAGAAACTGAGAAGAAAGAGGAAGAGGAGGAGGAGGAGGAGGAGCGTCGGTTAAACGCGGTCCCAGAATGCAGCATGAAAGGGATATTATCCCCGTTGGTGTCCTGCAGGGAGCGTATCAGCCGCACCACCAACGGTATCGGGATAACGAGGATAAGCTGCAGTTGGATAAGGTCGAGGTCGTCGTCGTCGTTGTCCGCACAGCGAGTAAGGACGGCGTTGAGGAGTATTGGAATAATAAAAAAGTTGATAAAGGAAGAAAGGGACGAAATAGGGAGTGGGGGTTCAGATTCAACCCCATTTCCAACATCGGCGACAGTTTCAACGACGACAGAAGCGCTCTACGGCGGAGGAATTTTGTATCAATTGGGGAGGAAATATCCCGCGGACGTCGCCCCTTCGTATTATTATTCCATTACACGCCAAGAGCCGCGGCAGCAGCAGCAGCGGCAGCAGCAGCGGACGACTCGTACCTTTCATATTTTCATCAGCAGACACAACAGCTACCGCTTCTTCAGAAACCCTATTATCCCCATCCAATTTCTCCTCAACGTCAGCAATCAAAGACTACGGGGAAAATCCTGGCCCAGGGGAACTTCTAAGGGCCCCGCCCCGGGCCGTCCAGGCCCCTCCAGGGCTCGCCGGCCTAGGAGACGATCGAGCGGGGCTAAATCTCTTTACGGAAAAAGGCGATATTTTCAATCGCCACAGTCCGGTTATAAGGGTACTCGGAGATTACGATTCGGACCTCCTCATAAAAGAGGAGGTTCCTTATTCAAAAAGAAAACTATCCAAATTATCGACTTTCAATTATTACTACCACTACTGCAGAACGTTATTAATATTCTGCACGTGCTTGAAAAAGGGGGTGGTACCTTTCGTAGTACGATATTACAATAATATTAATAATACCGATAATTACATTAACATTAATAATAACAGTAATAACGATACCATTAATAATAACGTTATTAATAATATTCATAAAAATAATAATAATAATAATAATAATAATAATAACAATAACATTGATAAGGATAAGAATAATAAGAATAGTAACAATAATAATAATAATAATAATAGTAACAATAATAACAACAATATTAACAACAATATTATTAATACCGATAACAACAACAACAATAATAAGAATAATAGCAACAATAATAACAACAATAATAATAATAATAATAATAATAATATTAATAATAATAATATTAATAATAATAATAATAACAACAACAATAACAGCAACAAAGATATTAATCGTAATAATTGTAGGAATAAAAAGAATAATAATAATACGGGATCAGTATTAAGGTTGAAATTTTTTACCTTATATAACGTTGAAGACGATGGTGCGGGTGAGGGTGAGGGTGCGGGCAACGGTGCGGGAGGCGAGGGCGAAGGATACGGTGTTATAAACAACAATAAAATCATCAAAAGTATAAAAAAGCCTAAAAAAGCGAGCGGAAAAAAGAAACGGAGTTCGAAGAGGAAAAAATCAAAGAAAAAGGAGGAGAAGGAGTTTGTTGAGGTGGATAACGAGGAGGAGGAGAAGAAGGACGAGGCTCAGGTTCCTCAGGTTAGGAGGGGGTCCGATGCAGAGCGAAATTTAAAAACTTTCAAACGATTCGGTAATAACAATAATAACAATAACACTAGAATCTTTGAAGAATTATTTAGGACCTGGAGGTTCCGCCAGCTGGTCTTCTTGCTCTACCTTCTCGCCCTGCTTGTACAGCTGCCTACTGTTATATGCGCGACGAAGGCGGGCGCCCCTTCAACCGGGGATCGGGGGTCCTTCGCCGGGAATAATTACAACAACAACAAGAATTTGTTGAACAGCTCCTCTTTCGACGATAACGATTACAACGGCAAACTCATTTCGTCGTCGTCGCAGCGAATCGGTGAGATAAACTCCGCCGGTAAGGATTCACCGGGTAAGAATAAGGATACGAACAAGGACAAGGATAAGGAACGGAGTCATCCTTACAAGGAGTATTCCTGGGAGGTTAACCAAATAAATCCTTGGCTTTCGGCATGCGATCTGGCGGGTCCAGCGCCAGCCGATCTTCAGGGAAGTTGCGGGCCCCCCGAAACACCTAAGAATTGTCCCGAAGCTTGCGGCAACGGAAGGCCAACAAAATCAAAGGACAACAACAAACGTTCCGATTACGATCATTTTTTTGCCGTGGTCAGGCAAGCGACCGGCGATTACGGTTACGAAGCAACGACGAATAACGTGAATTTGAACAAGAAAGGAGATAAATTGAAATCGAGATTTTACCGGTCCGACTTGGGCGGCGGTAAGAATTTTGCCGAAGGATCAGAATCTGGAGGAGGGTTGCGGGCGGCGCCTGAACAGTGCCTTTATTACCTCGAGGAGTCGCACAAAAATGAGATATGTCGCAACGGTTTCGGGAATGATAGTTCAAAAAAATTTTCAACGGTTAGAGAAAATCGTTACAGATATTTGAAAGGACTTCGTTTGAGACATTGTTGCGAACACGCAGCGTTGAACGCTTTGGCACCCGGTGAAGGAGGACCCCTTGAGGAAGTACTCGGTGGTAACGAAGGGTGCAGATTAGCTATCGGAAAATTACTAGCCGTCGACGCACTCGCTGCTAGATTACACTGCGAATTCGGCGAAGTACTCGCCAGATACGATTGCGGACAACCGTACTCCGTCATATACAACTGCTCACACTGCAAGGTAAGAACATTTCCATTCGCTTATTCGATACGATCGTTGTCACCGTCATCCTCGATGCCCACACAAAACCACAAAACTATCGCGCTACCACGCACTAACAACGTCCGCGCTCGTCTTATTCCGAAAGGGTTACGAATATGGTCAGAGATCGGAACTCTTCGCTTAAACTTTAATACACCTTTTGATTAAAAACAGATTTAGGGAATCATCGAACCAGGGGGAAAAATAGCTGAACTAACAGAAGCAATAAATCGACGATCGATAACATTGCAAAGTTAACACTGCTGGGGCTTTTCGAATCGCCCTTGGGAGTTGAAGAATATTTGAAGACTGCACTTTATGATATCATCGTAAGGGAAGGTCATGTGTTGTTATAATTCGCTCCTTGATAGAAGAATGAAAGTTTTGCTTCCGCTGGATCAATAAAATGATCAATTTTGAGTTTCTGCTGAAAGTAGTCACCTCTGAAGTAACACACAGTTGGAGTTGGAAGCCAAACTTTGAAGGCTGCCGTTGAGAACAAAAAACGCTCGGTTCATTGCATATTTGCGATCGGCAATATTCGCTGCGATCAAAAACTGAAAACTGCAGATTAATTATCCAGATCGACCAAATGAATTCGTAGACCTTTTTGGTTGATGGAGATGAGAAAAAATAAAATTTGGTTCATACGCGTATACCATGTGTCCCAGCGTTTACATGACAGTATGTCCGGTTGCCTGCCGCTAGACTGACGGATCCGGCAAAGCAGAGCGCCTAGTGGCAGGCAACCGGACATACTGTAGTGTAAACGCTGGGACACCTGGTACTTTTAGCAAAAGAATTACAGCGCACTTTTGGTTATTGCTAAATTTTACCCGGCAACGATGCAGCAAAATGTGTCGAACAAAATCGCGGCAATTCGAACAATATCTCAGCCGTATTTAACGATCGTTGATTACATATTTATTTATTTTTTTTACTTTTCACTGTAATCGTTTAGACGTAACACGTTTATCCCTTGATCCCTCCGCGCTCTCATCATTTCCCCGGCCACGATATTCCGACGGCGCGCGGTGGCAAAATCGCGTCTTTCACCAGGGACGGGGCAGCTGACGAGAGTCAATCTTATTACAATATATGCGATATTATATACATTTCCGTATGTACCCGTACATGGGTATCTACTACATAGGTACGGTATATGATTTGGGTTACGGGAACTCTCGCGCATTGCCCTTAATTGAGATCATCTTACCACAAATAATTGCATCGCGCCGCGATCCCCCGCTCCAGCTTCTGCACTCTTACATCGTATCCGGTGTAACACGCCATCCAGCGATTCCTGCCGCTGTTGCAGGTGATCCCGGACGAGTCGCTACACATTTCTATACCTATACACACCAGCTGTACGTACAGCCCCTTGGGTTATCACTGCGCCGCGTCTATCGCAACCCCTTCCTCTTCCCCTTCACTTCCACCCCCACCCCCCACCCCCACCCCCACCTTCCCGCCCTCCTGCTCGTATTACGAAGAAGATTGATTTCTCTCGTCTTATAATATAGCTGCTCCCGCGATGCAGGTGGTGCTGCACGCCTAACGTCGAACTCATAAAAAGAGATGAGACGGTCGGTCTGATATTATTGTCATCGATGGTACATACCTTTTTTTTTTTAATAGCCAACATTGTACACCCGATTCAGAATCAACCTGACCGGGTGTACGTGCGTTGCGGTTGTTTATCGTTCGATTTCGAAGGTGTACCGAATATATACGAGCGATTCGATAATTTGTGGGAAAATGTATAAAATATCTGCGCTACATAGATATGGACAAGTGCATGTGCCGCACATATTTCGCATACCTATCTGGTTACGTATCTATATAGAGAATAATAAATATAAGCAGCGGCGCGATACGTTGTGGAGGAAGCTTTAAAGAGTCGTCCAGCGGGATGTGCGCGGCTGAAGAGTGGCGTAGTATAGAATGAGGAGTAGGAGTAAAAGGGGCTGGGGAGGGGGCAGGGGAAGGGGACGGAGAAGTGTCGGACGGTATGGATCAATATCAGGGGGCGAAGCTTCGGTCCGTTGATGCAGGAAGCACGGGAAGAAAACGAAAAAGAAGAAGGAAGAAGAAGTAGAAGTAGAAGTCGAATACGAAGTTTAGCAGTAGAAGTAGATACGAGTAGCGGTAGGAAAGAAGCAGAAGGAGAATCTGCAGGCGGCCGATATCGGCGTACAACGTATGCAAGCATAACTGTTACACGTCCGCGATTTACTGCGATTTTACGTTCGATAATTGCTTTTTTGTTCCCGTCGTTGAAAATCGGCAACGGAATTCAGATTTCGACGGTGCTGAACCGCGGTTCATCGGATATTTGCGGCGAGAAAAAAATTAGAATAAAATCAAATAAGCAGGTAAATAAAATGATGGTTATTCGCGGCAAGAGATTACATGAAATTTACGTTGTATGGAATTTTGCACAGATTCCTTTATGCTCCCCCCGCGTAACTCTCCATTTTCCTCCTCCTCTGAGGAGGAGAAGGAGGAGGAAAACTGTGCATGTAGTCCGAACGGGATGTAACCATATATGTGATATACATATATGTATAATGTATATACACCCACAGTATATAACCCATGTACGTTTTTCCTGCTCTCTTTGACACTAATATACGCACCAGTGTCCGCTATAGGGGGTGGGGTCAGCTGGAGTATCGCAGGAGTTGACCATGGGATGAGTTGGGAATTGGTAGGGGGTGCGGGATATATCTCTATACGGTTATAGGACAGGCGGTTCGCTGTGGAAAGGTAGGAAAAGATTCGCCCTTCCCTTATTTTTCTTTCCTTTTTCCTCGCCGGCCGCCCATGGAACGTCTCGTCCCATCCTTTCCATCAACGCCACCACCGACGTAGCTGACCGCCACAGCTGATTGATTGTTTTACCTGCTGCGTTGGCGCTCGCGCCGTTGCTGCCTGTGTTGTGCAGCCATTTCCCACAATATCCTTTGAAACCGAAACACAGGGATACGCGGCTCCTTCGTACCATCTTTTCTTATTTTCTCAGCTCTAACTCCAATTTTAATTTCCATTTCAATTTTAACCCTATGGAAACGTCGATCTCGATCTCGATCTCGGACTCGATCTTGATTTCGGTGTCGATCCTGTAGTCCTAATCCTCGTTTGAATTCGAATCGTATCGGCTGTTTAATTGTAGTTTTTAATTCCAGTTCTAATTCCGATTTCGATTTCGATCGCGGTCGCAGTCGCGGTTGCGGTTGCGGTTTAGCTGCCCGCCAATGTATTACACATTGCAGACAATTGACTTTCGAATTTGAAAAAATACCAGTCGACGGATTATACGTTCGCACCGCATACCTATATCCGATGGAATAAAGGGTGTTGGAAGTCATTAAATTCGTTAAACAGGAAATTGGAAAAGTATTTACCTGATCCACACCGCGCCGCTGTACGCTCGGATTACAGCTACACACATACCTATAGGTATTTACGAATATATTGCGAAGATTAGTTTAGGTATGGCGGATATTTGCACCGGCGTAGAATGTGGTACGGATGCATCAGCGCTAACTAATCTAATTAATTAGTTCCGATGCTTCCTCTCCATCCTCACCCCTAACGTACTTATATACATCATATAATGTGGATATTTCTGGCGTCGTCCCCGTATCCTTTGCGTGCACGTGTACGCATATCTTATACCATGTGTCCCAGAGTTTACACGACAGTATGTCTGGTTGCCTGCCGCTAGGCTGACGGATCCGGCAAAGCAGAGCGCCTAGTGGCAGGCAACCAGACATACTGTAGTGCAAACGCCGGGACACCTGGTATACCAGGCGTCGCTTAATTGTAGGGGGAATATAAGAAACACAGCGTTAATCACAGCGCATCTCGGAAATCCCGGGAGGCTGTAATATTTATCGTAGATGCGGGTTTCGTATACTTATACTTGTATCCTTACATCAATTCATATCCGTTACAGATGATTTTTGGCGGAAAAATCTGTATGAACATTTTTCTAAACTTGTTGCACTCGATAGATCGAATCATATAATACCTACAGCCGATGCATTTATCGTTATAGGTACGATCGGATCAGCTGAATGTCCCGCCGCGCCCGCTATATCGCGGTCCCGAGGGACGTCGATCCGCACCTATGTACACTTTTATATATTATACATACGCGGATACAGGATATAGGTGTACTATAGATATACCCTTATCCCCATATATGTAAGGGCGCGTTATTGCGAAGCACTCTCTGAAAATTGAAGTGAAACGAGCGCGTTCGTATACCGAGGACTAAACTATTAGTCTATACACGCGGTGCTTCCACCAAGATACCGCACACCTTATATGTGTTTCTAAAGAATGGAGTTGGATTTAAAGGTGTGCATCGGATGTTTTACCCTGTACGTATAGCGGTTGACTATACATACATATGTTCTATACGTACATCGAATTCGTATCCCGCAGGTTCTTTAATTTTAGCAATCTTATCCCGATGTTTCTGCGCCAGACTCTTGGAACATTATCTACCGTCGCAACGGTAATGGTCGTCCGGTCGTCCATTTGGAAGGCGCAAACCTCGGCGCAAACTATCCTCGGACACGAGATTTCCTATACCCGTCTACGTAATATACCTGTATCGTATCTGTGGTATTCTCACAATGCGATTAATCGACCTCACCTGCGATCTATAGATCGACGTTGGTCCCGACTTTGAACGGACGTCAGGTTTTTCATCGACTCAAACTATGTAACTCCAAATGCGGATGTCCGATTGCTCCGAATTCCTCTGAATTATACTACGAATTTTAGTGGCTTCGAATACGTTCTATACATCGGATTCGTCCGAACGTACAACACATCGTATTCGACGTAGCCCCTCTAACGGATTGATCAGCTTTGATCCCAGTCTAATTTGTCCGCAATATGCCATTCGAACAGCCATGATATGAAAACACGACGTATAGGGATACCCGCGCTTCATTTGTTCTTTGCTTTTTACATTTTCCGTCTTTGACACGGGCATATCTACAATACCGTAGCTATATTTCAGGGTATAAATAGCCTTTTATAATATCAAGAGTGCCACCCCTGCACCGATCTCTGCAATTGTGCTTCGCGATCGTAATTTATCATTCCTTACTATGGAAATGGAAATATATTCGAGTCGCCGTCCCGTCGCTTTGATCGTACGCTGTACGCTACGTGAAACGTAAAATGTACGTGTATAGGTACGCGGAATGTCCGATGATACACGTCTTTTCAAAAATAAATGAAACTCGCGAAGGAGGGAAAACACAAAGCGAAATCGATGTGTTGGAGAAATGTATAATGTAAGATCGATTCTCCATCCGCGTATATGCTTTGTGGGATTATGAATATTAAAAATTTCACAGTCTAAGTATCTATATGTGGATCGGATGATGGATTTTCTCATTTTTTTTTTTCTTAAGAGAGATGTATGCGGACTTGTCCGAATGACTTGGTTTGTCCAATAATAACGTCACGTGTAAATCTTCGAATGACCATAGAGGTTGGATCGGTTTTATGCAGACATACGTCATGTACACTCAGTCAGGTTGATTCTGAATCGCTTCGCGGGCAAGCGCGCGTTTGGACAACTTTTTTGTGTACGGAAAGTTGTCCAAGCGAGATCCTTCGCTTGGCCGCGAAGCGATTCAGAATCAACCTGACCGGGTGTACGTATGCGTATACCTGTATGTATATGTATACATATAGCTGTGTATGCGGAGGGTACGTTCCATAGGACAAGAACTAGGCGAAATGAGGTAACCGGGTCACCGCGGCGCATTGCTTTGCATACGGGGCGATTCTGCACCCTTCGTATACACGTATACATATACTCATAGGCACATCCGATATATACGAGAAAGTAAAACAAGCTTAGTCATAGCTGTTCGATACGTATAATACATATAGGAACAGTAAATATCGATCGTGCGGGGAAAACCCCGATAATATTGTTATACCATATAAAAATCGGTGCGTGTTACAACTTCGTCCCTTCCGTTGTTCGTTGTTCGGGGATTAAATAAATATCTCGCGCACGTTCCGTGTCGGAGAAAACGGTAGAATATACGTAGAGAGAGAGAGAGAGATGGGAAGAAGGGAAGATAGAGGGGTAATTGATATCGAAATAAAAAAAAAAAAAAGAAAAGGATGCGGCGGAAGGGAGGAAGTATACGTACAGCGGATATAGGGATGATTCGTGTCTGGGTCGCGTCGCGCGGGGAGCTCTCTCTGGTCTAGTTTAGTGGACGGAAAGCGAATAAGAGAAGGTACGGAGAATTGGGTCAGCTGGTAGGGCTGGAGTGTGCTTCAGGTGCACCAACCTACTAAACCGACTCGATCCAACCTGACCCAACCCCTGGAATGGCACATAGCTGGATCCTCTGACACGAATGCGCAAAAATACACTCGACCTTGCGAATACCTGCAGGTGTATCGGTATACGATAGGCGTACCTACCGCACGTGCTACGGACTCGCAAAAATATTCAATTTTCACCGCACACCTTCGCGCATATTGGTAGAACAGATGCGTGTATATCGACATCGATGTACGAGGAGTTCCGTTCACGTCGCTCTTTACGAATATTTTTTGCTGCCTCGTCGTTATCCCCTTCGCCGCGCGTTTAGATAACTTTTTCGGCTACGAAAAGTTGCCCGCGAAGCGATCCAGAATTAACCTAACCGGGTGTACATGCGACCTACATAGGTATGTATACAACGATCTCGAAATCTGCGCATTGTTAGATAAAATCAGGTATAACGATGAACGATTCGTATAAAGAGCGCCGCGCGCACCGCAGCTGCTGAAAAGCACGATACTGTAAGCCGAATGAGAAAATGAAAATTACTGAGAAAGGAAGTGAGCGGGGGAAAAAAATATGAGAGAGAAACAAATGAATAAATAAAAATGACGAGAGGAGCGGAACGTAAAGGCTGGAGGAAATCCGTTGTGCAGGTGGGGGTCGGGATAAAGGTGGGAGGCAAAACCAAAGGAACAATACGATGGAACTAGACCGTGTGAAGTGCAATATTTCCAGTAGCAGATATCCATCTGTACGATATCACGTCAGACTACTGCACTCATTGTTGTAGACATCAACCCTCGCGTTCGCCAACGATGGACGGCAAAAACACGATTTCCGTTGTATTCCAGGTGCACGTACACGACTCGTCTTATACTATAGATATATGTAGAATAATGCAATACACAAAATGAAGGCTTCGAAAGCTTTTTTCCCCTCGTTCTTTTCTCGCTTGTTTTTGTGCAGAGTACGTCGGATACACGTATATGCGTTGGAACTGCACCCCTCTTCGAATTTTAAAACTGATAGCGATAAATGAACGCGATACTCGAAATTTGGCTCTTAAAAATCTCAAAGTAACGCATGAAAACTCTGAAAGTTTCCGATATCGTCGATGCTAGTCCTAGCAACTCTCCCCCCTTTCATTTCATGCATGTACAGAGAAAGAATCTGATATTATTAGGAGTAACGATGGAAGGGTATAAATTTGTATTGCAATTTCAGGAGGCGTATAGAAGATGGGTGTGCAGCTCTCTGGTGCCTTACTTTGCTCACGATGATCCCGCGCCGCGTAAGAATAACGAGGGATTGTCGATAGTACCCGATAATCCCAGCATGGGAACTGGAATGCGGATACGACCGTGTCGATCCTTTTGCCAATCGGTTGAGCAACGCTGCCCCTATTTACTCCCGGGGGATCGGGCTCCGGCGTATCCGACGCAATATGCCGGCGAGCCGACTTTCCTGTGCAGAGGTGAGCGCCTGAGATGTCGTTTCGAACGGCGATGAATTTGACAAATCTTCGACATCGTCTATAATTCTGACATTTTTACAGATCCGAACATACCCGAGACTGGTGAGCAGGCTTCCCGTGCGTTGCACGCCGACGAGGGCTGTTGTTTTCACGTATGTTCGGACGACGATCCCGGTCTTGGGGTATGCGCAAATTGCAACGAACCACATATAGAAATTTCGATTCGTGGCGGTGACGAACGGAGAGATCCGTCAACCGCACCGCACTGCGAACTCAACCCGTCATCTTCGGGTGAGCGAATAATTAATATAAGAGTGACGTCGATAACGAATCGCTTTTTAAATCCACCTGAATTAACTGTAAAATATTTTCTCTCATCACCGAGCGTAACTTGATTGCGTTGTTAATTTCCAGGTCACCTTCACCACCAAGCTTCTTCACCTGGAAGCGGAAAAAGCACATCGTCTCAGGATTCAACTTCAAAAAAGAGGATGGAAGGATATCCTCCCGGTAGTTTATCAGACGTCGGATCGAATCCTCGGGATAGCCAAAACTTGGGTGACGGTTCAAGTTCCATTTCCATTTCCAGCAGTAGCTCCTCCTCTTCGTCCTCATCGTCATCGTCGTCGTCGTCGTCGTCGTCTTCTGTTCCGGCTTCGAGTTCTTCCGGGACATTGGCTACAATGACGACGGTGACATCGTCCTCGTCATCGTCATCGGGCGCATCATTTTGCGGCAGTGGTGGTGTCGGTTCTATGTCCTCGTCAGCCGCATCACCGTCGACACGCGTATCGACCCCGATTCATATAATAATACCAATAATAATAATAATGTGCGTGTTTAGTGCATGGGGTGCTCTTATAGGTTTGTGTTGCACAATTAAATTTCTAATACCAACGTCGTCGTCGTCGTCGTCGTTGTCGTCATCGTCGTCGTCGTCGTCATCGTTGTGCCGTAAAACTACAACATCGACGGGAAAAGTAGAAGGCGCGAAAACTCGTAATTATTTTAAAATCACTAACAATAATACTAACAATAATTCTCTACCACCGTCATTTTCATCAACTGCGTTATCAGCATCCTCGCCAGCAGCGGTAGTAGCAGCAAAATTATTATCTATTTCTCTGGAAGTGATAAGGGACGTTAATTATTACATCGGTTATAATAATCGTCGATTGAGCTGTTGCGTTCTCATCACAATGTGGAATATTCGAAGACATCGTTCGTCGGTTCTAAAAAAAACAACTGCGACGCTAACGACGAGAGAAAGAGCAACGGTAGTGGTAGTGCTAGTAGTATCATCGTACACAATATTATTAACGATACACAAACAAACAATAACGATAACAATGCAGAGGTTATACAATTTTTCAGTAATCGTCGTATCGTTATTTTTATTCATTCTGTTGAAAATATTAGAAATCTATGACATTTATTCGATAATTCATCTCGATAACGACAACGATAAGGATCAATTATCGAATAATACTTATAGCTGGTTGTATCATAATAACAAAGAAATTAAACAAACAAACAATTACACGAACAAAAACTATATATATTTCTCGCATCTCATAATCAGCAACAACAACAACAAAAACAAAAACAACAACAAGATCGGTGGGAGTATCATCGGGTTCAGGAATCCTCTCTCTGTCCTCCTCTTTCACTTTAATTTTAATAACCGTATAAGAACAAATTACGATTATCAAAGTTTGCCGATTATTACGATTGTGATTATTGTTACAATTATGATTATTATTATGATTATTATTATTAGTACTATTATTATATTTATTGTTGTTGATATTGTTTTTTTTCTAGTTACTAATTATAAAATCCAACCCCATCGTAGTCGAAAGCGTCGTCGTCGTTACCGATATCGCGATCATCGTTCACCCGGCCGTAAACGTCGACGTAAAAAGAAACGCAGACGATGATTGTCATTAATCGTTAGTATCGTCATTATTATTTCAGCTGCTATACCTACGTCCTCGTATTACATTATATAGGTATATTGGTATATACATATATGTCTTATAATGAATATACTGCATATATATGTATATATAATTGTTTGCAGCAGTAGCCTTAAAAACGACGCGCACCCAATTAATATTGTATTGTTATTGTTATAATTGTTATTGTTGTTGTTGTTGTTTTTTTTCTTCTTTTTTTTTCTTTTTCTCATTATGGGTAAGATGATTTACGATGTTCGGAGGGAAAAAAAAAAATTTAAATAACGAATTAAGAAATTAATCAAATGAATATATAAATACACGTCGCACGTCTCGAGTTATGATGAATTATATAAATATAATGAACTAATGACGATGATAACAACCATAATTATAATGATAACAACAACAATACGAAAAACGGTAACGAAAAATTGATTAATTGCGATTAATCGACGGAATAATAACAATTAATCCGACGTGAAATTATGAACATCGTAAGAATGAATGAATGATTAAATAATTATGATAATAATTACAATAATAATATTTATTATTATGATCGAGATGATGATGAATAAAATGTAAAGAAAAAAAAAACAAAAAAAAAAACACAGAATTAAAATAAAATATAAATATTAAAATAATAGTGATAGTAATATGTAATGAATAATACGATATTATTGTACTATACATAAATATACATGTATGTACGTACATGTCTATGAATTTATACGATAATAACATGGTGTAACTGCAAATAATGAAGATGGAAAATGAAAAATTTTTAAACAATAACAAAAGAGAGAGAGAGAAAGAAAAACAATTGATAAAAGAAAAAAATAATATATGTGATTGCTGTAAGTGTCACGCGCGGAGTGATCGAGTGCGAAAGGGTTGTGGTTGCAGTTTTTTTTTTTTGTTTTTTTTTTCTCGTTATAGAACCACAACACCAATAACAACGACACGATACCACGTGTCTTTTGTGATCTTAATCTTTCTAGATAAACGATAACGAATAATTTTGCGGCAGGAAATCACCGCCGAGTATCAATCACCCTTCTTCTTCGTCTTCGTCATCGCCATATTTTTCCTCGTCTGCATTATGCCGACGTATTATACTATATCTGTGCAGATATGATGAGTGAATTTATTTAGAAATTATTCTATACCTGCAGCACCTGGATTACACAATATTTATTAGCATATTCTAGTGCTAAGTTGAAACGGAATGAAATTTGAAAAAAAAACAAATGATGAATGATAAATCGAAGAAATTAAACAACATCATTGGAAAAATGAAACAAAAAAAAAAAACAACGTCGACACCTCGAAGCTTTATAATTTGTACGTATATATAGTAATATTGACATCGTGATTAAGTTCTGATTTGTTTTTTATTTCTAATTATTTTCATCAATATTATATCGTTGAATAATGTAATAGATTATAAAAATATAGAGAGTTGATGAAAGAATGATGTGAAATTCCGGTGTGACGTATACATGAACTGTTATTATATAGTATAGTATAATAAAAATGGCACTGCACGGCCGGAAATTGATTGACTAGTGTTTTTTGCATATTGTTTTTTTAATTAATTAATGAATTTATTCATTTCATCATTTTCTTGTTTTCTTTTAATGTAATATATTATTTTCTTTTTCCTCTCCAATTTGACTAAAGTTCCGCTACAGTTGGTGAAATTTCATCTGTTTGACATACATGTATGTATATAGCACTACCATATTACATATATCTAAAATAAACGAAAGAAGGGATAAAGAAAGAAATAAATAAATGAACGACATTTGGTGTCGTCTATATGTGGGAAAATAGATGAGTTGAAAAATTTGTCATGGTGTGTCGCCTTCGTGATATACATACATGAACTACGTATGTATATAACTGATATATACTATATACATATATATATACACGTGTATATATATATATAATATGTATAATAAGTAAATGATAAGCAATGTTCTATAGGACCATTATGTTATTGATTAAAAGAATCCTATAAAAATAATATGCAACATGCATTACATTCGTCACGGCGCAGCGCCACCTTATTACATAATAATATAGTAGCTAGACGCAATTCTATGAAAAAACGACACCATTTAGACGATATACCCGATATCGTCGCTGCATCATATATAGCTACACGAATTTGTCAAAAACTATAAAGCAAAAGAAGACAAAATCTGGTACACGTTAATTTGATTTAATTTCATTCACAAAATTCAAAATTAATGAGACGATACTGTTTTGTGGTACGTATTCGGTTTCCCATTCGTTGTAATACGCAATGATTCAGATTATTTTTTTTTTATCCGTTTATCGTACGATTTATTTGTTTATTTCATCTACCGGGCACATATTCAATGAGAACGCTGCTCCCTCTCGAGATTTTCGAAGAAATTGGTGACAGGGGGTGAAGATGCTAATAAAACGGCGAAAAAACGTAGAGCTGAAAAGGCGAAGAGGCGAAGAGGCGAAGAGGCGAAGAGGCGAAGAGGCGACAATTTACGGGAGCGTGAGAGAGAGAACTTTGTCAGGGGCAAGAGGGGTATTATTGATCCCCGCGGCTACCGGGCGTCGGGGTTTGGAAGGATCGACTGAGTCGCGGGAATGCCGCGAAAATCTATTGGGATCGGAGAGGAAAGAGGCCGGCAAGAACATGTTATTCCTTGCTTCGAACTACATCTACAACTACAGCGAGTTATTCATTCATTGATTTATTTATTTATTTATTTATTCACATATTCATTGATTTATTTAATTATTTATTCATTCATTTGTTGTAGCGTGATCTCAAAATATCCAGGTGCAGCAGTGTTGCGGTGAGACAGCGACAAAATAATTACGACGATGATCGAGTCAATGGAAAATATAGAATACGATTAAAACGAACCTATTGTTATTGTTATTGTTGTTGTTGTCGACGTCATCATCATCATCATCGTCGTCATCATCATCGTCGTCATCATCGTCCTCATCATCATCATTATTCTTATTATTATCATCTATAAGTATGTATGTATGTAAATGGAAGAGACAACTTCAATTCTTTTTTGATTCACAATCAGTTGTAATCGCGAAATCTGATTTTATTGGTTATACAAATAATCTAAAACTTGTATACATAAATACCTGTTACGTGTATTGAAATATATAACAAAATATCGCGATGGCCACATGCGGTTATTCGTGATTTATAAGTTTAAAATTATATAATATACATATAATTGATGGATCATGACTGTCTGTGTGTTCAACTGATGAATAATATGATTACGATGATGATGATGAGAGAAAGAAAAAAAAAAGAAAAAAAAGAAATAAAAAAGAATAATATTCCACTGCCCTATTATAGCGACAGCATATTAATTAATATAACACCAGCGTTAAAACAA
The DNA here is from genome assembly GCA_963932425.1 of Athalia cordata. Classification (NCBI taxonomy): domain Eukaryota; kingdom Metazoa; phylum Arthropoda; class Insecta; order Hymenoptera; family Athaliidae; genus Athalia; species Athalia cordata. The sequence continues at coordinate 65,044,113 of OZ010625.1, forward strand.
GGCCTTAGAAGTTATAACAAAGAAGAAACATAACTAGCTCGTAAGAATTGTTATCAAAGTAATAATAAAAAAATGAATAAAATACAACAAAATAATGAAAAAAAAAACAAGAAAAAAAAAGAAAAACAACATCGTATAATAACAACAATAACAACAGCTACCGATCGGATGTAATTAATATGTATCCGTGTAAATAGAACTGCGAATGGAAAAAAGAATGATTCAAAACTAATGATAATAATAACAACGACACTAACAACATAATATAATTATATATCGCATAATCCGTTATGACGTGTCTATTGATTATGCCTATAAGTACAGATGAAGTTGAATGAGTTATATCTATACTGTGACTATTGCCAGCAGAGCGCAAGCAAAATGCAGGCGGTGCAGTATAATTTTAGCCACCATTGTTATATTGTTGTTATTGTTGTTGCTGTAACGAGTATAATCGATGTACCGTCAATCGTTTCATTTTATCTTGAATTACTCCATTTTTATTTCTCTTTTTATAAGTTACGTCGAAGTCGACTCTTGTTAAGCAAACGGAACGAACTAAAGAGAAGAAAAATCCGTCTTCACATATTATACGTATAGGGACATCTTAGAATCAAGAAAAGATATAAAAAGTCGTACATTCGTTACGTAGATGATGACGAAGGCGACGAAGACGAGGACGATGATGAACGGTGATGATGATGATGATGATGATGACATGAAACTGAATCAAAAACATATTTAGGAAATGTTAAGAGTGAGTTGGAGTTGTGAAATTTTTTACTGCGCATTATATGCATAGCGTGTAAAAAAAAAAGAAAAAAAAAAAGAGGCAAACAAAGAACGTACCCTGTATAATAAAGTTATGAAGAGCAGAGCTAACACACACATTTTATAATATACATTATATATTAATTAAATAGTTGATCAATTAATCGCGATTTAATAATCGCACACGCAAAACAAAAAAAAAAAGGTTTTCAAACTACGCGAACTCATACTTATACCGATTATTGATTATTAGGGTGATAAACTGTAAAAAAAAAAAACACAGACACACATAAAAGAAGTAAGTGTAACAAAAACGCATTTTATAGGTACGAATATCCTTTTGTCCAAAATCGGAAGAAACACGAATGAATGAGAAAAATAGTAATTATATATATATTAAATCATTATTGCTGAAATAATTGAAATGAAATTATTAGAAGAAAAAAAAAAATAACTAGCAAATTGTATCGAGTGGTAATTAATAAGTAGATGAATGAAAAGAGAAACAAATTGAATAAATAAGTAGTACATACGTGCATACATATGTATATTATATAAAGTAGGTATACCTATATCAGAGCCCAGGCGGTGATAAGAGAGTATAATATAGGTATAAATTTTTTTTTATTCACTTTTTTTGTTGTTCTCCAACAATTACATTCGAAAAAAAAAGTTGCCTCTCATTAAAGACAAAACTACTGTATATCTAAGAAATAAATAGATAATTTCTGGTAACAACGGAGAGACAAGAAAATAAAATACAGAAAGGAAAGACCAGATAATTGATTGAGAAAAAAAAAAAAGGAAGAAACAATAAAATTATGTCACCGTATTATGAATAAAGTAGCGGCAAACCTCCTTTCATCAAATTATTTCAGACGACGATAAAACAAAATTTGGAATCTACTACGCATAACGCTTGTTGTAGAAAAACCGATAAGAAAAACACATAAATATTATGATAATAACATATTACTATTTATAACAACAACAACAACAATAACAGTATCCGTAATAGGTAATTATTATTGTACAATTTAGTCGATGAAGTAAAAGTGATCATCGACTGTCAAAATTTCATTCGATACGGCGATACAGATTGTAGATTTGAGGGTTGAAATTTAGAAAGAACTAAATTAAACAAACTGAAACATTTATGTATACGGTACGGTTAAAACAGTACAATATATATATATATATATATATATATATATGAGCATATATATATATATTATTATAAAGTGATATATGATATAATACCTTACACCTACCTTATACCATATACCTTTAACGTATAACCAAATATTTTAATAGTAGCTACGAAGAAGTCGGGACGAACATTTTTGTCGCTGTGAGATAACAAGATAATGATTTAGCAAACATTACACTCATAGGTACGATATGTAAATGCATAGAAAACTGAATACCAAACGAATTGTTGGTTGTTTTATCTGATTTTCAAATAAACGTCGAGAAAAGAACTATATAATTATCGGACGGTACAACGGGATGACGATGCAGTGTTGTGTTCGTGGTTGTAAAACGTTTATAAATATAGTAAACGATTCGATATGAGAATCTAACAATAATACGATAGATGAAATTAAACGAGAAGTTATCCGTAACGGAGTGTAATTAATAGTTTACGACGATGAGATTGTGTGGAGTATAACTTTGGATAATAAGCAGACGGAGGAAATCAATAAATAAATAAATAAATAAATAAATAAATAAATAAATGAATCAATAAATAAAAATAACTAAATAAATAAATAGATAAATAAATAAAATAAATAACTAATCGTGAGGGTTGCTAAATAATAATAATAATAATAATAATAATCTAGGGTTCTCCGTAATCAAAACCAGCCAGCCTATACCCCGTCGGGACATCTTTGTTTAACACGCGGCAAACGAGAGAAAAAAATTAAATCAACGCAGCCGTGTTAAACATGAATAAATATTAATATTAATATTAACAATGATAAATATGAATAATAGCTATAAATAACATTAATATTAACGGTAATAACAATAACAAAGTTTGTTTATTCATTTATTCTTCATTTTGTCCGACCGAATTTCTATAATATACGGTTCACTAATTGTTAGAGGCCTGAATTTTCACACTGCAACTCTGAGAACAAAATAGAGAAATCTAATTATCAATATTTATTAATGAAACAAAACAATTTGTTGAGATATGATTTATAACCACTTTGTAAGACACTGCATAGCATCACTTACCGTCATCGTCATTGTCACCGCTATAACTGATATTTCTATTATTACTATCATTACTATTATTATTATTATTATTATTATTATTATTATTATTATTATTATTATTAATATTATTACCATTAAAATTACTAGATGCCTCCGACTATTGCCGCGATCATCGCATTATTCCATTTATTATCACAGCTGTTGTTGTTGTTGTTGTTGTTTTTGTAATTATTGTTATTATTATCACCATCCTCATGAATATACCGTGGTTGTCACTATACCATTGATTATCATCGTCACAATGTCATCAACATTTCAAGAAAAATATTATGTAATAAAAGTTGTAAAAGAATAGCATTTATTTGGTAATGATGAATAGAAGAGAAAAAAAAAAAATGACGTTCAAACTTATGGCGACGCTCCAATATCAGTTTCAATAATAATCGTTGTCGAGATAATTGGAAGAAAAAAAAGAATTTACATCACGAAATACCGTACAATAAAAAAAAAAGAATTGAAGTATCGCCAAAAGTATTATATTTATAGAGTATAAAAAGGATAAAAAATTGATGAGTTATGGAAAATAATAGTTAACGGTGTACGCAAACCTTGTGTGGAGGGAATACTTGAACAAGTATGTATACCATACGATATAAGTAGCGTTAAATACTTATACTTGACCTTCGTACATACCTATAACTAATTATTAATAATAATTATAATACCAATAATAATAAGAAGAATAATAATATTAAATAATAATAAGATAATATGCGAGGAGATTTATAGTGTTCAGTTTTTATTCGCTATACAAATATATAAATTGACAACACAATTGTGTCGGAGAGAAAGACTATGTCTTCAAAGTTTTTACCGAACGAACTGGAGATGACTTCAGGTATGATATAATATGTGGGTTACGACGTGATTTCTTCCCCCTAATAATATACGATCGAGTTATTTAAAAAGTGAAAGATCGGAAAGAAAAAAAACTTAAAACGAAAAACTATTTCCACAACTATGGATGATATTTGAAATTTGAAAAAAATAAATAAAAAAAACATAGAGGTGATTATTCAGGCCTCAGGTTTGTAGCGTTTTAGAGCAGTGTATAGTAGCAAAAATTATAAGTACATGCTGCCATTATTCATTTAAAACAAAAACAAATGAAAACGGAGAAAAAAACACAATTAACAATATATGACTATTAATTACTACCACCAACCCAAATTAAGAATACATGTATAATATTAATGAACAAATAAATTTAAAAGAAAACCAAAGAAAAGAGATGAAGGTAAAAAAAGATTAAGTCCAAGATGAAATAAATTACTCTGCATTTGACGGAGCTTATTATAAATAATATTCAAATCTTTATCCCGACACCTCCCAATTGAACGAAATGTGTTCGTTTCATTTATACCATAAAAATTTATTCGTTTCAAGGTTAAGTGTCAGATAATACTACGAACAAATAGTATTATCATAATGTTATTATTACCAAAAAATTAATAAATAATGAGGAAAAAAGCAAGAAAAAAATGACAAAAAAAACCAAAAGGGACAAAATAATAATAATAATAAATAATAAATAATAATAATAATAATAATAATAATAATAATAATAATAAATAATAATAATAATGATAAACACTATGTAATCCATTTGTAAGAAGAATTGATTAGTTTCGTTTCGAGTGTTATATGAGACTATTCATTTGTAATTGTTTAAATCTAATGAGAAATGTACTGTAAAACTAGAGGAGTCAAGAACTCACTGTATAGGCACTAAAAATATATCATTTGTTGACATGAAATATCTTTTGACATCCTCTCCTCATAAATAAATAATAAGATTTGTTGGTAAGTGAGTCACTAGAAATGAAAAACTATTACAGTAATCGAAAGCTCCATGAGGAAACACAGTTTCTTTGAGACAGATATTTTTTCTTATTATACTCAAATCTTTGATCACTACCTTTGACATCTCTTTTAGCCTCCGTTCTATAGGTGGTTGATGATGGTACGATATTATTTGCAGTAATCATTTGCCAACTCCTGGATATCGGTGGAGAACATTACTCAGATCATTTCAGCATACCTGGAGTCGATTACAACAGCACCTTCTTCTGCATTCTAAAAGTTTCTCTCTGTTCGAGCCTCCGAAGTGTCTGCCGATCGGAAACAATTCATTTTTCTGCTGTGGATCTAAATCTATAAAATTTCTTTGCCAAGATCAGTTTGGCATCAGCATGGGAAGATTATAATGGCTGATTAGCCCCTATCTATGCATTTACCAAATTTAAACGGCAACTTTCAATTCTTAACAAGTGGTGTGGTGACGTCACAAAAAACAATAGCATGGCGTACGCGTAGTTGTCACCTGTTGCCATCAACGAATTCAGTGTTTGGTTGCCATCATAATGATGATGGCACACGAGGTCACTGGCAACTTTGATAAATACGAGATGAAAATAAATCAAACTGCATAAATCTAATAGCTACCTTATCATATCTGACATTATCCTTTTTTTACGGCACCCGGCCAAAATAACCGGCGACGTTGACCTGTGAACTCACTCAGTTGAATGAAAATGAACCGTGAAACTTTTGGAATTGGAAGATGGCTATGCGGTAAAGTTCAAAAACAAAGAAAATCTATGATTAGTCGATCAGTGATAATTGGTGATAATATTTATTGCAAATATGCCTTGTGATGTTACTACAATAATATTTTATTGTCATTATGACAGAGTAAGAAGATTTTCGTAATTGCTACAACTTAAATTGTAATTCGCCATTTTGTGTGTGCATTTGATATAAAAAATGTTTCTCAAAAAATGGAGTACATAAGATATTAATTTGAGTCAGTGAATTGAACATACATGAGTATACAAACTAGACTACTGCATTAACCTTAATAAGCTGCCAAACAAATTACTCTGCTTTGCACAAAACATGCTGGACTCCTTTTTTCATTATTTTTTATGTTATTGCTTATGTAAATTCTAAACAACTAGATATAGGTATAATATGAAAAACTAAAGCATGATTGCATGAATAAATACATCAATCCTTAACAACCTTGAAATATATGTTAAATAAAATATCAAACGTCAGTCGTTAATAATGAATTCGATAACTAAAGTAAAGATATGCGATAACCTTAACTAAACAGTCTGTGATTAAAAAAAATATATATTGTTACAGTGATTCGAATAGACTCACGTATAAATTATTATTTTGGAATATCTGTAACTCGGCTATGGAAGGAAGTTACAAGCAACATTTCGGAAAAGGAGCAATATTCTGCATTGTGAATAGCCGTGGATTCCGGTAGGTAACTAACTATAATTGTATTACTTTACATATACATATAATAACTATGTAATATCATTTAGAAATCAAACTCAACAAAGAAAGATAAACTGGTCGTTACTAAATGCATCTAAAACGTAGTCATTCTTGTACCCTCCGAGTGAGAATTTGAAACATTTCTGGAAAACCATTTAGCACTCTCACACAAACAACCTACAGATACTTTGATATGCAATCTGACCCGGTATTAAGATAAAAATTATTCTAACAAGTTGGAAACAAACGTGAGAATTGTTATTAAAATGCCAACAAGAAACAATTTATCGTCTTTTTAAAGACTCATCCTAATAAACTATAAACATTTTATTTCTCTATTAATTGGTCCGATTCTACTAATGGATTATTCATCAATGTCTATTATTTCATTGCGTGAATTTGTATTTCATTTTATATTGAAAGTGTTCCTATGATAAAGAATTTATTTACAGTAATTCCTGATCTTGATCAAATCCTTGATGACATAATCTGCTCGGCGGATAAACACTCGTTATAATTTGTTCCGCAGAATTTTGTGCTCGCAGCACACGATTAGTGCAACTTCTTATTATTTTATAACCTGAATAGGCTGTTCAAAGCCCCATAATCTTGAGTTTGACTCGTTAGTAAGGGCTTAGAATTTTTTCCTGTGCCGATTGCTAAAACCTCTATACCGATAACAAATTCCTAATAAATATTCTCCGACGTGCAACAAAACGGACATATCTATTCAAACTTCTCTCCGATCTTTCTACTTTCATCGTTGATATTCTGCGCTCCGCTTGCATCTGGTACCCTTAATAACGATCATCCTTCTGAGTAAAGCTCATCGGTACATGATTCTGCTGTGTCGCGCTTCTGATAACTTCGATCCATCTTAAAATTGAAGACGTTACAGTTCGTCAGCAAGATAACGACCAAGCATCTGTTTTAGAGGTTTTATAGATCGAAAAACTTACCTTCCGAAAGTGTAATCGCTCTCCGCTCTGAAGAAATATACGTGATTTTTGAACTGTAGTTTGAAAACAAAGTCTTTATTTATCCCATCTTTTTCTGTCGGCGTCGAAACTGTATATCCCAACAGCGGTAGACTAGCCAGAGGAAAATCATCTTGATGAGATTTGTAGAAAAATAGACAGAAGTTCGTGAATACGACCCACAGCTTCTGCCACCCATTACAATTCTTGAATTTCCTCAACAAAAATCCGCTGAGTTGATTCTGGAATAATAAAGATAAATTTTTCTAACAACTGAGTTCTCAAAGAAATCCGATTAGATGGTCATTTTGTAACCTGAAATGCTCTGAGTTGATCGCTGTAACTTATGCTGGTGTTTCGATGCCAACATACGTGAACCGTCGTGTTGCTACGTTGCGAAGCTTTAGCACCTCCGCAAGTTGATCTTTCCAAATCTGATCCTATATCATCCGTAACTTCATCTGCCGAACCTAGGACTGTATTGAACAAATATCGACGTCACCAAATATGTACTATAATTGGAAAATTGTAATGTAGAAGAATAATTAGTTTACTCACTGCAAGATTTGGCTGACAAATACGGATGTTTTCCATCAGGTGAATCATTTGCTTGAATAATTGTCATGTTCAAATCTTCGAGCCATCTTTCTTTTTCCTCTTCGCTATTGGCGGCCACCGTTAAAGGCCTGTGAATGAGTAAGGACGATCTTTCATCGATCAAGTATACTTGTTACAATTAACAAATGTAAAAATGTTTAATTTCTGGCTAAAACTTACGTATTTCCCTGTCCAAAAATGACGAAAGCGAAATGTGTTCCAGTCTTGTTATCTCCGTCTTGAATTTTTACACCTTTTAGCGGCAGCTGTCCGTGTACTCGAAAAGACTGAGTCGGTTGTTGGGTACGATAAGTGTAGAGCAAGATATCGGAAAACTGTAACGAAAGAATATCTGCTTCAAAGAAAATCCCCAATTATAAAAAGCAACGTTGATGTTCTTCGGTCTTACCAAGAAAAACATTCTCTGTTGAAATCCCTTATTGCTATACTTTTGTAAGCAACCTTGTCTGATGAATCTCCGTCCGTTTTGTACCAAATTATCAAATCCACTCATATCCTTTTGTAATTCGCATAATTGAACGAGATTTTCCTAAACAAACGAAGGAGTTTCTAAGTAACTAAATTCTAAAACGTCATTAATGTTTTCGCTAATTACCGCTTGATTCAATACAGTGAGACCCTCCAGCAAAGTTTCGCCCAAACGATCCCTCGCCGCTAAACAATCCTCGAAATCTGTATGATCCTTCGGATAATGATCGAGCAGCCCTGAAAAATATTCGAAAGAAAATTTTTATCGATCGAAATTAATGAATCACATCAAGGTAACTTTCGGGTTACGTACTGTCAATAATACTGTTATAATGTAGCAGCCTTTGCAATGGTTTGAGTAAAAAAGAGCTGAGTGGTAAATAGCAATGTTTCTGTGCTTCAAAGTCCCGACAGAGTTGATCAAATCTCCTCGAAGTTCTCATGGAGTATTCCATTTTTTCCAGAGCTGGTATGAGATTTTCCAAGTACTGGTCGTACAACGGAAGTACATTCAACAGCGTGTTATAAAGAAAGTCTCCAATATTATGACGTGCGTTTCCTTCCCATCTAGCTAATCTAGCTTCCATTTCTTGGAGACAAGGTCCGTGTGCATCTGCCAAAAGTTCGATCAAACCCACCGCCGTTTCACCCTCCGGTTCGGCCTCTCTGGATATTTCTTCTCGGAGCCACTGCAAACATTCGATCCGTTTTACGGCAAAGTAAAAAATCATTTTTCTATCCATGAATAGTTTCTCACCACATTGATCACATCCAAATCCTTTTTGTACGTACGTTCCGTCATCAACAATTCCTTGGCTATGTAATAAGCTTTATCGGTTGGCCATCGCTACGCAAAAAATAAAAGAAAGTTACTCGAATCCTCTTGGTATACTTATGGTTTGCTTATTTTTTACCTTGGTTTTTTTGTCCTCAACGTCTCCGTTTTTTATTTGTTTGACGGGGCTCAAATCCGGAGTATTTTGAACACTGGGTGTACCCATGCCAACGATTCCATTCGAACATTTCTCAGCTTGCGACGAAGTGTAGAACGAATTATTATTCTCTTGTTTAGGTGGCGACTGTGGTGACTCGAACTCCGTATCTGTAGACAGTTCCTCGTTAATAAAACACGTCTAAAATATTGTTGTTGGTAAAAATTTAGCTAATGAGATTTTCTTAATCATATTTATATAAGCACATAGAGAATTAAATATTGGCAATGAAAAAATATACATGCTCTAGTGCGGCAAATAAATTTCCTTCAACGATATCATTGTGAATTGAGTTTGTTGGCTTGTTTTTAATAATCTCTCAAAAAAACATTTGAAATTTGTTCCAACTCAATGAATAGAAAAATCACATCTTCGAAACACGTGTGTCATCGGTCGATTAGATTGACGGTAATTTATAAAAATTAAGCATAGGATTTCCGAATCGAGTACCTAACGGATATAAGAACCATATCAAAAACCTCGCCGTTCTAGTTTCGAAAGTTTACACGAAAGATGAAAAATCTGGGACTAAGATAATTCGACTTCGATTTGTCGGGACGGTACCTGTCCGCTGTGGCATTGGCAACTCCTTAATAATTCGTTGCTTACTATCAGAGAACATAACTGGCGTTAAATCATTAAGCCTGTAGTTGTCATCTCGATTCTTGCGTTATTCTATAATATCGTGCAATTAAGAAGTAAAACAAATAATTGAAGCCTATAACTGAAAAGCTAGCATGCGACGAACAAGTTTCAAACGATATTCAACAAAGAATTTGTTTGTTATTATAATTGAAACCATTGCAACAACAACAATAACAAGAACAACGGTAGTTGCAGTGAACTAGAATGTCAGGCTTGTCGACAATATTTTCTTGTTTCAAGTGGTACAGATCGTGTCGGTGTTAGAAAGGGTCTAATCAATGGTGACTCATTACAAAGGAAACAAAGAAAGTTTGCCAGTCCGATTACGATATCGTTACACCTTTGCAATTACCGTTAATTAATCGTATTAAATTTAGCGTCAAAAACGTAATCGATTGATCAATGGGCTGCTCACCATTGCCTAGATTTCAATTTCTCTATGATAAATAGATGCAACGTTAAATTGTGTCGACAGTTAGATAAGCTTGGGGCTTACTCACACATGTTATTCTCATCCAGTAGACCAACAATTCCAGGAGTGCGATAAAAGTATTTTACTCAAATAAAATAGAACCATAAATAAAGCAATTGAAATCGAAAAATAATGAATCAATTTTCAAGAAGTTCAAATCAACGAAACTAATAAACTGAACGAGGGATCATATATGAGAAAGTCTTGGTATTCAAATCAACGATAATAAATTAACGAACTCAACAGAGATGGTAGCTCGGAGCATTGATTGTTTTCTTTTTTTTTTGCTTGTTTTTTGCAATTAAGTTTGTATATAATTTATTATTATCATTATTATGTATTAATAATCAATGTACAATGGATTTCCTACGGTTGAATTATTACATTTTTTATCAATTTTTTTTCTTTTTTGTATCTCTTCTTCCTTTGCTTCCCAATAACGCCTAGGGTAAGCTTACTAACGAATAATTTAACAAGTAGGTAGAATAATCCGAAATACACACATTCGAAAGAATTAAACAGTTGGCAAGGCATCATCTTGACAAAAATTTGATCGAATACTAATTCAAATATCAGTCGGGTCGGGGGCCTTTTTTTATTGGTAAATATTACCGACAAGCTAATTCGTGGTACCACAGATACGAAAAATCTGGGAAGAAATCTTTGTTTTCTGAAATATGACAAACGGATTTTTGAAGACACAGAATTGGTTCACTGAATTCGATTATACGGTAACGTAATGATAAAGTTGACGATGAAGAATAAGATTCTTTCGCTTCGAGACAAAATCAAGTGAGCCTTTGTCAACGATATGCCCCCATTGAATCGCCATAACTAATTTTTCGTATTACTCAGCGAAAATGGTATGCTACGGTAAACATATTATACCTATATTGCAATGATTTATTTATCCAAGTCGTGAGATAGAGGTATCAGTATTTCTTCTTTTTTACATGAATAATAATACTCAACATCATCTGGAAAATTGTATATTATTTTCTAATGACAGTAACGACGATGACAACAGATGTTCAAATTCGCCATTATATATTCATCATTTCTTATTTAAAAAACGTTTTATAACGACCCGCTTAAATATTATACCCAGTCGTTGAATAATGATAAAGAAATAATGTGCCTTTCGCCCGAGCCTCAGCAACAAAATTGATTCATGCAAAGACTGTTTCTTGTTTGTTATAGGAGTTTTTTTTTCCCTTTGTTTCTTTTTTTTTTTTTGGTCGAGATTTTTCTTCCGCTAGGAAAATTTTAACTAAGATTCTTTTGAACTTGCAACACAATGAACAGGTGATGATTACTGTGTCCAAATATAAGTAAGGAGCTATCCACGTAGAAATTGTATCCAAAAAAAGCCTTTTTTTTTAGAGTATAAATTTACCAAACGTTTAAAACTTTGGTATACAAAATTTATAAGTATACATACACCGAACTGGAAGACGCAGGCTGTCAAAAATATCATCGGTTCTGACAAACCTAACTTAGACCTATTTTTGGCATCGTGAAAAATTTTTGTATCTAAATGAACAGTCACAGTTGATAAGCTTATTTATATTTGGACTATTTTATATTTTTGTCATGCTGTTAAATATGTCTCACAAATAGTGTTTCGACAATTTTTCATTTGCAAACATGTTTATTAGTGGGACAATTGTGATGAGATGAATTACGTCCTACAACTTCGAAATGAATATCGCCAAAATCGGATGATACTTCCAAGTGGCTTGGCGTGGAAATTTTTCCCTACGTTTTATGAAAAATTGGTGCCATATTCGATTCCCTCTTTCTTGATTTTTACGTAGAAAAATGAAAAGAGAAAAAAGAAACAACCAAGAGAAAGACTTGTTGTTCGTGGTTGTCGTTATATCTTGTTCTAATTGATATGTCTATAGAGAAGTGTTTCTATAATTTAGTAATGATAATCACTAAACGATATAATGATATAGGCATGTACATTGTAATAAAATGCATCAATTCAGCATATAACGTGTGAGACGAAAGTGAGATATGGTGATAAATGGCAGTGATCGTAATAACATTAACAATAATTGAATGTAAATTGTAATAAGGGATCGCTACGCAATGGTTCACAAATAACAATTATTAGTAGAAATATACGTATGTCATATAAATATATGTACGTGAAGATGCGGGTAGCTCAGTACCAGACAACACAGGAGTTAGGATCAAATATGTTCTGCATGTACTGAAAATAAAATGTGAAAAAAAAAAATCGATCGTAACTAACAGCACATCAGGATTTATACACATTTTACAATATCAAGCTGGAAGACTACTGCAAACAAGATGAACGTAGCGATTCGAAAGATTTTATAAAACGGATCCGAACCCTGTATATTTAATATTTATTCGTCGCTATCTAGAATTTTGACTTTCAAAAGAAGTTTTGCATCAAAACTTTACTATAAAAAATTCATAACAGATCCGTCTCTGGATTAATTCTTTATCAAATATCTCTCAACTCTAGAGTTTTATGAAATAACTTTTCAACAACTTTTGAATGTTGAATATTTATCAGAATGACTAATTCAGATTTATCGTACATCAGATCATTCGTTCCAAGAGTGTGAAAACATACCAACGAGAAACAATGGTCTTGTAACGTTTTTCACAAACATCGATTGGTCAAGTACAGACTTTGCAACGATATCATGTTCCCGGTGCTTTCCAAACTCAATATTAAAAGAAAAAGAGAAAGAAAGAAACGTTTGCAACAATGTCAAGTGAAATGAGAAAGTGCTCGAGAAATCTCTTTCCGTCATCGAGGTGTGCCTAAGGCATATTTGTTCAACATTATTATTAAGTTTGTTCATTTCTCTTCCTATGATCTAAAACCAAGCACTAATTAAATAATTGGTGTACGGAGACAAAGTAAGAAAAAAACAAAAATAGTGAGTGGCTAAGCGACAAAGGACAGCTAAGGCAAGAACTTCTACCGTGTGATATCCAACAAGATCATTGTAATATTGTAGTCTTTTGTATTTTCACATCCTATGTCATGGTACTCAGCTCTACAAATTCCACCACCTTGGCTCATTGAGGGTAAGCCGGTACGAATCGGTTGGTAAGAGAGCATGGCGTCGAATGAACCATTGCGCTACGCACCTGGCACACCTGATATGGCACGTGCCACGCCGGAGAATTGACATAGCCATTCGAATATGTCCAACGGTTGTAATCACCACCTGTCAAAAGCGTTACCATGGTCAAAACGATTGCAGGCGTTATTACTAGATATAATCAGCACATCTTTCATACACCAAATATCTCCACCACAGAATCATAATAATTGCCGAAAATATCGAATATTATCGGATAGCTCGAGTGTGATTTTCAATTCATGTTTAGCAAATGACGATTTTTTTTCTTTTTGTTTTTTGCCCTGCGGCTGGAGATATCAATTAACAAGTAGTTAAGTAAGGCACTTGCACCTTAAAACTGACGTCGTCGATAGTTCATTTTTACCATCGCAGGTTTTAAGGTGACAGATAGTTGCTATGTAACCATAAATAACAACAGTGCCACTTTTCACCATCTACTTGTCAAATTTTTTGTGTTCATCATACCGTCATTATATTACACAAAAAGCAGGAGAAACAACATTATTTTAATATCCGACTATTATAACCCTTTGGTATCGTTCATTTGGATTTTCCACCATTAATTGACTAGAATCGTTACAATGGAGAATTAAATAGCCGACAGCAGATTGCTCGTTAGATCTTCAGCCAACGGTTCCTGTGTGGACGACGATTTTCAATGCGCGTTAAATTAAATCGAACGCCGATGATTATTAGAAGCATAATTCTATCCGAGACACCCATATCATAGCTACTGATAGATATAATGTAGTATTCACTGGTTGGGCAATATTGAATAGCGAGAACAGCAAAAAATATCATCAAGGCCAATTAATTATCATCATCATCATCATCATATCCAATTGTAATTAGAGTGTATATCTAAATTAAAGTCTCAAAAATTTACTGGAATCCCTTGTTAAAAAACTTGTGCGTAAAGGTGTGCGAAGATGTTGGGGGGGGGGGGGGGGGGGGGGTATGAATAACGATGCAGATTCAAATGCAAGGAGTAACTTTTATAAAATAAGGGATGATGAGAAAAAGCTATCTATGGTAGTACGTGATAGGGCATAGAACTATCGACAGATATTCAATAATAACGATGAGATTCATGCTCTTTGGATTCGTAAGAAGAAAAATTATAGTTATAATAATAGTGACGAACTTAACAGTGAAGACGGCACAGTTTTAACAGAGGTATTTCAATTGCAAATAACATATGCCTTCAACGATACTTCAACAATTCAACGACTCAAAATTCATTCGATTACTTAATTGCGCGTATATTGACTACCGCATACGAATCGATATAGGTTTATGGTTTCGTGTAGGTGTGTGCATATACTTGTATACATATATAAAAGTATATCGTATATACACACATATACATATGTGTAACCTATACATCATTCTAGGTAATTTATGTTTAATATATGTATATTATGTATAAGTATAATATATGTCATGTATACTGTAAAAATGATGCATTATCGTTTACATTATGTGTATTAGTAATTAAATACGGGGATACATTGAAAATTGAAAAACTAGAGACGACCTAGTCTAAAGTAAAACACTAACGGTAATGTAGTGTACGTAATGCAGGTATGTTCAAAATCAATGGATAACGGTGCAATATAGTCAATTATACATTGCTGTATGTCATTACATTAATTATTGTAGCATCAGCTTGCATCGGATGTGAATTCACTTGTATTGCATATTAATGTTATTAACTTTAGTTATTTTTTTCTTTTCAATCTCGTCTTGCTAAATATTATTCGCTGCGACTTCCACCCATAAACACAGTTACGGTAGACCTCCTTCAGCTGATCAATATTCTATCTAATTTTCATGTCACGGTCACATTTCATCTTATTCGATAATTATACAATTAATTAACCGCGCCACGTTTCAAGACGCAAGAATGCCAATTTATTATATACCTAAATCTTCCTGAGCAATCTAACAGAAGAAAAAAAAAAATAACGAATAAATAAGAAGAAAAATGCTTTCGATTCGAATAACGTTGCAGATATTTCATCTTCTTGTTGGAAAGTTCTATCTAAGTATTTATCGAAAGAAAATGCTATTTATACAAGCTCCTGCAAGGCAGAAATGATCGTTCCATAATTAATTATTTTTCTATTCGACAATCCTCTGTTAATATCAAACGACTTAAGCCTTCGGACAACTTTTATTTTCTTTAATAAGGAAACAATTTCTGAGCGCATCTTTTCCTGATCTGAAAAACTGAACGAACAAATTCCACATCTAAACTCCGTACGATACACCGAACATCGCAAAATTTCGATCAGGGCAAAATTACACCGCTGTAAAGGCGGGTATATGGTGAGCTCTAATATTTTATGTTAAAAACATTCGCTATCCAATTCTCAAATAACTTTTGCATATGTTAACTATTCCAGGCAGCACCAAAGCAATGCGTTGAGTCGAGTATCAAAATATTCTGGTGTGAAAATTGTATAAAATCTAGGCACCATATTACGAACTGAGAACGCAATGCAATTTTTTGTTTATTCGTACCTTTTCATTATTTTTTTTTGCTATGGCTTTTATTTTCCTTTGACGCAGATTAATGACTAGTTAGTAAATAGTAACAGGTAACGATTCCGCTCTGGATGGGTGATGAATCTTTGTTTGCCATGGATATATTCAAAGTTGAAAGTGATTGTGAATGCGATATACCTTTGAAGTCTTAATTGCCTTAGTATAGTTAACAAAGTAGGATGGGAGGGCATTTTGTGGCATGGATTTTGAAATCGAACGGCATTTTCAAGCAGGCCTGTTTTTGTGTGACGGTGCGGAAAAGTCGAATAGAATACTTGCTTATACAGATTTCGGTTAAGTTCGTTGATTTGTTTTATGCCAGACGAATTTTAAGGGTTCGTAAAATTTGATTTTTGGGCAGCTATCGGGGATTCGAAAACCAACGCTCTCTACACTATTATCACTAGATAAAATAACGAACGGAAGAATAGGCTGGTAAAGCCTCGATTAAAAATCTAGATTTGAGCAATGTTTTCTTTCTCTCTACAATGTTAAGGAGTGGGCTAAAAAAAAATGAAAATTTTGCGTCGAAGAAACCCGAATTTGTTATCACGCGGTTTTGGAATGTTAGGTAATTAAAAGTTAGCGATGATTGTCGTTCTCAAAAAACCCAAATTCCATCAATCAAATCGCTGCGTCATTTGATAACTAAAGTACTCGTAATTATTTAGTCAAAAAAACCTATATCGTTAATTTCGTTTTAATCCTAGTATAACATTCATCTAGATACTTTAACGATTAATAAAGCATTGCGTAAGTCTTGTTTGTTGGTATTTTTTTTCTGTCTTTCTACTATAAAATTAAATTAGGTACGTACTATTATTGTGACGTTTAAACGATCAAAATTATGACAATTTAAATATTTGTCAGATTATTTGAGTAGACCTTCATTTTTTCACTTGTATGTATCAGTCGACATCGAGGCCCATATTCAGCGATCTACTTGACTAAAAGCGCTTTCGGTCATAAGGAATAACGCAGAGTTAAAAGCGCCTCTACGACGAAGCCACCTTTAACTCTGTATCTTGCAGCTAAAAGTGACTTTGAGTTAGAGGCAACTGCCGAATACAGGCCCCAGTTTTTCTCCTCGTCGAACGCTTTGGTAATTCCTTTGGCATACGAGTTCTAATTCGTGTAATTATAGACATTAAAAAATATTTTATAATTAAATTTTCGATCGGTTTTTAAATGATAATCAATATTATTCTTTAGAGGTAATGAAGTTCTAAAAACAAGTCTATACAGATTTAAGGCATAACATGCTGTATAGGAATGTCAATTGAAACGCTATTTTCTATTTTTATTTATTTTTTTTCCTTTTTGATATTCCTCAGTTTTCACCCTCCACTTTATTATTTATGCCTCTGTCAATTCGTTCAACTTTTTTATGCAACTCTTGTTTGATCGATCACTTTGTCGATAAACCTTAATCGTCTTGATGTCGATTATTCCTTGTGACGAAGAGCTCGTCATCATCGATGTCAATACTTTGCTCGGTCAGAAGAGGAGGAGGAATATTCGCAACGTCGAAACTACTGTCGGTACTAGAGACAATTTGGCCATCTTTGACCTCCAGATCAACGACGACTCGGTGTCGTCGTTTGATATTTTGTTGCCGTTTTCTCCTGAATGCTCGAGCTCCCCGTTCAGGTGTATGCCCGGGACTATCCATGCTCGAAGAGGTGTCTCCCTCGCTCTGGGGACTTCGACTCGACGAGTAAGTCATAGTTTTCGTCCTGATTTGTGCCTTTATTTGCATCGGTGGACTAGATGTTGTCGATTCTCCACTCAAACTAGTGGTAGAATAATAAGGTGTCGATTTAGCTCTGATCGGAACTATAACGGGGCGTTCGGTTGATTTCGTACCATATCGCAGGTCAAAACCAGGCTCTGAGTAACCTCTTTCGAACCTGTTGTATGTCTTTGCTTGGAAACGTCTTTGCAACTTTTCTTCCAGAGTTTGTTGGTCGTCGATCGATTGATCCTGTTCATACTCGAATCTCGTCCGAGAAGCAAGGCTGGCATACCTTTCGTGCATATCCTCAGAACTGTCGCCACGACCAACTTTCATTTGTACCTGATCACTGCTAGAGTATTTCATAGCGGGCACATTGTCGTATAATTGTTCTTCTTCTTCTTCTTCCTCCTCTTCCTCTTCGAGGATGGGTCCTGGGATGTCAGGAATTTCTTCAAACTCTCCTATGCTCTCGTCGTATTCATTTCGAAACATTATTTGGGGAGGTGAGATATCGGTAAAAATTGGTCGCGGAATTTGCGTTTCGTCGAATTTTGAATCGTCATAATGATGTTTATCAAACTGACTTTCAACAAACCTCCTGGCCTCATCGAATTGAGCTGCTTCATAATTTCTAGCTTCGTCGTACTGCAAAGATTCGTCAAATTCTATGACATCCTCGTAAGATCCACCAGGATATTGGCAATCGTCGAGTGCCGAAGACTCAAATTGACCTTGCTTCTTCCCGAACCTTACGTCTTCTATATTTGCATCATCTCCCTGCTCCGCCGAAGAACTCGCAACATATTGGCACTTTGAGTTGGGTCGCATACTGGTATCACTTTTTTCAGAAGTTGTGGTATCGCTCTGACTCTTCTCGGTCGGATTCGTAGAGTAATACTGTTGTGGTACAACTGTCGTACTACCTGACCAATCCGATATAGACGCGCCTAATTCCGCTAAAGAATTATCGTCGGATTTGGTTCCGGAGTACTGGCAAAATTGTCTCACAGTATTATTAGAACTTGACCATTCGGACATCGATAGGCCCATGGATGTGTCTTCGCTGTGGGAAGATCCGGTTATATATGAATTGGACTTTGGTTTAACAGCTATTTTAACAGTCCCGTCGATGGTAGTAGCTGAGAGAGAACTCTGACCATCCTCCAGCAAGGTTGAATGCAAATCGTCGTGCAACGTTCTGTTTTCATCGCTAGAATCACTATCGTGCCCAACATTTTCTGCTGTGTCGGTGCTATCGGTTACCATTACCTTTATCGCCTCTTCGGGCTTTATTTCCATATAAAACGTTTCAACGTGGCTAACAACTGGTGTATCGAGAAGAGGGGAGCTAGGTGGAGATGGCCAGTCCTCGGAGGCTTGTAACTGTAGCCTCGAACGCACTTTCGGCGATTTTCCATCATCCTCCGGATTATTTACTATGTCGATAGGAATATCAGGGAGTTCAGAAGACGTTCTTCGGTCGTCTGAAACAGAAGGCAGAGCAGTTCCCGATGGTGGGTCGGAAGATAGAGAGGGTTGATGATCGCTAGAAATTAATGATTCGTCGTCTAAACTTGGCGACCTCGAGCTAGGCTTAAACGAATCTTCCATATCACTTTTATCCTGTTCCGAGGTTGTTGAGCGTTCTGAGATCCTTGACAAAGTTCTTGAAAGGGAAAAAGCACCTCCGTAATTAGCCAATATGTCCGGCCCGATTGGGTACCCAAACCCAGCTGGAAAATCTATCAAGTCTTCTTGAAAACTGTCTTCGTTCTGTCCATTGCTATCTTCCGATTGTGACTGGTGGTGATTGTTATCGTCGGGCGGAAACCATCCATCTTCTAAACTTGAACTGCCTGAACTTTCTAGGGGAAAAGGTTTCCAGGTCGAGCTCAATTCCATTTTGGGTATTGGAAGGGAACTGCTGCTACTCTCTTCCTCCTGAGATCCATCTTTTCGTATCTCTTTCATTATCGCTATTTCTGTCCTATCGATTATCTGCTGTATTCTACCGATGCCCAGAGGTCGTGCGATGGAACAGGAACTCGAGTCAGGATCTTCCCTGTCCGGAGTCCAGGTGTTGGTATCCTCACTTGCGGAGCGCTCTGTACTCAACCTGAGTTTTTTTTCGACTACCACACGGTTGGGATCTATGGCTTCCTTTTTATTAACGGTAGTCGGCTCATCTTCCGGCAACTCCTCGGCAGCTTCGTCATCTTCTTTTTTCATTTCGAGATATTCCGGCGTCAATTCAACTTCGACTAAAGTTTTTTCATCCATTTTCTCTACGCCGTAGTCAGGTGAACTTAGTTCGCTATCCCCACCTTGTACCTGTGAATCTAAAGCATCTAGAGTTTCTTCACTCGTGTCGCCTGAATCAAGCCGAGGCTTTCGTCGACTTTGATTATCAACTTCAATTATTATTGCTTTGTTTTCATCGTCGATGATAATTTCATCGTCTGAACATTCTTCTATCGATATTTGTATTGGTGACCTGACCATGGAATTATTGGATTCGTGGGAATATTGGAAATCCTCAGGTAAAATCTTGTTATCTTCCGTATGGACTACTAACTTCGTGCTCCGATTATCGCAATTATTTTCAATTTTTGACGAATCACTCTTCAAAGACTTAGATTTAGCTTGAACATCGTTCATCTTATCTTCCTTTACCTTAGTTTCTGTCAAAGTTTCGGATCTACGTGTTTCAACTTTGCTATGTGTGGGAACCTTCTTCTTTCGATTATGATCTCTTACCCCGGCATCCGAGCTATCTGTTTCGCTTGAAAATTCGGTCCTAGTTTTGCCTTGGATACTGCAACTAGGGCTTAGTATTTTGTTTTCCACCATATCGCTAACGGCAGATGGAACTTTGGTCCTGGAATCTTCTTGCAGTGCCTCTATTTCGGCTCCTGACTCCACTGAACTTTGGTCGATAAATTTAGTCGTAGAACTTAATTTTTCAACTTTACTATCCGGGGCAGCTGTTTCTCTGGAATGATATCGAGAGCCTGGTAAAATTTGACCCTCTTGTTCATACGGTATTAAATCCGGGCAAGTTACAATTTCGTTACATTCAGTTAAAGGTGATTCTAAATACTGCGCTGAAGTTTCGGTCACAGACAAAGAGTCCGTAAACATTTCTGGAATGGTCGTGTGATCTGTGCTATCAGATTTATGATTAGGTGATGCTTCCATCTGCAAAGAGTGCGGCTTGAATATCTGATGACCTGCCAAATTCTCGTCAGAAACATTTACGTGCTCTTCAATTTCCTCCGTCATATCAACCGTGTCGTCTTTACTGGAAAAGGCATTAGCTGGAGGCAATCGGTGGACAGAAATAACAGGTGCGTCCAACGACTTGGCCCTCCTCTGTGAGGTCGGTGATTGCGTTGCACCTTGGCGTCGTAAAGTTCCCAATCCACTTCCTTCCGAAAGTCCGAGACGTGCCCGAGCAAATAGTATCGGAACTTGACCAGGTTTATGGACAATAGCGGAGGATTCTTGATTGTCTAGAGATTTTTTTGTATCTCTGTTTCTATCCTGCCGATTATCTGGATTGTCTGCAACTCTAGCCTCGACGTTGTCTTTGAATTCTTCCGGAGTGGTATCAAATTGTGCTTCAACTTTACCCGGTGATAGCGGCAGCTTCGTCTCATTGACTGTCGCCATCGATTTGTTATTACCAGTTTCAACTTTACTCGATCCTCCCGACTGAGTTTGTCCGATTTTAACAACGTTCCTGACACTGCCAGATCTTTTCGGCGATACCTTCTCAATGAAATCCTTTTTCTCCGTGCTACCTAAGCTTTTTGAAATCCCCAATGATTTTGGTCGTGGTTTGTCGTTCTTAAGGTTTCCTGGGCCTTTGATTAGCTCGTCATCGACCGATGTAGATTTCAGTCTGGATTTTTTAAGTTCATCTTTCTCGTCTCTCGAGGTAGAAAATGACCTATCGGATAATCTAGTAACAGATTTGGACCTTGCCTTTTGCACAATGCTTATTTCCGGCTCTACATCCGTAGAATCAATTATGATAATTTCCTGTGGCAGTTCACCGATCTTCAGTTTGGATTTATCGATCTTTGAATTCGCTGGGGATGTTTTTGATTCTTTTGACAGATTTTTTTTCAGAGGAGGTTTGTCGCCTTCCAAAGATTTAGATTGTTTCTTGAAATCTTTCTTATGATCATTTCTCGGTGTTTTTGATCTTTTAGGCGAAACATCTTGGACAAAAGATTTGTTCTCTAACTCTGGAGAAAGTAATGTATCAATTGGGGCTTTTTCTTCCGCTAAGGAAAGGGATTTACACCTCAGCGGTTCTGCGTGAGGTCTCAACAAAAATGGTGTGAATTCCGGAACCTTAAGACTATCAAATTCTAGAGCAGGTTTAACAGGTACTTCGTCAAGAGGTAAATCTGCTACTGGGTCGACGAAATCATCAAAACCTGTATCGATAATCTTAGGTTTTGAAATTTTAGAAGATGAATTTTTATTAATTTCTGTGAACCTCGATTCTATCTTATCCAGTATTCGTTTTGTTTTTTCTGGTATACTCGGCTTCTCCATCGTCCTAGATTTCTCTGGCGTCTTAGATTTTTCACTTCGTTTACTTTCAGACTCATTTTTTACAACTTCTTCCACGGATGACTTGATCATTTTTTCGGATTCAGAACCGGAAACTTTTTCTAATGATTCATCGATGTACGCGTTCCTATTCGTCAGATTTTGTTTGGGTGGCAGAGGGGGTTTATCCGGAAGACTTGGTTTCTCTACTAATCGCTGTTTAACTGGCAAAGGTGGTTTGTCAAGATCAACGATCTTCGTTGGTATGTCCGGCAAAGGGACGTTTTCTATGCTATCTTGTTTTTCCAAATTATTATCAGGTACCTTAAGTTCCATTTTTTCCCTACGCTCTAACTTCTGTTTTACTTGCAACCCCACAATGTCCGTCAGTTTAGCGTACAATTGTTCATTAGACTGAGAATTTATAGACGAATCTGTCTTTCCAAATGATTTGCTAGAATTCGGGCTTCTGGGACTACGATCGGACTTTCTGCTTTCCGTAGCAGAAACGATAACCAAATTAGAATCGGTCGGGGACAGTTTATAAGATTTCTTTTCAATAGCTGGTATAATAGTGATGTTTGGTTCGGTGGGTGAAGATTTGGAAGACTTTTTATCTAGACTACTCGATTTAGTATTCAATCTATCGATGGGAGACGTTTTAGACACCGCTCTGTCCAGAGACGAAGATTTTGGCGAAGCTTTATAACTCGAAGATGATTTTGTGCTACTTTTTGACGGACTCCGATCAGTTGGAGACAAATTAGTGACAAGTAATTTTTGATCCGTTGGTGAAAGTTTGGCTACTGGACTTAGAACGTCTCTAGTTTTCTCGCACAGGTTTAGACCGGGCTTTGTTCTATCGGGACTTATCAGAATACTTTTCGGCCTATCGGGAGAGAGGCTTGAAATTTTGTCAGGCGAAGTAAGCTTTGTAACAACTAAGCAAGAAGTATCGGTAACAGTTTTTAAAGGTAGTTTGAGCAAATCTTTGGCTAAACCTTTGACAGCATTCTTGGAAGCCTTTCCGCTGTCTGATTCTGATTTTTCATCGGAAGCTGTACCATTCATAACGTGGCGTTTATGCAAAGTATAGGGAATGTCGACGTTACATTTTTGGACAGATGCGCTCTCTAAGAATGCGTCCTCGTCCCCGGAATCGGCGGGGGTCAAATCAATAGACTTTTGATGCGTCAGCATATGTCGTTTGCTGTTAGAACCTAATCTTTGCCGCGCGGGATTTGGATCGCTCTTTGTGCGTTCGATAGGATTATGAATCGGCATCACGTTGTCGTCAAAGCCTAGAATTACACCGCCGATGATCATAGGGTCATACTCTGTAAATACCGAAGGCTTAACCATTTCATTTGAAACACCCATCGCAGATTCGATGCAAGACTCGGAAGACAATCTAGCCTGACGTTCCCTTTCTCTACGTTCATCATCTTTCCTAGCCTTTTCCAAACTCTTCCAATCATCTCTTTCCCGTGGTTTTTCCTCCGACTTCCCTCTCTCTAGTTTTTGTTCTGCGTTAACCTTACCCTGTTTAGATTCCCTGGAGTCTAGTCTTTCGATACTCTTCTGCCGTTCGCTACTTTGCCTATCCAAACGTTCGAGACTCTTTCGGTCCCTAGCATCTAACCGCTCGAGACTTCTCCGTTCCCGTGAATCTATCCTATCTAAACTTTTTCTCTCCATACTCCGCCGCTCCCTGGAGTTCAATTTTTCTAAACTCCTCCTCTCAGAGTCCCTCTCTTTCGAATCTAAACGTTGCACCATACTTCTTTCCTGCGAATTCAAACATTCGATAGCACGAGTATCAAAGTCAAATGCGAGCTGGTTTTGCGAGTCTAATCTCTCAACGCTTTTGCCTCTGGGTTCTCTATGACCGAGCTTTTCAAATGGACTTCTATTACCCGAATCAAATCTCTCGAGCGTATGCCTTTGATCGTAATCGATAGTATTTCTGGAACGCAACTGATAAGCTTCGCGGATATCCAAAGGAAGTTCCGAACTCCTTACCTTGCACTCTCTGATCTCTCGATCGGAGAACGATTTATCTTTGGCATTTCGAGCCCAAATAGTATCGTGCAGATATTCTAACGTTCTATGTATATCGTGTAAGTCTAGCCGTTCGGAACTCTTACATTTTGAATCACTAGGGTCGAAACTATGTATGGGGGTTCTATCGATTGGATCCGATCGCTCGTAATTTCTATCCTTCGAGTTAAGGCGCTCGCAGCTCCTTTCTCTCGAGTCGAGTCGTTCCGAGCTTTTGCGAGATTCTCTTGAATCGTTACGATCGATGCTACGTCTACGGTGATTGTCCCAAAATTCAAATTTCTCGATGCTCCTGCGATCCCTCGAGTCCAGTCTATCTATCGACCTACGTTCCCTCGAATCAGCTTTTTCTATTCTTCTAGCCTCTCGTGAATTCTTTCTCTCAACTCGCTTCCTTTCCAACTGTTTTTCCATCTTCGCCTCGGTGTCCCTGGTCTTTCTATCTCTAGATCTATGACCACGACCCAAACTGCCAGTTTCTATATTTGGGCGCGGGGGCCGGTCGTCTAAACTTGCGATACTTTTTGCTCTGGTCGTCCTACGCATTCCGTGGTCCAAGATATTTCTATCCAGATCAATGGGACTGAGGTCGTCATCGATTCTAGACTTGGGTCGCATGATCCCTTCGTCCCTTAAAACCTCAGAATCGACATGAGTGATTTTACTTTTTTGTTTTAAATTTTTCAATTCGTTCAATAGATTTACTTTTTGCTTGCGCACCTGGTTAATCATCGGATCTTTTTTATCCTGATCAACTTGGTGCACGGAATTTTTAGTCTGGCCATCCGAAGAATCTACATGCCTCGCTTCAAACTTTCTTTCAATTTGTGTATTCGATCTTTGAATTCTAGATTCCGTGATAACGAACTCACTATCGGTTCTAGACGAAGGAGGGTACCAATCGATCGATTTTGTTTTCAAACTCTTTATGTCCGCGAGCACGGATTTGAAATACTGTTTGTCCGAAGCCCTGATAGATTTGTGTTTAACAAACGCGTCCGTTTCAGAGTCCATCTGAAATAAATCGTGATCTATTCCCTCGTCAGAATTTTCGGAGACAACCTCCTCTTGGGGGCTAGAATATGACTCTGGGTACTCGAATTCGTGCTCACGTTCCAATAATTCGTAAGAATCGTGGGAAAGATCATCGTGCGACAGATCCCCGGCCGGGCCTGATTCTTCGTGTCCCGATTCGGTGGACAGAGATGAAGTTCCTGGATAAGAACTGCTGTATACTTTGTCTGGAATAGGATCGTGATCGAGTGATGGTAGTTTGGAACTAGCCGCGCTGTACGATCTATTGGTTTCGTCATATCGCGTAATAGGCTTGTCAAGTTCACCTTGAGAAGGTAGTTGAAATGGTTCTAGAGCTAAGTTTGTAGGATTGTTGTCAATTCTGGACCGCGCTTTGCCAGAATCTTCAAAGCTAGAAGCATAAAGGTCGCGACAGCTGGCCGATCGCTGCCACGGGTGTCTGGGCAAAGGTCTTGGCGGTGGGAATTCAGGGGGACTGCTGTTAGAGGGGCTGATACGACCTGTTGATGAAATCCGTTGTTGACTGCTGGCAAGTTGACGCGGCGCTGGTGCCAGGTTGGGGGTGGCTGGCGAGTGGACGTCGATAGAGGTGAGCGTCCGAAAGGACGTAGCTGTGTCGTCGCGACGGTGACCCGTCCCTCCCATCAACACACTCGTCGCAGTCGTCGGAGAATCCAGTGTCATCGAGCCGCATGACAGAGACAGAGCTGGCGTTCCCAGAGCTGAAAATTTATACGAATCACTCGGTGAAAACGGGCTTCCACTCATCACCTGATCAAAGATCCTATAGTAACGGTAGGTATATTC
The DNA here is from genome assembly GCA_963932425.1 of Athalia cordata. Lineage (NCBI taxonomy): Eukaryota > Metazoa > Arthropoda > Insecta > Hymenoptera > Athaliidae > Athalia > Athalia cordata. The sequence goes on from OZ010625.1 coordinate 65,070,533, forward strand.
AATAGGAATCCAAAAGCGTCCTAAGCGTGATACACTATACTACTCTACGATATAGGATAGTCGGTATTTACGATAGTCGAACAAAAAGTAATTCGAATAACAAGGTAACGGAGAGCGATGAAGTAAAATAAATTCAATGTGGAATGAAATAAAACAGTGTGAAACGTAACGAAACCTGATAAAGTAGAATACAGGTAAAGTATGGATAATTTTGACAAAGCACGAATGAAAATTAATGAAACAAGGTGTATGTGTGGCGGTTGGTGTTGTGGGTGGTACGTACCAGGGTCGCCAAGGGGCAGGAGGGGGTGGGCAGAGATGCTGGAGCTGCCCATAAGGGAGCTGCTTGGAGTGGCCCCACGATAGCCTCCCCCCTCCGAGCCCTGCAATGCCCTACCACCGCTAGTCTGCCGGAACGAATTGGACCTGTGAGCAAGAGAGAGTCAAGTTCAGCATCAGACTTACGATGTCGAATGCCCTATCGAAATCTAGTGTTTTTTATTCTTTTTATTTCTATCATCTATTTATTCGGTCATTGAGCCGTCCAATTTATTAACAGTTCAATTGTTTCGAAACCACTCCGATGATTTCTACGAGTAGTTTCAGGGGTGGAAAAATGAAGCAAATCATACCTAGGTATAGTTGAATTTGAATTGGGCCCATGAAATATAATCCCACTTCTCCGAGTAGTTGTTGGTGCTCAATGAAAATATGATACTTGTTGCAAAAAAAACTGAATGATTATGATTGAGTTGTTGCGAACATTGAATCTAAAAAATCGCGTTTCAGAGTAAAAATCGTTAGAAAATAGATGAAGATTTATAAAAGCAGCGCTGATCGATATTCAATTTGAAAAAGGAAATATCCAAAGTGGCATTATTGTCATTATTGTCAGTATCATTGGGGCATGAGAATATCCTAGATGAGAAATAAAGAGCAAAAAAAAGGAAACATCATGACTAATCTTGTCGACAATATTTCATTCATGGTTGAGGTAGTGATGTGTTCAATTACTGTTGATATACGGGTATATATTAAACAAGTTATTAATTAATTAGGTATTTATGTTAAGAGGGTATATAACGATTATTCAGGTCAAATCGTGCCTGATGATGAGCCTGACTCCCCGCAACCCTTGTCCGTGCAGGCAACACTGACCAATGGAATATAAGGAGTGCACAGAGAAGTAACACAAAAGACACCGGATGGTAAAAGGATCTAAGTAATCGTGTTGCGTCACACAATATGCTCAAAATAATATGGGGATTTTAATATTCTCTCAACATTTTCGCCAGATGTTCCGAACCTGCACCTGTTCGAACACAGAGGCACAAACGAATAAAATTACTGTAAGATTGTTGAATAACATCGTTAACAAAAACAGAGTAATATTTGCCAAGATAACAGAAATTATGTTTGAAAAAACAGCATGTAAATATTTGAATCTTAAAAACGGCTTAAATAACCGATTTGTAAGTAGGGAGCTCGGTAAAATGCAAGTAACGGTTGCCCGAGATGTATTGCACAGCTTAATGAAATAAATAAAATTCAATGAAATTGGAATTAAAATGGGGGAGAGATTAATTTTTGGATAGTACCGAGACGTAACAACACCTACCGGGTCCAACAACTACCTCTGCGTATGCCATGCCATATTTTGAAATATTCATTATTCACAAGGGTCTGATATGAACGTCAATCAGAATTTTTATTTCGTTGAAATGAAATCGCGCTCTGTGGTGTGGGGGTAGGTAACTGAGTGGGATCAACGTATTTCCATACATGCACTACCTACAAAAAACTGACGTGTGTTAGAAACATTACTGAGTCTTAATTCGGAGTATTCACTTGTCGGTAACTCACCTATGGAAAGTCTGTCTCTTTACGTAGTTGTCTCGGACAAACTCCACGATCTGTTTCTGAGTCTTGCCGCTGTACCTGATTTAGGATCCATTTCAGAGCAATTAGAACGATGATTGCGATTAGCGTTGATTCCGTATAAAAATTAATTCGCTAAATACCTGAATGAAGAGCCACGACTGAGTACCCGTGTTTTTTGTCTGACGACGTGTTTTACCGTTGAACATCTGAAGAATCCATGATTTTCCACACACTTTTTCCAGAAATTCTTGCACTCGTTACGTCCCTCGAAAAAGAACTCAACGGTATCTTTGTAATATCCCTATAGTCATAAATTTTATGTTAAAATACCATATCGATGGGATTTCAAATTGGCAGAAGGCTTTTTATCTAGCTGTTGAACACTTACATAACCTTCTGGATGTAATTTTATTAAAAATCGTTTTCGTTTGAAGCTTATTTTTCTTATCTTTGCCCAACTGAATGTATTTATTTTCGTATAGTTCTGAAAAACAACTATACCCATGTGCGCCACAGCCAAATTCAGAGGAACCCCCTCATGATCCTGAAAAATAATTATTCGTAAGCGGTGAACACTTTGGTCCCGATTTTACCGATTCGCAATAAATGATCACCTTAGCTGGATGCATTTTTATTCCGTATAATTCACATCTACGAGCTGTTTCCAGGAGATTGAGATCTGCTTCTGCCGGAGACTGTCCCCTGTTACAAAAAAAATATGGGGGTCGAGAGATTCGATCTGAAATTGATGCCTTCGACGTGAAAAAATATTCTAGCAAGGTAAAATGTTCTCACGCGTGTTTCTTATGATTTTCCATGATACGCCGTTCCAATTCCATGTCCTGATGAGGTACGAATTTATAAGTCGATAAGTAAGTGTGATCGGGATAATCTTCTATTACATAATCACCGCATTCCGCTGTCAAAAAAACAATTGATTATCCTTCAGTGTTATAAATAAATAGAGCAAGTTTCAGGCAAAGGATAACACGTGATAATCCATAATAATTTCCGTCGCTACAAAGCAATTGTGTTTAAATTAACGTAATCATTAATGCTTCCGCACCAATTTTGCGTGTAACATGCATTAATAATTGTACCAACGCACGAATTGCAGAGGTAACTAGAGACAATCAATTCAATGAGGTAAAATGACTTACGTCATTGTTTAAAAAAATTCGTATATTTTGATTACGATAAATTACTGACCTTGCACAATATAGCTTGCCATTAGAGCAGCTGTATTGTCATTGCACTGTAATGACCCTTGAGCCAAATCCCGTTTTATTTGCAAGCAGTACAAATATCTGGTAAACTCTTCCTCTAATTGAGCTGGATCTGGTGTGTAAAATTTCACACAAAACCTCAAAAGTGGATCGACAAGAGTGAGCCCCACCTGTCTGCAAACGGGCTTTTCCAAATCTAGCCAATACTGGAATAAGAAGAATTTTATGAGAGTAATTATAATATTCAGCCATAATTTCCATTCATCACTGACCTTTGTTCCATTAGATTCTTGATATTCCAAGCCAAAGTAGTCGGCTTCCAAAAGATTCAACTGTTTGCAAACTTGGTCGAATAGTACCCTGCCTAATGCCTTTGCCTATGGAAAAGTATCAGTCTATTAGTTTCTAGAAGAAATTAAGGTGAGTAATGGATCTAAGGCAGGTGTTCCAGCTTGAAGTACAAACTTCAATTGACTATCACCCTTGACCCATATATGTTGAACGTGAAAATGTCTTATGCAGCAAATTTTAATTTCACCGTGTTAAATTGAGTGCCTACTATTTCATAATACATAATAATATATTCGAGCATAACGTATCTGTGAATGTACCTATCAAATATACAGTAGAGGAAACGTTAGCTGACTACAGAAAGAAACAAAAAAAATTATGCAAGAAACGCGAGTTTAGCTATAATATCTAGACAGAACACAGGTCAAGGCTTTGATACTACGAGCAATGTGCCTATAGAGTGCATGTGAGGTGACTATAGGAATTCCATGCCTATAGATCTGTCAATCATTTCAATCAACCAAGAATTATCCAATTGACAATCCCAGTCGACGCATCAATTTAAACACAGCTATTTCTTTCAATAACAATTCAACTGTGGAATTAGTAGCGTCAAAGACAGTTGAGGGCCTGAAATTTGATTTACCTGTACTTGAAACATGGTAACAGTGTCATCCAGCATCTGAACACGAACTGCAAGCATTTTTCCAGCCTTCCTTGGTGTTGCTGGAGGTGTTCGGCTGCCTCCATCTACACCAGCAGGTGTCGAGTGACTGTGAGGCATTTTTGAACCGATTCCTCCACTGGAATTCATCCCCAAATTCTCGATGTCATTCATGCCTTCTACCCTATCATTTATCCCTTTGCGAAGATCTCAAACCCTCAGGTATAACCTTATACGCTGCAGTGATCGAGGCGCACGACGATCAATGTTTCTGTTAGGTGGTAGTCATCTGAAACAGTTTATTAATTGATCTCACTTCCAGCTCACAAAGTGAAGTCGGTTATGAACGTATTACCTATTGGTAATATTGAGGGCACAAGATCACGGTTGATTAATGCGCAACGTATGAGAATAAAGAAAATAATAAAACGTAATAATATACTGGAATGACAGCGTGAACTTTGCTTTTAAAAATTGAGACTGTGTAATTATGTAACGTCTAAAATACCACGCGAGTAGAGAAATGAGCTGAAATATTTAATGATTCAAGGTGAATTTAAATGAATCGAACATTTCATCCCCTATTTTTCGACACCACTCAACATGAAACGAGTTAGTCTGGATTCCATTTCTTTCGGGTTGAGGTTGAAGTGTTTCGAAAAAAAATCAATGCATCCTTTTCATATTCCGGAAATTGGTGTGCTGACAGTTCCGAAGAGAAATGGTATAAACTCAGGTCACTCAGCGTACAAAAATTGGTAGCTCATCGTAGTAAAGAAGTCGACGTGAACAGGGGGGATAGGCAAAAAATTAATACGGAAATGTCACACGGCACGCTGGCCGAATATCCATCGGCTATGGTGGAATAAAAAATATCGATTGATAAGTCGGCGAAAGTGGGTCAATCACCTCTTATAAACACGAATGGAACGTCTCGCGTCAAGGTATAGCGTTGAAATGTTGGAATCCCGAATACCGAAAGGCGACACTGAATGGAATGATATAAAACAATAGCTTGACTACTAGGCAAAGGTAGGCAGCCGACAGCCGACGACGCGACGTCGCGACGGCAGTGCCCACTGTTCGCCCTCCTCGCACGCCCCAAAACACATTCGAGACTCAAGAGTTCATTGATCACAATCACCGAGTTTCCGACTCACTTTATCGAGCGAATTTTCCAACGCGGAACGCCCCAAAATTGAAAGAGTTATTTACACTTACGATTCCGCGTTCTATCTCTCAGATATTCGCACCTAATTATACAAATTCCGTAGATAAAACGGCGATTTACTTTTCTCCAACGAGGACCCCTCTAACACGAAGGAAAAATTATCCCCACCCCACGACTTAAGCCTTCGCAAGTTACCGCTGCTGGCATCACAGTGGTGTTCAACTTCACCACCAATCCCCACTGATAATTTGGAGTTTGGAATTCGAATGTGCCACTCGAGCCTCGGGTCTTACACCGAGTAGACGGTATCGATTCCTTCTTTTGCATTGCAGTAATAATATATTACTGTTAGATTATAAAAATTTATTCAAAATATTCAATATGAGATTACATTTCTGAATCGACAAAATATATGTATCTTGGATATTACGAATCGACTTAGTCAGATTTTGCCCCTCGTTTTTGTGCTTTGGAAACCACCGTTCTGTTTGATTTGATGGGACTTACTTCACCAATAACTGAATCGTGACGTACCATGTCATGTGTAACAGGACGAAGCGGAGTGCTGGTGCCGAATTTGTATTCTCTCGAAATAAACGAATTAAATTTTGATTTTTGTTTAACTGTATTTTCTGTGGACATCGACACTCTTTTGGATAACGGCTCATCTTCCAATTGCACAGGGTCTGCGCTTTGAGGTTTCTGATTTTGAAATTTCAAGATACTTTGTCGTAAACTCCGGTTAGATGGATTTTTTACAATTTTTGTAGTTGTCTCGGAAATACTCTTTAGCTTCAACTTTTTCTTAGGTGACTTTTCTGTAGCGAGTTTTTTAAGTTTCTTAACATTTTTGTCATTCCTATCATCAATGGAGTCAAACACATTTGACATAACATCATCCTGTTTTTCACTTAAATCACCTGAAACTCCCTTATCACCCGACAAACTGCGACTCCTTTTAGAGGTTGCCCTGCGGCGGTTTTTCTTCTTTTTAGTTACATCAGTTTGCCTTATAAAAGTTGCCTCAGAGCTGGATGTGTCACTATCCTATGAACAGCAAAAGTTTTTACTAAAGTACAATCAGAATTGATTTGTTTTTGTTAATTAGTCTCAGTGCACAAGATATTTCTACCCGTGAATTGAGCAACTCCTCATCCTCTTCCTCCTGTTTCCATATCATAGGAGCATCCGAAGCTGAGATAGTTTCTTCAAATGCTTTATTCAAATCAGAGCACTTGAAATTCTTGAAGTATTTCTTGCATTTTGCAATGACGGTGTCATTCAATACTTGAGAAGTTGACGAATCAATCGTCATTTTATGTGGTCTAACTCTGTTGGATTTGTACAGCAAATATAGTATTACATTGTGTGTTTCTTCCGAATCAAGCTCCTGCATGTTGAAAAATTTCAAAGTCATTACGGTGTAGCCCAAATTTGTGTCTAAGGTGCAGCGGGATAACTGGTTGACAACTGTCTGTAACAAAACATTGTTGCCTGAAATTGTTATTTTACATTCTACTCCGATTATTTTCTAACACAAGAAAAGCATTCTCATTTTAAGATCAAGTTCTCATAATTGCAATAAAATCATACCTGCAATTCAATGAACTGATTCATTCTGTTGGTGTAGCAGTCAATATGATGTTTACAATTTCTCAAGAATGGCTTGAGATCTTTGGGATCCTGGAGTGGAGTTTCTTGAAGAATACTGTTCATATCAACAGACATGGGCATTACCCACTTGCCAATTATTATCTCTTCTGCAGTATTCTTAATCTGCACACCATAAGCACCACCATCAGCATTATTTGAAGTGGAAGCAAATTTAAACAGGCTTTCACTTTCCCTGATTTGAGTGCAATAAATCCCTGTGAATTGATATAATTCTTCTGTGTATTTTGCGTTGATATTTGGAATTTTTTTGGGAGCTAAAGACTGAGGTGATTGTGACTGGAGCAAATGTTTGATATCCCCGAACTTGGAAATATTCAAAGAGCACTTGATTCGAAAATTGAGTGCCTTCAACTCTTCAATATCTTTTCTGAGCTGATCTTTTTTCTCTTTGAGTACATCTGAAAAATCAGTGAAGATATTCAATGGTATTAAAATTGGAATGTCAATGTTTTAATATTAATTCAATTACCAGCAACTGATTTTTGGCTGCTCTGCTCAAGAGAAACTTCCTGATTTTCTTTAATTGACGATGTCATACTGGCGGGAAAATGATAACAATCAAATCTTAACCTCTGTATGATCGCGACTTAACTCGTCACGAGCATCAAGTGGTCGGTTTCATCTATCGCACGAATCAATTGCACAAGACTTATTACGTGCTGGTTTCACATTGTTTCTATTCGCCTTTGAAGTTGAGTGGAATAGTTTGGTGCACGACCATAACAGCAATACAAGGTATTTCTACCATAGAATTTCTACGCACAAACAGCGATAACGTCGCGGTGGTATTTGTAGATTGTCAACTTGTCAATCGGACGTTAACCTAACCACGGAACATACCGACCGTTTCATCGGAGCAACTCATCTCTTGTCAAAACGCGCGCCAAAGTTGCACGCAGAATCAGGTAAGATATATAAAAATGCATGCAAAACGAAACATGCAACCACAGATTGCATTAGATATTGTGTATTTTATTTAGCAAATTTGTAATACATCTCATTCTCTCCGGCGGAATTGTTGTGTCTTGATATTTTTCACATAATGATAAGAAGACCTGTTCCATTGTTGTTTGACTGACAAAACTGTCAACTATTTCATTATGTTTTGCCTTGAGCTTTTCAAGCTTATCAAAGATAGCACTATATTTCATTGCACTCGCAGTAATTTGGTACTTTAAAATCCCCTGGAACAAAAGATCATTATGTGTAATCAGAACTGGATCTCATTATTTATCTCGTTTTCATAAAATTAAAATATACCGCACGAAAGCTCTGAAATTCAAATCCGGTGTGCACGTGCTCGATAGATTTCTTAATTTCTTCAATCTTATCTAGCTGCGCCGTTGCTGGCAGTCCGATATTTAGTGTAAAATATTCTCCGTGTCTATGTTTGAGTTGTTCCCTGCTTCCAAATGCCACCAACTGTCCGTCAATTAGTACTCCTATTCTTAAACAAAGGATTTCCGCTTCTTCCATACTTTGTGTGGTTACCAACAAAGACCTTCCCATCTCACGAACAAACTGTAAAGTTTCACAAACAACATGTCTTGCTATTGCATCTAATCCTGCGGTTGGTTCATCCAAAATAACAATTGGTAAATCTCCGATCAAACTTTGTAGAATACAAATTTTCCTTCTAATACCCCAGGGACAGTATTTTACTTTAGTAGTTTCATAATCCAAGAGATCTGCAAACAGATTAATGTGAGTTATATTTTCTACCCATAGAAAAGATTAAGAATTCAGATCAAATCTTATGTACCAAATACATCTAACCACTTGTCTACTTCATCTTGCACCCTATCTAGTGGTACACCTCGTAGTGCTGCATGTAGGTATAAGTTTTGTCTCGCAGTCATAAATTTATTCAAACCTCCGATTTGAGGGCAGTATCCGATGATGCTTGAAAACTTAAGTACTTTCGTTTTAGTTACAATTGTGGATGTGACAGTGCACAAGCTCTTTGTCAAACTCACCCCATGATTGTCTTTTATCAAATCGTAGTTTTCAGCTACTGCTCTGCCACTTGTGGGCAATTCCTCTCTGTTTAATATTCTAAATATAGTTGACTTTCCGGAGCCACTGGTTCCAAGAATTCCCAAACATTCATTTTTGTAAACCTGATGTGGATGTTCAAGAACCAGATCTTTATATTTGACACGATTTTTGAGACGAGTAATAAAAAGGAACTGAGTACTTGCATTAAAACTAACTTCCTGCACTACGGCCTTTCCTTCAAATTTTTTCAAAAGGCTTTGAATCGATAATGCTACATTTGAAGGGACAGCGCCGCTCAATCTATGTTCTAACGATTTTGATTAAACAACTAATAAACCTTGGGTTATTTAATTCACACAGCTTAACTCGGTATCGTACCTCTCAAGAAGCAATCTGCTTGTTCTTTTTCTTGCAATACATATGGTTCTGTTATAGATTGTCTGATCTTTGTTGGACAAATGTGATTTGAGACATATTGTCGAATTCTTGAAATGTATCTCGATTCAACAAGAAATACAATCGTTATAAATACAATAGCATCCAATAAAAATATCACTATGTCAATCACAAGAGAATGATGAAAAATATGCGTTGTTCTTTTGGTCCACAAAGTACTCAGTGGTCGATAGCACCCCTGTTCTCCGCATTGCTCTAAGTTTTTGAGTTGAAATAAATTTGAGAAATAATTTAGGTGATTATGTATGTTATTTTAGCTTACGGCAGCATGGATCATCCATCCAAAGTGAAGTTTGACAACTGTTCAGATCTTCACATTGGTCATTATACACGTGGATGGAAAGAAAGTTGCCAACTGCACAGGCCAGAACATACGGAGGAAATATGTGGAGCAGAATATCGCCGATCTGCATACTCAAAGTTGGAAAGAATCTTGTGCCAACCGATTGCGCGAAGATGCCATTTATGAAGGTAACTACAGATTAAATCGATTTCATTTGACTGAAATATTTTATTTTAAAGGATATGCGATAAAGGGATATACTGACGCGTTATCACATTCAATGCTATTAAGATTACGTATACGATTTCTGTCCTCCTTGCCAGAAAATGAAAAGCATAACCCATGGGTAGTACTGCAATTTCGTACATTAAAAGAATCGTCAGCAACAACACTGCAAAAGAAGAAAGATAGGTAGAACATTTGCGTTGCTGTTTCGCCACTAGAGTATCAGTATATCTTACCAATTTCGTTTACACTAACATCAGATGCCACATCAGAAAAAATAGGAATGAATGAACCAATTAAAAGGAGACATAAAACGTAGATTAAAATATCGATTATGTAGATAGGTGCCCAATATTTTATTGGTGACATGCCAACCACATTTAACTGCAACCTTTTTGAACTCGATCCAAATTCTTTTGCCACTAAGTTAATGCTTGGCAGTGAAAGAAACAATACAGCAACTATGGAAAAAGCTTGCCAGTTTCTAATTCCCCGTCTATTTATCATACGGTTTTGCCACTGAAAAAATAAAAGCTTAGCTTCGATGACATTGTTTCTAGCTTTGAAAAAAGGATGTGTTTTGAGCCCAACTTGTTGTGGTTCCACAATTGGTTCAGTATTGATTGTAATAAGACACTCTTTGCAGCCGTTATATCTAAGTAGGGCATTATGCAGAAAGTTGATTGCGATGGGGCCACTGTGAGATGCGCTAACTGAATATAGGATATCTATTTCATCAGCTTCTCGAACATCAATTCCCATAAAATAATGTTCTCTGATCTAAAATTTATAAACATAATTAGTAGAGATGGGAAATCTCAAGAAAGAGCAGCACCAGATACTACCTCCATAGAATTCCAAGTAGACTTTGTAATCAATTCCGTCGCGCTGATATCTTTGGAAATGTAGTAATTCTTTGCTTTCTTGTCAGAATTGTACAATTCACTCACATCTATTAAAGCCTTGAGTAACTCCATTGACTTTGTATCACCGTGAAGCAAAATGCCAAGTCCTGAAGCGGTGTATCTTGAAATGTTTACCTCATTCATCCTTCACAAAAAGATAAATAAATAAACAACTCTCATTCAGGTTTGCATTCATAATTGGGAGGGTCTTCGCAGTTCATCGTGCACCTACCTGGTTGTTATTATATGAATATTTGTCTTCCGCGAAATTTCAAAGCACACGAAAAACGTCAGCAGCGTAAAGAGCAGCTGGAAAATATTTTGGCGTATAATGTTTTTCGGAGTAACAATATTTGAAAAATAATTACTCACGGAATAACCGTACATTTTCCAATACGTCAAAACATGCCAGATTTTTTTGTAAAACATGATCCGAAATTGCTGTATAGAAAGACTGCGACCTTCTTTCCTCGTCCATGGTTTGGCTGAAAGCATTTAGTTATCGATTTCAACTTCGAATAACGTGTTTCTCGAATTTTTAAACTTGAGAAAAATCATTTCACCTGTCGTCAAAAGCTCGTGTCTTCTTCTTCTCATCATCATTTCAAATTCGTGATCCTTGTAAAATGCGCTCAAACCATACCGCGTTCGGATGTGACTCATAATTCCTATTCTGGATACAAGGGAAGGGATGACCAAATTTTATTCCGGAGGTTCGGCATGGGTGTTTCAAACTTGTACGAATAAAATTATTTACCTACGAAATTGCTCCTCGATACTAGCTACGTTCAATTCCATGGATTTTATTCTTAGCAATTTCGTGTTGTGCTCCAGGTGTTGAAGCAACTTTGTGAACGCCGTTCTTCTCGGCAAGTCATATTTTATTACCGAACCTAATCTACTTCTCAATTTGATTTGATCCGAAGAAAAGTTTTGTATGACGCCTGTCAGAGAATTCAAGTCGCAATCGTTTTCGATGACAATGGTGAGCAAGTAAGCTGTGCCTGTGGGATAATCCAAAGTATTTTAAATCGAAAAAACTCACTGTCCTTGTATGAATGGTTTTGGAAATGTTTTTCAAAGAAACCAAATTACCAAATCGTCGATTGAGGTACATTTTTGTACCATAGCATTGAACCTTTCCATTTGCAATGATTACAATTCTTTCTGGCAAAATGTCAGCAGCTTCCATCGAACTAGTTGTCATGATTATGGTCCGTTCCTCTCTAAAAGCCTGAGCGGTTCATGTGTGTGGTAAATTAATCTTCTACGTCACTTACATAATTCCATATATTGAAATACATTTACACCGACCAACAGAGTGTCCCATATCCTTCTTCTGTTTTGAGGATCAACTCCATACCCAGGTTCATCTAAAACTAGTATCTGAAAGTGACCAAATTTAATATTGAAAAATTACAAGCGATGATAATTAAGATCGGATTATTCATAACTTCTACCTTTGCATTTCCGATTAACGCCATGCTCAAACAAACTCGTCTTTTCATGCCCAATGAGAAACTTTTCACCCTCTCATTTTTGCTGCCACCTAATCCCAGCCTAGTTAAAATCGCTTCAGCTTTTTCGAACGCATCTTCATACGTCATACCTTTCAACTGGAGTGTCACATTTCGAGGAGATGCAATACTCGTGAGATCTCTAAAACGATAGATAAAATCTCTACTCACAATTCCAAACAGATACACATGTTCCACCGCTGTAAGGTTATCGATCAGGATATTATCCTGCGGGCAATAACTGACGAGAGATTTCCGCGACTCTCTTTGCCTCTTGTAGTCCTTATCTAGGATGTAGATATTGCCTCGCGATGGTTTATACATTCCTGTTTTGAGTTTAACTTTAGTTATCAAGCTCTTCGATTGAATAATCATATCGCATCGGCTCAGAGTGAAATCAGTACCTACTATCATTTTCAACAGAGTGCTTTTTCCAGCGCCATTATGTCCGAGGACTATGTGAAATTCACCCTCATAAAAATCTATCGTCATATTATCAATTGCAATTACTCGATTCTTCTTCGAACCAAACTTCTTTGTAATTTGTCTTACGGCAACAATCGGCTGGAAAGTTATTCATATTGTTCTTCACTCCATTCAGAATTATATTAAATAGTTGGCTTTACCCAAATATTTATTTCTCAATGGGGGTTCTACTGACTCACTATTAAACCTGTTAGCGGTTTTTCTACATGTGACCACTTGGTCGAACTGCTGTAACTCCCATCCACGAGCACCCGTGTTGTAATACATTTCTAAAGCGATAGAATTGCGTTCTTGAAAAAGTTCCATTCATATGACGATAAAATTACCCTTTTGTACTCGATGGAATCACCTTACAGGGATAATACCACGGCTTCGCGGATCCAATTTTTCCCGGCCTCACGGTATCCAAATAAAATGTTAATAGCGTCCAAAAAATGATATGCAATAACCACGCTAACAGGATAATAGCCAGAGGCAATTGGTGTTTCTGATGGACCATGTTCTTTGTATCATCCAAATTAATTATCCTTGGTGAATTATCAAAATAGTCATATGCTTCGTCAAATTCTGTATTTCTCGCGTTTGAAACGGCTCTTGTATCATTGTCATTATATTTCACTGTACGAAATTACATACATATATTGGCATGACGGGTTCTCGGCGAGATTATCAAAAAATCGAATCGACTCACCGATATCTTTTCTTGCGGCAAAATTAAACAATCCATAAATTAAACCGTTGTGTGGTAAGCAAAGCGTTGCAATTTGCATAATATATCCCATGTCCTCCGTGTACTCGGCTAGCAGAATCGATATGTAACTCAATACCAACCATAATATTGTACCTATGAGGCATGCCTTCAACGCTGTAAAATATTCGCCTTGAAACTTTTGATCGTTAATCACGATGGAAAGTTGTAACCGTACTTACCATCTTGGAAAAATGTTCCCAAAAAAAACATGTAACAAGTTGACACGATTAAGTATAATATAATGAAGGTAAAGATTTCTATCGCATAGGCATTAATCAGTATAGGGTTCAACATGATCGTAGCGATAATTGTGACGGGAATTCCTACGATGAGCATGTAAAATATCCACCCGACATACAACATGCTGGGGGACATTCCCATCACTTTCAATAAATCCTGCAGAGAAAATCGAGGACAGAATTTAATTCAGCTCTGTCATCTCCGTCTTCGTTTCTTTAAATGACAGGAATAATTGTACCCGAAATCCTTTGCTCTTGTCATGTACCACCTTGTGTAATACTTCGGTTGATATCAATAGAAACGCTATTATCATTAGACAGTACGCCACGACTACCGAAGGCTCGAATTGTACAGGCAAAATTGTCAAATTGAGCGTATAATATGGGAAACGTCCGATTCGAATCTATTGACGACAGAATTTTGTTACGGTAAAAACTTTGGGGCTAAATTGTCCTTTACCTTGTTCCTCACACGTGGCAGTTCTCCCTTTTTCCACATTTCAATAAAAGAGATTTCGATGGCAATTTGAAATGGAATGAAACCAGTCACCATGTAAGGATCTTGATCGAAAAATCAGGATGCACGTTCGGACTTCTTTCTCAATAAAAATTAGTTAGAAAATTACGTACCTTCCTTCGACGCCTCATCGTCACTCCACGTTGCTGCAGAAATACCGTTACCAGGATTGTAAGATTGAATTTTGTAATCTAATTTCTTCGGTTTCTCGCCTGATTGTTTCTTGCTCAACGTGAAAATGGCCCATAGTGCTTTGGTTTGAGAATCTGAATGTGTACCATTGGTCCCGTCTGAAGTGACAGGTTTTACTAAACAATTCAAGCGTAACAAAAATGAGAGTTTTTTCTTACAAATTCTAATCACTTTCTTTCCAATTATACATGCAAACTCACTTTGAATATTCAATAATCTTCCAGCCTCTGACATCAATTCGGTCAGAAACTGGTTATCCGGAGCGTATTTGCATGTCACATCTTTTGGCATCTGTTTTAAAATTTTCGAAACTTTGGCACGTTCAAATCCCTGGAATAAATAGCTTTGAGAAAACTTGATTTTTTCTGAATAATCAAACGGTATAAAACGTGTGCCGAATGCTTTCATTACCTCCAAGTGAAGGGCTTGTGGTTCGAAGATCAGTCGAATTTGCAGAATGAATATTATTGCGATAGCAAATTCCAGCCCAGTTAAAATGTACACGTGTTTTCTTATCAGAACAGCTTTTCGCAATAGCAACAACAATTTTCCAACAATTTCCTCGAAAACCTGGCCTTTAACCGTCATACTGACATTTGTTTAACCGCTAGTTACATTTTTTTTCTTCATCATTCACATGTCATGGAAAGTCATGGTTACGTATGATTACTTGTCTGTCAGTAGGTGTCGAATCTTACGAATCCGATCATCGTCGTATCGATCATCATTGGAGTCTCTTTCAAATAAGTTTGACATGATATCGTCCAAGCTGCGAGTCCAACCACCTCCCCACGATTCAACTTCCAAGTACTAACGATAAGTTAAATAAATAAACTTCCATTCGCAAGGTTGGCAAAGTCACCTTTCAAGCGCAATAATTTTGGAACTTCTTTCCCAATGATTTCGGAAGTTTCCAAAGTCTTGCGATATTCTCATTAGGTTGTTTTTTTTAATTAATTTTGTTTTAATTGCACAATAGATGTCGTTGCGATCTAGGTCATATTTTTATTTTTTAATTTATGGAAATTGCCAATTTATTTAAATGTTATTGTTGAGC
The DNA here is from genome assembly GCA_963932425.1 of Athalia cordata. Lineage (NCBI taxonomy): Eukaryota > Metazoa > Arthropoda > Insecta > Hymenoptera > Athaliidae > Athalia > Athalia cordata. The sequence goes on from OZ010625.1 coordinate 65,086,066, forward strand.
AACAGCAGGATGGCCTTCGGGTTAATTAATCAGTTGAATTCTCAAGGGCCTCATTGCTCTACTGTGTTTTAATACAATTTTACAATTAACTAATGAAAGTGTTTGAACATATTGTTTTCAGATTCCGTAACATTACAAATATATTGACGTTATTTGGACTTCCACGTGTTGCCTATGACATAATTGTTCTATCTTTCAAAATATCCTACACCGTGTTAACTGCTGCCTGCAGAATTGCGATCCCACATCCCATGAATAATTTATCAGATGATGTCGTTCTGGTGAGTGCCATCTACTAACACACAATCGGTCAGCTTTCGATTATCCTTTTTTCTGAATCCAAAGGATATTCTTCTACTTGCTACGTTAAAATACGAAAATTCTTATCACTCATGAGGAAATATTGATGACTCTAATAGATAACCGGCACAGGTAGAGGCCTGGGAAAGGAATTGGCTATCCAACTATCGTCTTTAGGCTGCACTATTGTTTGTTGGGACAGCAACGAATATGCCAATCGTGCTACTATGAATGCAATATTAGAAAACGGAGGAAAAGTAAAGGAAAAGAAATCGGTTTTCCACACATTTTATCACCTTTTATCACTCGAGATAATTTTCATATTATCTAGGTATTTGGTTTCGTTGTTGACGTTTCAAACAGACAGGAAGTCCGCGAAACGGCGTGTATGATGAGGAATGCCGGTATACCTGACGTTACTATTTTGATAAATAACTCTGCCGTCTCACTGCATCAGAATTTTCTTCACCAAAACTCATACCAAATAGAAGAAACATTCAAAGTCAACGTGATGTCCAACTTTTGGGTAAATTATCACAATGACACAAATATCATTTATTATAAATTTAGAATAACAACATTCTTGCCTTATTTTATGGTCATGTTCTTACGAACAGGCTATCGAAGCATTCTTACCTGCCATGATTCGGAATAACAAAGGACATATTGTGTCTGTGTCAAGTGTCTGTGGACTTTACGGTCTGCCGAATCGGGTAGCCTATTGTGCGTCAAGATTTGCTGTAACGGGTAAAAATATAGTAACGATTTCCTCTTCGTTTATTTATACTAAAGGATGCTACCGATTGTTTAAGGTCTGATGGACGCTCTCCGCGAGGAATTGAGATCTCGATCGAAAGTTTCAAAGATCAATTTTACCACCGTTTATCCATATTTCCTTGATTCAGAATTGACCGAAGGTCCAAAGTACAGGTGATTGACTAACAAAGAAGAGCAAAAATCGAGAATTTTACTATCGTTTTTTGAGATTTAATAAGGATTAATATTGCCAGATTTCCATACATATTTGGAGCAGTATCTGAAAAGACTGCAGCACGAGAAATGGTTAAAGCGATCAGAAGAAACTATTCTAAATATTCAATTCCAAGGGCGTTCATGATGCTGGATTCTATTAATAGGTTTATTCTTTTATTATATGGAATCAACCTTGTATTACAGTCATAAACAACAAGATTTTATTTTTAGGATACTCCCCGATACCATAAGTCGTTTGATATTCGATTTTCTGCAGAAATGAAAAAATCAAAAACGGCCGATCATTGTTCGACGGCATTTATTCGACGGTGTGATCGTTATCTTCGATTCATTTATCTTCGAAGGTGTTGAGTATTGTGTGATTAAGAATCTGTGCAAAAATTAAGTAATAACTTGTATTTATTTATTTTTTCTATCGTATAAATAACAAGGGTCAGTTCTAAAGTCTTTTGATAGAGTGAAGTTGTGTTACGGTGAAGGCCTGATCCTATAACAGGAACTCACAATAATGCGCAAATAGCAGTTGACCACGTTTATTATATGCTACCTATTGATACATTACATAATAATTTCTCTACCGTATAAATTGGAATGCATTACATTACCTATTACTCTATTTGCAGTTCACAACTCTCGCTATGCGCTATTTTACATTTGTTCAAGCTGATTATTGAGGGTACGTAAAATCTAAGGCGGTACAAATAACTTGTTATACAATAAGAAAGTAATTGTATAATACTAGTGGAAATAAATAAATAAATAAGATATTCTGATAAATAGATCTCGATATACTTATTTATTATTCATTTTTTCAAGTATGGAGTATTTTTTAATCAGATTCATCGCTTCTATTTTCACCTCATACTACCGTTCCAATTTATTGTTGACAGTAAACAATTTTCACTTCGGGATTTCGCTGCGAGACTTACATTATTCTTCCTGTTCACTATTTCACCATCCCCGCTCTTATACTTGAACAGTCTTTCCAATCTCTCATATCTTTCTCTCGCTCTCACTCCCTTTCTCTCTCTTTCTCACACTTCCGCTGTCATTGTTTATTTGAAAAACCAGCACCTTTCTCAATCGAAGACTAAGAACTGCATGGTAATTGTTTTTTGTACTACGTACTGACGTCATCTCTTACTCCTTTTTTATTCGATGTATTAATTACAGTTTCTCATGCGTATGAAGTTTTCTATCCGCCACCTTTGCCATGCCATGTTATACCGCGAAGAATGGAAGGTCATCTTGAGATTCATAGTGAGAATCATTTATGGTTCAAACCATCTACCGACTCAGATCCAAGAGGATAGACAGAGGAAGGCTCAATGACCTTGCCTTAGGTTGTAACCACATTTTGGGCCTGCCCACCTTAGTCTTTTGACAGACTGATCTCCCCACTGTAGCTTAGCTAGTCACTACCTCGGTTTTCAGTTTAGTATCGCGGTATATTCTGTGCATTCACAGTCTCTTCTCAGTTTGGTTATTCAAAAGAGTGAGCGTCGTTGGTCCTGTGTTAATGCGGTAAGGGGACTTGTTCGAAGTGCTCAAAAGTCAATTATACGTATGGAATATTATAATTGTCAACAAACTAATGACCGATTCTCTCTCTTTGAAAAACAGAGGTCAAGTGTACTTCAATTTACACTCACTCCGCAATGGTTCCTAAATATCTTCCCATACTCTTTCACGTTTTTGCTACGAAATAATTACATGTGATATGTGTTCTGGCACAAGAAAAAAAACAAAAAAACAACAACAACATTCGAGTACTGTTGTTATAAACAATTTATGCATATGGTGTATATACTTATGCTTCTGCGTGTGCGTGGTTTCGGTTTGAAATCTTGTGAATGTACATGATGATCGGATACATTTACTCAATCTATCAAAATTGTACTCGAAATACTTCGCGACAAGGCTCTCGACTAGATGTAGTGATGTGTTGATTTTTTACCATTTATTAACAAAACGAATGTTTGACAACTTTCAACTTGACCACTCATTCGTCATTTTCATCTTGACTTGCACTTTTTTTGCTACTCATTTTTATTCTTAATTTCGTACCTTTACTTATTGCTTCTTACTATATTTCCTCTCACAGTTTTTCTTTTCTTATTGAAAGATTATAATAATTATTATATTCCTCAGCTCCTCTGTGACGCGCTCGTTACTGCTCGCTACACCTCTTCATTGTCATCTCTCTCATTTCAATCCTTGTTCTTTTTAGCTCTGAAAATTCCTCAACATATGCTCCACTATGCTTCACTATGCTCTCCGATCTCTTCATAACTCCCACCTCCGTCCTTCTTCCTTCTTCCTCCAATAAATATCTATTTTTTTATCTTTTTCATTTTTACATCTGACTCGAGCCTCCAGTCCTTGATTTCCTCCCCTTCCTGCATTCTTCAGGAAAATATAAGGTATCTCCTCCGTTACTCTTCTCTCGTACTTTTTACGAAATATTGGCCAAGGCTGTGAAGTATTTTCGAAGACCAGAGTTTCATTTTAAAGTGATCTACAACACGGTAGAAAACTGGTGATTTAGCAATATCTGATCTTTAATTAAGGAAGTTAACCGATATTGACACTACGTAATATCATTGCTAGTTTATTTCAATCAGTCAAAATAAATTCTCTCAGACTATGAACTTTTTTTACAGCTGTGCATCCTCACTTTACCCCTGCCTCTGGTACAACTGCTCATGGAATTGCTATTCTTTATGTAACTATGTTCTTTCAATTAGACTATCGGTCATTCAGTGGTGTTACATAATTTCTCAACAATATCCTGGTTGTTGAGCCAAGTTCCTCATACTTACAATTAGTTCTGCATCATCATAATTGAACCGGGCAAAAAAACATGTATCAGGAATGTTTTTGAAACAACACGTTCAAACGTTTTCATTTCCATACGTTTGCTAGAAAACAAAATTACGTGTTCTTATATTAACTGATAACTCGGAAAAAACTGCGGCTGTGAATCTTAATATCGGAGAAAAGTGACGCACAAAAATTGATACGTCTATTATTCCTCGTGTGTACTTTTACCATTACATTAGTTCTTGTGTATTTAATTTGACTAGACAAACACATTGGTCAATATTTATTCATCAAGTTTGGAGTCTGTAACACTTGACATTCGAAGTATGGGATCATATGGGTATTGAACAATTTTATATCTGTTTTGGAACTAGGATTTTTGTTTCTCAATGAAATGTAATCACTGATACTAGGTCACTGATTTTATGTTTTGATCGCGAGATAAGTATATGTAAATGAGAAACTGATTTCAATAGTCCAATGCAATCCCAGTTTCGGTCCTATATGTTTCGAAATTATTGCTGAAAGAAACATCTAGCCTGACCTTTCTCCAAGGCCAGCTAGTCTACAAGGACACATTATTAGATTCGCATGGTTGAATTGACCTCGTTTCGCATGCAATTATGGTTACCAAATCAAGGACGGCTATTTTCTTTTCATCATTCGATATGAATTAAACTTTCGTGTACAAATTATACCGTTATTACAGTTGCAGTTTAAAATGTGCACGATTTAATGTTTGCTAGTTAGTCATCTATTTCTAAACATCAATGCGTACAAAATTAGTTTAGATCCACGTAAATGTTAGCTGTATACTTCTACTCTTGGTTTGATGATGTTAAAAAATTAACACTTACGCAATATTAAGACCAATGATCTTACAAACAAACCGTTCACCTACATTATATAAATGTCAACCTTTTACTTTTTCGGATTCTCTTATCGCCCATAGGATAGATTAAATTTATTAAAATTTATAACACAAGGCATTGCTATGTTTGGCTAAATGATTTTTTGTTTTTCTTTTATTTCAGATCTCGGTAAAGGATGTTTTCGCAATCGGATCAAGCACCTAACTCCAACACTAGGTCATCCGGTCTACCGACGATAGCCTTCTTGTTTCTTGGAGTGGAAGTTCTGGCGATAGTTCTGATAAGTCTCCTGCTAGCTGTACTCACTGTTATAAAACGTCTGCTGCCAAAACCTCCAAGAGATTTGACCAACGACAAAGTTGTGGTAGGTGCTATAAATTAACGGCAAAACCTGTCTACCACTCCCCTTCACCATCGATTTTCTTTTCAGAATAAGATATTGAATTTTGAATTTTAAACAGGTCACCGGAGCAAAATCGGGGTTGGGAAAGGCGATAGCGGACGAATTTTTTAAAGCCGGATGCATCGTCGCATCCATCGATCATGATTTTGGTTCTGAACAGGGAAGAGTATCCGATTCGACATCACGATACCAAAGAATAGAAGAGATCGAATCACCCGATGAATTTTATCAAAATTCGCCACATCGTAGAAGATTCTTCTATGAATGCGCACCTACTAACAGACAAGAAATTCTCGATGTTGCTCGAGAAATTCAAAGAGATATCGGTCCTGTCAACGTGTTAATAACTTGCTCCGGTGATTCGGCTCAAGATATTTTGGATACGGTTACAACAAGCCTCATGAATCACTATTGGGTTAGACAATTTGGTTTCTACTCCACCGTAATCTTATTCATTTGATTATCGCTGATTTACTACTGACATTTTTTATGAATGTTTCAGACCATGTTAGCATTCGTTCCATCTATGCTGCAGTGCAAACAGAGTCACGTTGTTGCTGTACTACCGACAACTTCTACAGAGGACGCTTATTTAAGTTCAAAGGCAGCTGTTGCAGGTTTATTAAAATTCAGTTTTCTTATTCCGAATTACTTGGATAACTCACAGAAACGTTTCTCCCTTAATAGTCCCATATAAATACATTGATTCTGCTCAGGGCTTGTCGGAGCGATAGGTCAGCAATTCAGCCAGGCGAACCAACTGACTTTCACAACAGTGGCTCCAAAGGCAGAGCCTAGGTATGTTTAGCCGTATTAAATACTCTATGATAAACACATTCTCTCGATCATTTGCATTATACGTATATCTGAACCGATTCACTCCATGTCTTGTACTATTAGGTTAATGGAGCAGACCGAGAAACAAACGGCACGAGATATAGTCGAAGCCGTTCGACGAGATCAGGACACCCTGTCGTCAAGCTGGAAATCGCATGTGCTTTATCCTATCTGGTGAGTTCAAATTTGTCTGATTTCATGCAATTCAACGTTACAACTAATTTTTCATATTTTTCAGTTATACCGTTCATGAAGGGATCGCTGGTTTAACGCGATGGCTGTACAGACAAAGCTGTGACGATCCTACGTAACTTCGTTCTCATAAGATGAAATCTAATTGTAAGCTTGCCTTTCATCGAACCGACTGAAACTTTTTTGTTTTTTTTTCTCTCTTCCTACCGCAGCTTCATAGCATGGATGAGAGTAGCTCATGGGAACAAAGACTTCGTGTCATAATATTTTGCGAGATTTTCAAACGATGCTGTGATACTTGGCCCGTGAGATTACTCGATGAGAGTCCATTGACCAAGTTACGCGAAATAACCCTTACTTTTTACAGCAATGGCCAAATCATTTGTAACTCAATTATTCTTGCCTGTATTTTAACAGATTGTTATTGATATTTAACAATAAGTTAATATTCGAGAAAATATAGTAATGCTAAATGTCGCAGTTATTGACAGGTATTTATTAACATGTACATACAATTAAATAGGCAGTACAGTAAACTTAGTGATAAAAATCGTTTGAATCTGATTTACAGATGAATATAAAATTAGTGTCACGATTTTTAGATGTAATTTAATCTGGGATTAATACGTCATAATGACCACTTTCCGTTCTTCCGCTGAACAATAATCTCGCCGTACGATAATTTTTGTTTACTCTATTATGAAATATTCGCTCCAAGTTACCCCTACCGTCCACTTCTCTATAAATTGCTAAATTCATATGGTATAATTTTGTCGCTACCACGCACTCCAACTCCGTAGCGTACGTCCCATTAGCCATCATGTAGTCGTAGTATTCTTGTCTGTTAGAAATATTCCATTCTGCCATAACGAATGCGCTGTAGTCGCGCCAGTTATCATTTATGTGTTCTACCACCTGCGAAAAAGATTGCTGGATGAAACCAATAACATGTTTCAACTTCTTCGAATATACCATTGTTCTGAGCGAACGGTGCTCGTTCTCGTCTCCCCATATTATGTAACTAATCGAACGATACATGCAGTTTCCATCCCCAAAGATCTTATGTACGTGGAAAGTGCCCCCTAAAAATTTCAGGATATCCGTGTCGCCTTAAGATAATAAATTTCGTAAAAATTACAACGCCTTGATGTTATTTTCTGAAATTAAATTACACGGAGCTTGAGCATCACCTTCGATGGAATGAAATGAATTTCGTTTCCCGATCGAAGTTAGTTTCTGATAAAGCTTGCTTTTCAAGTTCTTCGAGCCTTTATAATTTTGGTATGTACAATCAACTTCTGACGATGAGTTGAACCAGCTTGTATTACTTTCTATAGTGAATCGTGGACCGTTACTGTCACCTCTGTCGTGATACGTATACTGCTGGCTCTCTTTTTCTTTTTTAGAGCATGTGGAGTGCAATGGGATTTCTGAGAAAGTGAAAATAAAAGTAGGAAAAAATTTCGTCATGGTTATTTATTATTTTGAATCCATACCATGTTCTCTTATCTGGGAATAGATATTCGTACACCAAATACAAGGCAAGCATAGCGATATTAGGACAGCTAATGAATGCGAGCTACGATCATCCAGTTTAATCTGTATTACTTCTCTGATATCAAAATTTAGTAGATATTAATATTATAAACACGCTATATACTTCCCTATTTATGAATATGCTAGATATTTTGGAACGCAAATAGTTTGTACCTCACCAAGTCAACTTTTAAAACTTTAGATTTTGAATTGATGATTTGTAATAGACATTTTCCTCTGTTCAAATCACGTGAAATTGGCTGGTAGTCGAAAAGTATTCATACCATTGTTGAGAATAATTCAAATTCATACTATTCTCAGGGCATGGATCCCATGATGCTCTGCGCGAAACAAATATATAACTTCAGTCGCAATTTACTATAGGCGCGTCGATTTATTCGAAATTGGTGTGTCACCCGCAGTTTGTTATCAGCTGTCGTCTTGACACTACCGAGAAAGCAGTTTACTTCAGCAGTAAACGCTTGGTTGCTTAGTTCATGCGAAGAATACGCTTGTGTGTAGTCACGATGTGCGGTATAGAATATTGTTAAGATAACGCTTAGTTAAGACAAGGTCAAGAGGGGCACGCAAGGAAATCTGGGCTTGAGAACTGTTCGTGATTTGTGGTTATTGTTGGTGGTGTCAGAAATCAGTCGGTGTCAGTTGCTTCGGTTTAGTACCTAAGGCTGGCGATTCGGTCTCTTGTTATCGTACCTGTCATTTGAGGTTATTGACCTCTCAGGGCGGGAGGAAATGATTTCAAGTTTTTATGAAAAGATTGTGGGTACTTCCCCGCCTCCCGAGCCTAATGAACCAAAAATTCTATGCGTTGGTCTGATTTGTCTCGATATTGTTCAAGTTTGCAAAACATTCCCCGTAGAGGACAGTGATCAAAGGTATGAGTTTACATTATTCTGTTATCCTTATGGTCTTTACAATAGAAACATGCTTTGTTACAATCTTTAATTATCTCTGGAACCGAGCAAAGGTGGTGCCACATGACCGGCGCTCGAGGGCAAGGTATCTCGCTGTTGCTTCTCGAATGAAATTGATATCGGATTATCACTCTGATAACCGGTCTTGTTTACGTCGGCAGAGGTAGCGATTATTAATCGAGCAGATATCAATTATTCATAATACCCTTTTTCTACATCTCTTTGTCTTCTCGACTAGTACTTTACTACGGTACCGTAACTGTGATACCTCGATCTTCATTTTTTTCAGATGTATCGAGCACAGATGGCAGCGTGGGGGAAATGCCTCGAACAATTGCACAGTTTTGTCGCTGGCTGATACCCCTTGCGAGTTTATGGGGACTCTCAGTTCGGAACAACATTTAAGCTTTTTGCAAGATGACATGAGGAAGTACAAAATAAACTTTGCGCACTGTCCAATGTTGGAAGGAGCTGGGTGTCCCACGTCCACCGTCATCCTGAGTTTGAGCTCTGGAAGTCGTACGATACTGCATCACAATCCAAGCTTGCCAGAATTGACTTTTGAGGACTTTGCAAAATTAAATTTAGAAGAATATTGTTGGATTCATTTTGAGGTGAATTCCAGTAATAATTTTACATACATACATACAGGATTATTCCAGAATAACAAAGACAGTAGGTACGAGGCTCATTTCTCGTAGATATAAATTATTTTCTCATAAAAATTTCACATCTTATTTCACCGGACCGACATAAATTTTGTGTTCGATACACCAGGGTTCTGTATCTGTAACATCTCTCATCGAAAACATTAATGTTTCAGGGTAGAAATGTTACAACAGTCTTGTCCATGATAAAACACGTAGAAACATACAACAATTCATTGAAAAATTCCACGCAAAATGACAACTCGACAGATTCGTTTCACTTGCCGATAACGATTAGTGTGGAACTTGAAAAGTCAAATGAACAGCTTCTGGACCTGCTGCCCTATATCGACGTTGCTTTCGTCAGCAGGGACTTTGCTCTGTTCAGAGGCTGCGATAATATGAGCGAAACTTTGAGAAGCATAGCCCAAGAAGCAAAGTCTGGGTCAGTCATCCATCTTATCAAAGTTTAGCACTTCCGAAGTACAAGATTTTACTAAATCTGTTTTATTAACCGTTCTCAGGGCTACCATAATCTGCGCTTGGGGCGACAGAGGCGCAATGGCACGAACCCCCGATGGAACAATCGTTCAATCTCCTGCGTTTCCACCTGTTAAAATAATCGACAGTCTAGGTGCAGGTGATACCTTTGCTGCGGCGATACTTCATTACCTGAACAAAATTAAATTCTCCTCCAATGAAAAAAGTGTGCAAGCCATGAAAACTCTGAATGAGAAATTACAACATAACGAAGAGCCAGAAACTAAATTGAATGAGGTCAAGCGCGAGATAAAACAAAATCACAATATCGAAAGCCTTGAACAAAGTCACACAGAATTCATAGATAGCACAGTTCTTCAAAGCGCCGTTACTTTTGCCTGCAGAGTAGCCGGTGCAAAACTTGGTCTCAAAGGTTACGACGGGCTTGACAAAATATTCCAAGAACTTCAAAAAATTTAGCTAAAAAACCAAAGTTTCTGCGATAAAACTATATAGTATATGTGAATAAAAAAAAAGTTCTGTTTATCGTGACTCCAGTTTTTTTTTTTTTCACGAATTATTAAGAAGTAATGCTCTAACGCATTTTATTTATTCTTATTAGATAATATTTTTGTATACAGAGTTTGGAGCACTTCGTTTATATAACAGCTGTTGCAATCGCTCCAGTTAAATTGTGGAAATCGCTGTGAATAAAACCTACCGTCTACAAGAACAGTGGACTGAAATTAGAAGACAATTTAATGTACGATTTTATAAAACGAGATTTAATGCTAGAACTTGTTATACAATAAACAACCATTGTATAAGAACAATAACAACAACATTTGACAAGTAATCACAATAACGCGAGACGTGATTATTTATTTCTGTTGAGCTTAAAATTAAACTAAAACTAGATAAAGATGAAGATAGTGGCGGACCAACTAATTTTTAGGGTAAGTAGGTACTTGACCATGCACTTAAACAATGGCTCGCTAGCAGCGATGATTATCTTTCGGTTAATACGACCGCTAATTTTGATTGTTTTGCCAGGCGCCCGAGTCGGCATTGCGAATATTCACCGAATTCATAATTTATATTATCACTTATTTGTAGCGGTGTGAAACCAAGTAGTCATTATATTAACTTATTTATCAGTCTGCTTCAACCCCGCTATCAAGGAAGTCTCTAACAAGGAGTGCAACTTTGTGGGGAAAGTTCCTAAAACGAGTACAGAAAAGATTATTTGATAGTTACCGAGGTGTGATTATAAACTCAAATACTTTAAACCCTATTTTCTTACCTGAAGATGTTATTAATATGGAAGAACACACTCGGTATCGAAGCTTCTTGTACATTACGTCGTTGAGCTTTCACTATTTCAGCAGCTGCTGTTTTTGGTGGAACGAGTGCCAAGATGCTGGGGAATCTGAAAACAATTCAGATTCAATATCCAGTTATCTACAGTTAAAAAATAGATAAACGGTTCAAACAGATCTCAACTTACCGCGTCTTCGGCTTCTTGCATAGTCCGGTGTCAACCATGTATGGATATATGCATGTGAATTTAATGTTCAACTGATTCGGTAACATCGCGTCCCTCAACTCTAGCTGAATGGCTTCCATTACACCTGAGTAAGAATATTTGTATAGGAAATAATCGATGACATATTCTCTAAATGAGAATGCTTGGTGCCTCACCTCTTACTGCAAACTTTGAACCACAATATGGTACAAGATTCGGGAGACCGGCGATACCAGCCATTGACGAGAGTGCTACAACGTGACCGTGATTCTTCTCAATCATGCTTGGCAAGAAAGTTTGGAGCATCTTTAATATAAAAGAGGATTATGGTAAGCTTCGAAATCACCGATATGAACAACGAATCAGTGTTCTACTATTCAAAGAATTCTTACCCAGAAATGGGCGATCACGTTGACGTCAAAGGTCTTTCTTATCTCCTCTGGCGTGTGATCCAGTAAAGTGTGGCATGGCATGATCCCAGCATTATTTACTAGTATCGTAACGTCCCCCACATCTTTTCGAACTTCAGCAGCAACCCGGATCACATCCTCTCTATTCGTCACGTCACATCTACCGGACAATCATGAGAATAACAAAGTGAGCCATTCATTACATTATCTGCTGAGTGTTTATTAGACTGTATTGTCTGCGAAATTCCCTCCGCACCCCTTTTTATTCGATCTTTTTATTCCGCTCATCGTCCAACTGGAAGCCTGCAAATAGGCTACCAAACCAACACGAAGAGCGTCGAAAAGTTTCAAGACAACCGAAAGTCAAGAGGTGGGGAACCAGCACCGCAACTCGACAGAGGTCACTTTGACAGTGGTGAGAAATGTAAAAACGCGCGGAGTATTTTTATTGGGATATTATTAATTACCGAAATGCCCCGGACCTCGGCCAGTTGAACCTTTGTTCACTTCGTGCGGAATAATGAAGCACGTTGTGCCAAACATTTTTCTAAAAATAATTTAGCGCAGGAATCGAAAAATTTCTCACGTAGATTTATAATGATTTCGAATATGCGTGTTTTTTGTTAGATAAGCGACGATCATGCGGGATTATACGGGATCCGATTGTAGTTCATGGTGGACGTGCATAGTCGTAGATTCTATTTGTCGCATCAATTATCGACAAACCGGTAAATAATCATAAACATTTGTCACTTGTTAATTATTTCAAAGACACGTGGAATCTGCAGATTTACGTCGTAGTGGTGTAACTCACCATCACGGAAATTTGAATTCCGGCTGCCCAATAATTCAATAGGGTTATCGCTGATCAAAAATTTCCATATCACAGTCTATAAAAAGTAATCGTCAACAATCACCTGTAAGTATAGACGGATGACGTCTCGTTAATTTTCTTTATTTCTTCAGCCGTTTCTTTATTTCCCTTTTCGTTCAAATCCCAACAAACAACCTTCGCTCCTAAAGTTGCATATTGCAAAGCCAATTCTCGGCCGATTCCATGTCCTGCTCCAGTTATCTGTAAGTATAGATCCAGTTGATAAAAAAAACATTCGTCTCAGAGCTAACAATTTTTTTGCCATAGTATTACATAAAGCGACGATTGCACGTGCATGATGTTATTGATTTTATGCAATTACTAGTTTCACAGCTTGGGTAAATCATAGACTATTTACGTCTTCAATTATTATTTGTGGTTTCTGTTTTATTTTTGTTTTAATAGTTTTTACTGCGAAATAAACTTCTCGTTGCAAAAAGAAGAACAATGTTGTGATTTTGAAAGGCCAAATAACAAAAAATAAACGACAATTAGTAGAGTATAAAAATTGAAACTGATCCGTAATATATATCGTTGCAGGATTTTTTGGCTGGCTGTGAGATTGTATTGAAAGATACTTAAATGGTTACTTCGCCTGTACCAAAATGCTAAGGCGACTCTTGAACTAGATTTAATTGGACGAAATTATCATTTAACGAGGTCTACTCCCCACCACAACCCATGTAACACCGCTTGTTATAAACTAAGGTATATGTCTGTGAGAATTGTTATATTCATAGCGATAATGAGTCAAGGCAAAACTGACTATGATATTGAGAGTCGATGTGTTTTCTTACCAGGACCACTTCACCGCTGACGTTTTTTTCTTCGGCCGGAAATATTAGCCAGAAGGTACTTTCGACGACGTAGTACAACATTTTGAAGATCAAAAGTATAACGTCCGCAAGTACGGCGATTCCTGCGTATGCGGTAACCATGATTTCACCGGTGAGTCTCCTGAAAGCACGAGTTTGAACTGTTTAAAAACCTTACAATCTTCTCTTATTTCTACGCTAGCAGCCGATATCCTTCCCCACCACTGGATTTTTCGCGCCGCCAATTATTTCCACCAGTTTACAAGTTTTGCAGTTTAATTCCTGTTCTCTTCGCGAAGGTCGTTGGATTATGGCGGGGAATCGGATATAGTATACCAACTTATAACGCGGTCTTCCTCATTCTTTGATATCTAAGATATTTCTATCGAACCATACGGCAGTGATACGAAGGTAGGAGAAAATTTTTTAGATAAAAGAAAAAGCGAGTCAAAATACGTGAGGAAAAAGTTTTCTTTGAAATTAAAAAAAAATACGATTATAATCGAAACCGAATTATCCGAACCAAAACTATAGCTCGCAACGTCTCGCGTTGACGCCGATGAGTTTTCATCGACATATTTTAACGAGGCATATTTTAATCGATTCAAAATAGTTCCGTAAAGCAATGTGTGATTTAAAAATAGGTATTATACCCATAGGTATACTTGATACAGGTATACATCGTAAGTGTATAAGTATATACCGATACATATATCACCGGATTCTGATCTTTCGCGAATTCAAGATCATCAGGTTTATACTATATCAACAGGTGCGTATATAAATTTATAAGTATATCCAATATATTGACGCACGTCGGACGTATCTTATTTTTATACACAGGATGTATATCAGATATCAATAGCATAGTTATAAAAACTATATCGCCTATTAGATGATGACTTCTCCTCTGAGTCGATGCTTCTTTTTTCTCCATCGATATACCGCCAGATAATTAGATATTATGAGCTGTTATTATAGGTATATTATTCGTAATCGCTATTACTGCAGACAATAATGTTCATATAGGTCTTTGACGTGCGAATTTCTTTTTCATGTTATACCATACATCGCTATGCGTTTAGAAATATAGAAAAAAAAATGAACACATTTTATATCGGCACAATAGTTTGCAGGAAATTTGTGAACGTAATTAATTTTATTTATTATTTACGAACGTTGACAATGGTGCAAAAAAAAGAAATCTAGCGAATTTCCTTACAATTCACACGTCATGAGTGTACCTACGTTAAACCGCACCGTCACCGAGTGCACGTTGCACCTTGACCTTGGCAATTCTTCAAACTTCCTTATAACATCAAAATCAACCTGCATGTACGTGAGACTTTATATTATATCTATATCAAGTGTTCCATTCGTTTGTATGCGTTTCAAGGCTAAGGTCCTGAGAGTATAGTATTTATAACTCGATGAACAATTAGCATGAAAAAAGTTCATTTCGTGTTCAATTTCATTCCATTTCATTGTTTGTTAAACTTTTTTCGCTATCTCACATATCTTTTCATTTTTGCTTCAATTGCAGTCTTGCACGACTTCAAATTGCATTTTTCGATGATACCTATTATTCATCGAACACAATTTTGATAATATCATCGTTTTTAAAACACGCTCACTTCTGTCATATAATCTATTCAAATTGCAATTCATTTATACTGGAAAAGACGAGTGATCGCGATCAAGAATTTTACATACTTGTATATGCACGTGTTGTTTATTCGCAATTGATAATATACATAATGCATTGGGAACAGGTACGTAAAACATGAGGGAAGTAAAAAAAAATATTCATCCATTTTAATTGCTGTAGCAGCAAAAAAATTGTGAAACAATTACCGGTAGAAAAAAAAACAATAATTCATCAAAAGAAGTGGAATATTTGAAACAAATGAATCAACATTAAAAGTCTGTAATCGGTCAAGTGCGATGACCTGGTAATAATCTAATTCGATGTTACAGTATTTTGCTGCTATAACAATTCTCCAAAAGCTAAGGCATTTGTTGAATGAAGTTCTTTTACATGGATGAAAACAAAGGCGGAAGCAACGACAGCCGGCAGTCTTGTCGGCAATAATCTTCTCAGGGAAACGGAAGAAGAAATTTTTACAATGGTATATATGTAACAACATACGTCTATAATACCATGTAGATTGAATCAGACTGACTATAAAAATTATTAACATAATTCGACCTTCGCGTGAACCGTCTTATTTTGTAAAAAGAAAAAAAAAACAACCCATGCCCGTTAATAATAACATATAATCTATACATCGATCTCCGTCGCTTTCCTTTATGTTTTTTTGCTTCTATACAATAATTACGATCATCCGAATTTAAACTCGACTGTTATGTCATTCGGTTTTTGCGTAAGCTTCGGTACCGGCTATGAAGATAAGTGAACTATCGATTAAAAGAAAGTGAAGAAAAAGTCAATCTCTTAGCGAAATATGTTTCGTCGTATGGGTGATGCGTACATACCTCAGTTGATATAGAAAAAAAACACAGTTTCTATCATGTGATTTAATTAAAGTTCACAACACTTTTGTTGTATAATTATTGGTGTTGTTGTCGTTGTTGTTATAATTAGCGTTGCATGATAATCGACGATTGTTCAATGATTGATCTATTTAGTTTTTGTAAGGCAGACCTCGTGCCCCTGTAATATAATGCAACAATGAAGAACTTCGGCTGGCAACGTTCAAAACGCAACTGAATCGACCACGACGTTTGTCATATCAAGAATAAAAGACTAGTGCTCCGTTCGTATAGTGCTTGAACCATTCGAATTGCGTACATGTATTTAAATAATATTCTTCACTTATATAGTCACGTGACCGTCAAATACATACACATATGTACCTACTAAACTTGTATAAGTAGCTATGCGTAATTTGCTTCTCGAATATATGTATCGCAATTTAAGAACTTTTAACGATATATAATTTAAGAAATACAGATTAAAAAGAGTCCTCGTGTATTTCGTAATTACCAAAAAATTAAACGGGTTCCATTACACTATACATAGGAATTTGTTCATCAGTATTTTTCGTTTTTTGTCTTTTTTTTTCTATTTTTAATTCAATTCCCCCTCGCTCTCGATGTCCGTTTATCTCACGAATACATTATTACGTTTTAATTAAAAAAAAAAATTCAAACAAAAAAAAAACACGTTCGATTACGTCAATATCAATAATAATTTTTTTCCACTACTCTTATTCTATTTTTGTTTTTACATTATTTTTATCATATCGTACATATGGGCCAGTCGTAGAATACGTTTATATATATTAATACATTTGCTTACGTTGAGTAAATATATACCTACTTATTATCGATGTTTATTTGATTTTAGTAACGAATAACTTTTATTTATTTATTTTTTTTCTGTTTCTTTTTCTAATACATTCATATATTGTGCAACTTACTTCATTACGGTATTTTTAATTTCTTTTTTCTAATTTTTTAATTTTTCCCCCCAGCTCTCTCTCGTCTCAATTTGGATCAGGAATGAACGATCGATCGGACGAAAAAGAAAGATACAAAATGGAAGAACACGTCTCCCAAGTTTGAAGATAATTCCCGCGTACTACAAATAAATCGTTATCGTTTGATGAACAGAAATTTTTGGTACCTGGTATGAGCGCGGATATCAGGTATGATACGTATACGTCGAGCTCTTGCGGTTTATTTCAGGGCCACCGAGTATAAACCGGATTTTTACGGATCTTAAACGGTGAGTGTCGAAAAAAAGCGAACGACGAAAAAATTTGGAATGGCTTTTGTGTCTGTTTCTTTTTCTTTTTATAATTTTAATCACCGTACGCACACACGCATACGTATCCGCAAAAAACAGTGATATCGTTGCGATGCAGTTTTGTTCTTCATTTTGCGCTCAGATATTCGTACATTTTTCATGATAGAAGGCAGATAAAATGTTTTACTTGTCTTGAAAAAGATAGAGAAACAAAAGAAATATTTATCTGAACATAAACGAGTCGCGTTTCAAATAGTCGCAAATTTCAATCGTCCGCCATTTCGAGACTGGAAGTGGCACGACTTTGGAAATATTGGACACCGTGTATATTAGTGCACGTTCAAAATTTTATCGTAAATAGATCAGATACGCTGGTAAACTCACTTGAATTCTGGCAAGTCCATAGTTGTGTTCCTGCACTCACGATCGGAGCATCGTACGAGAAAGGAAATGTGCACTTTTCTTCGATACGAACGAACGTACGACTGACGAAATTTATCTATTCTTTTGTTGCAGTTTACGATGCTGCTGTTGAGTTTCTCGTACGGAATGAGGGAGGAATTATACGTTGGACTCCGGCTATGAAGATAATAATAGTGTGGTGTAATTCTACGACTGTAGCTCTAATTATCACCGATAACCACTACAAGTCCAGTGATTACGTTGTATGTTATTACTAGACACGCATAGATAAAGATATAAAGTTTTACATAAAACTCTATAGATAGTGCGTATCGATAAGATCGTTTGGTTGTGAAGTGTACATATTGTTAGCGTTATGGAGTTGACTGACTTATGGCCTGTCGAATTTATGAATATTTCTAAATTCGGATAGATGATTAATTCAAGCGACTTATACTTCTGAGTTTATGACGTAATAGCGACAGCTGTACAAATTAGCTTCAACAACTCTATATTATTATTTATTTATTTTGTTCCGGAGATGAATAAAATTCCAAATAATATGAAGGAATTCGAATCTACCTTGTGATTCATTGACAGCGAGACACGTGCGAAGCAGGAAGCGACTGATAGATTTTCAAAAACTTCCTTGCCTGGTGACTAATTGTAAAATAAACATGTTAAAACTGCATCGAATCTAAAGGTACTTTGTTAATTTGGCCGCCGAATAGAAAGTAGGAATTTATTTTCGATCGTTAAATTTTCCGTCGATTATCTTATCAACACATAAAAAGCAACGCTGCAGATTATGAAACCCCAAAGATAGCGATAACGTTGCGTGCGGCTTCTGCTCGCTTCAATTTATGGGTCGAAAGAAATAAGTGTAATATTTTACATGGTTGTCGGAAATATTTTAAAATTAGAATTTAAGTTCATAACCGCTGACCTGTGAGTTGGTGAACATCTACACAATACATTGACCCCTAACGATGAGTCAGATTTTATCTTCAATTGTAGAATTACTTTTCATTGTCGTTTGCCGAGTCAAAAGTCATTAGCAATTGAAAGGTTTCTTTTCTTTCTCCTTCGTTGGCTCGGGTTTATTCTACCGACTTTTCCTTGTACCTGATAATATAGATGTTTTTGAATACCTATTATGAGTAAAACCTAAATAATCTCAAGGTCTTCACCCGCGATACGTATACATGAGACGTTCACGACCTTCTTCGCGCGATGAAAGAAAACTCCAAACGTTCGTTCGTTTCAAACTTGTTATTCTTCTTTGTGGTCAAAGGATTTTCGGAAAAACAAAAAAATAACGAACACCTTCGAAGAAGCGAACGAATTATTTTCGATACAAGCCATACTGGGGAAAAGTTGATTATGATGGAATAAAAGAAGCATCGATAACCCAGAGGTGATGTGCGCCTAATAAAAGGCAACTTACAATTAGATCGTGCTGTGATGTGGAAAACTAATCGACTTTTGTTTTATTTTCATTTTTCTCAATCATGATTCGAACGAGGGATGAAAACTTGTATTCGATTCTATTTCTCGATTTTTCGCCGAATAAATGATTCTAGAATCAAATCCCATCGAGATATCCTTGATTTTGCACTTTTCAGATCGATAAATTGGCGATTACTTGATCAATGGCTCGCAGATTCGGATTCCTGAGATAAAAATACCTAGGAATGGCATGAAAAACTCTTTTGAAAAAAATGTCGATTTCTCTTCCAGATTTAAAAAAAAACTAAGGCTACAAGCTTGGTATTTTTTTGGGGTGAAAATCGAAGTATTTAGCGCAAAAGCTACTGTGTCCGAAAACGCCGCCGGTCAGTCATTCGCGCGTCCAATCGAATTGTGTGCAATTGAACTGTGTCCAAAAAACCTGTGTGCCAAAATGCTGTGTGCAATTAAACCGGTTGCAACTGGGGGTTTCCCAATGAATTTCTATCGGTGATTTCAAAGGTAAAATAAATACACGAATGAATAGAGTAGGTGTTATAGTTTTCAAACATTTTTATGTTCATTCATCGAATATACTGACATGAGTAAATGGGCCATCATTTTCACTCGGCATACAAATCGCTGCACTCGCACAAAATGTAGATTTAAGTTATATTACGATAGATTAAGGTAGATATACAATTAATGGTATCTCGACTGACACTGTGATATGAACTGTATCATATAAATGCATAAACTTATGTAGGCAAAACGTTTCGAAAATCATACTTAGTTCATAAACTCGCACGAGTATACAATTCTATTTAGTCAGATACCAAAACTTGTCAAATAACGTAAATATGAATCAACCAAAGTATCTTCTTTTTTTAATTTCAATATACCTATGGTATGCCTATAACATACAGATGCGTATGTTGCATACGCACATAAATGTGCAAAGCAATGAAATTAAGAATGAGTGTTGTTTTTTTGTTTTTTTGAATAACAAATCAGTGACAACCAATGGTGTTCTATAACGCGTAAGTTCCTAAAGATTTCATTTCTCTCACAATTATTCTGCCGCTAATCAATGAATATAGAATTATATCAGAGGAGCAGATCGTAGAAAGAGTGCAAAAACAACCCATCGAATCGAACTATTTCAAGAACTCCAACAACGCAATTTTTCCACAAAAGAACCGTAGAATCGTGTATAAAAAAATGGTAATTAAACAGAAAAAAATAGACGTCTCGATCATTTTTAATTCTTCGAGTCTCTTAATCAGTTTGTTTTCTCTTTCTTTTTGCTCTCTTTCTTTAACAGACAATTGGTGTTGTTGAATTTGTTATTCCTTTTTTTTTTTTTAGATTTTTCGATGTACAATTTCGAAGATATATCATCGTACCTATGTAAGTATACCTATATTTATTATATTTATTAAGTAGTAACGATTATGACTTTCCAATTTTCTTTTCAACTCTTTGAAATTATTTTTAAACATTTTTTCGTATTCTTTTCTTTGTTTTACATACGAATACCATTTATAATTAATAACTACCATCTCTTCTCTCTTTACAGAAGCATTTTTCTTCATTCTTTTGTCATTTTTTTAATATTCTAATACGCCGATCATTGTTTTCAAATTCTCGTTGGTTTTTCATTTTTGCTTTAACCAACGCTTGATCAAAAAAACATAGCATGTATCCGAATCTCTCTCTCTCTATATATATATATATATATACATAAATATGTAAATATATAAATATGCAAATATATGTATGTATACGAATAATAAAAAAACAAAAAAAAAGAGAACATAAAACAAAAAATTCGCACAAGGACAGACGGACGGACAGACAGACAGACAGACAGACATGGAGGTGGAATGATATTAGGTATTAGACCCGTGACCGATAACAATGACGATAACAGAAATAACAATAATTGTAATAACAATAAAGTGAAAATTTTAAGTGTAAAATAAATCAAACTTCGACCAATATAATACCTATCTGTATTGTATGCAGGTATGCCTATATTATTAATTATACGTGTATTATTATTGTTATTGTTATTACTCTTATTGATAATTTCATTTCTTCATGTTTTTTTGTTTTGTTTTGTGCGGTACGAAAAGCGATACAAATATACCTATGTGTACCATGGTAGGTATGTATTTAATGTGTACGTAAATGAATGTTGTAAATCAGTAGTCGTTTTTCGTGTACACCTAGGTACGTACGTAGACGTAATTTATCAATATTCTATAACATTTTACAAATTGGTTTTCTGAGTCTTTGCAGAATTGTAAACATTTTGAAAATTGTTATTGGCGAAAGCGTGGATAAAAAAAAAAAAAAGATCGATCATCTTCAGCAATTCACAATATACGTAAATGATAATATATTTCTATACAATTATTATTTTTACCTATATTTACTTTGCAGTTTTTTTAGCCCGTTTCCCTAATTAATTCACAATTTTCTAAGT
Source organism: Athalia cordata (assembly GCA_963932425.1). Classification (NCBI taxonomy): domain Eukaryota; kingdom Metazoa; phylum Arthropoda; class Insecta; order Hymenoptera; family Athaliidae; genus Athalia; species Athalia cordata. The sequence goes on from OZ010625.1 coordinate 65,107,822, forward strand.
TTCTTTCCGTTCTTCGGATTAATGCTTTCGATTTTTTTTTTTGAATTTTCATTATTTCACACCGACACTTATACATACAAAAACGTAATTTTCAAAAGTATAAACTTGAGCAAGAGACACATAGCGAATATTCCATTCATGGCATATATTGAAAAAGAAATTTCAAATTAAGTCGCATCATTCTTTGACGAGGTACAGAAACGAGACGTGCAATTCTTGAATCGAGCAAATAATGAAAAAATAAAATAAATTTATAAAAATCCATTATAGGGTATGAAAAGGTAAATGTGAAATAGAAATTTTACATTTGCGTGTAAATAATATTCAAACGGTATAATTGAAAGAGAATTTTATGCAGAGAAGTGAATGAAAAGAAAAGAAAAAAAAAAAAAAACTTCAAATAAAAAATAATAAAATTACACCGTTTTCGTTTTTATTTCTTTTTTCTTTTTTTTTTTTGCGTAAATGCGTCAATTGCGTAAGAAAACAAAATTATTATTATAATAATTTAGATAACTATTATATGTATATTCATTCTCTCGATGAAAGAAACCTTCGTTCTAATAATAATTGTAATAGTAGTAGTATAATAGTAGTTGTAACATTAAATGGTAGTAGTGTATTAAATTATTTGAATTACATTAAATTATTAATAAAGACATATACATCATTATCACTATAAATACATAAATATTTCACGCAGAGTATCTCAATAGTAATATTCTTTTTATGTATAATAATATTTATAATTATTATAAATTATTATAATTATTCGTAAATTTTGGAGGCCGGGAGGAGAAACTACTAAACAAATCAATAGTAATAATAATAAGTGATTTTTCATAGTTATTTCCTTCTTTCTTCTTTGCTTTCTTTTCCCATCTTTTTTTTCTTTGTCACGTTCGACCACGTTCGATCAGATTATTGAATTTAGTTAATTACCTTCGAGACATCTTGCTCTTTATAGCATGTATACCAATAAAATGATTCGATTCAATTTCTTTCTTCTTTCTTTTAGTTTCGTTTTCTCGTAATCATTAAGACTTTGCCGACAATAACATAGCTATCTTTCAGATTTTCGGCGGTACCTATAACACGTCATGGTATTTATAATTCGTTTGCTTGAAGGTAGTAATAATAATATAATAATGATAATTGAAAAGATAAGAAAAGTAAAAAAATCGTTTTCTAGTCAATTCTTTTTCTATCTTTCTTCATCTTCAGTCGTTACATCTATATGTATATATTGTGTGTATACAATGTATGAATTGTTCTTGTTTTTTTTCATACATTATTCATGTAAATATGTTTGTTTCGTCATAAGCTATCGTTGTTCTCAAAAAATGTATTGTTTCGCGATGCTTATTTCATAATTGTTGAGGTGATTACGATGATAAATAATGGATGCCAAACTCGGCATAAATTATCAAATTTCAGTTCGATAAACGTATGAACAGAATCTGGACGTACCTGTATTCTTTTTTCTCTTATGTTTTGCTTTTCAAAGAGATTCGCATCGATCATATTGTTATACTTATTTTTATGCGAGGAAAAAGAATTGAATCTGTAATAATATTATGTAATGAGAAGTGTCAACATTTTTATCATACTTGGCTTCTTTTGTGCTTTTATTTTTTCATTACCTAATACCCTATGCTCATAGTTTCTTTTATTTCCCTACAGTGTGCTTCGGAATTCGACAACGCTCTCTTCTGTCTCATTGATTAATTTTCATTTCTCTCTTTTTTATTCAATCACTATAATGTGAATTATAAAATTAAACGATTTCGTATAACGGGAAGACGCAAATAACGTTGAGATTCTTAACTTAATCATACTTTATACAATAATGAAATCGTTGAATTCTATGGTTCGATAGTATTTCGTGATAATATTTTGTTTTTCGTTTCTTTTATCATTTTAATTGAATCAATTCTTTCAACGAGTAGACATAATTATAACAGATGCAGCAAATTCAAGAACGAAAAAACCCCCACGCGGCCGTCGAGAATAAACGCATCTACGTACCGAACGTTGTAGACGCTTTTCGTTATCGTAGGTTGTGCTTATGAACAATGTTTCAAGTTATGATAAAACTTGACCTGTGAACAACCTGAGAATTATTTTCATTTTTGTGTTTCAAATTCTATATACGGACTTCTCTGATTATACGTAGTGTTTTTCTTCTTTTTTTTTTTTTTTCATTTTTTCAATTTTTTCTACACGTTTCCTTTAATTCTTCTAATTCTCAAATGTTATACGACCTAATGTAACTAATTTGAGTTTTCAGACCTTTGATTACTTCGACAAGTACATTTTACTTTTTCATTATTAGTATTATTATTATTACTAACACCACCAATATTATTAGGCGCGGCTGCAGCAGCTACTTCGCTGACCTTTTTAACCGACCTTTTTTTGTCTTTCTAAACTTAAAATCAAGCTCCCACTTTATTCTTCGTATCATTTGTTTGTTGGTTTTTTTTTCTATTTTTCTTTTTTTTTATAATTTACTTAAAATTCTCTGAAACTACTAACTGCTTGCATGAGTTACTTCATTTCGAATGTCGTTCTTTCACGATTTGAATAAGATACGAAAAGAAACATTTTCTATTTCTATGAATCCATCGACGATTTATTTGAGCCCTGTGTGCGGATCGAAGTCCATAGAATAAAAAAAAAAGTTCTTACTCAATGTACTCGCGCATTTCTTGTTCCGTTCATCATTTTTCTTCCAACTTGCTCCTATCTTCATTTGATTTTCGATCTTGCGAAAAATTCGCGACTGTGTCGAGAGTCGTCGATTATACGAACTGCTTTGATTCGTTGGTGTTTTGTTCATGTCTATTTTGATTTTTGTTTTTTGTCGACTTAGTTTTTGCCTTCAATTTTTGTCTGTGTTTATTTCAAGCAGTGTTCACGTGTGTTCCGAAGAACGTCGGTTCTGTTGGTTTTTTTTCTTTTCTTTTTTTCTGCCGTTCACACGTGAAGTTGAGACGATCTCGGAAGATCGTGTGTTTCATCGAGGTGGGCGCATTTCGCCGACTATTTCAAGGTCATCGTCGATGTCATCGTCTCAATGGAATTTGTTGGAAACTTGCGAACGTCCGAGGAATCTGCAGTGTCAACATTGCGAGAGATCGAGATGATGTATATTTTTTACCTCCAAAAATCTAGAGGCAGCAACGCGTGTATCGACGTCCCGAAGGCGTCGATTTTTCAAATATCTCCGAACTGATTCGGGATCAACTAGCCGGCAATTCAGACGTCTGACTTTGGGAGAGCTCTAAAAGATAACACTCCGATACAGGAATTTCCCGAGTCCTTGCACTCTGCTTCTTCTGCAAATTCAAATAGTTTACGTGTGATTTTTAATATTTGATTATATCTATTGGAAATCTACATTCGATATTCCTAACAGTGTCTTTGAATATGGGAGTTTATCGAAGATATTATCGATAGAAAATATCGGTCTGTGTGTCTGTGTCTGGATAGTTTGAAAATTGTCAAAGCGAAAGGGCGAGAGTGAAAGATATAGAATATGATTTTTGTGCGTAAGATGAGACTCGAAAGTGTAAGGTGACACCCACCTTTCTTCGAAACGGAAAGCAGCCCCTGTTCTCGTTGCTAGGTGGTGAATGGTTGATGACGAGATCTGGAGTCGGTGAATTATCTGGGCCCATGACATTCAGTTCCTTAAAACACTCCGTTTCTATCATCTGCAAAGAAGAAAAATTAGATTCGAGTCGTAGAAAAGGTCCTAACATCGTTCGTCGTTGTTGCAATTCTTTTTTTTTTTGTGGGTCAAGCAAAATGCATCAAGGTTCAGCGATCAAACCGTCACAAGAAACTGATAAGAATCCAGTTTCCGTTGACGTCAATGGATATTGTCCAGCTGTGGTTTCGAGATAAGAGACCCCAAAGAACAACTCCATATAAGTATTATTTTATTTGCACAAGATCGACGCATTTTAGTTTTCACAAGCGATCGATGAAATAATTACCTCGTTTTGCCAAGGAATTGATACGCTTCCGGTGTTGAATTTGCTGTAAAAAGTGTCATCCGTCTCATCCAAATTGACACCTTTAACGGTTGAAAATTGTTCGATGTCCAAAACATCTTTGGCGTAAACTGCATGCGGCTGTAACGAGAGTTTTATGGTGAGGTTGGTTCATTTCACTCACCGCGCATAATCTTGAGGCGTATAGTTTTGATTAGAAGGGGGATTTCTGTCCGATAACAACTTCGACTCTATCAACCTCGTCGAGGCCACGAACGATATATAAATCACTGGAGTCGTCGCAGTTACACGAATGGAATTATTTTACTTACATCCGGTACAAACGGCGGTTCCCACATTCCAGCCTCGACCCTTTTCCAGTTGAGACATTGGAAAAAATTGTGAAGTTTGACTTCCTTCGAACCGTGTCTTCCGCACCTGGATCCCAGCCTGGATTTCGGACTTTTTTTGAGCAGCTGTTGGCAGAGACTTTTTGCTTCTTCGGTAAACTTGTGCGAGTACTTCTCCTGGTCTTCTTTTACTCTTCGATCGACTTCTTCGCGTTTAACTTTCTCCTTGCGTGCCCTGAACGGAGCCTGTCCCTCTATCATTTCGTACAAAAGACAGCCAAAGCTGAACCAATCGGGTGAGAAGGTATATTTCTCGTTGTCGATAACTTCCGGGGCCATGTAACCGACCGTACCGACCCGCCCCTTCACCATATCACCCTCCATTATTTCTACGGCTAGTCCCAAATCCGATATTCTAACGTGACCGTGATCGTCCAACAGTATATTCTCAGGCTTACAATCTCTGTACACAATGCCTTGGAGATGGAGATGATCTAGACCGCAGACGACTTCGGCCGCGTAAAATCTCGCCCTGTTGATATCAAATCCCGGATCACCACCCATGTTGTAAATATGGAATTTCAGATCTCCGCCATTCATAATCGTGAGTACGAGACAGAGCGCATCTTTGGTCTCGTAAGCGTAAGCCAACGAAACGACAAACTTGGAATTGATTTTCTGAAGTATATTTTTCTCTATCAGTACCATACTCTCACCTTTTCGTTTCTTTATACGTTTTTTCTCCAATTTTTTACAAGCGTACATTTTCCCAGTAGCTCTGACCTGACATGCGCACACTTCTCCGAAACCACCTTTGCCGAGCACTCGGTACATCCGAAAAGTTTTGTAAGTAACCGGTTGACTTTCGAGCCACTTCCATTGCAGGTATCGGTAGAAATAGAAACTCGTGAGAAATGCTGAAAAAGGTTCACCGGCCAAAAATCCTTTGACAGTCTGCGATATCTCGACGAATAACTCCTTGTTTCCAAGATTCAATCTCTCCTCGCATTGCGTGATCATCGTGTCGTTCAAAACGTCCACAACGTCCGATGCTTCGTGATTCAGATACTGTGCGAACAGTTCTTTGCCGAGTTCCGATCGATTCTCATCCATTTCTATTTCGTATTTTTCGATTGCGTCTAGGAATAAATTGTAACGATGAAATGACGGTTTTTTGTCTTGACAAAATTGGCGAAATAAAACCCGCCCGATTGGTTGTTGATCCACCACATAGCTGTACTTGATGTCTGCAAAATTTCAGAAAAACCACCATTATTTTCTTCCTTCATTTGAAATCATAAGATTTGAAGGGACGCTAAATGGCGACGTAAAAAGAGACGAATGAGGCGAAAAATAGGCCAACGGTCGGAAATGTGATAATATTCCTATCGTCGACTGAAAATCAAAAGCTGAATAATGAGCATGACGTCGCCGTAATAAAGTGGAAGGCCCCCAAAATCTCTCGAAGTATACTCAAACTTTGACCTTAAGCGTAGATTATAAGGAGCGTTTTTTTTTTCTTCTCAAGTAATAAATGGGAGATGAAATAATATATATTCACAGAACGTGCAATCATCTCAGCTCTTTTCGATTCGATTTTTGATAACATTTAGAAAAAAAATCATAATTAAATCGTTCCAATTATTTTTCATTATGAGCAAATTTTATTTCTTCGTTATCACGATGCTTTCGGACTATTCGTGAGACTGAAAAGAAAAAAGAGAAGAATAAAACGAAGACTCGAAAGATATCTCGTAATAATGTTCATAGATGAAACTCGACATGCGACGCATCTTTGTATATTACGTCAATCACTTTGATCCGGTGAATAATTGATCGTTAGAAATTTGATTGACGATACGATATCGGTGCGAGTTTGACTCCAACACTCCGCAGTAACTTTGATTTCTACTTCTGATAGTTAAACTAACATATCATAAAATTTTCGACGTCTTTATACGCAAAACTATGCGAACCACGAATAAGTGAGAAGTTACACAAATGTAAATAAATATACGTACAACCGCTGTCTAAATAATACCGTTACAACTTTCAACAACGACATGTGCACCGATATAAACTGAATGAAAATCTGTGAAACGGGTGATTTAAAAGTACGAAGCGTATTACAAATTATAAGTACCTATCTTTCGTGTTCACGGTGCATTGCGCACGAAAATTAAAGAAAAATACGAAAATCAAAATCTCGTATATACGCGTAATTATGTAACGTAACTCAACTATACAAGCCGATAAATCTGGGTCATCGTATTCAGATTGACAATCACGACGGCAACGATACTATTAGGTACATCGCATATACGCAGTGGCAAAAAGAAAAAAAATCAAAATTTGGAAATTAAGCATTTTTTTCGCTTTCCTTCTTCACTTATAATGTGACGCGTAGGTATAATCGGGAATAACAGCGGATTGACTTTTTCTTTTTTTTTTTCAGCTCGCGTTTCGACACACATTTGTCATTTTCATATTTTGTGAATGGGGGGCGTCGATCGCCGGAGGTTTGGTTGAGTTTCGTTGAGAGTTACTTAGCTCAAGGTCTTCGACAATCACCTTATATTCGCAGTCGACGCGGGGGATTTCCGTGCGAACGAATTCGCATATAATAAAGTTATTGCATCAATATCATGTATATATTTTAGCAAGGAGATAAGAAGAATAATGAAAACTTGATCGAAGGCGACGAGAAGCGTTGTTGAATGGGGAAAATGGAAGATTCATCGTCCTATTATACGTCGCAAATTGAAATTAAAAGTTTTAACGAAGTTGTAAGTTTCATTGTTGTATCACAACACGTATATATTCGTTGCATTATGAAGAGCAGATATATTCGCAGAATTGTGAAATCGTATCCCAAAGGAATACGTGTATAACGACGTGGAGATAAATCCTTCACCGAATACTCAACGATAATTGACAAAATTATTGACAATTATTTTAATCCGGAGGAAACAATTATATTCCCAATAACGAATTATATTATATTTATTGGGATATAACGATAGCGTCCAATTTTATAATTGAATGGAAAAAAAAAGACATTCTTGTTTTATCGGAAGCTAATAATATTATTGAAAGTATATTTGCCGATCCCATTGCACGCGTATAACCGATATGTTCGTTACATTAGTAAAATGAATGAAATTAATTTATACAGAGACAATATAAAATAGTAATCTATATTACATATGCACGAGTATTTCCGATTGTATGATATAATTCCCGAAAGACCCTTCTTCGGTCTATACGTATACATACTATGTTTGATTTTAATCATGATTATTCGAGTTAATTTATTATAGTAGAAGCTCGTATGGAGTATAATAGGGTATGTACACCAAAATGATATGCGGTGCGCGTCCGTTACATACGTATAAATGAAATATATATAGATACGCATAGATATTTTATGGTATTATTATATCAGCAGCTCGAGGTGCAAATATTTATCAATTCTACACATAATAGTTATGCTTACTTTAAATGATAATTGTTTCATGATTTCGATATACCTATAATATGTGTACATAAAAAATTATATACCTATACGTGTATACATATTGAAACGACGATATACATACCTATATGTATACAATAAACGCGGGAACTCCGGCTAATATCAATATTTAAATTATTGCCACAGCATCGTCGTTATCTTTTTTTATTTCTTTTCCATTTTAATTTCACTATGACACAAATTATTCTCTCTTAAATAACTTTATTATAATTTTATATAACTCGTTGAATATGAAAAATTTTCTAAGGATTTTCCCTGCATAACCGCACAAACTTCCGTCCTTATACTATATAGATTGTGACGCACGGTGCGCGGTATATAAATGAGGAATAAAAAAGTCAAGTGTTACTTTAATCGGTTATCAGTCGTAACCGCGCTTTTAATTTCTATGGTTTCTTTTCGTTTCATTGTTTTCCTTTTCTTTTTTCTTTTTTTTTTCCCTTGTCATAAATATTTACCCATATGTATACGTATGCGTATATACATACCCAAAGTCTTCTTGAAATGGATGCATTGCGAAATGTGTGGAAATTGTAAGATCTTCCGCCATTTTTTACTTTTCCCCTTGTTGCTGTCACCACCGCCTAAAAAAATTAATTAATTAATTAATCAACGAATAAATATAAGACATGTATATTTCGATTCACAGTTGCACTAATGATATAGATCATAAAATTAATTAGAACAATAGCGAAAAAGATGGGGTGAAATAATTACGTACCTATTGAAAAAATTGTCAATAAAATAATCGGTATAGGAGGGTTTTGATCGCGAAGTCGGCGTGACGGCCAGTACAGTGTGATAAAAAAAATTAAAAAAAAATGGTATTACTAATTGCAGTGATATAGTTCGAAATAAAACGGCCACATTATGAGATAGATAACTGGTGTATAAACTAATGTAATCTACTATAAATTCTGATTTTTCTACATCTGCCGTTGCTGTTGCCGCTGCCGTTGTCAGCTTCTGCGGAGTTTTTAAAAAGCTCATTTATATAACAGCGGATCGACGTAGAGAGATGAAACATATGTAGCTAAATAATGGGGATGTATACGCATTACACATATGCATCCGAATGTATATTTATCGATACGTTTTCGCCCCCCGGCTGTATACAAGGTATAATGTACTCGTTTCGATTAAAATGTTCCATTTACAAGCATCCTTGATTATAATATACTCGACGCGAACAAGTATACGGCGATTGTGGGTTAAATAGCTTTACACGCCGATATTGAATACGATAAGTTTTTGTTCTGGACTGTCGACGAGATATCGGCGGTACCTCCTTTCCAATCAAATGAGAATCGACGCACGAATAAAATCTACAAATACATAGAATAAAATCAAACTAAAAGAGATAGCTGGAATAATTTATATGAGAAATAATAATGAATAACCGAAATGTGAAGTAACTGCGACGGCGGCAGTGAGAAAGAACAAGGACTAATTGACGAGTCGATCTAATTTTTTTTCAAATCTTTTTTTTTTTTTTCCTTTTCGGTACGCAGCTATGGTCATAATATGATACGTAATATGTGGAACGTTATACGGCTTTGCTGGTATAGGTGAATTCGAGGGTCAATTAGTACAAGGAATATCTAAAAGTCTATAAAGTATAAAAGAAGTGTAGCGAAAAAATGAATCTACGTCGTGGGAGGACAGTGACTGATTGAGTGCTATGAATTTATTGACGTGAATTATATTTATCGCACCGCTATATTTCATTACGAATCGAATGATTTTTCTGTCCGTGAATTTTTCAAGATCTTCATGTTCGACTTTTTTCAACCCTGTGATCGTTTCTTCTTTGGATCTTCTCTTTTATTTCAACCACTGAAATCCGTTTGAGCAATTGACGAGACTGGGGGTTTGTGGAATATGATGATGAAAAGATTGACTCTTACGAAATAGGCCTGCATATTTATCAAGCGTTATGTCTTTGAATCCAGTGTACATTTATAACACAGAGAAAGTGTTAATTAATGATCACAATCATCACAGGTCAACATCGTCATCGTCACGCACACGATATGTAAAGTGACGCACAGTTTCGAAAAAAAAAAATAATTAATTAATTAATTAATAAATAATCCACCGCATGGAGCAACGGTTATGGTTGGCTGAAATGCATTTGTTAAGAAAGAAAAAAAAATGCATGCAATACCGTGTAGATGACAAATGGGAGTTCTTTTCCTTTTGTCAAGCATTATCATGATATATTAAAATCGAATTGAAAAATATGTTTTATAAAGCACATTGCAACTTTTGAATGAAAATTTTCCTCCAAGTATTCAATTGATTCCTAGCAAAAGACAACCGAATTTTTTTTATCAGACAACGTCTGAAGTGAAAATGCAGTGTGGATAGAATCTTACTGTGTTGTGTGCATTTTGGCATAAGATGACGCAATAATGAGGATGATAATGATCGTTTATGGATGACGACGACGATGACGATGACGACGAAGATGATGGTGACGACGACGACGACGATGGTAATGATGATGATGATGGATATAATTACCTTCTCTGGCTTTGAGGTAAACGGTGTTGGCTACGATGTTCTCCAACTCCATCAATTCCAGCTTGATCGAGTTTGCTTGTCCGAATGACGGGAAACGCTACGACGGCCCTGTCTCCGTATTTTTCTACCCTGTCGGGCCTCAGCAGCCCTGATCCCATCTGCAGGAGTTGACAGGACGTTTAACCCCTTCCCAGGAAAGCCAGAGCGATTATTCGATTGCGATTGTTGTTTTTCTTATTATTATTATTGTTGTTGCTATTATTATTATTCTCCCAAGGAATCGTTGGTATCCGATGAAAGAGGTTTTTTCAAACTTCTAATATCTTTTATACCCAATTCCTTTCATTTATTTTTATTTCAAACTTTGAATAACCGCGTGACACTTCACCGATTTCTTTTCTCCGTCTTTTTCAACACGTCACTTGTATTTTTTTATAACAATAAACAACGAGAGACTTTTTTTTGAACACTAAAACAAAATCAAAATCAAGCAAAAAGAATAAATAAATAAATAATATAAATAAACTCAATTCAACGTAATATAACGTAACAATCTATAGGTTCTTTCAATGGAAAACGTAAAGAAACACGCGCGTATAGGAAAGACGTCTTTTTCCAATGAATATTGGAAATATTTTGGGGTTGGTATTCACCGTGAGTATTCGGTTATTTTTCTTTACTTTTCTTTTTTCTTTTATATTCCGCACCCCCTTCGATTTTCGTGGCCTCCGGCGGCGCGTTGCTTCGAAGATATATATCACGGAGAGAGAGATGTATAAGCGATATAACAAGTTGTGTTCGATAGCCGAATTTTCGGGGTTGAACTTAATTTTCGTTTATTCCGATTTTTCTTTTCTTCAAGACGCGATGGAGTACAATTGGATGTCGGACCCCACTTTTCATAACAGCAAGAGCAATGTGATATGTATAATTTTCGTTTCCGTTCTTCTTTTCTCTCCTTTTTTTTTGTTGATGTATCAATGTTCTGAAAAGTGAATAGAAAAAAAAGACGTTAAGAAGTGACGTTGATGATTCAGCTTATAATGATTTATTCGATATAAATTCGAACGTTCAACATTCTCCGATGGTCTGGACGTGACCGTTTATGAATGGAGACAAAAAATATATATGCGATACAAACAATGTTTACTATACTACGATGATAATGTCGACTGGTGTGATGACAAGAACATCGACCCTTTTTCTAACATAACCTACCTTCTATTCAGGAATCAATTTACCCCCTGAAGCGACTATCATAATAGGGGAGAGGTTGCCTGATACAATACACGTGTCCGTATGGTAAAACATACTACCGAATGATCGTGTAGTTAGTTTGTTAGCGTAAGTTATCTAGTATTTTTCTTTTATCATCTTTGTGTGCATAATATAATATGATATAACATATCCGTCTCATCGATCATCACTGTATCATCGTCGCTTCGGCCGCGGCGGCGGCGGCGAGCATAATTCCTCTTTTTTCGTTCTCTTTCTTTCGCTCATCTATCTGCTTTTCATGTAGAACGGTCTTCTATAGCCTGTGAGTTTGGAAGATGAGACAAACGACATTTCCCCGAACGTCAATTTTACCAAAAATTTAATTGGAAAAATTAATTTCCGTACCGAATAGAAGTAAAACTCTTGACGCGCTTTCAGAAATAATTGTTTCGGATGTCTGACCGGGAAAAGATGCACTGGAATAGATAGTAGAAAAAAAGGGAAGCTGAAAACAATTGACTCTGCGAACAAGACACGGGCATCCGCACAATTCACAAAAGCTCGCTCGATAATGCGTGAAGTAAGAGTGAGGTAGGTAGGTATAGTAGTAGGCAGTAACGTCCGTTGGTTCTTTCAGTGCGACACCGTCTTTCGTTTGTTTCTCTTTTCTTTCCCTTCTTCAACATTATAATAAAATTATAATTTTTAACGCTCTAATGACGTAACGTTCATAACCAGTGTACTTTGCACGACCAGACAGCAGCAGCAGCAGCAGCAGCAATAACAACAGAATTTCAAGTCGAAGTCAAAGATCAAGTAGCAAAGACAAAGAATAAAGAAGAAACGGAGGATTGTTACTAGTTTCTAGCCAAAAAGCAGCAACGGCAACAATGGGTGTATTTTACCCATCCAGACATTTCCCAAGCCACCTAATTATTCTTGGATAATACACCGGAATAACGCGAAAATAAATGAATTTTTACATAATTCAAGAGCATTGAATTTCTCCGGTGCACCCTGTACATTATTTCTTATATACATAGGTATATCAACTAACAGCAGCAGCAGCAGCGGTAGAAACAGCAGCAGCGGTTTTAGCTCCCAAGAAGCGCAATGGCCGACGCACGGGAAAACTTGGTTTCGATTTTCCACAATTCAAATAATATTCTGCACAAGCTATTCCACTTGATTCACATAAAATATAAAGAGCAAAACCCACCGTTTTCAACAATTCCTTTTTACGTGTATTTTCTTCAAACAATATTGGTTTCGGCCTAGCCAATCTTTTGCACAGGGAATATTATATTACACACATTTTTTACGCAATGAAGTAACTATTTATCTCACACGATTTTTCGTACTCTATTATTATACGTGTATCGTTTAACGCGGTGTTTTTTCAGTAAGCGGAAATTTTAAGTAATCTACTTTTTTCAGGCCCGTGCTCTTCGCGACTCCGCGAGTAGGGGATCAAACCGCACTACCACCACCACAGTTGTTCTTCTTCTACCATTGGTATTTTGTGTGGCGTGTCTGTCCAATTGCTGAATTCACTGCTGCTGCCTGTTGGAAAGAGATGAAATTACTAGCTAGGTTAGGCCGCTGCTTCAAAGGTAGAGCCGTACCCTCGAATTACGACAGGAAGAACGGAGATGGCCTACGATCAACGCTACGATACTATAGAGAAAACAAGGGAGCGGCGTACGCCCGTAGTTTGCCTTCATTTTCCCCCGGTCAACACGCAATATTCCACGCCGATAGTGACATCTGTCGAAATTTCATTCAACTCTCTTTATCTCGATTTCAAACGTGATCGAAATTATTTTTGGATACAAACTCTTCAGCGGGAGAAATGAAACGCACGTTAGTAACAATATCTTCGTTGAGTAACTTTACCACGTTGGCTTCTCAACGATATCTCTATCTACATTTTCACATTAAATATTTATCTGTAAAGGGAGTAAGAAAAATTTATGTTAAGGAGTAAGAAAGAAGAAGCAGAAACAAAACTTCTCATTCCCTCGTCGATGAGGATATCCTGTAACAATTTACGTATACTTTCCGGTGTACGAATTTCCAAAACAAGACGATCGTTTTGCACCTCATGAAGTGACGCAGATATTTAACAATCACATTAACATATTCCTCGTATTCTCATACTTCAAGTACACGGAAAGTGAATGAAAATCGCATTCTTCGTGACTCGACCAGCACGGAACTCTCTTGGGCATTTATGGTGGACGATTCATTATCCTGGAATGCATCTTTGGAATGCACTGTTCGAAATAGATAATGTATACCCGTACACCCAATGCCTATCTACCTCACTCATCTTTTTTCACTAATTGCTGTAAACGTCATGAAAATTCTTGTCTTTCAGTTACGCGTCGTTATCATCATCATCATCTAAATCAAACGAGTGACACTGGGATATGAATACATCTAGTTTCTCGGAACGGATAAAGAAGAAAAAAAAATTGACACCGCGTCACGTCTCCTCGTGTTCAAAATCTCAATAATTTGCATTTAATCGCCGATATCATATTCGACGCCAACACATACACAGATATTGTATAAATACATTGAAAATTGACATAGGTATATCGATATATGCTTGAGAAGTATACGTATCAACTGGCGAAACTGTTCACATTGTGGGTAACGTGGTTGTCATACGATACTGCAGCGATAGTGCAAAAAACCGTAAAGAAAAAAATGAAAACAAAAATATACACATATTTTTATATGGTTATATTATGTGAAGAGCTTTACATACGAATAGGTATATGTCATATAAACCTATATTGCACATGTATCGTATGTACTATTGCGCAGTGTGTTGAAGAGTCTTGAACCTTTTGACCTAATTATATTGACACTTGCTAATAATACGCAACGCTCCCCTATATAAGACATCTACTTACCTAATACACATTATCCGTAACATATAATATACAATATACATGGTATAGTACTTTAACACGTTACCCATACCACGAATCAGATCATCAATCGAAAAAACAGTAATAATGAGTAAACATGTTCATCGATAGGAAAATCAATAGAATCGTTGACAAATTCCCGATACAATTATATTTATGTAAAATTAACCTAATAAGTATTTTCATTTTTTTTTCTTTCTTTCCTTTACGGTTCTTTTTTCTATTCTTTTATCTTTTTTTTTTTTTCCATTTCACCGGTAAACCGCGGCGAAAAGTCTTATTAAAATCGACGCACGTGTCAATATCTTTTGTCGGGATAAGAAGATTAAAAAAAATGTAGGGCAAGGTGGGTATAAAGCTAATGAAAACATTTCAAAAGTTTCATGTTATACCTGCAGCAGCTCACATATTTTATGAGATTTGAAAATGATTTTGTCAGGCTCTAGCAATTCCCCGACTCGATGGAATTTAAGTAATTATAATTTTTTACAACGTTCCATAATGACGTCATGTGACGACCGGACAATTTCCGATCCCTTGTTGGCGTTGCCGATGTTGTTATTAATACCTATTATTATTTTACTCTGAATACTTTTAACAGCTGGAACACAGCGGCGGCGCGGGCTCCGGGAAACGATGAGAACGATGACGTAGTTCGAAAGAAGTCGTCCAGCGTTATACGGTTCACCATGTGTCCAACCGATTATGCGTGTAACATCATGACCCTGATACGACGATTGACGCGTTTCGCATCACCGTAACGTATTTTATCTTTATGGGATTTGCGTATGCGTAAGTGAGGATCGCTGCGCTTCTGTTCGGATGACCTTTGAAATCATCATTATCTATGTCATTATATATGTTCACAAGATGTTGGAATTCCTCAAGAGAGATTAACGTGTAAAAAAATGTAAGAAGAAATACTTGGAAACGAGTGTACGTATATAATGTGGAATTATGCTCATACACAGATGAGGAAGAAAAATAATCGAGTAAATTTATGTGTCATATAATATACGTGGAATATATTATATAAATTACGAATAGCGGAAATCGAGCAGCTTCTAATCATATTGTAGATCGTCTCGTTTTCGTTCCGTCTCTTTTTCGTCGTCGTGACAATGTCATCTGATTTATCTATGATTGATATGATCGATAGGGTGATATTCTGCAAGTAGTTTTCCTGGTCCGTCGAAGACAAATCTGATAACAAATCAAAATGGCGGAATAAAATTTTAATTCCTTAAAAATTCGAGCGGTTCCTCAAGTTTTCATGTTATTCAAAAATATAAAAGCTTTTCCAGTTGGTAGCTCTCATTTTGATAATGTCCATATCATGTCATATGATATTAGACGATCCGTCGATTATTGGAGCTACGTGACGACTTCAAAGGTCAAAGATGAATGGAATGATCGAAAAACAAGCGATGACCGGGGGCCGGGGGACGGGGGACGGTGAAAAATAAATCATCGAAACGAGAGCGGCGAAAAAAAATGACTAAAAAATAAGAAAATAAAAGTAAGCGAATACCTCGATGGAACAATGTTACGTACTGTTCTTTGCGAGCGCACGTGTTTTCAACCTCAGCAAGGCCAGCTGGAGTCTGTCAACGCGAAAGATAACCACAACCGGGTTCATCTTCTTCTTCTTCTACATCTTTCGATATCACGCACGGAGTTGACGTTGTGGAAATCTCCTACATCGGCAACATAAAAACATTTAAGTATATCAGTTTGACTTTAGAGTATCATCATCCACCGATGGACATACACATGGTAAAACTTCCACAACCTCGTACTCGCGGATCAGAAAAAAAAGGCGTCGAACGAACGCGAACGGAAGCCGCGCGCTTTAATAATCATGATCCAAAGAACTTTCTGAGAGAAGAGAAGAGATCTAACGGTAGTCAGTTGCTGAAAGTGCGTCGGTCGCGATAGAGGCTTTATAATATTCGATATCATAAAATTTATAGATACACGTCAAAACTTAATTCCTGTGTAAAATAATGTAACCGGACTGCAAACCATCAGCTGATTCGAATTATATTCGATATTTCTTATTCAAGCGCGTCGAACGCCAGAGGAAATATATTCCAGAGGGGTATTTCGAAGCTTTTATCCGAAGCTTTCTGGCTTTCAAGTCTCAAGTACCCTTCACCGTACAGATTGAGCCACGTATATACTAAAATAAAATTTCAAATATTAGAACCCACCGCGGTCAAAAATAGTACACAATTTTGTACCTTGATGTAGATCAACCTAACTCATACATACACACATACGCACACACACTTGCCCGGTAAATTGTTTCTGACCATACATTTTCAACGAACGTTTGTCCAAGTTAACAGAAAAAATGGCATCTTTCAGGGACGTTCGGAGTTACTTGAAATTTTGACTTTTTTCTATCCCTGGTACTTCCGCAGATTCTTCATGCATTGTCCTGAAATCTTGTAGCAAAGATTTTTTTCCCGTAATTTTTCTCTTGGAAATTACATATGATATTGTAATTGTGATAAACACGACAGTATTCGTTCATTTATTGTTATTTATTTATTTCTCATCATTTACGTGAGTCGTGAAGAACAAAACAAAAAACTGAGAATAAATACCTACTCGTGAAAAGTAGAACAGAAATAGAAAAAGAAAATGTACAAATTACTACGCCATGCTTTAATTGTTCTCTCAATTTTACTCGTGCTGCAAAGTGTTTTTGCTGACGAAATAATCAGCGATAATGTTAATAATGACACGACTACTGATATTGCTCCCTTGAGTAACAACGGTACTTATAATCGGGCAAAAAAAGCGCAGATAGTACGAAAGTTGAAAAAAGATTTCAGAAAATTGAAAAAACAAGAGGGCGCTATTAAACTCGTCGACGGAAGGGGTAATTACGAAGGTAGGCTAATTAACAATGTTGCCATAGGTCAGACAAAATAGAAAAAAAATATGTACCTATATACATATGAAAAGAATTAGAAGAAACAAAGAGATTGCCTTATTTCAATTCATCGTGCAATGACCAAAATCATGTGAAGGCAAGTTGTAGATTCAGAAAATCCGATTTTGAAATTCCAGCAAAACTTACGATTTTTCCAGGTTAAAAAAATTATGTCCAAATCACTGTAGTAATTGCTGATTAATTTTCCTCGCCAGGAAACGTTGAAATTTTACACAATGGAAAATGGGGCAGCATTTGTGACGATGAGTGGGATTATATGGAAGCAAATGTCGTTTGCAGACAATTGGGATTCGAAGGAGCGATCAAACAAACGACCAATGCTCGCTTCGGACAGGCAAGACGTAAGGATATTGAGCTTCTTTTCATTTATCTATTTATTTTTCTGTTACTTTTATTCTATCTCATCAAATAGAAATTTCAAAATGAACGATTGTTTCTCGACTTATACCTATACCTGGAAATTCTACCCGATTCGTTACAGCACGTGGATGGATTCTTGTCCGCTGCTGTTTCGACATCGAGACTTTATTGCCTTCAAAAAGTTTCAAACTCGTCTTCTATTTTCGAACGCAAAAGAGCTACGTCAGATCCCCCTCCCCCTCTCCCCCCTATATTATGTAACGTAGACTCAATTTTTGAAAAAAGTTCTACGAATTGACTATAGGATTTGATTTCGTGAGAACAGAAAAAAAAAGAGAGAAACAAACGATTTGAGTGATGCTCAATTCACTTTACCATTAACGATCCTCTTCATCATCCAATCCCGAAGGTCGTTTTTGGATGGACAATATTTACTGCGATGGTACGGAAGACGAATTGTCCAAATGTCGTTTCGATGGTTGGGGTCAATCTAACTGCGAGGGAAGCGAGGCCGCTGGAGTTGTCTGCAAACACGAAGAAGAAGCTACGCCTTCGCCGATGCTGGTAGCGGCGAAGCCTCCAAAAATAAGGATCAAAGACGTTCATCGTCAAGGAATGGCCGTACGGTTAGCCGGGGGACGGGTGCCGAGCGAAGGTCGCGTCGAGGTCAAACTTGGCAACGGTGGTAAGTTTTTTTGGTAGGCTTGATTCTGAAACAGATGAAGTTTGTTTTTAATAAAAAATAGCATCGATTATCCCTGATTAATTCATTGCACCTTATGATTTTTATTTGTTCTCAGAATGGGGACTCGTCTGCGGTGATAGTTGGAGTTTATTCGAGGCGGGTGTCGTCTGCAAACAATTGGGTCTTGGCTACGCTTCGGACGCTATTCAGACAAATTTTTTTGGCGGTAATCGAATACCCATGAGCATCAGCGGCGTAAAATGTCACGGTGACGAACCAAATCTCGCACATTGTCTACACGACGAGGTAATCGAATGTCCAGGTGAATAGAAAACACGCTAAAAAGTGGGCCTTCGGAAATTGAGTTTTTCTCTCTCTCTGGCTCTCAATAATGTGCCTTAGCCGGAACTGTGGCGCGATTTTGGAAATCTAAATTTTTCTCACGAGCATTATATTGTACAGGTATGGCAGAAAATGTCGCGAGCGTACTTTGCGTTCGTCAAATAGCTGATCTCGTATTCGATCACACCGAATTAATGAGAACGGCACACCTCGAAGACCGTCAACTTTATTGGTTGCAATGTGCGATGGAAGAAAATTGCGTCGCGTCTCAGGCCTACAAGATTCAAAAAGAGTCGGATAATTGGCACTTGGAAACGCGTCGTCTTTTGAGATTTACAGCGAGAATTCTGAACGCAGGAACAGCAGATTTTCGACCTTCGGTACCCAAACATCTCTGGGAATGGCACATGTGTCACATGTAAGCATATTCCATGGTGCGAAGATAAACCTTGTCGAGGTCACGTTTGATTTTACGATTCACAATGTTCTTCCGTTTACAATCGTCATGTCAGGCATTATCATTCGATGGAAGTTTTCGCCACTTTTGATATATCGGATTCGAATGGGACGCGTGTTGCGGAAGGTCACAAGGCATCATTTTGTCTAGAAGACAATCAATGTCTCCCAGGAGTGGAACCAAGGTCTGTATATCGTACAATAGCATGGCATACCTTTACCAACATCGAAGGTGTCGCAAAATAAATCGATGTTTCGATAAGAAATTAAAAAACCGTTATGGCACTCTGACGCGACCTCTGAATATAGGTGTAGCATAGCTTTCTTGCCGAGGAAGAGCGAGAGTTAAAGATATCGATTTGTTTTGTTACACTGTAATTGTGCCTGTAACGTTAAGTTCAGCCAGCGTTAAATGCATTACCCAGTGAGTACGTACCCATGTATTATTATACCTATATGCCACGTCGTACCTGAGTCGTGGGCACGTTGGCGAGGCTTTTCTTAATTTGATACCCCACGCTCAACTTCGGTAAGTACTAAACTAATATTTCGTTTAATAATACCGCATCAACCTCCCCTTGCCCTTTTGATAAAGCCTTTAATCGCGGCCGGGTGCTATTTTTAAACGTCCGTTAAAAGAAGAATGAGAAAAATAAAATAGATAGAAAGTATACAAAGAAAGAAGCTCGTAATTGTTTTACATTATTATTATTATTCTTCGTTATCATCCAATCTTATGATTTGCACGTTTCTACTTTTATGTTATATTTTGATCTTCCATTCTAGATACAAATGCGAAAAATATGGCGATCAAGGTATTTCGGTGAACTGTACAGACATTTATAAGCACAATATCGACTGCCAATGGGTTGATATCTCGGAACTCGAACCTGGACGATACACCATGAAGGTAATCCCAAAAAAAAACCCGTCGAAAATTTTGAACTTCCAATGCTATACGATTGTTGATACTTTTAATTTGTTTCTTTCTCTACGGTCATGCCACAGGCTTAAATTCTTCATTCTTTATTTTCCAGGTCGCAGTCAATCCAGAGTTCAAGGTCGGCGAAATGACCTTCGATAACAACGCAGCGGTCTGCGAGCTATTGTACACGGAAACCTTCGCTTCGGTTCACAGCTGCAAATTGGAACGCCCTTAAAACTGATCGGGATACTATTTTTTTCTAATTTGCTTCCAGATTTTCATTTATTTATTCATTTTTTTTCTCTGTACAATGCGAGCAATATTTCACCCATCAAGGGGTACTCGATAATCAATAGCACCAAAAATTATCTTTCAAAAATAGTTTCGGGCGAAAGGGGCAGCAGCAGCGACAACAGCGGTGCTTCTATTATATGGACCGATTTGTCATATGAATTGAAGATATCGAAAAAACTCAATCAGCGATTATCATTTGATCAAGGGATAATATGAACCGAAGTGAAGACCCATGATAGACACAGTTTTAATAAATCCTAGTATACACCTTGAGGAAGTCTGTGTTAGACGAAGGTTATCCCCACCATCTAATACCCCAACTCAAGCCAACTTAATCTAGCCTAACAACGATACGGTACCTATCGCGAATAATGTATACAAGGTGTACATCACATATTCCTACACCCCATTTTGTATATAGGTATAGTGCATTCCGTGTCAAATCGACCAGGTTCTCACCTTCGATTTCTATTTTTTTATCTTCTTTTCGTTTTATTCAGTCTTTGATTTTTTAATTTTCTCATATTTTTCACAACAAACTCGAGTTGTTACGAAATGTCTCATACACTATACACTGCAGTATTACCTTCATTGTGACACCTAGTAAATGGTTAATTCATTTAAAGCTTGGCAAATGAGGCTTGCCAAGGTATAAAAGTACGGCTTCGTATATCGAACGTTTCGCTATTTTTTCTTCTCATTTTTTCCATCTTTCTTTCTTCTTTCCGTTGTTTCTTCAGTTAGAGTTCTACAGTGCAACCTGGAAGAGAGCATATTAGTTCGGTATAGTGAAACGCAACATCGTCTGTTGTCCACTTTCGTAAAAGCCATGAGTTGCGATTGTATAACCGTCGATTCGCCGAATTTTCGACATAATGTTCAGTTTTGTTCGCGACACTTGGCGTAACAACCAACCCGGCAACGACCCGATATCGTGTATTTTGTGTCATCGTACACACCATTAATTAAATTCGCACCGTCGCATCGATCCGAAAAGAAAAAAAACATTATTCAAATCATCCGCGAAAATTCAAAAGTACAGAGAGTTTCCCGTTACGTATCGTGTTTGTCTTTTGTTTTTAATTTTCTTGTGTCGCGAATTTTTCATTTCAAACCACATGCGGTTCACTAACCCATACAATGTGCGGGATTGAATCTTATTGTTAGTGATTTCCCTCGAACGCCATGATAATATAATATATAAATAGCCGGTTACTTTCGTCAATATCCCACGCATTTCTTTCTTCGTCGTTTTTTTTCTATTTCGTTTGTTTGTTCTCAACACGGAGAAGAATCGTAGTCTGAGTCTGAAGCGCGTTTAGAGTAATATTGTATCGCCTACCGACCATCCCCGTATCGACAAAACATCGACTCGCTATGTACTAGAAAATAAAAGAAAAAAAAAGAAGCAACCCCCTTTAAAACAAAAGTGATAGGATACGTTACCGAGTACAGTATCGTAGTTTCTTTAACCTGTTTCTGATGCGATGTAGAACGATGATGATCACGCAGACCAGATTGATTCAAGTTTTTTGAATTCGCGAGGAATAAATTAAAAATTATCAGCTACCAATTAATCATCACCCACGCGGAGATCTGTACGCTGTTATAAATCAATCGACATTATGGGGTTTCTTTCATCGCATCTCCGCAGCGTCGCTGCAATTGGCATCTTATTAAACTTAATTAATACAGCGGTTGCGGTTGGTGAAGATTTTTCAATTTGCGAAAGAAATCGAACCGTTTTAGAAGCGAATGGAGACGCAATAATAATCGGTAAGTGTTACTTGTGCGTCCTTAATTTATACATTACGAGTATTATCATATCATAGATATTCACCCCATAAAACACTCTTCTTCGGCGTATAATCTATTCAGAATCTCAACAAGTAATATATTCTAGATTATATATCCAATTTTTGAAAAGATAACTTTTTACATTCCACCCAACGCGTGAATCATTTACATCAAATAATGGAAATCGCACGCGGTTATAAAAAGGATAATATCTCGTCTTTTTCCATTTTTTGTCTCGAAAAAAGAAGGTGATATATTTTATTTGGAAGATCATTAAAATACATCACATACTTCAAATGTTTCACCGAATCAAATGATGAATCTGTTTAATTGTAAGCGTTGAATTCCGAGGGTTTATCGATGGTATGAAAGTGACCAAATTGATCAGGATTATCAGGGAGAAGAGTGTCTGGTCGTGCATCGACCATCGTCAAAAAAGAAACAACGATGTCAGGCGTGATAATTGATTTCCGCAGTATTCGCCGATACGAATTATGGATCCAATTGTGACATTTCATCTCCCAAGGGATACCAAGAAGTGGCGGCAGCGCTTTACGTAGTCGAGAAATTGAACAAGTACGATTATGTACCGGGGATCAAGTTGGGTATGTAAAATAATGTATTGCGTTGTAAATAAGCAAACGAAGTGGAATCGTTGGATCCGATAATATATATACCATCTCTCATTTTGGTTGTCCTTTATTAGGATTGAAAATTCGCGACAGTTGCCACGATAAAATGGCGGTTTATAAGGAAGCTCTCATGGCTGCCGTGGAACAGGACTGCACGTCTTCGTATGACTTGGGTATCCTTATTCCTGACATTTACCATCAAACAATCGAACCGTTCGAGCAGTTTGGTTTGCTACCGATAACGACTTACGGTGATCAGAATTTTACGAAATCACTCGTGAATCTGATGGTCAATTTTTTGACTACTAAATACGAAATAATTGACCTGTTTCTCACGAGTTCCGAAGATGTTTTGGATAACTTTTTGGATATGAGTAGAGCGGCAGGAATCTGTCTTAAAAGTCATACGGAATTAACAGCTGATCAGGATAATTCAACACGTATCGTTATTGCCGTCGCTGGAAGTAAGGAAGACATTATCGGATGGATCGAGAATGGAAAGAAAATCATTGGCCGGGATAAAGTATGGGTGATTTTACCGCTGGACGGATCGAACGTTGACGGTGTGTACCAAAGACAGCCCTTCGTCGGAAGGAATCAGGACAATGAAAAGTATCTCCGTTCAATTATAATTTTTTCTCTTCCAGAATACGCTCCAACAGGTTCTTACGTGATAAATACCGAACCAATCGCTACGGATTCGTTTCGAGAAATTCCCAGCACGGATGAAAAGTTTTCCCAAACAACTGGAAACGTCATGATTCATTCGCCCTATCTACTGAGCATCGGAAAAGCGATTATAGAGTTGGCAAATTCTCTCCAAGATTTGCAAAAACGTGCTTGTCCAGATGGCGGGAAATGCGTTTTGCCGCACTTTAACACGAGAGTAAAAATTCCAGTCACTTATACGGAGGTGTACGAAGCTCTTCACATACTGCCGAAAGCACATTCGATAAAATACGTTGTAACGTTGAAAAAAAATCGGAGAGTCGAGACGGTGGCCGGTTACAAGTTAAACGCTATGACCGCTAAAGTGACCTCCGAATTCCATCTAACAAAAATGCCGAAACTCTGCGTAGAAAAATACGTTGACAATTGTAAAACGTGCGCGAATTTCGACCGAAGATTCGAGGGTCTTCGGCGTCACGCGAGGACTTCGGACGACCGAAGAATTCTGAAAACTGGTATATGGATACCGATCTTACTCACTATGATAGGATGTGGGACGGCGGCTTGCGTTATAATAATAATATTCATAGTATATCGTTACATAGTCGAAGAAGTTTTGGACGGTAATCCGGCATTGACGATAACATTGATAATCTCAACGATATTCATGTTGCAATCGGTGGTACCATTTTGCCTGAACGACGAGGTTGTCGGAGTCGAACATTTGAATTCGAGAAAAATTTTTGTCACAACATTATCGGTCGGTTTAGCATTTTCCATAATGTTGTCCAGAGCGCTTTTCCTGGCGTTTTCAGTCGGCGGTATTTTTACAACTCACATAAACGGATACCTTCAGAGCACGATGGTCTTCTTCGTATCGATGGTCCAGATAGCGATTTCGACGATGTTTTACGTTTTGAACAAAGACGACAGTTCGAAAATAATCCGTAGCTCAAGGTTCGTGTCTTTGCTGAGCTACGATATATTCCTCCTAGTAAAACTATTCATAGTTTGTTGCTTCATCGCCCAAATCCGGCGGAATTATCGCGAAGGGAAATGTTTTTTCGGGACCGTTATCGGCCTGATGATTGTATGGGCGGTTTGGCTGACAGGATTTACACTTGTCGAACCCGGTTCGAGGGACATCGTCGTGTCGATTGGGATAATATGCAGCGCTTACCTCATCATATTGGGAGTTCTCATACCAAGGACCTACTACATGGTAACTAGACTCGGACACACCAAGACGTTGTCGGCCAGATATGAACCAGAAGACTACGGAGGACCTGATCCAAGGATTAACACAATCGCACGACAGGTTAGAACAACTTCACAAAATCCTGAAGAGAACTCTTGGAATCATCGGTATTAGCCAGAACCATCTCCCGCTTCCTTCTACCGAACGGACAACGAAACAACTTACTCCGCTTATATCGGCTGAAATTCAACCCCGGCTGAAACCCTTGCAATACAGTGACGGTTCACCATAGTTCACTTTGTAGCTCGATTATCCCATACTAGAATTAGAAAACATATGTAAATCTGTACCGTCCCCGATAATATTCAATCGACGTCCAACTAAAAATTCACTTCCTCCGAGACTTTCAGATTGTCTTCTTCATAAAAAATTCTGTTTTCCTTCTTTGCTTTAGTTTCCTTACTTGCAGTCTCATCAGGCTTTATACGATTATACATTTCGAAGAAGTTGTACCCCCGTACCAACGCCCGCAGGGCCTGGGATTGTCAGTCATCCAACTTTGGCTTACCACCCAAACTATTACGGATGTCCTAGTCCGAATTCTAGATTCGTTGGGCGATCGAGCAGAAGTCCTGATAATCGACGACGGTCCAGTTACAACAATTACGCCTTCAATTCGGAAATGCGAGAAGTTGAAAGCTTGCATCCGGTGCCCAGAGTTTGCGTCGAAAATCCAGATGTAAGGGTTGGAAAATAATTTTCAGTTCACGAAAGAAAGAAGAATTTTTTGAAAATTGGCCGCATTTTGCTTTTTGTTTTTCGTTTTTAGGGCCGACGAAGCCCCATCGGAAGGAGTTCAAATGAATTGACCGTGGATAATCATCCAAGACATTTTCTCAGGGAGCCTCGAATCGTCCTACAGGAAGATCAGGATTGTATGGAGACGGACATTTACATCGAGGGAAGATTATCGCCGAGTTTGAGAGGTCCCAATGAAGCGTACCCGTCGAGATGTTCGAGTCCGAGACTCGGTCTAACAGAATCCTCGATTCGGGAAGAAGAGGAATACGATGCCTCAAGAATAACTAAATTCTAGTCTCGACAAAAACAGTGGGGGGAAACGTTGCGATTACCGCACTCTTATTATTCTCATAATAGTCATCTCAAAATATATCATTCTATATTAATTGATTCGATTCTCACAAGTATTTTTATCATCTTAAACGAACAAATCGAATGATTTGAAAATAGCAGAACTTAAACAAAAGAATAGAATTGAAAAACAGCCATTTTTAACCTCCTCGCGAATATCAACGTCAAGATTTCTAGACACAATTTTGCAAAATTTGAATTATAACTCTAATGTAATAGTTAAAAACTAGAAAGATTAATCTATATTGTACAGCGAAACCTTATTTCATTTCTATCAATAAAAATGAAATAAAATGAAAACATCACACCATAAATCAGAAATAGTCTGAAACGGGTGGTTAGGTGGTTCGCGACAACGAATTCGTCAGGGTTAAAATGGTTACCGCCTACCGTAGCGATTGAAATTGCATAGAATTAGATCTGTAGCTCCACAAATTGGTTCGCAGGTGTTTCCTACCGAGTGACCGAGTAGACGAGACAATGCGTAGGTGTGATGAAATGAGATAATATCGTCGAGGTATAATTCTGCAAGGCTGAAAGGGTGTATTTCGAGTTCGCGATCGAACGTATTTCATTAGGACTCGTGTGTTTCTTTTCACCTTTTTTTCAGCAGCGAACAAAAATTGAAAGATCTCACGGTGAGCGACAATTTTTCAGTCTCTTGCCCGAAGGAAAGGAGTCGAACGGTGTAGAGTGAATCTAATTTCTCCTTTTTACACCACCATTTTTGGAAATCGTGAAAAGTTGTATTCCCATTAATTCCAGTCGACAAAGTCACCATAAATAATGTCAAGTGGTTGAGAGCCTGTGCCGTGTAGATAAGCCACTGGAGCATTATGTGCCATGAGAAAAAATATGCACTGAATCGTGTAACGCGGAATAAGCACCGTTGTCTGCATTATATGGTCACCGAGCGATCGAAAAAAAGAGCTTGGAACTAGATAGGTGGTGCAAATTTCCGTGGTTGGATTTGTCCAAGTGCGCAAGTCGAACACCATCGGAAACCTATAAAAGCCATGGTGTCATCTTCGAAGGTCCCAGTTGCAATGAGAAATCTTAACTCAATGTCAAATTCTCACCACTTTCGTTCGTCTCAGAGCAAGAAAAATCCTATCAGATTAATAACTTTGCACTTACTGAGGATGGATAAAAATATCTCATAAAAAAAATGGTCACGACAAGACTGCAGGCGGCAAATTCGAGTACAAATGATGTCTGGAATAGTTGAATCAGATCGTCGAACGAACGAATAAAGTGTTTTAGTTGTCTAGTCGAGAAAAAAAATTCTTCCAAACAACGATGAGTCTCGAAGACTTGAGAAACTCAAGATTCGTTCTTGTTTCGATGGTATATCTGAGCTTGTTCTTGGACAACATTCTCCTAACGGTTGTTGGTAAGTAAAAATCTGTCGGTGAGAACTTTTCAGTTGACCTGAACGAATAAATATCCACCGTAAAATCAATTGAAGCCAAAAAAACGATCCAACACTACGAAACGATATTTCAAAGAAAAAAAAAAACAAAAAAAAATTGATCATCAGGGGATCCTTCGGCATCCATTTCAGCAGGTTTCCAAGATTACTCATAATATGAGGTGTTTCCTAGTGAACTCTCCTCATTCTCTGAGGATAAACTTTCACGCGTTTCCACTTGTTGTCTCAAGCGGCTCTTAGCGCGGCTTTTCCAGCAGCCTCGCTAATTAGTCATACTGCAGGGAGAACAGTACCTACTTTTGAAGGAAAAGTGCATTCGAACGTGTGTAACATATCCCCTGTTGCACCTTCGGTGAAAGTTCGTACGCTTGACGCTCCGGTGTTCACCACCCGGAAATTGTGTTCAAAAAGCTTTGATCCATAGGAAGTGAAGCTTATCAGACTTGATCAATTGAACACGAGTTGATATTCCAGTGCCGATAATTCCGGACTACCTTTACACCCTGGACAGCAACGTGACGACCGATGCGGAAACCGATGAAAATGGGCGTGTCGGTTTTCTACTGAGTTCGAAAGCTCTGGTTCAACTTGTACTGAATCCAGTGGTGGGATCTTTGACCGGTACTTTGGGATATGCGAGGCCATTGTTATTGGGCAGCGTAAATCTACTACTCGCTGCACTACGTGAGTATGTGCATAATCACGATGTTAAATTCAAATGGACAAAGAGACGTCCGAGAGATATCCGTGTCAACGTTTATTTCCTGGCCAGTAAAGGGCTGAGCCGAGTCACGTACTAATTAAAAATGCTACGTTACATCACCCACTCGCTTCATAAGAGGTTAATTAACAGCTCTGGCAAGGGTTTTTTTATTTGATTACAAAGTGACTAATTATATAATTACCCGAGTGCCGCGAGGTAATTTACCAGGCATCATATAGCAGAGGTTTAAATTTTTAAACACCAGCCTTGTCCGCGAGACTCGAGTATTTCGGTGTATTTGTGTTTGGGTAATTTAAATTAGTACTCGTCTTCGTGTCGGAAAAAATAACTGATAAGTGTTCAAATGTATACTACACACGTTTGTATGTTTCAGTATTTGCGTTTGGCCAGAGGTACGAGGTGTTATTTTTGGCCAGAAGCATCCAAGGAGTATCGTCGGCGTGTATAGGGGTATCTGGAATGTCGCTTGTGGCATCACGGTATTCAAATGAGGAAGAAAGGTCGAAGGTCATGGGTTTCGTTCTGGGTAGTATAGCCCTCGGGGTACTCTTAGGATATCCCATTGGCTCAATCCTGTACGATTTGAACGGCAAAACCGCGCCATTGTTGTTGGTATCATCTTTCGTAATAGTTTTGATATGTGAGTATCCACCGAAATTTTTCTGTTTCCGTGGGTACAATTTCATCCTTTTTTTTCCACAGGTCTACAGCTCCTGACTCTGGATTTCCGGATAATCAAACAGGTAGAATCTCACAACGATCTTGACATGTATAATTTAAATCGTCGAGGCACGGCGTATAACTTGAAAAATTTAAGCAGCAGGATACTCGGTCGTACACAAATTGGCTCCACATGCTGTCCGACAGAAGGATTCTTCTGGTAGCCGGTGCGATATGGTGTTCAACTTCAGCGATGGCAATTTTAGAACCTTGTCTTCCTCTCTGGTTGATGACGCACGTCAAGCCAAAAGTGAGTAGCCCGTTGATATTCCGCTCCATTCAACCTTCGCTAAATCGTAAAATCACCTTAATTTATTGTTCTTCTCACACTTTTTTAGAAATGGCAGTTAGGCACAGTGTTCATACCGGACAGTATGGGCTACCTGATAGGTACAAATTTCTTCGGAATGATCGCCTATCGTTGCGGTCGTTACAATACGGCGATATCCGCAATGATTTTGGTTGGCATAAGTGCAATATTGATACCCCTAGCGTCGACCATGTCACAGCTCGTGATACCTCATCTGGGTATGGGTTTGGGAATAGGAATCGCCGACGCGGCGCTCGTCCCGCTCTTGGCCACTCTGGTAAGCCAAGAAGACGGTTACGGGCCTGTTTATGCGCTGCAACAAGTGGCTGTCAGTTTGGCGTATTCTTTAGGTGAGTCGCATATCGCCCGATCTCACCTACGCAAAGGTCGTAGTACGAAGGGTAAAGAGTGCTCTCTCTACCCTCCATAGGTCGAACTTTCAGGTAAGAAGATGGGCAAAAGAGCAGCTGTGTAGGTCCGCGTAAAATGGATAGGATTCGAGTATCCGCCTGTACTCGTTGGCGACTTGACTCGCGATCGAAGCAGCAGCGGACCCGTTCGAAACTTGTTCAGAAACGATTCCTCTCCCAAAAGACTTTTTTTTATCCCGATTTCCGCGCCACGGGCAGGCAACATAGAAGTTTCGCCCTCCCCCACCTGTCTCGAGAGTTTGTACGCGAGGTCAACTTGGAAGAGTGGACTTCTCTTCCTTGAATTCTCCTTCCAGGATCTTACTTGTAAATTTCAGGACCGATAATGGGCGGAGAAATGGTTCGAGCCATCGGATTTCCTTGGGTAATGTGGCTCGTTGGTGTTTTCAACATCGTCTACTGCCCTTTGTTGGCTTACTTGGCGCGGATGGATGAAAAACCTCCGGCACTGCTGCGGAATGAACAACGGAAGGACTACGATACCGTAGAGAAACAACGCACGGGAACAAAGTATCAAAGATTTTATGATTCCGATGAAACACTGTGAACGCTAAAGATAATAAAAAACGAACGAACAGAAAAAGGACCATATTTTTTCAGGTTTCATTCGAAGAATCAGATTACCCAAGATTTCATTAGATTGATAAAAAATAATGTCTCGACACCCGTCTGGTTTGTTTTCTCAATATTTTAACGCGAAATATACCGCCCCACGTTCGGATATACCAACATAATCAAATGAAGCTAGCAATTTGCTTTTTACACGAAAAATGGAGACTCGATTTTTCATTCTATCGAAGTAATAGAATATTTCCAAACGTTGAAAAAAACTTCCAATAAAAATCTCGAACCTTTTGTTCCGTAGACGAGTTTTGTTCTCTTCGAGCTGGTACACACCCTCATGTTGCATGATATTCAGCGAATTTTCCATCAAACAGGTCTACGTATAACGGTAAGCGAGTTCTAATCTCGGGGGAAATCCAACTCGATTATATTATTTATCGTTTCCTACACACAATCCTATTGTCCGCCCATTAGGAGAGCAGAGAGCGTTCCGCTCCGTAATTAAGCACTGGGGTATGGGCAGACTAAGGCGACTATGGGTGACGTAGATACTGTACGTACAAGATCTATACGTAGAGTATAACACTTTGTGGTTCAGGTAATAACTCGAATTACCTGCGACAATATGGCGTAGCCGCTAACCAGGGTCTTTCAAATTATAACGGAGTCGATGGTAACGTCACCAAGGTTGTGGAGCTGATCAAAGGCAAGGTGGCGTATAGTGGTGGTATGACAGCAACGTCGTTGTCGACATCTTCTTCTTCCTCTTCTTCTTTATCTCACGATAGAGTGAAACTAAACATCCAGCAGGTTTGTAAAAAGGGTGACTTTGAATGATGAAAATTTTAAACCGATATTCACCGAAAACCGGAAGGTATAGAAGAATATTTGAGAACAGGTGTTTAAGATTCTAACGAGTCACCTCGTGTACATCTCTCGAGTATTACACTCCGAAGTAAGTATGCGGACATCAAGGGAAGAGAAAAAAAATTGCAGGATATCCTCTCTACCTATAAAAAGGGCTGGATAATGATTCGGCAATTTTCATTTCATGTAGTTGAGTTGCTCCGAAATGTGCCTAACTCGGCGTAACCATGCGAGCCACTGTCGCAAATACCTCGCTGTCTATTACCACCCCTGAAAAAGAAAGAAAAAAACAAAATTCAACAGATGAAAAAATGGAAAAAGAACAAGGAATTCATGGATAGGTAGAATATTGCATTTCCTTGGAATATGATGCAACGAGGATAATTCGAAAATGCAAATAGGCATCCTCGGCCCTCGGCGATGGGCTTTCGAAAGCTCTGGGGAGCACAAACCGCATCGAGTGACCAACCGGCTCCGATAGTATCCTCGGTATAGACGGAGAATCCGGTCCGCAAGTTTTCCGTCGAACCACCGCGCCGGTTAAGCTTCTGCGAGGGGTTGCCCTCGACGATGGCCGGGGATAGCGAACTCCGCCATATCGATCTCGCGACGCTTTCCCCACCATTTCTCATCCACCGGCGGTTCCGTCGGCGCCTCCGGCTCTCCGGGGCGCCGGCGCGGATTGACCCCTCCGCCCCCGCCCCCGCCCCCGCCCCCGCCGCCGCTCGCATCTCCCTTCGAAAGTCACCCCCTGACTCGCCGTTTCGCGACGCAACAGCAGCAGCGGCAAATGCTGTAGTCGTCATCCCCTACCACGTTATACACCACCTCATAGTACGGGAGGTTTGGTACAGCGAATATTCCGCCTCCACCCTTCACCCTTCATCTACCTTCCACCTTCCACCTTCCACTTTCCACCTTCCAAACTACACCCTCTCCATCCCCTGACCACAATCCTCTCACGAGCTAGGCCACCTCAGTCAGCCCCGAGCTTTCGCACGCGCGTTTTCCACATATTCGAACAAGTCCGACTTCATTCGAACAGATACTCTCCGTAAATGAGTGGACGGTAACTTGCAGTTAACCACACGTACCGTACGGTGTTATGTACTCGCGGAGAGATTTGTACATTCCAGATAATCCCTACGATACGTAGATCGTGTTTAAACCGAGATCAATCGTAAATAAATAAAAATAGTTATCCGCAGGGAGAAATTAAGTATCATTCTACGCGAGATAGATATCGCAGGGACGCGATAAGTGTACGAGGATGTATTTATGAGGATGCTGCAGAGATTACCGCTGACAACTGGGATGGCTGAAACACGATCATATTTTAATACCGGAACAGAGTGATGATTTTAAAATTAACAGCAGCCGGCTACTGCGGTGTTATTTTGTTTTCCTTCGAGGGGATTACACATCGTTCACCGTTCAATTATCTGTACCGGAACGCTGAGGATTATCCTGCATTGTTAACGACCAACAAATGTTGACAGAATTTTTGACACGGTTCATGAAAAAGTCGAAGCCCCGATAGCCCGATGACCTGATAATCGAAGAAAACCCTTACCTCATTTTTCTGCTACCGGTAAAGTGCCAATTAGATTTTCACCGTTAACATGATATTCTAAACAATCGTATCAGGACCTGATTACCTCATCGTTTTTGTGCTCTCGTTTTGACTATTTTAACTTTCCTTTTTCCATCACAAGCACTTTGCCGATTGACCGCTAAATAGTATAAAGAATCGTAGGATAAAAAAAAATGAATGAATAAATAAACGAAACGATAAAATAACATCGAAACATAAATTCCTGACAATCGTCTCGATCCTGCGGGGAAAAAAAGAATGTAATCGGTTTCGATTTCAAACCGATTAGCATTCTCCATCCGATCAGTTGCACGGAAGCTCGCAGATCGGGTAACGTTACGGATCGGCATAATCTCTTTATTAGGTATGCGTACAAGGTATATTGTTTCAAGGATTTTCATGGAATACCTGTCCACATTCTATTCTTAGATATGAAGAGAATTCGATGATGAGGGATGGATGCGTAAGAGGGTGGCAAACAGCCACTTGGAATTTTTTCTCAACATCTGAAACCGATGGTTGATTCGTCGAACTACAAATAACACGCACACGTATACCGATACGTTTTCCCCCTACCCCGGATTAATCAATTAATTAATCAATTAATCCGCGAATCACGCGCTCAAATAGTCTTCTGCTGTCTGGCTGCATGCGTAGAAGATATAGCAACACGATCATAATATCCTATAGCTATATTATCTGCTTGGCAAAAATTATTATTATATTGTACTAAATTTAAACACCCTCGCATCGATAATAACAATTATTGTTATTATAATAATGATTACAATAGTTAACGGTATAATCCGTGAATAGGAATACACACCGGTAGAATACATATAATCATTATTATACCATGCGATGAAAATCCGGAAACGCTGCAGATGTTTTCTCGTACATAGCGTATTATATACCCTGTATAAACCGCATCGGAACTGCATCGAAACTGCATGCATGATTATCGTACCGGTGAAATAACTTTACTTCCATGCAACGTTATTTAAACCTTAGGTATATAAAACACTTTCAATGCCGCTACCGCCGTTGCTGTTTAAACCGTTGAACTGCTTTGTACGATATATATCTACTTTGATACGTTTAACTATCCAAGTTATATTGTTATCGGTTATAAAAATCTTACAACGATTCAAAAACAAGTTATCGCACAAGTCGGAATTACATCATTTTCTCTCCTCTCCGACCGTAAATTCCCTATGAACTGAGAGGACATTTTCAAAATTCAACGATAACAGAAAAAAAAAATTACGAAAGAATATTCAGAAAAAAAATATCTCGCGACGATTATATTTTCAACAAATAGAAGCCTCTTATAGGTATAATGGAACGAAGTTCTGGTAATCTGTTTTCCCGATTGATCGCGTTGCAGCCGCCGTTGGTTTTCGTCGTTCGAGTAGAGGATATCGTTCGATATTATTGGTAAACACTTTGCAGAAGGCCCTATGAACAACAAAAAAAAAGTTTGTTTATACGTATACACCCGTGCAATAGAAGTTCAAATATTTATTTTACTGCAACCCGCGGACATCTATAGTTTTTCGTTCTCCTTTTTTTTTAGTCTTCTTCTTTCTTTTGCTTTTTTTTTATAAATTAACCCACCAGCACTGCGTCACCGATAACTTTTACTACACTACACCTACAACTCATTCAATTATCTTGTTATCTTCCAACTTCGTCATTTCTTATCGTAGTTCTATGGATATTGTCATATGATACGTGGAGAAAAGCATATATCGAATACAAAACAACGAAAAAAAAAGAAAAATTTCCGTCACAAATCATCTTCGCAAACCTAATTGTAAGAATTACCTCATCAATGATATATTTTATGGTATATGCGAAAGTTTTTTCACGCTTTTTTTTTTCTTTTTCTTTTTACGTAGCAAGGTATATAAGGGTAGTTTTTCGTTGTACGCGTTTGAACGCGCAGGACAATAAAAGGCCTCCGAGAGTAGTTGGATGTATACGATATATTTCTCAAGTGACACTTTTTTTTTTTCATTCTCCTTACCATTGTTTCTTTTTTCGCTTTCCTTTTTCTTCTTTTGCCCTCACTCTTCTTCTTTCTCGCTCAAAAAGACTTAATTTTCACGCAGGCTTATACTTTACAAAGAATATAAAAGACACTCGACACGAAACTCATACGCTTCGTGACCCTGCAGGCGCCACGTGAATTGATGATTTCAAGAAAACCACATTTTCGTACTACTACTTTTCATTCTTCTATTTCTTTTATCTTCACACCGTACGTTCCTGGAGATCTTTCGATAATTCTCTACCTTATAACGCGTTATAGTATGCGGAGAAAAATAATCGAGAAAAAAAAAAGAATCACGAACGAAACACAGCATTGTCAAATCGAGCAAATGAATATTGAAAGAAGAACATTGAACAGTTGCAAATTTTTTCAGCTGCTTCATTGAGAATTCAGAGGTCTTGAGTTTTTCTTTCTCTCTTTCCCCCCTTTGTGTCGTCTTATCCTTTGAGAAGGAAGAAATGAGATGAAGTGCCGTTTGAAAAATGCAAGAAGGCTATCGGGACTTTTTGTCAGATTAGGACAGGTCAGTAAGTGATACTTTTGAAATCGATCGATCAACTATGTACGGAAGCCAACGTCCGATCCGCTTCGAGCCCGTCAAAGCCGAGCTACCCAGTTTTAATCGGAAGTCCTTTGTTCATCCACATCAATTATTTGAGATTATAACATGAGCATTACCCCGCTCATCCAGGATTCTCAAACAATTAACTTCATCGTCATTTCGAAGATCAAACACGCTTGAGAGGAGATTAATTCTTTTAATATTAGGTGGGTAACGGTCCATTGTACAGGTATGTACGTCAAAATGCAGATGTACGTAGGTCGTCCGTTGAATGTTGAGCTATACCTGTGAATATAAGTATGGAAAAAGATTTGCGTGGAATTTATACGCGACAGCACGACCCTTTTCTCCGAGGATTCGATTCGACAATATTTGTTATCCGGGATATTTCAATTCGGAGAAATCTTTCGCGCCCCTGGTATTTTTATTATACCACTTATAAATCCCACCGACGTTCGCCCTGTACCCGCCCGAACACGATATTCCAATCTTGTACAACCGAAGATGTCGACAATAATCCTGGAGATTCCTTTCCGACGAGCAAAGCTTCCCTCTTTTATTTTTATCTCATTTTTGCTTCTGACTCCAAGTTTTTGGAATTTAGCAATAATCGAGCGATGCTCTTTACAGGCGGACTTGATCTCGACTCTTTCGCTGCGTGGGAAAAAAAAACAAGTTGATAAGTAACTTGGACAGGATCATACCATAGGGTATAATGTGAGAGAATAATCAAACACTGACATTGTTATACCTTCTTCCATTTCCTGGTGTTCAAAAACCTCGCACAATATGCGGGACCGAAGATCTTACAAAGTTATTCAAAGGTGATAATAAGATGGACGCCGAGGAGATGGACGAAGAGGTACCGGAGGCAACGGACCTCCAGGTGACGATTCCTGTTTTTACTGAAAAAGAAAGAGAATCATTTTTCAGAACCAACTTCATCGAGCGTACGTGAATTTTAATTTTATTTTTAAGGTCAGCCACAACAACAATTCGGAAGGTTTTCAAGCGATGAAAATTTCGACGAACACGATTCCACGTTGCGGTTCTAAAGCTCCGGAATGGGAGGAAAATTCACTGGTGGGATCTGCGGATCAGCTACAGGTTTCCACTTATAGCGAATTACAGGAGAATGGTCATTCGGAAAATCGAAAGAACATTGCGCTGCCTGACGAATCGAATGAATCAAAAGTTACGCAAGCTGAAAATACGGCGAACGTTAAGACTGACTCGAGGGATGGTGAAGTTTCTAGACTCTGCCGGAGTAAACGTGTGTCCTGTCAGGATACCATTTTAGAATCTGACGAGGATATTACCAGAGATAATGAACTTACTATGGAAAGAGTTGGCAGGTTAGTCGCTATTTTTCTATACTTCAAATTTCGATCGTTACTTCATAGACTGCGTAGTTGTTCAGGCCATAAGAAAAGCAAACGGCGTGTGCTTCGTGAGGCTTCGAAAAGTGCAAGTTTTTTTCAATTTCTTTCCCAGATATCTGGAGGCTAATCAATTAGCGATGGAAGTATGGCTTCGTGAAAAAGCGAGTCCAGAGCTACGACATCGAGTTCAAAATCTACATTTCAGTCCACAACCCGGCCGTCTCGGTACTAAACCCGTTCCGAAATCGTCGACAGTCTCAAATTTTCAGCAAGAAGAAAACCTGCTGACTCGAAGTAAGAGGAACAGCGTGACCTCGGATCTATTCCAATCTTGGTTAGCTTCCAGTTCACCGATCAAAAGAAACAAAAGTCCGAGCCGGTAATTAAGAATCGATTTCACGTCGTCTTTCATTCTTGCACCTTCTCAACTGTTCGTTCGTTCGACTTAGACTGAATTTTCTAACGTTGCCAAAAGCGAGTGACTAAAAGTTATCGTTTTCAAAATTTGTCAGAAATTGCACGACGTTGTCGGGGAGAAGGGAAGAACTGAATCAGCTGGACGAAGGGGATTTATTTATGGAATTGATTCGCGACGTCGCGAATGAACTGGACATCAATATACTGTGTCACAAAATCCTCGTCAACGTTGGTCTCTTGACACACGCTGATAGGGGGAGTTTATTTCTGGCAAAAGGTCCTCTCGACGATCGTTATCTCGTGGCCAAACTCTTTGATGTAACGCAAGATACGGAGCTAGACGAAGCCGTGCAGAGGGCAAATAGAGAGGAAATTAGAATCCCGTTCGGAGTTGGTATAGCTGGTTTCGTAGCGCAAAGTAAACAGATAATTAATATCAAGGATGCCTACAAGGTCAGTAAAACACAGTACTACAAGGTCAGTTGACAAAAAGAAACGATGCGGAGTCTTGTCGAGTAGATTTTCTCAAAATATACCGAGTAATCGAAGCGCTCGATTCTTTCATTTTCTTTTCTTTTTTTTCTTTGCCTTTCTCACAGGACCCGAGATTCAACAGCGCGATTGACATGCGTACCGGTTACAAAACGACCTTGATACTGTCGATGCCGATATGTAACTACGAAGGTGATGTTATCGGGGTGGCACAAATAATCAACAAGACAAACGGTAGCAATGAATTCACCAGACGAGACGTGGAGGTTTTCCAGCGGTATGTTTTTTCGAGTGATAATCGGGAATAGGTTTCCCACGATGAGTGGTCATTATGGTATTTGGTAAAAATTTCTATGGGCTCTGCGAAGGTACCTGACTTTTTGCGGGATCGGGATCCAGAATGCTCAGCTGTTCGAGTTGTCCGTTCAAGAATACAGACGTAATCAGATACTGTTGAACCTTGCCAGAAGCATATTCGAAGAACAGAATAACCTGGAGTGTTTGGTTACCAAAATAATGACCGAGGCTAAAGAACTCCTCAAGTGCGAGAGGTGCGCCGTGTACCTTCTGGATTTGGACTGCGGAGAAGCCGTAAGCCATAAGCCATTCATTATCTAACGTGTAGCAAAAAATTGATCATCCAGCAACGATCCACTTCCTCGAAAGATGTTCAAAACTAGCGGTGGTTATAACCATGTTTCAGAGTCACTTGGAAAAAATTGTCGAACGACCCGGGAGGTCGACTCAGGAGACTAGAAAGCCTTTGTCCAGAAGGGAGGTACGTATTCGATGTAAAAGGTGATGAAAAACAAATTACTCAATTCATTAGCCTTATATGAGAGGATTGGTGATTTCAGAGTAACAACATCGACATGGAGGATATTTTCCAGCAACACGTGCGTACGAAAACATTTGACACATCATAATTAAAAAATATTCTCAAAGCTCAAATTGGACGTGAATAAATCGCCACGATTGAAAAGAAAAGAAAATTAAAAAACCGTATGTTCCCAGCACTCGATGAATGGCAACAGCAAGTTCACGATGGTCTTTGAAATGGAAAATGGTACCGAAGAAGCTCGAGTTTACAGACCAAATTCCAACGACCTTTCGAGTACATTGGGACAGATAGCGAGGTA
This sequence comes from Athalia cordata, assembly GCA_963932425.1. Classification (NCBI taxonomy): domain Eukaryota; kingdom Metazoa; phylum Arthropoda; class Insecta; order Hymenoptera; family Athaliidae; genus Athalia; species Athalia cordata. Next base: position 65,146,559 of record OZ010625.1, read on the forward strand.
CGTTGCAAACACTGGGCAAATATTGAACATCGGTGACGTAGCCACGTGGCTAAAAAGAGACGTAGTCGAGGCCGGAGGTGAACCGATTCGCAGCATCCTCTGTATGCCGATAGTGAACGGTCAGAGATCGGTCATCGGCGTCGCCCAGCTTATCAACAAGGTATGTAATCGAATCGCCGAATTTTGATCAAGGTCAACTTCCAAATGGCAAATCCTCGTTCACTGAATTTCACAGGACAACGGAAGCTCCTTCACAGATTCCGATGTGTCGATATTCGAGGCTTTCGCCATATTCTGCGGCTTAGGTATTCACAATACGCAGATGTACGAGTCAGCGTGTAAATTAATGGCGAAACAAAAAGTAGCTCTGGAGTGTTTGAGCTACCATGCGACGGCGAACAACGACGACACGATAAAACTGAAATCGGACCCGATCCCATCGGCGGAAAAGTACAACTTGTACAGTTTCACCTTCATAGATTTTGATCTAAGCGACGAAGACACTTGTCGAGCAACCGTTAGGATGTTCAAATCGTGTAATTTGATACAACAATTTCACATACCATACGACGTTTTATGCCGTTGGATCTTGAGTGTTAAAAAAAATTACCGACCTGTCAAATACCACAACTGGAGACACGCTTTAAACGTCGCACAGACGATGTTCGCCATGTTAAAAACCGGAAAAATGGAACGTTTCATGACCGACATAGAAATACTGGGATTGTTGGTAGCCTGTCTTTGCCACGACCTTGACCATAGGGGTACAAACAACGCTTTCCAAACAAAAACAGAGTCTCCTCTAGCGATTCTCTACTCCACCAGCACCATGGAACACCATCATTTTGACCAATGTGTAATGATATTGAATTCCGACAGCAACAATATTTTCCAAAGTCTGTCAATGGAGGACTATAGGACGGTGATGAGGATAGTAGAAAACGCGATTCTGTCTACCGACCTCGCAATGTACTTTAAGAAAAAGAATCGCTTTCTGGAACTCATCGAGGAAGGAGAGTTCGACTGGCAGAGTGAAGAAAAAAAGGAACGTAAGTGTTTAAAAATCCCGTGTGTCGGCAACTTTATTGCAATTATCTATTGATTCGTTTCAGTACTTTGCGGGATGATGATGACGGCTTGCGACGTGAGCGCGATAGCAAAACCGTGGGAGGTTCAGCATCGTGTTGCGAAATTGGTAGCGGATGAGTTTTTCGATCAAGGTGACCTTGAGAAGCTTCAATTGAAGGAGCAGCCGGTAGCGATGATGGACCGTGAAAGACGCGACGAATTGCCGCAGATGCAAGTTGGTTTTATCGACGTGATTTGTTTGCCGCTTTACAAAGTACTGTCGGAGACGTTTCCGTGGATACAACCACTTTACGAAGGTACGATGGAAAACCGAAGACACTGGCAAGATTTGGCTGAAAAAGTTGAAATGGGTTTGACTTGGATAGATCGCGACACAATAGAGGAACCGGTTGAAGAATTTGTTTCGTCTGAACCGAAAGACATTGAATTTACGGTGACTACGTTGAACTGTGCGCATACGGATAAAAAGGAAGTCATCGATACCGTTCAAGAACCGCAAGCTGCTAAATCGTCATTAGGAAAATTCGCATCGCTCAGAAAGGGTGGCAGGACACTTAGTAAAGGAGTTAGACACAGACTAAGCAGATCGTTGTACGCGAGAAGCAGTTCCGAAGACGCTGGCAAGGCGAAGGCTTTGATCCCGGAAAGAAAAAATCGCAATAAATTGTGTTTACTCATATGACGCCTCACCTCGACCACTCTCGAGAGTATTCCGGAGTGAAATAAATGCGAAGAAAATAATCCGGAAACACGCTGAGGACCCTAAATTGTTTCTATAGGAAGTATAAGAAAGGTTTCTAAGAAAGAATGGCAAAAAAGAAAAACATTCGAAAATACGCCTATATAAATACCGTTGTGATATATCAATTAAACCTTGAGGTTTTACATTTCTTATAATAATAACTCTTATATATTTTACTACGATACGAGCTGCGGGCGGCGATCGTGCAGCGCGAACAATGGTGTTAAAAAACGATATATTTTTAAGGATAGCCATCTACCGATATCATTAAATTTTTTGAAAATCAACTCTAATGCTATTATACTGTCGAGTGATTTCGAAACACACGATATAAAACGAATGAGTGTATAGATATTGTATATAGGTACATACATATATATAGCGTGTGCATGTGACTCATTGTCAGAGAAAAAAAAAGAATTATTTAACATTCGATCATCGTGCACATTCAGTGGATCGCATTAATTGATGGAAATTGACATCGAGTGGATCGGTAGCTGAAGAAAAAGTCGAAACCAAAAAATAATTAAAAATTAAACAAATTAATGAACCGACGTGCCAACGGTATATAGGTATATGTATAGCTATATATGTATATGATAGAAATAAATTTAGTTTCGTTTTATAATTTCGAAATTTCAAAAGCGCAGTTGCAATATATTGGTATAATAAAATAACACCTATCTCGATCTTCCTATTATACGAATCTTCATCTAGATGAACTATAAAAAAAATAAAGAAAAAATAAAAGAAACTCAATAGCAATACATAGTAAACTTAAATTATTAATTCAGTTACTTAATGGGTATATGTATATTTCCCAAGAGGATATTTCAAGACTGAAAATTTTCGAAACTGCGAGCAGATTGTAATATAATAATTCGTCGACGCAATATTTTATTTTTCGATTGCGTTGCGAAAAAAAAAACCGTTTATTTATTTTTCATATTTTGTTTTTCACTCATAATTCGCGATTGTCAAGGAAATTTAAACGAGGGATCATATAAAAATCTAGAATGATAGTTGATGATAAAATTCGAATTGCTTAAAGAAAGTCAATTATAAATGCAAAAAAAAAAATGAAAACTGAATCGTTTAATTAAATATCAAACAAACATATACAAGAAAAGCGATTTTTATTTCCAATTAGTCCTAGTAAACGACGTGAAACTCGTGATCGCAACTGAAAGTTTCAAACTATTTAAAAAAAAAGAAATAAATAAATACTTTTTTCCCGATTGATATAACTATCATCAAGAAATGTTCTGAACATTTTTCCTCGCAACGCTGTCTTCTCTTCTATGGATATTATAAGGCATACATAAACGTCACATTGAATCACCATAAAATGATAATAATACGGCGACCCATGAAATAAAATTATGCTCGTAATCGAAGGTGCCAAAGTGCAGAAAAATGAATTACGCACAGGACCGTTTTAGATTAGGTTAGAACAGTTCATACAGGAGCAAAAAATAACCGAAATATAAATTCAAGCAAACGAGAAATTAGTTTTTAATTTCACGAATAATATATATGGTTACTGATCAAGATTTAATATGAATAATAATAGAAAAGAACTTCGAATTTTATTACGATATAATCAGTAAAAGTTGCTCAGAATTTCAAAACAAATCCGAAGAAAAAAAAACAATTAACCATTGAAAAATATTTAGAAAACGCGTTATAATAACAAATATGTCATATGAGATAGAGTATATACCTATATATACATCTACATATGTTGCCTATAGGGTATATTATATAGGTATACACACTATACATGACATATAATTGTACAAGATATAAGATGATAAATAATGTGAAACTAAGTCAGATTTTGACAATCTTTTTGTATAATTTTGGTGTTTTAGACTATGCATTTAGAGAAAGAGAGCAAAGGAAAAAAACTTGGTGTTTAGGCATTAAAAATTAGTTACAACTTACTGTTATATTAGAGGGGGGGTGAGGAGGGGGGTGGAGGATACTCGAGAGCTGGCTAGAACTTCAAATTTCAAAAACACAAATACTGACAATACAAGTATATTGATCCCAACGTTCAAAAATACACGTAAGATCCAAAGCTCAAAAAGTAAAACAAAAGGAAAGTATCTGTTGAGCCCTCCCTCGATTAAGATAAAAAGAAAAAAAGAAAAGAAGAACCCCGTTTTGCAAATATGTTGAACTATACATATATACAGAATATATAACATTAAAATTACATAAACATTACACAGCGACTACTTATACCGTTGATAATTTGAGTTATCAAGTGAACTGAGAGAAAAATATAAATGAAATAATAAATAGACATACTGATATGGATACATAGCATGAACAAGGACTATTTCTAGTATTTTGATATAGTTGTGAGGATACAGATAAGAAAACAACAAAAACAACCATATTATTAATCATAATACCAGTAATAATAATAATAGTAATGATTAAAGAAATAAAAATTTTAATGTAAATAACCCATATGTTTGTAGTACATATATGAGACATTTTTTTATATCCTCATGACTCAACCTTTCATCCGCAAAGCGTGTTTCCAATATTATTACTATGATTATTATTTGTTTTCTGTTGACACAAATGAACAATATGACTTTATTTCGAGAGAATTCAACTCACCTGCATAAGCTGGAAGTTTTTGATTCACCCTTTAGGTATATAGACAGACCAAAACAACGGAATAGAAAAAAGTACTTTCTAGTCGATTCTTCGAGCATTTTTTTACTCTGTTACCAATTAACGACAAAATTTTGAACAATAGACTTTCAATTTACAATGCGGGATATTTTTTACCATACTAGTCTGCACGAAAGTCACGTGATTTCAGGACGAGTATAAGAGCATGAGAAAGAATTGTTTAGTTACCAAAACTGCCGGATTTAACCGGTTTTTGCATTTAAAGGTCTGCTGAACTGCAAAGTCCGCCTCCCCCAAAAAATGAAAACGGGTTGACCATGAGAAATTTCTTGCTTGACATTACGAAGATCGTTCTATTAATGAAATATCTAGAAATTACACTCAAACCATAAATTGATAACTAAAATATACTGATGATAATAATAATATTGATAACTAGTCCTCAGTTAATTGGTCCTACTTTTAAGTTTATCATCGTTTAATTAATTACTGTTTTTCAATTATCAATATAACTATCTACGAATATTACATACTATATACTCAGGTAAACTTACTGATTACAAATTATTATGGAAATACCTGTAAGCTTATTTATTTTTTCTTGAAAATACGTCATATTCATTTGAATACACAACATACGAGAATTCAATGTTACTAATTGTAAGTAATTAACGGTCTTGTTTAAAAAAAACACCATCACTTTTGCAACTTTTTTCGCTCATAACTAAACCGCAAGTTTTTCGGCGCCGGAAATATTTTTTTGATCAATCAATTTCAAACACCGAACGGTTGCGGAATATCAAAAAACAAAATAACTAGTAAGTTTATTTCATCCACATTTTAATAACAAAACCAGTGACTAAATTCCACAAATATTTCAATGACGATTGTTTTCTGAAGCAATAAGAATGGAAGTACAATTATAGTTATAATGGAAGAAAGAATAATTACCTAGATGTTAAATAAATGTATGTAAAGTTTTAAAACGTTCGCAGTATAAAATCTTTTGGTTATATATTAGGTTGATTAATACATATAACTTATTTACGGCTACATGAACGACGCTCTCCAAATTCCTAGGATGCAAGGGGCTATAAGCTGGATTTCAATTTTTTTTCTCTCTACTATTGCTCTTTGCACCAAAGAAAAAAGATGAGAAACTAAAAATAGAATAAATGCATTCGGCAATTGAATATTTTGGAGAATAAATAAAACGATTCAACCTCTACTGTATGTACTTCACCGCTTGTCCTGCAATTATTGTTTACTTTCGTAGGTATGTTTGTTTGTTCACACATTCATTGTCGTAATATGTATATATAGGTTATTTACCTTAATGTGTATTGTAATTTGAGTTTAATTTAATATCAAACTAGATACGATTCAGAACGCCACGTTATTTTTATTTATTTGTTTGTTTGTTCCTGTTTCTTCTATATTCCATGGGAATCCTAGTGTCCTGACTGTACAATTATCGGATTATACACTTATTCCCAAAGATTAGTATTATAATTATAATTATTATTAATATTATTATCATCATGATCATCATCATGATCATCATCGTTTATACATACAGATTCATCGTATCAATAATTTTTGTACAATAGAGCGAGATACAATTGACATTCAAACAAGATATACATAAATATATTTTATACATATAGAACTCTTGCATTCCCATGGGATGCAGACTAGCCCAATTAATAAACGCAAGTTGTAGCTATGAGAAAAACAATTGTTATCCATCGGATGATATAGCTGCGTATATCTCTTGACGACACAATTTTCATTCAGAGATATTTCGTCAATGCTCATTGAAAAGAATCGGAAATCCGTACGTGGCGATTGGGCTATTATTTACAGAATATAACAAAGCCTTTGTCTGTTACAGGCATGGAAGATTATTCATTTAACTAATTACCTATTAACCTATTTAATGCTTCTGTATTCGGATCTTTCTTATATTGCAAAAAGAATTTTTACAAAAGACGATTACAAAGTCATTTTTTTCATGCCTGTCGTAAACAGAAGGGCGTTCCGTAAACAACATTTATGCCAGAAATTAGTAACCGACGAAAGTATGTTGTAGAAATTGAGTGATGATTGTAAAAGCTAATTTCGTTATTGCTTCCATATCTTGGGGGCAGATTTTTTTTTTCTTACTAATGGACTGAACGATTGTATTGAATTTCGATATGTACTTATATAGGATTCGTCGATTAGTAGTGATAGGAATAAATGCTGCTCTAAATTAGCTATGACTTAATGGCATCTTAAGTTTAGTTAAGATGACCGCGCGATTCTACCAAAGTAGAAAATGGTGAAAGTTGGCATATCACATGAAGAACTCAGTAGATCGACTAGCATGCAGTCACGATGCAGGTCTGTCCAATACGGAAATCTCTATTAACCTCAGTCCTCGTGTTGTTGGGTCGGTTAATAACAAACCTCGTGGCCTGTAGACCCTATCGTTTTGTTCGCTAACAAATTTTGCTACTTTACGCAAACATTTTTCATAGTGCGTCTCTGTACAGATGTAGATTAAATAACCCGTCAGACAAGCGAGACAGCCCTCGCAGTATGTAGAACAGCTCGCGCGTTCTGCTTCCGCAAAATAATTATTCAATTGGTTAATCGTGTACTCAAACGATTGTCTGTCCAGCTGGAAATTCGTAACAAATAGTTATTAAAACAGGCAAATATAACAGAGAAGATCTTTTTTTTTAGTGTCCACAATTAACGTATCATTCTTGAAAAGCTGCTTACTCTATCTCCGAGTTCTGAGGGAAATCGTGTCTGAAATTTCACCATAGTGCCCTCACTGTAGTCTCGTTGAATGAAAACTTTCAGACAATTTTGCGGTGGGCCTCCGCCACCTTGACCTCTACCTCCTGACATATCTTCCAAAGGTGTGAGGACAGCGTGGTTACCCTGGAACGATATTTTTTGAACTAGTTTAACGAGTATATTCAAAATATACATCCTCGGTACAATTTGTTAGATATGACACATACTGTAAATCAGAAATCATGATGGATTTGTTACCGATAATTTCGGGGACATTAAAATGTGAAATCTGATTACATTTTCCTTTTCTATTTCAAGATATCAATAACAGGAGTCGGAATGTACAATTCACTTGAAAAAGTTCAAGCAACACTGTTTCACTGAATTAGAGTAAGCGAGTATAATAGTAATAAGCAAAATATAATAGTACACAAAGCTTGCCTAGTGTTGGAGAAAAGGAAACACTATTTTTACCATTATCGGTGATAACTATATATGAGACAATTGAGAATCTAATTGAGAGGACATAGTGAGACTTGGAGATACTTTTATAATTGGGTAATTACAAATATCTGGTGGAGCACCTACTCTACCGTATTAGTTTTGTGTTATAATTAGACGTGAATAAATGAGGTATGCAAGCAAAGGAAGCCTTTGATGATTCAGACAATTTTTGAGTGCAACAAACTTTTTGTGCTTATCAAGCGAATAACGCCCAAATGAAGAAACAACAGATAATAGCCCAAAATATGATGTGAGGTTCATTGTTTTGAGTGATTTTTGTGTATGCCTGGGAGAGTTTGACAGAGGAGTGGTTTCCACTTACCAATGGCATTTTAAACCTGGTCGTGCTTGAAGCAAATAAATAACCCAAAAATCCTTTGGTCTTACGCACACCGACTTAGCCCCGATAAATTATCAGATTTTGTTCCCACTCTATCAAAGATAACGGAGTTTAGTCCAGCGTTTCCAATTCCAAGTTTATCCAAAAGCTGGTCGCCATGCGCGATGCGTGCGCCACTTTTTTGTAGATCTGATTTCGTTGCTTGCAACAAACACAAACTGCTTACGGATAAACTTAAAACTACCAACGTTTGTCAACTACTCGAATTTGTGATCCTCGACTCTGAAATCGTTGTCTCTGATCTCTGCATTAATAAACGACATCAGCAGAACCGTAAGAGCCCGCTGAAACTTTCTAGATACAACATAGATCCTTGATTTACATCCTGACATTCGGTTTAACGAATTTCATCGTGTCTCTGCTATTGCTTTGTTAACCCTTCATATTATATGTTTGTCATGCTGCGATGCATAGACCTTCCATTATCTTCGAAAATATTCATTATTGGTCCTATCATCGATACCATAACTTTATTACGGATCCGTTTCAGGTATGAACCTTGGTATGGACAGCCAAGTCTGTGCAGATGGTAAACTTTTAGAATTGATCGACGACGTCTGGCGTAAGGAACGGCTGCCAATTGATGATATTACAGTTCCACTAGCCGAATTGCCAGACCCAGAAAGTGACAATGGGGACTCACATATGACTCTAAAAGAATTGGAACAAAAATGGAATAATCTAGCTCTGAGCACACTCAGCGAAAACCATTTGCACTCTCCTACTACAACACATAATTAGAGTACTTGAGAATATAATTGAATTTATTAAAACTCTGAGATGAATTCTCAATTGAAATTCTAAATAACATACCGATATCTGCTCTACCAGTTTTTGCAATAACAATACAATATGGAGTTTCCGACTATGGGAGTTCGATGCTCAGTCACAATTTGCATGCAACTAGATTTCTTACCTTTCACCTGCTTGCATTGCCAGCAGAAATTCTGCAAAGACCATTCTCATGTCAGCTCCCATGCTTGTGCAAAATTCGTGGACAATATCGGTTCAGAAGAGAGGCCAGTCATCTACTACACCTGTTCTGACAAATCCTGCAATAGCACTTCACCTGTGGAAATACCTTGCCTTAAATGTAAACTACACTTTTGTATATCGCATCGTCATCATGGGTGTTTGGATCTAGGAGAAGAAGAAAAGATGAAAGAAATGGAAAAATGGAATAAACCTAGGCAAGAATTCAATGAAGCTAAAGCGGTCGTTGATAAACTAATTAATAATTCTTTGAAAAAAGCAAAGAATTCTGCAGTTGTCAATAAGGTGACGCTAAAATTTGCCTGACTGATTCTTAATCTGATCAATCACTTTTCGTCAATCCACTCCATGCAATATTATTTTTCAACATGTTTAGGTGCAGCTGATGCGACTCAAAGGACGAGCCGTTGGTTCTAATGGAATACCGACAGACGAAAGGCGTTACTTCCTAGTGTACCCTCCGATTACGGTCGCTGGGAGCCCCAAGGCTGCTTACACCTGTGTTCGCTGGACGATCGGTTTGACCATTGACAAGTTTGCGGATATACTCGGCGTACCAAACACAAACAATACGTCCAAGAGCAAAAAATTGAAACTTTTCCACCAGACCACAGGCTCGATTTTATGCGAGCAAATGGATGTGTTGATATCCGACCTCTTAGCCTCTTCTGCATTAATCGACGGAGAAAGTTTGATATTAGAATATTCCGATGGCCTGTCGGTAGACCAGACTTTATACAATAATTAACATTGAGTTTTGTATTTTAATATAAACTAGCTTTGTACCATAGATTACATTGTGTTATTACTTTGACTTCATAGACTTAAGTACCTGCGAAGTCCGACGCATTGCACGGAACGCGAACAAGATTCTTTCAAAAAGGTGTGAACGTGCATTTTGTTTACGAGACATACGATTCTTTTTCACCCATTTCTCTTATTTTATTTTCTTATTTGAAGATTAATTAGATATTCTATTCGAATAAATTAAAATAAGGTATTTGATATACTATCTAATTTTACAGTTTCGTAGATTAGCCTTCCTTCAATTCCAATAAATAATACACATTCATCCTGACTATCTCACAGTTTGAGACATATGAAGGGGCGTGAGCATCAGCTCAAAAGCAGCATCCTTCAAGTTGGCACCCCGAAGATTCGCTTCATGAAGATCCGATCCGGAGAGATCGCAACACTGTCAATCAATTAGAATAGGATTTTTAAACTGTATCACAAAAATCTCTTCATAGAGCTTACAAAAACTGACATCATCATATTTACTAACTTCCAGATCGGCGCCAGCAAGTACAGCGGTTCGGAGGTCACAATTTTTGAGCTTTGCATTCTTCAGGGTAGCTACTCTAAGATTTACCCCAGCCATGTTGCTCCCTTCTAGATTAGCGCCCTTTAAATTTACCCCTTCCATATTTGCTCGAAGCCCACAAGGGTCTTCAAAATTACATCCCTGAAGATTTGCTGCTTCAAGATTTGCACACAACATCTTAACAGACAAAAGTTGCGCGCCCTCCATGTTACTTCCGGAAAGATCCGCTCTCTCCAGATTACATCCCGATAAATTTGTGCCGAACAGAAGACAACCGTGGAGATTCGCGTACTGAAAAAAAGAAGAACAAACATCCGCGAATTCGCGTCACTCATTGATTCGGCATACTTCATAATCGCAGCTGTGTCTTATCTTACTCATGATGCAAATCAGAGTTTTACAATCCTACCTTGAAGTTGATGTTGCGAAGGTCGAGCCTTGACAAATCGGCCCCAGCCAAATTTACACCCTGGAAACGTAATTCCTGGACCGTTGGGGTAGACAAAATCGCCTTGAGCACGTCACGGCGTGTCAAAGGTGCGGTTTCGTTTTCTGCAGCGCCAAATCCAGCTACTATAGGCTCCAAAATGTCGACCGCACCTTCGATGCCGTAAAAACGAGCCTCTTCAAGTACTCCTGACAAAATCAAATGGTACCGAAGGTCACCAAGATATTATTTTGAAAAAGATTTGATTCTATTGTTTCCTCTGATGGATCCGTACACAAAATTAGCTATTTTATCATCCATCACACTTACCAGCAGCATTTATGTTCGAGTCAAGTATTAATTGACCATGTCTGAGATAATTGAGCAACGGTTCAAAATATATTGGACTTCTATCGATCAGAAATGCACCACTTTGGTCTCTCTCACTGGGCTGTATCCGCCACTCTGTATCCTCTCCTTGAGTGAACATTCTGAGTTGGAAAACCGATATAACTGTAAAATATTCTTTTTTTTTTTATTTGTCTGTTCAATAAAACTATTGATAAGTTATCTACCTGGCCAACATGCTCATAGGCTCTTTGTTCGTTAAGGTACTCCTGGTGGTTACGAAACATCTTCCTCCGACGTTTAAAGTGAGCCACTCAGACTTCTTGGCATTTAATAGTCCTTGTTCCTCACCCGATTTTTTTGAAATGAAGTCCTCACCGATTGAAACGTACAAAACGTCATCATCTCTGGAATACTTCAATATTAGCCAATTATTTGAAACTACATAGTTGTCGATGCCTATGGTCAATCTCACCTTATTAACTTCAGATCCTCAATCTCCCCACCTTGTGGAGTAAAAAGTCTTTTGGCAACAATGTCAAATTTCGAACTTGCTGCAGTAAGAAGCTCATCGATGGAATGTGTCACCATGAATACCTACAAGTAAACATTTTTGTGCGGATTTCACTCATCATTGACAACACTGAAATTTTTTAATTCCCGTCCATCAAATTTTTATAATCTCCCAAATTTTGAACGACTGTACCTTGCCGTTTACGTCCGTTCCATTGATAAAAAGAACGACTCTCTTCATAGTCAGAAATTACGATTAAAAATACGATAAAAAATCAGATGTCAAACAATACACTGTTTACCCTCTAATCTATCCTAGGTATCATAGTACTCTGGTAGAATTCTACGTGATTGACATAAACTTTCTGCGCACAGCAAGATGGTTTTTTGCGATCCAAGTTACGATTTAAAATAACAAGGTGGCAGGGCAATATTTGTTGGCTGTTCGCATCTCAGTCAGTCTCTGCCATAGTTGACGTCGATCAGCTGATGGATTCTCAATTTTTTCGGATAAATGACCGCCTACACGATTGAAAACAAAAATCGTGAAATTTTACCCGTCAATTGTAAGTTGTATTTATTCTGTGACAACAAGGCTATAGTCAGAGAAAGAAAACGAAGAAGTAAACCCTAAATTTCCAAGTTGTTGATTACTCTTTTAAACCTTCTTGTATGCGAATGAAATCATAACTCTAGAATCTCGTAACGATGATTTTTATTTCACAGATCAAATAACGTAAAAAATGTCATTTTTACGGTTAACATACTCACTACAAAGTCGACACTGTGTCAGTAGATTACCTTGTTATATATCGTCTGCGCTTACTGCCAGAAGACTACAGATATGTGATGTTCCGAGCAGTAGGACAAACATTGTCCAGCGACGATCCTACAAAAATTTTGGTCACAAACAAGATGATGTTCCGTTTCTGAAAAACCTGTGGTTTACCTTTCTGGTTTTCAGCATGTTTGGATTAATGATCGATTGGGAAAAGTAAAGGAACTTGTTATCTGTTCTAGATGTTTGAGGTGACATTTTTTAATATCTCATTCTTACACGTTCATTCATCATTTGACAGAATATGCCGAACCAAACTTCCTAAAGTAGATGCCGCTGAAGCTCTGACAGAAGATAATGAGAGTAAAACTATCCAACAGGGAGAACAGGACGATCACAAAAAAAGAAAACCCAAACGAGAGAAAGTTGGGTTTAGGGATCGTAAGGTATGAGCACATGTTTTTTACCCATGGATTTAATAACAATATCATGAAACGTAACAATATTCCATCCCAACAGTATTATTTTATTAATTTGTTAATAAGGTTCTATATAACCGCACGTGGAAATTGAAATTTTGTTCATCATCTATGAACTGAGATTCTTTGATTAAGTTATTTTTAAGCTTTCTCTGACTCAATTTTGAGATGTATTACAGATAATAGAATACGAAAATAGGATGCGTGCTTATTCAACTCCAGATAAGATATTTCGTTACTTTGCAACAGTAAGAATAACTAGTCTAGAAGGCACTGAAGTTTACATGACTCCGGACGACTTTTTAAGAGCCATTACTCCTGGCATGAAACAACCGGATGGTAAAAAAAAAAAATCAGTCGAACAAAAATCAATTTGCTATCGCAGCTCCAAGTTCTAAAATTTCAACTACGTTCCAATGAAAATCAGATGTCTTTAATCCGAGTTTATGAAAATTTCTTCTGAATTCATCCATTACTTTGCAGTCCTATGATATATGGCAGTTGGTACGTAATTGTAATTTAGAACGTCAATGTGAATACTAATCAAGGCCTCGCAAGCCAAATTATTTTCCAAGCTGATTATCGCTATCTGACCTACTAACAATCTACGACCTCCATTTGCGGCTTAATTAATCGGATTGATATCTGTTTTACACATCTAATCAACTTACTTTGCTTCAATGCCTTTGTACTAATGGAACGTAAGTTTTCTGGGTCTAAATATTGCAGCGGGTGATGGGTAAAATTTTGTGGAAAGAACGAATGAAAGATCGAAGACTCTATTTATGAGCTTTATTTCCTCGTTCAAACAGTAGAGTCTTCATTCTATGTGTAAAAAAAGATTGCCACCTGCTTAAATAAAAACGTGACATAAATTGTTAACGAACAGATTATTGAATATGAGAACCGCATGAGGCATTTCTCAACACCTGATAAAGTGTTTCGATATTTTGCCACTCTTCAAATTACAAATCCTGCCAATGATGCGCACGAAGTATTTATGACACCCGACGATTTTCTACGATCAATGACACCAGGTCTTAAACAACCCGATGGTAATTTACAATTTATCGTTAATTACCATTCTTATAATCTCGACTTTTTTTATGATCACAAATTAAACCGGATAGTTGCAATCATCATATAATTTTTTTTTTCGTTTTCCCGAATTTTCTAAATTAGCCGCAATTTTCATTCACAGAGGTGGCTTTTAATTTTAACAACCGATTCACCGCATGCTTGGAATAAGCTTTTGCATTTCCATATTACTCATTAATTAATACACGCTAGTCAAACAATTTGACAATCGATGATCCTACCCTCATCTCATGTTTCAGGACTTGGTCTAGATCAATACAAACGCTATGATCCAAAGGTATGTTCATATCAAATTTCACTACAATTTCACTAATTGTAAGTATCAATTCGCTAAAACATAAACTTACTTTATCAGAATATTCATACGAAATTGGAGTTGGAACTGGACGAGGATAGTATATTTTATAAACTGGGAAGTGCCGGGCTCATTACCTTCTCTGATTACATATTCCTTCTGACGGTGCTATCAAGTGAGTTCTTTCGCGTTGTGCATTTGATTTTGGTTTTTTTTTTTTCAGTAAATTTTATTTGTTTAAATTATTACATTGATTCACATTATTCTCAGCTTCGAGACGCCACTTTGAGATAGCTTTCCGAATGTTCGATCTTAACGGAGACGGCGATGTTGATTCAGACGAATTTGGAAAAGTTGCTACATTGATTCGCCAACAAACTAGCATCGGAAATCGTCACCGAGATCATGCTAATACTGGCAATACGTTCAAGGTTATCCTCGAAAACGACGAATTAAAATATTTACAGAGTTGTCCATAGGTTCTTCTAATTAATAACTAATAAATTACACTTTTTCATTGATATTTTCAACGTAGGGTGTAAATTCCGCACTGACGACGTACTTCTTTGGCCCAAACATGAAGCAGAAATTAACGATTGAAAAGTTCCTGGACTTTCAACAACAGTTGCAAAAAGAGATTCTCAGTCTTGAGGTATTTTCTCTACAATCAAATAATCACTCGAAAAGTAGTTGAAAAATTCTGTCAGGATCGATCGGGTATTCAAACCGAATTTATTATTACAGTTTGAGCGTAGAAATCCTGACGAAAATGGAAATATTTCAGAAGTTGACTTTACAGAGCTATTATTAGCATATGCGGGCTACCCGGAGAAAAAGAAAGCAAGAATGTTAAAACGAGTGAAAAAGACGTAAGCTTATCTACATTACATCTCGATTATACCTTATTTCTGTAATTTGTCTAATTAATCCTTCATTATCGTACACATCAGTTTCAGAGAAAATCCCAAAGGTGTTAGCAAAGAAGATTATTTGAGTTTCTTTCACTTCTTGAACAACATCAACGATGTGGATACAGCTTTGACCTTTTATCACATAGCAGGAGCATCCATAGATCAAGGTAAAAATAATCAAAAACACTTTCATCGGGGTTAGAATATTTTCAAAAAATTACCTATTATCATTTGTTACAGCCACCTTAAAACATGTCGCAAAGACTGTAGCCCATGTTGATTTGAGCGATCACGTCATACAAGTAGTATATACAATATTCGATGAAAACAGTAAGTGTGTTCGACGCTATTGAAAGATGACTAAATTTTGAAAGCATTTAATCATTTTGTATTATGTTTTGCAGTGGACGGTCAGCTGAGTAATCGCGAATTCGTAGCGGTAATGAAAAATAGACTTCTACGTGGCTTGGAAAAACCAAAAGACACCGGCTTTGTTAAATTGATGCATTCGATTGTTAAATGTGCCAAGAATACGCACCCCGTTCTGTTCGAAAAATAGTGTTCCTCAATATTTATCATCGAGCTATGCATTTTGAGAGTGCTGAATTTTCAATTTGCTTGGATTGTTTCCACTTTGGTCATTGACCGTCGATAAGTTTCTATGTGATAATAGCCATGAATTAAACCTTTGCCTTAGATTCGACCTCAGCGACGGCTTCGATGAGATACTCGATCATTTATTTATTTAACTAACAATTAATAGTCATACAATTTTCTTAATCTCATTAATAATTCAAATGTAAATTTGATATGGCAAACCATCCAGTCACATTGTTTGTTATGAATAAACTTAATTTCACAAATGAATATTATTTTCTCTTACTCCTCAGCCTGGTGTAACGATTTTGTTTTACATCCTATCTACTTTCTTTTTTTTTGTGCTATTTATGGACAAAAACACAACGAAGCCTTTCACAGCATTGAAACTACTAGAGCATGAACCAGAAATAAGTTTTTTCGTGTCTCTCGTATGATCTGTCAAAGAATGCTCAACTGAGATTCTGTCAGTGATTCGTTGGTTAGGCATCGCGGTAGATCGATCAGGAGAGATGCAGGTCCTCGTAAAATCAGTTTTTATATATTTTTTAATCTTGATTATTCACTTGGGCAATCGGACCGATGCCAAACCTATTAAGGATGATGATCGAGACGACGCAGCTATCTCAGGTAAAATAGCGACCGAATGAAGACTTTTATTAGTTTTGTAACGTGTTTATTTCTCTACGGAACGGCAGGTATGAGAAAAATGGAACAAGAAGTATCTTTTGATTTACCGAGGAAAATTATGGCCCGTCTTCTGAACAAGGGACAATTTTTCCAGTGAGATTTCGTTCATTTATACATAATATAGATAATGAATATACATTTGAGATTCAATCAATTCATTAATCTAGAGATATTTTCGCTGAGCAACCAACACCGAATAAGATTCGATTTGGACACGTGTGCGAGAATCCACGGGAGTGGGAACAACGCTTTGAGGAAAAAGATTTGGAAAATAACCGTCATCAGGGAAAAGTAAGAATAACTATTGGAAGAAATATTATTTCAAATGGATAGTGATTTTTCAAAAACATCATCTTTGCCAGGTGAGATGGGGCGATCAAAACGGAGCCTACGGAGAACATTATTGGGATTTAAATCACGCGGGAATTAATGCTGAAGAAGATGAGCAATGATAATGATCTGTTAAAGAAATCAAGCTGTAAATTAGTATTATCAATCACGTAATATTGCCGTATCTTTGATTTCGATTTACTTATTCCGGTTGGTGAGGTCTGAAGTGGTATATTTCCGATTCTTCCTTTTTTTTATTCCATCATCTGAAATAGAGGTAGGCAACGAGGAGATGGACGTTTTACAAACTAATTTGATTTTATAAGCTCGATATTCCATGTTGTCGAGCGAAGAAAATCTTATCACAGTTTCATAGACTTGTGGTGTGGTTTGAAGGATATGAATCGCCATGTCGATTTTTTCATTTCGGAGCCTCACGTCTGAAATATTAAAAACAAAAAGTAGTTGAAATAGTTTAGAATATCAGCCAGATTCATAGAGAAATTCTGCATAAAACTCATGACCTTGTATTGAAAATTCACGAGGGGTGATAATATATTCCTTATCTGTAGTCGTAATGTGGTAAGTAACAGACGTTTCGAAAATGTGCATAAACTCTTTCGCTGCTAAATCGTGGTAATCCCCCATAAGCCAGTGAATAAGTCGTAATCCGATATTGGTATCTGATTTTAGGAGTGAAGAGTAATCGAGTAGCATCTGAATTTCATTTTACTATCTGATCTAACTTAATGTAATTCTAATACCCAAGTGCCGAGACCAGAATAAACGCTCCTTCGGTTCCAACGTTTTCTGGAACATTTGGTTAATACAATTCCATAGCTGAAAATTTCTTGTTGGAATGCGTATTCTGGTATTCAACGGACAGGTATTTGATATTCCGTTGGGTAAATCGGAGCAATTGCAAGTTTCTCGCTCCCACTCAACGGTCATGTAATCTGACGTCGTTTTTTTAGAAGCTGAATCAATCTGTAATGACGAATTATAAGTTCAAGAGTGTTGTTGAGACAATAATAAAGCCATAACCAAACGAACTTGGATTATGAAGTCGCCGATCTTAGATTCGAAAACAATCCAAAACGATCGCTTGGTGGTGGCGATGCAAGCTATAGTGATCGATAGATCAGCTTGGTGGGCACCTTCGGTCACAACGAGAGTCTTTTGATTAAGAAATAATCGTCGTGGTACCTTTCTGGTTCTCAATTCCGCCCACCGACTCATTTTCAAGGTTGCTAAGCATATTTTTCTACATTAAACTTCACTTTAATCAACTATTGCATAAAATATACAGGCATGTCAAATGAAGATTTTCACCGGGGGTCGTAGGCTGTTCTTCGCTAAATGAAATTTCATATTCAGCGGATTCCTTGAATGGTACAGGAATCTTCAACGTCTCGTCACAGACCTTATACAACACTTTCTCAAATTCATATTTATTTGCGATGCCCAAGTAACTTGTGCATCCCTCCAAAATGAATACCTGATTACTCGCGAAGTATGGGGCGACGGATGAACCACATAAAATAACGTGAGCTGCGATAGGATGGTTCCCAAAACATTTCGTTTAATTTATCAGTGAGTTTCTAACGCCAAATAGAGCGATAAAAGGCAGGGCAATGATATTACCTCGGGTATCCGCAATTTTCCTGGCGCAAAATTGAATCTTGAAGCTGCCGGTTCCGTGAGCATCCAGGGTTATAACTGGCTTAGGCGTTATTGCGGCGAATAAATTCATCTCGTTCCCAATAAATTCGAAAAGATAACTGACGGGATATTCCGTTGCATTGGTGAAAGATATTTGGCGAGTAATAGTTTCAGATAGAGGGCAACAGAATTGAACCTATAAAATGAGTTTTTGGAGTTGAAAATTTTAATAAACATCCAGTTCAAATTAATTTCTTACCCACCTTTGCGCTCGCTAAATAACTTGGAAGTGTACGAAACAGATGAGTGACGAGCATCACCATTTGGACACAGTTCGGCGAAGTAATTTGGGCGGGTGTTATCATAAAACCAAGCCGAATTCTTCTCCAAGCAACGGTAAGACATATAGCGTTATGATGAATCTGTTAGAAGAATGAATTAATGTTCAAATTCCAAGTACTTTGTCTTTGGACGAACTATTAAGTGTCGGTTCACCTCTTCCACATTCCGTGGATTGATATAGATATTTTTGAAGTGATCAGGAATCAAGTATGGACAATGAGCTGCGGTGATGGCAATTAATACTAGACCATCGGCAAGGTCGCTTTCAAAATTTGATACTTTTCTTGATTCGATCACATCTCCGCCGACTCGCTCGTCCATCATCCACCCCTCCAACTTTTGCCGCTCGTAGTGATGATCCAGCCAGTTCAATAGTAGAGTTTCTTCGGTAGAATATTGGGTCCTATCTCTCGTCCTGTCCTGAGTGCTTTCTTTCGATGCCAAATATTCAAGCACACTGAAAATTGTACAAAGGCCGCGTGTAATTCGGTGCTTTCAGGATGGAAAAAGAACGAAAGAAAACACCCCGGAAAATATTCTCACCTAACTGCACTTGATCCAGCTGAACTGGATTCGCTCGAGTCTCCTTGGTTCCAAGGGATCTTTGTTATTTCTTTCAAATTTTTCAGGCTGATCCGCTGAAGAACTAAGGTTTTGAATGTTTGCAGAGCTACGTCGAGCCAGCACTGTTTGCTGCGAGCTTGGAAAAGATCCCTCGGCATTTTTTCAGGCCGTACCGTGTTGTAGGATTCCGATGCCATTTGATCTACCGACTGAAGAAGATAACGATCAACGTAACTCCCAGAAAGATGAGAAATAATTCATTTAATAACACTTACTACAGATTTGCCTCGTGGATCATTTAATAAATAGTCATTGTAACTGAGTAGAAATTCTGGATTTACGTGCGGTAAAAACGCCCCTTGAACCGCCAAAAATCCAAGGGCATTTTCGTATAGTTTGAGAACATAGCTTACTCTATCTATGGAATTCCCAGGTATCTCGGAGCTAGAAAAAAATAAAATTCTTGTTATTCAATAAAAACGCGATCGATACACTTAATAAAAATGAAATTCGAAAGTACTCACGGATCTCCGATATATTTGAGTACATCTGTCCCAGCGAGTAATACTAATATATCAATGAAGGATTGGTTGACCTTGTGTGCTCTTCGCCTGTCGCTGAATGTGGATGTTGTTGAACAGACACCCGACATTACTCCGGTAATGCCATCAACGATGCTTGGATAAAAATTAAATTTAAATCCACTCGCGAACATCCATTGCTCTGCAGCAGTAAGAGTTCGCTGTGAGTGACTATCGGTCTCACTGAAAAGATGAAACGGATACGACTTGAAAAATATTTCCACCCCGAAATAACTGTTACCATGAAATTTTAGTTACCCGTATCTAATGACGGGAAAGTATGGGTATCCAAATTTTATATAATGATCGAAAACTGGCGGCAGTGCGCTCAATATCTTCGAATTTAGTGAGCTCAATATCTTCGAATTTAGTGAGACCCCTTCATAATTATTTTCCAAATTCTCATCATTTTGACTATATCCCGATTTTATTTCAGTGTTTTTAAATGATTTTTGGCTTGATCCACTTATACCAGATTGAATACTGAGCCTCTTTGTAGCAGAGTCAATCTGCGAAAGGAATGTTTTTTTCTGTTCGTTTTACTCTTACAATTAGGTGCAATATTGTTCGATTATGAGAACGAAATTATTTTTGTACTGACATGTTGCTCGAGAGCAATTTCTTGTTTGGTCAATGATGAGCTATTTTCACCACGTGACGATATCGATGGGTATGAAAATCTCTCTGCTGGCCGCGTAAGTCCATCGTGTTCAACGCTGCCTCTCAAGTAACCGTAAGTTGTTAAAATGCAATTATCTGCAATGACACAGGCACGCACAGAGCATGCAGCTACGTCGCCCACACGGAACTCTATTTCGGTGCTGAAAGCGACTGAAAATTCACTTCGAAATGACACGTAGACTTCGAGTTCTTCATTGCTATGATAACGTATTGAGAATAAGCAGGACTATGAGAAACCGAGTTGGAGTAGTGCACGTATGGTTTACTCTCGTGAGCTTTACCTTTCTTGACCAGTGATTACGTTTCCTTTCAGAAATTTTACCAGTATGCAATTATCTTTGTAAGTACCGTACAATTTTTTGGGCTTTATTACAACAGCCTTCATCTCGAGATTATTTTCACAGCGACAAACTTTGAAAATTAATTTCTGTTCCGTTTCAATACCCAGTGGCACAGGTGCGAAGAACAGTTCTGTTTTGTCAGATACGATGCAACCTACAAGTTTGCTTCCACTGAGAATAAGACTATTGAACATATCACCTTCGAGTTCTCCACGGACAAATATCGGAGCTTCGATCTTAAAGTTTCCATAATCAAATGGTTTAAACTCGAGTAGAAAAATGATCTCTTCTTGAGGCTGAAGTGTGCAAACGATGGAAACTGATGTAAAAGTTGGCTCAACGCCGGACAACCATGTGATCGAAAAGGGACTTTTTGGCTGCGTGAAATCATCGATACGGATGATGAATGAAACTTCTTGAACAGTTTCGTTAAATACTTGCAGTTTATCTTTGACCTAGAGGAGTGAGTTTTCAAAAACAAGATGGAGGTACGATGACCATTGATTCATGAGTTTACCTTATTTGATGTGAAGTCAAAACTGAATATATATTGACTGAATGATATAACATGTCCAGATACGGTGCAATCGACGAAAACAGTTGGAATGATTTCCGGAAGTTCGGTGATTTCAATGCCAGGAAAATGAGCGTAATACGATTCGCGAGGTTTCAAAATGTCCGAAGTTTTGGTAGACTTTTGACCATCGAGGGCGGCTGGGCCTATTATTTCATTTATCACAACAGGCAGATAAAAGGCATAACTGGCAACATCAATTGGAATGAAGTGTAGATAAAGTGATACAGAAGCACCCGGTGGTATGGTTAGTCCTTTGGAGTCTGGAATGTAAATAAATTACAAAGTCATTCAGAAATTGATAAATTAATATTTCAATACCTATGCCAGGATCTTCTTTGTGTGGAGAAAGAGAAGCGTTAAAACCAGGGTATTCGTCAAGAAGAAATTCTACTTTGAGAACAGTTTTTCCATTATTACTAGCAGTCAACAAATGAGTGGCGAATGCATCGACGCTAATTCTTTTCATACTAATTGTTTCTGGCGATAGCTTTAACATTGGGTATGATACTTGGCCAATTAACTTCATCTGCAGCTGTAAGCACTTCTGTACCAAAACGTCAACTGTTATGGAGAACTTAAAGCATGCGTCGAATCTCATTTTCACCTATGCAAAAAAAAAAGAAAACACATCGTTCCTGAGAGTGGATCAATCATCGTGATATTTAAATGCAACACACTTCTAGTGCAACAATGCCACGCGGAGGGATGATACCATGCTGTGGAAATACTTCGCATCCGCAAATCAATTTTGATTGGTCTACTTGAAATGTGACCTCGCTAAACTCGGCGTTGTGGAGAACTCCGTTAACGGTTGTAGTCATGTTCAATGGTATTCTATCCAAGTTGATAGTTTCATTGATAAATGCAACGTCTGGCTTTTTTGGTATGACATCTATTTTCAGATTTACCCATGTACCAGATTCGCTGGTCATCACAGCCTCTGTGTTACTAGATTTTGAGGAAACTGGATCATAATTTACTTCCGCAAATAAAGTGCGATTTCCCCTCACCTCACCAGACATTGGGTAAACAGAAAAGCTGCAATTCGAACGCAAATCCCATCTGTAGGAATGTACAAAAATTGTTAAAATTTCTCGCTAAAATTAGAACTCATCGTACGTGCGATTCGAAAGGCTTACGAGAAACTTGTATTCGCATCCAACTTGTTTTTTATTTCAACAAACAAACTAGAAGGCTGATAAGCTTCTTGCGGCAAATACTCTTTGCCAAAAATTATTTGCTTGACATTGAGATTCAAAGATTTGACGACAACATTCGCTGTGATTGTCATTGCAAAGGAATGGTTATCATTGATCACGTAATCGATGTAGGTATTGAATTTGCCGAGTCTTTGAGCTCGGTATTCAACTATCTTCGTAGTGTGTTCACCAGGTTGGAGGATTATTAGGGATCCATTTGGAAAACTAATCGCTTTTGATACCAAGCTGATCAGCCGTAACATTACTGGAAAAGCGTTCAGATTCTCTACACGTAGCGTGCGGTAGTTCGTACTCTTAGGTGCCACCTGCGTTAAAAGCATAGCAGATATTTAAAGGAGATACCGCTCTCGAACAGTAATAACGACAAAAGTTCTAACCGAGCCGTACGCAAGGACAGTTGGAGCTATCTTAACGTTGAAAATTTGCAATGGCGATAGCGGCACAAGCATTTCATCCCTCGCCTTATTCACTACTTTGAGAGCAGCTGCTTTGCCCAACATTCTTTTCGCTGCTGAGATCTCTTTTATTTTCGGCAATTTAGCGGTCATCAAATCCTTGCAATCTGTTATCGGGTCAGAATACTCCAACTCCGGATTTTTCAAAATTGACGCTCTTCTCCGAGTTCTGTTCGACCGAAGATAATCAGACCAGTAAAGACGATGACTCGATCTGCACGCAGCTTCCTCCGGAGTCAAAGCATAATCGACGTTCAAGTCGGGAAAATAGCTGGCATTAACTACTCGGAGGTTGTCTTCTTTTTTTATTTTATCTTTAACCGGAGGGATAACCAGATTGTACCAACCAAGGATACGGCATCGTTTTGCCGTCACAAAGGATGGTTTTGCATCAGTTGCTATGCAAGTTTTGACAATAATATCGAACGCAATTTTGAAGGGCACTTGAACTGAAACATGAAGTCGATTCACTGCGAAAAAAACTGCTCGACTCGGAGTTATGTATTCTCATCACGTACCGTTATAGTTTCCAATAACAGTGAGCAGAACTTGATGACTCTCTTTTTGATATATTCGCCCAGATGGAGGTTCGCAACGAACACCGGTAGTTGGGACAAACTTATATACAACTGATATAGAAGGAGATGGGTTTGATATCGTGAGTTCTCGAGCAACTATTTCTCCTAATGAAATATCACCGAAATGAAATTCGTCAGGCACAAAGCTCAAACAAGGTTCTTCTGTTACCCCGTATAAGCACAAGCGAACAGTTTCGTATCCCGGCGGTTCCGGAGCCTCGTTTTCTGACAGCGTTAAGGATTCTGCTGAACCCGGTTCCACTGTGCGACAGTTGTTAACAATTTTATTTGAACAATAGACCAGAAATATAGGTACCAATCATACGACAGACCATGCTACTTACATAATTGTACCTTTTTAAACGGCTCTTCCGCTCTGTCATCCATTCCTATTTCTTTTCCTGAGAAAATCCAGACGAAGAATAATTTAGATACAAATTCAAATTTCATAGTTTTGCCAAGGTTACTCAAAACTTACTGATTATGTCTTCTACTTCGGTACAGTGAACTCTGAATATGCGTACAAAGACCATAAAGTCCTGGCTACCTTGTTTCCGTAATTCTTCTAAATCTTTCACTACTTTGACGGTTGGCGAGAAGCTAAATTGAATATCAAAGCGCAATCACGAGGATGATATAAATAATGAATGAAAGTTGTGTAGATTTCTCTTACGCAATATTAAAGACCCTGCCTTCGAACGGATCCATTCGTCCCTCATGTGGGTGTATGGAGAATACTTGGAACGCCGGGTGTTTTTTAACGTTTATATTCTGCGGACCGCCACTTTAATTATTCAATTGTAACGGCAAATGAAAAAAATTAAACGGCATTTATTCATCGTTTTTTACCTTGATGGGGATTAAGTCGCTATCTATTTCTCCGAGAACAACGAAGTTTGAAACTTGTGCTGAGAGGCTCCTTAATATTAACGTGTCGTGTCGTGTCGTCCCAGAAAATGTAGAGGGAAAATCTATCAGAGTAAAGTCGCCGGTTGTGTTTGGATGGTAAACTACCAGACGTGGTATGATGATGTTAACTTTCACAGGGACCTGTATATTTCGAGATGATTTGATCCTGCCAAAAAAAAAAATTAACCGACGACATCAATACTCGGTTCTTGAGACAGGTGCAATGATGAAGTTGCAGCTGCTAATCAACAATTACCAAAACTCTCCAACTAAAGTACCTTCTTCCACACCGATTACTTCGACTCGAAGAAGTACTTTAGAATGTGCATACACCAGTCCTCGCATTGGTTTTATGGACAAATCTATTTCATTAGGCCCCAGGTCAATGGCAAATCTTATGAAATGAAGCAATGTATTGTAATTGCTTAGCACAAATGTTTTTTTTTTTTTAATGAGACCATCCTGATACCTGGTAGTTTTACCGCCATCATTTTTCAAAGTGAGTATTTTTATTCCAGACGTGGACCCAATGTCTACGAGACCAAAATCCAAAGATGACGGTTCTATGGATAGCTTTTCCATCGCTTGGGTGCAGATCACGTGATAATCGATGTAATTCCAGTTGATATAAATAGGGATCATGGTGTGTAAAACGGAGGTCCTTTTATACGAGTAATGCACCCACCGCAATATCCTTAACCCTGGGCTAAGAAACATACCTCGTTGCAGAGTTTTGATTTTAAATGCCTGTAGAGTAGAGAAAATTCTTCAGTTTTCTCAATTAATACTTGATTTGGTTGATTGAAATTCAGCTTACTATTGAATTTGGTGCGCAGATGCGAATATGGGCTGGATGTTTTCCCATATTTTGAATGATGAACAATTGACGAAATGTCATACCTTCCAGGGCGTCTTTGAATTCCATATAGCGTGGAGATAATCTAACGGAGTCATATTCAATATAATTTGCTTTAATATTTAACGCTATATTGGCGTTCTGAATTCGGGCATCAGCTCGTGCGGCGCTCATAGATCTGTGTACGGTACTTGTTAAATTATCAGCCACCGTCATCTATTGAGAAAAAAATATTACAGAGCTAAGTTTTAATTAATTTTCCATACCATTCACTAACATTTGCATCATCCCCTTTTTCGTTCATCTGCATATTGGTTGGATTGGAGTAGAAGTTTATTTTGAAAAATATTCATTGGACAATAAACATGGAGTGTCTGCAGAGCTACAGGGATTCTACAGCTGCTTACTTCACTAGAAACAAAATACAAATTCAACTGTTCTTACATTGCGATCAATATACTCACTCATGTCAAGACTATCATGGTCAGAGGTACAGGGACTAAAATTTCAAGTCATATACAAAAAATTTTCCAACTACAATGGCAACGGTGAAGGAAGAATCGAAGAAGGAACAGGAAACTATCATGTATACTGTGAGAAAATAAATCATTTTATTTAAAACTGAGTTGAAGTTGATGTTTCACACTATACCATATGTTTGAACATGCATACATACTATTTGGTCAGCAACTTCAACCTTGGAGTTCGGTCGGAGCGCTGCCCTGTATGGAGCAAATCTCAGGACCACCGATCCCTGTTCGAACTGGAGAATATTACAGAACACCGAGACCACATCCATGGCGTCCTACTTTAGGCTATGAAAATGTCGAAGTCTTTCCATTGTTAGTATTCAAATTAGCCATGATGAAATCTATAATGTCTGCAATTCTAGCAATATCTCACATTATCATGCGTTTTAACAACAGACCTGTTCAACCAGTGACAAATCAACTAGTAGATCCATGCTATACTCCAAATGGCATGGCAACGGAGCCGCTGAGATTTCCAAACTTAGTAACTGGCTTTGAACGAAATCCTGCGCATGCAGCACGTGCAGCATTGTATACTAGATATACACCCTACGAATGGCTTCAAAATCAAATCAGAATTTATAATGAAGCTGATGCAAATAGACATTTTTCTGAAAAACTTACAAGCGATACCGTGCAGCTAATGCGGTAAATATGCATGCCTCTTAGTTGGAACAAACATGTTCATTTATTAAAACTGCCCAGTTCCACCAAAACTTGTTTTTCTACTAGACTGGTCGATGAGAAGGTTCAAGGAGGCCAAAGGGACACGGGTCGTAAAATCGGGGAAAGAATAACTGACATAACATTTTGGCGCAATGAAGTCGCTTCAGAGTTAGAACGTTCAATAATAGAAAATGATAGAATGCAGGAGTGTCGCAGGGTGTTGCAAAAGGCTATTCAAGATTTGGATGGGCAGCTGCATATTGCTCAAGAATGCCTTTATCACAGGGAATCTCGAAAGGGTACGAAAGACTTTATTTTGTTGAATCAGGCTAATTAGTATCAAACTTTTAACGCTACAGGGACGGAGCTGGTTCACGATGAAACTGAACAAGCATTGTTGAAAGAAGTTGAAACAGTGAGAAATGGTCAGAAAAAGCTCGAACAATTCACAGATAAATGCATAGAGCAGGTATCACATGGTATAGGTATTTGGTACTTGGCATAGCCATCTTTAATTCTCTCCGTATATTATCCAAGCTGAGAAATGGTAGAGCGTCACAAAACCAACTGGAAATGGATATAAAGAACAAGGAGACAGCCCTTGGGATAGACACGATGTGCCATCAGTTGAATAATTTCAGTAGAGGTTTGCAATACTACGGTGGAATTGAAAAATATGACCCATGGTAGGGACTGCCAAGAATGATGAGTGCGGTTGACTAATAATTTCGAACATTGTTTTATTCATAGCATTACATCCGCTGAATCCTGGGCAGAAGCTTCGAATAGCACAGTAAAAAAGTCACAGACAGAGAGGACGAGATCTTGCCAACTCAGAAGCGAAATAGAGATAATGATTAATGGAGTGGCTCAAGAAATGTGGGATGCTTGGAGTAATACAAATAATGCATTGGCGCGTAGATCTGCTGAAATGTTAGAAGCTAAGAGCAAACTCCAAAATCATCTACACATAATTCAGAGGGACATATTTGCGATTGAAAAGAACCTTGAACTAATGGGTAAAGCCATTGCTGATAAAAGTGCTACATTAAAAGTAGCGCACACTCGTCTCGAAGCAAGAACTCACAGACCTGAACTTGAACTGTGTCGAGATTACGCGCAGCTAAGGTTTGTTTAAATATTCCATAACTTGCAGAGCTACTTGTTATCGAAGTTGCAAAATTTTCCATAACTTCACAGCCTGGTGAGTGAGGTCGAGGCAATAAATGGAATGATTGGCGGTATGCACATGAAAATGCAGCAGAGCGAAGCTCAGCATCAACAATTATTGAGGATAAGAGCCTGCTTAGAAACCGATCTTAAAGCAAAGGTCGATGCCTTATTTGTTGACAGAGAAAAATGCATGGGAATGAGACGCAGTTATCCGATAACTGCGACAGTTAAATACTAGAGTCATGAAAACTAATTTGTTTCGCAATATTGTATCCATTGGAAAATTATTGTACATAACAAGTCAGTGAAGAGTTTTTTATAAATTATCTTTGTCACATCATTTATGGTTCACATAGCTTCTGTCATGCATAAAGCGTATCACATATTGCTTTGAAGGTAATGGTTATTGATATGCAAGGAATTATCTAAATAGATAGGTAAGCGTACATTTTCAGTAGAGTTAAAATGCCCATTAGTCATAGCAAACCACCTGTCGAAGACTAATGCTATAGATTAGGATGAATTACATGGCAAGATCATGATTTATGTCAGTTAAACTTCAAACATCCATTACACAGCATTCAATGCATGCATTTATAAGGCTATCTGTGCTCCTGGATGACTATCATTCGACAAGTAGACCACGCCATGGTTGCACTGAAAGAGGGATTATTTTTTATCGGAATAATAATAATTGGGGCTACTACTTCGCAAGAGATACTCTGGAATCTTGGAAAAAGTAATGAGAGTAGATATGATAATATACTAAATGAGGAAGCGCGATGCAAAACTAGAATACTTCCATTATTACTTGATAGAATTATCGACATTTACATGACCGATGGATATGATTTGCTAATCGCTACAGGAGATAGAGGAGAAAATGATTGTTTCTATGAAAATATTTTGGGTGAGTTTTTGAAACTTGGTACAAGAACTATTCTCACCACGACGCCAAATACAGATAAATTAAATATATCTGACGTCGTTTACCAACATCCAACTGGCTATATTCTGCTAGAAACTGATTCAGAGGAGATAAAAGAACAATTGATACAGTTTGCGAGAATAGGGAGTGCCTGGAATCCTAGAGGCCTTTTCATAAAGCTAGCGAATAGTAAAGTTGAGGCGGTAAACATGATGAAGAAATTATGGGAGAACTTCGTCTATAAAGTTGTGATATTAATTATCGGCGACGGTTTCTCAGGTACGCATATACCAATGATTATCCAGCTCAGTTGTTTTATAATTCAATGAAATGGAAACAACTTTCAGATAAAATCGAAGCATATACTTGGCAGCCTTATTTCCCACCTAATTATTGTGGACCACCGATTTTGGAAAATATAATTAGACTGGGAATATCCACGGAGAACTTTAATTTTGAAAAAAAAATTAATTTCCAACCCGGAACAATGCCAAAAACTTTCGGCGATTGCCCACTTAATTTTACTATAAATATTTGGGAGCCTTACGTTTACCCAGAAGACGAAAGTGGAGCTGAAAAGGGTGTTGAGACACGTCTTGTTCAAATGGTTTTAAAAAAACTAAAGATTAAGGCTAATGGTAAATTCAGACCTTTGCAAGTTAAAAGAGAACTCAGCGAGGCCTTGGTAGGTTCCATGATACCACTTGAAACTGACTCAGACAGGCACGATATCACAACGCCATACATTCAAGTAAGAGGATTACCGATAGAATTCTAAATGAATGTAACATCGCGAATGAAAAATTTTACAGGACTTGTTAGTCTGGATTGTTCCCCGTCCGCTGGCAATTAGCAGCATATTCTTAAGCATCGGTAAAGGATTTGGAATCAAACTTTGGGGAGCATCGATCCTCTCCATATGCTTAATGGCAGTTTCTTTGATGGCAGTTAAAAAAGAACATTGGTGGCTATCGATTTGGGGAAGTCTTTGGGATCAAGGAGATAAGAAAATACCAAAAAAAATACGTGTAATATGGGCAGGTTGGTTAATTTTGATTCTCCACTTGATCACTGCTTACAAAACAGTGCTGGTCACTCGTCTGATGAATCCAGTGCCACAAGGAGAAATCGAGAATCAGGCAGAATTAGTTGCATCAGACTTCAAACTAGGTGAACAAAAGTGAAGCTTTCAAAATCTATGACTCAAAAAATATATCAGTGCTGATTGTAACAAATTTCTTAGGATTCCTATCCGGGGCGGAAATATTATTTGACCCGGAGGATGAAGTAGAAAAAACCATTATAGAACAATCCGTTGTCTGTGATACCGTATTCGCATGTTACAAGAAAGTTCCGGAGGGCCAAGCAATAATGACAAACAAAATGTACGCGGATTACTTAGCTGGGCGAAACGATATTGATAATTCAATAGTGGAGAAGGTCGGCTATTTTCCAGCTGGTATGACTTATCATATCTGCACGATCTTTGTCAAGGGTCACGCAGTGGTGCCGGCCTTCAACGAAGTTGTGCGCAATATAATCGAAGCAGGCTTTATCTCAAGATGGATGGAAAATGCCAGATCTGTACAAGCGGTGATAAACACGCGGAAATTAGGTCTATCAGCTAAGGAAGAATTGTCTTTCGTCAATCTTCGAGAGGGGTTCATTTTGCTCGCCATAGGCTTGATCCTGGCAGGAGTAACTTTCTTTTGTGAGATAATCCACCATCTACTTTGCAAAAGCGTCTGAAGTTAACAGAGTAAATGAGGAGCTCTCCAAAAATCAAAACATGTCTTAATTGAGATGAAGATGGAACTATTTCGAGGTAAGATAGAATGAAGAAAAGAATAACGAAAAGGCTATATCCGGTGTATTCGATCTTTCTATAATAAATTTATTCAATTGTTCTCGACGTCGTGAAACACTGATAACAAAATTACTCAATAGACACGTATGATATGGTAGCTGTAATCTTTTTTTATCTTCAATTATTATCTTTATTTTTTGTAACCTTAATAGTATTCAATTATTAACACTAGTCGTGTATTGTGGTAATATCGTGCTAACTATAATACAATAACATCAGATATCTCAGATCTTATCACAATTTTAGAAATTGACTTTGAAAATATTGTATTTCATCGTTCAAACGGAAAACTATCTATTAACTTTGGAACGAGTGAACTGAAATCGGCATCATGTTCACTCAGATAATGAGGGAGAGAAGCATGTAGGTAGATTTTCACAACCTACTTCGCAGTTTCTGTCTGTATTGTCGGTAGAAAAATTTATTGACACATAAAATCTCTTCGTGGATGAACAAACTTGTTTGCAAGTCAAAAGAAAAAAGTTCATATACATTGTATGTACACATTTGTATGTATATCTAGGAACAAAGGAAGATATTTATTCAAGATTTTTTCTCCTTTCTTCTTTGCTTCCAATTTAAAGTGAAGTAGATAATTCAACTTTCTTTTCATAAAGTGCAAAATGAAAACCCCTAGGCTCGGAAACAAGACGGAAATTTAGGATGCACTTGCAGCTACCTGAAATTGTTTCTGTTGGCTATAATAAACGATTTATAACTTGAGCAGCAGCGACGTTCGATCTAGTCATCTACTTAACTTTACGGCGTGCCACCCAATAAAGAGGCATCGATCAACGATTTTTAGGCAACTAGATACCGGAAGTGAAATGTCAGCAAATCGATATTTCTCATGGAGATTGATTTGTTTACTTTTATTATTTCGTTACTAATTGTCATCTCGCTACCAGAATAATCCCGGAATACTTGTTGTTATATAGAGCACAACATGGTTTTTACTTCATAAAAAAAAAAAGAAGATAAATAAATAAATAAAAGCTGAACAATTAACCGTCTTTATCATTGTTAACGAATTAATAACCCAAATATTATTTACTTCGGACAGTTATCCGATTTTCATGACATAATTATAAAACAAATGGTGATCAATGACTGGTTACGATAATCGATTCAACTCCGTCTCTGAATTTAAGTACGCAGCGGGGTGTAAAAAACCGTCCACTCAATCGCCAACACTGCAAAGATTCCAATTCTCGTTTTATTTTTTTTGTTATTCATCCGATAAAATATCGCATCCATGAATCTATCGGATTGGAAAAATTGCAAGAGCAAATGAAAAAAAATCTGCGCGTCCTTTTCTCATGACAAAAATCACACGAATGGATTAAAATGGAAAAAATGTAGTTACGATCGATGGGTGATGAAACTTTAATAAGCCACTGAAGGTACACAGAACTCCGTTGAAAGAGTAAAACTATTAGCTCGGAGAATAATAATAGAAATATACAATGCTTATCATATCACCTTGCCGTTTTGTTTTCTTGTGTTCATCTTTTATTTTCATGTTCCGATTATTAGCTACTCAATATTTCTAGTCCACTTGAAAGCTGCGACACTTTCATATATTTGGTTTGCTGCCTTATCATTGTCGTAATCTTCTTTGAGGTAAAATATTTTTACATTTTCTTGAGGATGACACTCCAACACATCCCACTTCTCGAATAATTTAAATGAATTTTTTATCGGATCCACGCAAAGGCTTTCACCTGCAAAAGGAGAAAAAAGAAAAATTATTAAAACTGAAAAGAGAAACAAAAAAAAAACACCAACGACATGAAAACTAAAAAGTTAAAACATCGCACCGTAATTCACTATTCCACGATCTAGACTCGTCTTTATTTCGCCAAGTACTTCGTAGAGTAGATCTTTTTCCGTTAGAGACCTCCCTACCAACTTCCGTAAAGTAAAAGCACTTATTGTATAGGTATCTATGAACGGGCGTAATAACGTATGAAGAAATTCCATTCGCCTTGAGCATTCAGGGTCCAAGTTCAACTGAAAATGATAAAAGACTTACTGAATAAGAATAAAACCCTTACCCATTGGCCGGCCATTTAATAGAATATGACGAATTTAAAAAGTAATTACTTTGTATTCGATAGCTTTTGTTCGATAGTTTGTCGAGTATTCTTCGTCGGAGCTGTCATCGAGGGTTTGTGCGTATCTCTTACTCCAGAGTTCCTCTTCTAGATATGCCTCCTGAAAAATCGACACGCTTGTAATTGTCACAGGATCGTGCCGGATCGGTAATGACTCGTGTAATTAATTGGCGATAAGCTTACCTCTTGCAGTGTAATTATGCTCATAGAGGTTAGATTGCCTATCGTTTCTATTATGACGTTTTCCAGATTTTGACAGGGTCGGCAAAAAAT
Source organism: Athalia cordata (assembly GCA_963932425.1). NCBI lineage: Eukaryota > Metazoa > Arthropoda > Insecta > Hymenoptera > Athaliidae > Athalia > Athalia cordata. The sequence goes on from OZ010625.1 coordinate 65,179,842, forward strand.
AAATTCGTACTTTAAAATATCACAAACTTTCAAAGCCTTTTCGACAAGAGCATCTTGTAGAACGGTAATGTTATTATTAGCTATTGCCTGAGGATCGGTTATTTCTGTTTGGAGAATTCCATAAAGCGCAGTGACTAAAAACAAAATAAATTTCACATTGAAAATATCAATCGACGATGCAAAAAAAAATCTTATTATTCAACTTACCCACAACACTGTCTAATACGTAATGCGTCAGCATACTGTTACTGTAATAAGATAGTTCGATGACATTTGGCAGAATGGATACTGGCCTGATTGCAGTAATAACTTCGGTTCTAATTGGCTGCCCTTCAACCGTATCTGTGACTTCTTGTCTTTGTTGTTTGACCAGGCCAGGTCCTAATATACTGAGCTAAAAATTTGTAAAACAGCGTTATTGAGTCACCGAATCAACCCCGTGATTAATGTTATTCTTTTAAGACCGACCGCGTGATTGATAATGTCGATGCTTTCGCCACAGAAAGCAATATTTTTCTGCCCCCATTCTAGCTCCTGCCTACTAGAGTCAAAAGCTTCGACGAGTGTGTCCAGAGTGCAGCCATCTCTGAATTTATTCAGTAATAAAAAGGCCACTACGTTGGTTGACATTATCGGAGTCGATTTGGCGCAATCTGCGGGTTATTATTATCGAATGAAAATCCAGAATCAAGAAGTATTCTTTACGGAGGTGAGATTCTGAGTGAGTTACTTTTTCTATTTACCGTGTATAACGTGTTTTGCGATGTTGTCGACCAGTTGACGATGTTCTTCCGCGACAACATCGGTCCCGTAAAGCGAGGAACTAGAGACTGTGGATTTTAAGGGTCTCCCTATCGACTGGACGGTCAGTTTGTTCTGCTGCGATTGGAACGATCTGAGCATCTCCTGATGAGGAAAATTTAATTCAAGATATTATAGTCCGCAGCTGAAAGATCGAAGAAACTCTTTACTTACCCTGAGCGAGAAAGGTTGACTAAAGTCGACCTTGACTATTCCATAATTGCCCATCAACGTCGACCACAAAGCGCCGATCGCGGTTCCAAAAGTTTCCATTTTTTTTGGCTGCCCCAGCTGTTCCCTGACAAAATTGCCATCGACTAGACGTTCGTAGTTCATAGAGACGGGGACTATCAACGCATCTTCGATGGTTCCATCCATATAAGCGTCGAGAATGACACTGAGAATGCCAACTTTCGGCATACAGGGTTTTCCCGTTCTCGTCCGACCACCTTCGATAAAGAATTCGATATTGTGCCCAGCTCTCAAGCTCTCGACGAGGTAGGTGTGAAGAACTGCTCTATAAAGCATATCTTTGCGTCCTAGTATCGGATCTATTCTTCTTTTGATATAAAATGCGCCTAAGCCACTGAGTAGCCACCTGCACAGCACAAGATAGATTTTGAAAACAAACTGCACTTGGACGTTGTTGCGATTCACATATCGGAAGATTACCTCTCCAACTTTCTATCATAGATAAGCATGTAAAGCAATGGAAATTGTAAATGACTGAGAGAATATAATAAAAATTCAAGTGCGTCGTGACTAAATTTTTCGATATGTCATATCTTACCCGAAGAATGGTATTTTCAAATTATCCCCAGCAGCGATTAGTGGATTCCTGACGTTGTTACTGAGTAGTATAAAGCTAATCATGACGTAATCGAGATGACTCCTGTGCAATGGTAAAAATATGAGAGGTAATCCACTGTCGCCTGCTTTTTTTAGCATCTCGATTTGAGTCGGTTGCACTACGGCGGATTGAATGAAACATGGCAATAGTTTGTAGAGTATCCACGCGGTCAGCCTCAATAGAGTGTCGCTGAGACTACTCTGCATTTGTAAAAGTATAGTCTTGGCCCTTGCCTCTGCCTTTGACAAAGCTTGCAGCATGCTGCCTCCGTCATCTCTAACAGATTCATCTGCGGCTTGTTTTATTGCTTCTTTTAATCTCTCGTCCGTCAGTACCTATCCCAAAGTGAGAGATGATCGCTCGGTTATTATGCTCGAATCGAATTCTTCTCTATGCCGATAATAATGGCAAGAATAATAATGTAGCAAATCTACGAGGTAAGGTACTTACGCTCTGCGTTACTTTTGGATAGTGATATTTCTTGAAGCTGTAGACCTCGGATATATGGCAGAAAATTTTTGAAACAAGGCTTGGTCCAGGATCGACGAGTAGTATATTTTTTCCACTGACTTGATACTGTTTCTGAGCACTGCTGACCAATGAATTCTGTAACGAAGATTTTATTGACACTTGATCTTCTGTTAGAGAAAACTAGACGACTCTTCTTCTCTCTATTCAGCGATCGAGTCAGACAAAAATCCTGCAAAATTTATCAAGTATCGCAGAGCCAGGTGGAGATTGATCGAATCGTATCAGCTGATCTTGTGATTATGTGCTTACCCTTTCCAGATAACTACGTACGACGACAATTCGCAACCACCGTGATATAAAACTCCTAGATTCATCGTGCATAGTTTGAACTGTATAGCAACTTAAAAACTTTCCCCAATGATTAATTCGGAATATTTTTCACTCTATTTTTCTAACCACTCAAACTCAAAAAAACATTCGCATAAAGTTGTACGCGCGCGGTGCGTCGATTTTAAAGTTTATTTTTATCCCATCGGTTCTCGCGTATGCGTAACTAGTTTTTATATCCTGGTTGAAACGGTTTCAAAGCCGCGCGCGTTTTCAACGGGTCTACAAAATTCGAAGTAAATTAATGTAGAATTATCCAGAAGGTCAATGAAAATTCAAATAGAAAAATTGATCGGACAGGTAATCGGATGTTTTCAATCGATGTCGACACCTTGCAAACTTAGTTGCAAAAAAGCAAAAGTTACGTAATAAACTTCCATTCGATCAGTTTCGTACGAGTAGAGGGTAAATTTTCTGAGTGACAATTGTAAAATGTAACATTATACAGTTTATTAAATTACAGTTGCTGCAATTATAGAAAACATTCCCTTCAGAGGTAGGCGCGTCGTGTCACCTGCTACCAGAACTCGCGAGCCAATAATACACGAAGCACCCATTTGCGCTACAGCAGCCCGAGAATCGGCAAACATTGCATAACAACTGCGTAAAACATAAAAATTAGACTAATCTGAAAACGGAGAAAGTGTTGCGAGATCTGCGATTACAAATTACGTGGATGATAATTTAGTAAAAACCTGAAATCAAACCGACAAACTTCACCATCATCACGAATTAAGGAAAAAGTTCACGATACAGTTTCAACATATTTCTAAGAGATGTCGACAGCTACCGCTGTGTTCTCAGTCATCTACACCACGTTTTGAACATAATAATCTACGACTCTATAAACACAACCTAAATGGCAATAAACGTCAATTATATAACTTTTGTAAATTAATCTACCCTACACAGTAGTTATAATCATTAGCTATCAAATAGCACGAATCACCTTGACGACAACAGAATATTATCCAGAGAGATAATATATGCTGGTACGATTCTAAGCAGACGGATAAGGCGGTGAAGTTCCAATTGAGAATATGTTCCCAAAATTTTTAACATAGAAGTTAATCAGCGAAGGGCGGAAAAGCGTATGGAAGATGTAAAGTAATCTGACTATGTCAAAAAGTATTGAGATATTATCACCTCGACGGTTTTAACGATCAAATTAAACTTACCTTGGAAGAAGGAGTACATTGTCCGCAGCATCGATATAAGAACGGTACATTATGGGAAGGAATAGATGGTGCTATAGATTCAGATTCCTTAATCCTGTACAGATTACCGTCCCTTATTTTCCTGGCTTGTTCTCTACCCTGGGTTTTTCTTTTTTGATACTGCTGTTCCGCACGTCGAAGCCCTGTAAGAAATAAAATAGTTTTTATCAACATCAAAGTTCAAAAATAAACTAGAACCAATTATGTGTACTATTCATTAAAGCTACAAATTAACTTAAGTCACTATCTGATATTTTAAATCTGACCTATTTTTGAATACCGGGCAGATGAAAATTAGAAACGTGAAAAAGAATCATACATAGGTAGAAATTTTTTTCATCCGATACTAGTATTTATTACTGTATATTTTCCACACCAATAATGCGCGGTAGCAGCATAGAATCTATAGATATAAATAAATCAAAGAGAATCAATCTCGGAATGAGATAAGAAGGTCGCGTGGTCTTATCCAGTATCGCCAAAACGTAACAAGCTGAACTCTGATCGAAACCTCTATCAATGACATTATATCAATAAATACATATGGATATAACATATTAAATTTCTGCAGCTTATACACCACAAAACACGTGTTATTATCGTGAATGGAAAGCGAAGTACATCAAGTATTAGATACACTGGAGAGTTCAACGCATGTATATATTCGATAATCAAGATCGCTTTTACGTGATCATACGAGGCCGCTTCTTCCACCACGTGCAGCCTACAGTTTTTTCATCAATTTTTTTCAATCGAGTATACGAACTCTGATATTGAAAAAAACAACCGACATCCAATACTCGATGGAATTGCTTGCACGCTGGATAGACAATATTGGGCAACGGCCAACCAGCCTCATATACACGAATGTATTGCGACTGACAGCGCATTCATTATTTTTTGTTCTTCGGAAGATAAATAAATAAATAAATAAACAAACGAATAAAAAGAAACTCCAGAAAATAGTCGAACAAATATTGGGAGCGTATTATACGGGCATAGAAAGATAGACAAAATAAATTTTAAAAACATCAAGCATCTTTATCGAAACGCGGAAATGTGACGTCATCGCAAAATACGCCTGAAGTTAAATACGATAAATAAATCCGAATAACAAGAAGAACAAACCATCGAACGATAGTCGAGGGGTGGCGTCTAGCGTTTCATCGGAAGCCATTTCGGTGCGAGATTCCCATTTCGCATAGACCCCTTGGAGTCGCGTTGATAAAACATCCACCATATTGTTAGTTCTGAAAAATGAAAGTCAAGAATAAATCAATTAAATAAAAATTCTCTTCTCCTCGTTTCGAAGGAGATATTCAAGTCCGCTACAAAATAGTTGGGCGCGAAAGTCCCTTTTTGTATATGCGGTATTTTTTTTGCATACATGAACGAATTCGACCAGGTACTTGTATCAATAATTCAACGATGCATGGAATGATAATAATTATTATTGGTAACGCGTGCGGACAGATTCTGCGTTACATACGTAAGCAAATGTTGCGCATACGTGTATCTGTAAAATCAAAGCTCGCGAGTAAGTTGGGTGAAAAAAAAAAGTTTGCGGGTGAAACGTGTGCACGACAATGATACAGATATACGAAATAGATATAAGTATAGTCATTTTAGTTCTATACCTTTGCTTCAACTACGATTGATTCGAGATCAAGAAACGGTTTTTGAACATAATCTGAAGTTCAGATGAAATCTACATTTCATTCGATATATTTTATATTTTGATTCGCACTTGTTTTATAAAATAAACAACATAAATAACGCTCAGAACTTAGCGAGCATCGGTAAATATATATAAAATTGTATCTGTTATAATAAAATAGCGCGATTGCGGATGAGGAATACGCAATAATGTGGTTCGGTAACCTCACAGCAGAGGTATATCAACATTTCAGAGTCAATCATTTGTATGTACGATTTGTATGTGCACGAGCACTGACCGGCATTAATATGTAGGTATGTGTATATTTGTCCATTTAACTACAACTCATTGTCAGCTGGTCGAAGATTTTGCAGCGTATCCGTTTAATGGAAGTATGGAAAGGAAAAGGGAAAAAAGAAAAGCGAGAGAGAGAGAGAGGAGGGATGATTTGAGGTAGTAGAATTAAAGAACGTGTACGTGTTGATCTACAGAGATATAAACTGACACAAAAGATGAATACTCTGTCGTATTATACGTATGCAATGAGCGTACTAATTACTCTACTCATATCGCATCGAAGGGTAATTTCGATAAAACTTCTATTATCTAGGGTTTTATGAAAAATCTTCTACATCAACGGTGTCTCGCTTGTGCATCGACACGAGTTGAGAAGAAAATGAAGACGAACGAAGAGAGAGAGAATTTTACCGTTTGTTACGAGTGGCGTGATCTCGGCAATTGCAATGGCGTACTCTGGACGGCAGCCATACGTACGTATTCCTACCTATGTATATCTGTAAGCCTAGCTCCGTATGTGACCGTCAATTTCTAATTGAACGGATCATTGATTGATTAAAATTAAAAAGAAAAAAAAAAAAGAATCATGTACAATAAATTCTTTTGGCTACCGATTACACTTCGATCTGCATTGTTGTCGTCATTGTTATAAATATCCCTGCCATTGTTGTCAGCGAGTAAATATGATAGCAATTATCGTATAGATGGATGAATGAAAAAAGCGAAATAAAAGTTGAAATAAAAAATAATACGAGTCGTCGATCGCTAATTAAGTCATACATCGCTAGATTACGATACTTGTAGGCATTTTTACTGGATAAAACGGAAGGCATGTATGCGTATGCAGCAATTCGATGTCTGTAAACAGATAGTTACAAAACAAAGTGCAATTTAACGTCATGATAAATTGCCGGATGATATTGCCATTATACGCTCTTGTTCTCCATGAAAATTTCTGCAGAATTTTACGATTTGTTCTTCGAAAACCTCAGCCGAAGAAAACGAAACAAGATTCATCGATCGTGAGGAGTTCGAGGCCGACGAAGAAAATTGGAATCCACGATACGTGACGTCGTCCATATACTCACGTAGGTGGTTTAGTTTGTAATTTTCATAGACGGAGTATAATAAAAGCGGAAGTCACGAATATCCCTCACCAGACGAAGAAAGGAAGGAGGAAGACGCTTTCATTTATACATACATTAGCTATACCTATACATATTGTATATAACGTGTACGTATACGCAGGTTCATAGGTATACATATAATATCAAACTACTCAAGACAGTTTCACCACATGAAAATGAAAGTTTCAGTTATTTATAATACCATATTTCGATTCGAGCACAATTGATACCCAGTGATAGAAGCGTAGCGTAATATATGACAAATGCCACAATATTTATCTACATGTACTAATAACAATGGTAAAGATATAGAACAGTGATAATTGACAATGATTTACAAAAAGAAAAAAAACGTATAAAACACAGAAGGGAACGCAATAACGAACCGAATAATTCCAAAGGTTTTGAGAAATGTAAATTTTTGTAAGTAAATTCGAAGGAAGAAAAGCAGGATAATAGATAAAAATAGGACGTCCATCGCGATGTCATTTTTTCACACGGGTATGTAAGAAAATAGGAGATATCTGTATCGTATATGAAAACCGCACGATTGAAACGCGATCGCAGATCGTTAATGTAACCAACGACAGCATCGGCATGGGTATAATAACGCAGCAGTTCGATTTTTATTAAGAGGAAAGAAAAGAAAAGTAAGTAAACATGTGCATAGAACCAGATCCGAATTTGCCATTCTGTCGAATCGTGTTTATGTTGCGTAATTTTATTACAGATAGATTTATTTATTTCGCAATTATGCATGCATGTAAGCGCTGGATAATCTAAGACTCCCAATAGAAAAAAAAAGAGAAGCAGCGAAATCGTGAACTTTTACCTAGATCGGAAATGTCGTAAGAATTTTTATAGCTAATTATAAAACAGTAACCTCATTCGGATTCGATATTCACTCGATATTCTCGCATTTCTTTTTCTTTTTCTTTTTAATTTTCGTTCATTTGTTTATACATTTATTTATGATCACTATATTATCATTTATTTTCGATTTCTTTTCCTAGTTGTTTCAGATTTTTCATTCGATTTCATTTCCAATGTTATTGCTTAAAACGCGTCAGCACAGCTTATTTGTCGATGTGTTTCCGTTTTTGAACTGCGAATAAGGTTATCGTCAATTCTACGCCGAATGCCGTACAACAATTACTCCGCTCGACTATTCTCGTCTGTAATTTCGTGCAACGATGCGATTTTCAAAGAGTATTTGTCTTTTTTTGTCCCTGCTCACTACACATCGTGTAATAAAATTAGATGTATAATAGATATATTACGTGCGATTGGCTTTAATGAGAGAAGAGGAACAGCAGACGAGGAGGTTCTAGTCCGTTGTAGTTATTGGGTTGGTTTCAGTTTGCAGGACGATGTAGGTACAAGTCTTGAACCGTCAAGTTTATAAACCTCGTTGTGTGTTGCCTGTTAAAGATAATTTCCCGTCTACCGTCGTCGTTGTCGTTGACGTTGTCGTTGTCGTTGTCACGTGATAAAGTCCGGCAGGGATCAATTTATTAATAATTATTATGATTATGATAATAATCCAATACAGAAGATTCTTATCACACAGCGAAGCACGCACCCGGCATGTCTTAATTGACAAATCAATTATACAATCTTCGAATCATCTGAAACAACAAAATAAGTAGCTTCTCTTTCCTAATCTGACATTCAAGTTCTTATCCTCAAAGGCAAAGAAGATTTAATCTGCATCGAACCAAAGTACGCTACGAATTACCCTCGTCACGGTAAGGCTTAAAAGAACCACCAGTGTCGAATTTTAGATGACAATTTCTAAAGAAAAAAAAATAGTAAGTTAATTAATTGACCGATCCATCAATCGAACAATCGTTCTTACCTCCAATTAAACAAGTAGTAGAGCACACCACAGAATATAAAAAGTTCAACCAATCCATCCATTGTGTTGAATTTTCATCGAATCACCAGATTAAAAAATCACACCGCCCAAAAGAAAAAACAATAACAACTAAACAAGTTTATTTATTTTTAATTTTTGTTACGATGATTGATTGCAGATTTAAACGCAAAGATAAATACCATCCGAAGTTTATTTTTGTGATCGATGTACGAAAAATTAACCAATCGATTGTTCCCGATTAAGAATTACATCATAGTTCGTCAAGTTTCCAAAATCCATATTGCCGTGTTTATTTCTGCACAAATTTCTTCAAACTGTTTTTGATGGATTCGAAATATTTTTTCGCCATTCCAGAGTTTTTCTTCCTCTTATATCTTCAGCTTTCGGAAACGTTCGTGGCAATATAATTATTTAGAAATTGGACCCATTGAATTTATCAACTAGCCAAAAATTCTAAGAAATAGAAATTTATGATAAACCTCACTGCACGCTGCCGGTCGAGCGAGACTAAAAAACGCGACACGCCGCCCTCGACGGTCCGATCGCAACTGAATATCAATTTATCGTGAACTAACGAGCAAGTCTTCTGCCGTTTTAATCCGCAGATTGAAGTTAGGCTCGAAGCTACTACTGCGCAATTGGTCGCCAAGATAAGTCACGTGATCTTTTGAATATAATGCGCCGCTGCCAAGTACCTAATTTTCAAGATAGTATTTTATACAGTTTTTGAAAATTCTACAGACAATATAATGTGAAAGTTTACTCCGAGATGACGATGAAGAGCTTTTCTTTCTTCATCGGTGGGTTTGACAGTTCGAAATATCTCAATGAATTTTCATACGCACAGATTGTATTACGTGCTTCGACACAACAGTCGCGTTAAATTTTAAACGCCCGATGTATTCGACCGAATTCATTCGTCGGGGGCGAAGAAGAGGATGAAGGTTCAGTCGAGTCAATCATGAGCACAAATGTCGTGCACAAAAATAAACGACTTCACCGAATAAATGAATGAATTATTGAATCATACACAAATGCCTGATTCGAAGTAGAGACGGATGCACATAAAAATTAGCTGTGATAAGCAGAGAATTTTGTCGATAATAATTTCTTTGTGTAACTAGAAATATCGCTTCACTCCAGAGGTAATAATTCGACGTGATCTTCCTAATCGCTTCACTCGTTAGTTTTTACTTGTTTGTTTTTTTTTCTAACATAATGACCGATGTTTGCTTCCAGCTAGACGAATGAATTACTGCGATCACAAGGTCATTGTCGAAAAAGTTGCTGAAAGGCATCCGAGGTATTTACATACAACTGAAAATGATGATGTAAACATTACTATGAATTGCACCAACTTTATGGGGCAAGAAGCTCATTATCGACACATGATCGGAATTCAAATTATGCAACTTTACTTATGAGCCGTGGGAAGAATATCGTCATCTTTAATTTAATCGATTGACTCGGCATTTCGTGAACATGTAATCGAGGGATAATAAGAGCTATGATAATGGAGTACAATAACCCATTTCTTTGTCTACTCGAATAGAATGAGAGACAAATATTTTCATAACCTCTAAGCATTCGATTGAAACAGAATTTATTCATCACGAATAAGATGCTTTCGCAATTGCGCTTACGTTTAGAGAACGGCGAAATGATGTCCTTCCTCACTAGATTAACACGTACTTTGGTTGATTATTCATTCACCGGTTTATATCTAAAGCACTCGATCGTACCGCAGAATTTGTCACACATCTTTTACACGTACGCGAAACGAATTCTCCACATGCGCTACGCGCATTGGCGGCCGCGTTTGTTGCATGGTCTGGAAGATGAGAGTCCTTGCCAAAAAAAAAGTAAAATCAGAGTAGTGGAATCAATCGATATAGAATCGATAGCGCCACCTAATATGGAATGTAGAAACTGCATAGTCGCAATTATTAAGGCAGGACCAGGGCAGAACTTACGTTTAGAATTCAGAAAATGTTTTTTTTCTTGTTTTACAGCAAGACAGTGCATTTTATTTGTTTCTGGCAACCCAAAATATTAAGAATTTTCCAAAGGATTAAATTTCATAGAAACTAATTTAAGTGATCCATCTGTTCAACTTGTCGGTTGTTTTATTGTTCTTACTTTCCCTTACAAATAAACTACATGAGTTTTCACGAATCGATAGAAAATGTGTTTCCATTTCGTTTAATATACATATGTATGTAAATTAATTTTAGCGTTTCATCTGAAGCATCTCAAAGTTGTAGCAACAATAACGTTCTGCAGAGTTAAGAATTTAGTGAATAATTTGTCATAAATAATTTTTCTTCTTTCAAAGTTCTTATGATTGGAATGTAGTTAAATTTGTGCCTCGAATGATTTACGCCATATGAACCCTCGGGTTTAAATTAATTCACGTGGACTGGATTAGCTAACATTTTTACAATACTGCGAATAATATATTACAATTTACATGAACCTTTGTAGATTACCTCGTACCATGAGCTCATTTTGAAACGTTGATCATCGTAACGTTTGCTCGTAACAGAGACAGACTTTCTTTTATAGGAATACATAGAAGCCAGGATCTTGTGTGCAGCATTTTTGTTATCGGACGATAAAATTTTGAGGCCTTGGTGTCAGCCGCATTGATTTCTCTGTAATCCTCGATTCGGCAGCCTTGTCTCTGGTGTTTTTTAAAATCACTCCGAGACGTGTTCGAAAGCATAGATGGCCGATATCAATTATCAATATCTACGCACTAATATTTAATACCTACAGCTACATGAAATATGTACGATTTATCTAAAACCCTAAATTTAATAATAATATAATATGTATATTTAATATTATGACAGAAGAAAACATTTACAATATTGTCTTATTTCGCGTATTCCTAGATTGTGTGTATTTTTTCGATTCCAAATATTAATCGGTTCTATTTTCGTTAATTGCATTTATTGTGAGTGAATTTCTTAATTTTTTGCCGTTTTTTTCTTGTTTCCTTTTTTGTATATCTTCGTTTTTCCATGTAGGCAGAGTACCTTTGGAATTTCTCACATTTTTAAAGACACACAATATTCAAAAACTTCAAGCTACGATAGTTGTATCGGTTACATCATCATCGACATTCGAGTGAACGCGATTACGTTGGGATCTCAAAGATATTTTGGTGTTTTACATGATATAACACGGACCTTGTCACGTTCCGACCGATAGCTTCTCGTCATGAATTTTGTTCGTTACAACGAAATTCTTTTGATGTTTGTACGTAAGATAATGATTGGCTGCGAAGATGTTACTAGCTCAAATTTTAGGAACCTAGACGATGTTTAATGACGAGAGTCTCTTGGGTAGAATTCAGCTAAAGTAGATGCCGGAATACGCTTCAACATTTCCTTGGGGAAAATACGGAGCAGTTGCCAACCGATATCAAGGGATTCAAATACCGTGCGGTTTTCGTAGCTACCCTGCGAGATGAAGTTCTTCTCAAATTTGGTCAGGAACTCAAGGTAGAGAAGATCGTCAGGGGTCAAAGCTTCTTCTCCTACGACAGCCTTCATTGCCTGCACATCCTTACCAATGGCGTAGCAGGCGTACTGGTAGAAAATAAAGAATCGTAAGTAACCTGTACTCTGGCAAAAGATGTGGAAATAATCGCAATAATGAGAATACTTACCAGCTGATTGGAAACGTCGGAGTGATCCTTTCTGGTCATGCCTTCGCCAATGGCAGATTTCATAAGACGAGACAAAGATGGAAGTACGTTAACCGGCGGGTAAATTTGCCTGTTGTGAAGTTGACGATCTACGTAAATCTGTCCCTCGGTGATGTAACCAGTTAAATCGGGGATAGGATGGGTGATGTCGTCGTTGGGCATAGTAAGAATTGGAATTTGAGTAATGGATCCGTTACGACCCTCTACACGTCCAGCGCGTTCGTAAATGGTGGCTAAATCGGTGTACATGTAACCTGGGAAACCACGACGTCCGGGTACTTCCTCACGAGCGGCAGACACTTCACGGAGAGCCTCGGCGTAGGACGACATGTCGGTAAGGATAACCAATACGTGTTTCTCGCATTGATAAGCCAAGAATTCGGCGGCTGTCAGGGCAAGGCGAGGAGTGATGATACGTTCGATGGTCGGATCATTGGCCAAGTTCAAGAACAAGCACACGTTCTCCATAGAACCATTTTCCTCAAAGTCTTGCTTGAAGAAACGAGCGGTTTCCATGTTAACACCCATAGCCGCGAAAACGATGGCAAAGTTGTCCTCGTGGGAATCAAGGACATCTTTACCAGGCAATTTGACGAGACCAGCTTGACGACAAATCTGTGCAGCGATCTATTGGGAAAATTTAGAGAAAACCGATGTGCCAAAATGTTTTTTTTTGCAGTTTTTGAAAAATGTCATAATCTATTTTATTTCGAGTACTCACTTCATTATGCGGAAGACCAGCAGCTGAGAAGATTGGAATTTTCTGTCCACGGGCAATGGAGTTCATCACGTCGATAGCAGAGATACCGGTCTGGATCATCTCCTCGGGATAAATACGGGACCAAGGATTGATGGGTTGTCCCTGAATATCGAGATAATCCTCAGCTAAGATGGGAGGTCCTTTGTCGATGGGTTTTCCAGAACCGTTGAAGACACGCCCCAACATATCCTCCGAAACGGGAGTACGAAGAATGTCTCCGGTGAATTCGCAGAGCGTGTTCTTTGCATCAATTCCAGAGGTACCTTCGAACACCTGAACAACCGCCTTCGATCCTGAGACCTCGAGCACCTGACCTGAACGGATTGAGCCATCGGCAAGCCTCAATTGCACTATTTCAGCAAACTTCGGGAATTTCACCTCATCCAAAATGACCAATGGACCGTTTACACCGGACACTGTTTTGTAAGCTGTAAAAATGAACGGTAAATTTTGTGATCAAAATGAGATTGTGTAGCATTAAATAACTAAGTTCCCGACGTATTATTTAATACTCCGTTACCGAGTTCTCGTTACATCAATGTATAGATCCGATACAAGTTAACTTCTAAACAAAATGCATCACGTGAGCGTGTGCTAAAGTCATATACGCCACTGCAGGGTTACGCCCACTTAATCTTGGACGTTTTTTCGGTATTTGTTCAATGGAAATATCATTTCCCAATTGCTATTGATGACTGAAACAAATAATATTCGATGATCGGGGAACCGAATTCTGCGTAAATTTATCGAGTTCGGAACCGTCCAATCTCCATATTTCGGTCTTCCTGATATGACGCTTGAAAATAATCGTGTATTTGAAGTAACGATGGAATAATTTTTATCAATTGCTAAAGATCCATTCTGTGATATATTACGTAATTTCATTAACAAGTGCGAGTGTTTGATAATATGTTCTAAGCAATTGCCGATAAATATATGGTATAAAATTGAAGATCGATCAAGATCGTCGTCTGCAGTCACATGACGTTCATGAAGTGTGTTCTAAATTTCCATGATTAAAAAAATGCGGAGTTCTTTGTTTAGACTGGATAATAAATTTTCAACACAGTCCTCCCGAGAGATTTTTTAAATCCTTGTTCATTAATGAAAATGAATACAGACAAATATACCCAAAAACCTTTCCAATCAGCTGACTTGCGTACGGCAAAGATCGATTGATTCCCTAATGTACTACGCCCACTTCTCTCTTTGCAGTCTGTTCCACGGTTGTACCGAATCTTCTCGTCAAATTTTAGAGTTTATTCTTATTCGTGGTACTTACTGAGTCGTGGCTGGGAAATGAAGTCCCTGGAAACTGCCAAAACGTGTTCCTGAAGGGCTTGGCGAGCCCCAAGAGTATTTGGGTACGACATCGTTACGGGTTTTCAGGTTCACTCTGGAACTTGTCGTCAGCCTGAACAGCAGAAATCAGCTTCCCGTCTACCACTGCGGCAACTACCGTAGGCACGTGCGATCATGTGACCAGCAGACGACTCTGATCAAAATAGAAACTTTAAATGTATCAGAAAACAATTTTACCGAAGAATTGTCAAAAAACATAAATTTTGAGTGATTCTGCAAAAAAAATGATTAATTCAGTGTGAAAAAAATTTCACCAATTGTATCATTTTTCTTGGTCTTTTCCGGGTGTTTATTTTTTGCTTTCGTCTTTTAAATATGCTTACCTTCGATATCAGGATGTGATGGACATAAAAAAAGTTTACTAACATTGCCTGCTCCGAAATGCGAAATTTGTGTGCGAAAGAGTTTAATGGTACTTTAATTTTGGGAAACATAAAAAAAGATAAAAAAAGTTTCCCATACCGGGAATCGAACCCGAGCCTCCTGGGTGAAAGCCAGGTATCCTAGCCACTAGACCATATGGGAGAAGTTGTAGATGTTCTTTGCGTCTTTCCAGCAATTTTACAGCGTTGCCATTGTCAAGAATTATGAATAAATCTTCTTGAATAATGTCTAGAAATATTCTATGAAACGGTACTCAATTACGTGGGAATAACAAGATGAATTGATAGATTGAATTTTATCTGCAGAGATTAGAATGATGATTTTGGAACATAATAATATGACACTGTAACCAAATACAAAAAGTATCGCTGCAAGATCAAACGACACCGGTATAATTATGTTTATTAATATAACAAATATATGCTTATAAATGGCTTATATATTTTTTTCAGTGTAACTTCTATTGTGAATTTTCACCAACCTGCTTCAAAATTGAAAACCAACACGGGTTTCGAAGTAACGCGCGACGCTTGTGAACGATTCGATATGTGGATAAATCGTTCATCTCGTCTGCTTGTGTTCGATTGTTTGACAACGGATCGACTTCTTGAAGAAACCAGTCAGACTTTGGTCGTAGGCCCGGGCGGTCGTGTGTAACGCGGGCGTTCGTCAAATATCTTGCGCGGGTCTTTTTTTTAGTGATTTTATTTTCAATAATTGTTCGGAATATTCATTATTCCTTTCTTGTCTGTGATTGAAAAATTAAATGCGCTAACATGGCAGCCGCTCTTAAACGTGTGGCCTCATTGACAAGAACATTGACAGCGACTCGGTCAACGCTGTCATGTCACACCTCCAAAAGTTATTTCACCTATTCACCCGAACCCGGAATGCCAATACCCGACAGACAGCCCATATGGACTAAAACCGCAGATGAAGCGTTCCAAAAAGCCTGCGTACAATCAGGTGATATAATATTTAACATTCTCATTCTCAAGGTAATAAATTTCTAAGCCAGTAATTATCTCCCATCTATTTATGTCGACTGAAACATAATCCTTTTCAAATTTGCGATCATTCGAGTCATCTGGTATTTTTTTCTCTCTTCACATTTACAATAAATTTC
Organism: Athalia cordata; assembly: GCA_963932425.1. Classification (NCBI taxonomy): domain Eukaryota; kingdom Metazoa; phylum Arthropoda; class Insecta; order Hymenoptera; family Athaliidae; genus Athalia; species Athalia cordata. Next base: position 65,195,875 of record OZ010625.1, read on the forward strand.
CGACGAAGTCATGATGAAATGAATTTGAATCAAAGGGCATTGACCTAGTTAAATGGTTGCGAGATTCGAACCTACATTTTCAAATGGCCAGTTCCAAGTGATTGTTATTTCTGCAATCACGACGTTTACATAGGGCGAACACCATCGATTTTCTTTTTCCTGGTGTGAGCTTTGCGAATGAAAATATTCGAGAAATTCCTCGTAATACACAATTGTTGTATCGTCATTGTTGTACCAGACCAGGGACATGTCAGACTATCCCCATTATACAACTCGTCGATAATTTGCTCAATAAAATTATAGAGCACCTATAAAAAGAAAAAAAAAGAAATAGACGACATACGGCGGTAAGACGACTATGAAGAAAAAAGACGGTTTACCTTCGTTAATGAAGTGAATGATTTCGAAGTACAAAAAAAACAAGACTACTTATTGTTAGTTTAACTAATTCTGTAGTCTGAGAGGAGGTCAATGCAAATAGCGTTGTCATCTTATAGTTGTATTACTTATCAGTCATATACCATGCACGTCCGTAGCTGTATCAATGTAGCAGGGGCTCGACTATGATGTGCCAACAAATGGCATTGATCCAAAAAAAAAAAAAAACATCGGTTACAGCAAATATTTAGCATGAAAATAACTCTAGCGAATCTTCATCGAGGCCTGTTATGATTTCCAGATTACTGTTAAAACCTGTAGCAGCGTTATGTTTCATGATAAGTAACTATGATAAAGTCCAAGTTCAATGTGGCAAAATATTCCTAGGAACGTTACAAAGTATATGATAACGTTAAACCTGAATAGTTTTTTTACAACTATGTAGGTATAGTATCAAGTTTGGTAGCATGTACTTCAAGATAAGGTAAATTTTTCATTCATTTGGATTAGTAAACAGTGAAACAACGCTTGCACTTATATTGGAAAGGTAGATGTTGGTAACAAATATAAATTGTAACTGATTGATTCAATTATTCAGTCCGGATGTTGTAGTTGGTGTGGCTAGCTTGACTGTAGTGCGTATATGTATAACTGATCAAGTATTACGGATTCGTAACCATCAACCTTCTTTGCCAACTACCAAGCTGAATTAAGAACGTTGAAATTTATTGTATATCTAGCATAACTGCAGTTATTATGATTAGATGCATTCTAATCCAGATATTTTATTCAACCTATATTACAGGCTAATTTCATGCAATGACGTTTCGAATACATCAAGACATTTTTCTGTATCTGTTAAAAGAGGACTTTGAAACGACACAGTGGTAATAACAAGTCGTGCATACGTACGACTGGAGATCAAATATGTATATGAACTCACACAACCGATAGTACTCGATCTCAAAAAGAAATACTGTTTACAGAAATTCTTATTAGATTACACTCCTATTGCACAAACACAAATATTAATTAATCATTGGTCAATTGCGGTGATGAAAAAAACCAAAATTTTGTGGACTGCTGTGAATATGATATGCCAATGTAGTGAGAAAAAAAGATTTTTGTTTTTTTCATTTTTATTTTTTATTCTGTTTCTAATTCAACAAAAAATGTGAAACACGTAATATTACATTGTATCGTATGTGAGTAGACTTGAAGATAAGAACTCGAATTTCAGACACTGGCTCTTGTGAACGGGTTTGTTTTTTCAGCTAAAAATTGGCAAATAATTTTCTAAAATAAAATGCTGGGCGTCGCTATGTATGAGAGTACCAGCTTTCTAGGTACCGCATCAGCAAAACATAGGTGTGTTCCATCAGATATTGGCTGTTATCAAAATCGTTACGTCATGTGGAATAATGATTAGATAACAAATTTATACAAGGTTCTTAAACGGCACCCTGAAAACAATTAAATACTAGGAGCTATTCGCGTAATTGTAATTTCATAGTTGAAATAACTTTTATCTTCCAATTTTCAGACGATCTTGTGTTTGCCCAGGGTGCAGCGGCGACACCGTTGGAGCTGTTAAGGGCTCTAACGGACTACGGAGTCAGTCAAAACTTGGAAAATGTCAAGATAGTTCACATGCACCTCGAGGGAGAAGCGCCCTTTGCCAAACCAGAAGTTGCAAGTTTGTAAAATAGTATATAATAATAAACTAAGACTATCAACTTTTTTATTTCAGTCAAGCTAATTTAATCTATTTTCCATGTTACAGAACATTTCAGATCCATGAGTGTCTTCATGGGGGGAAATGTCCGCGCAGCTGTCAACGAGGGCAGAGCCGACAGCATTCCCATCTTCCTTCATGAAATCCCAAAGCTTTTTATGGAGAAAATTTTGCAGCCACGAATCGCTCTTATTCACGTCAGTGCCCCCGATAGTCGTGGTTATTGCTCTCTCGGCACAAGTGTAGATTCCGTACGATCAGCTCTGGTTAATTCGGAAATTATTATCGGTAAGTTGAATGTCGTAAGAAATTTTTTCAACTACTTGCAACAATAATGAATATTTAGTATTCCGTTCAATCAATTATTACAGCGCAAGTAAACACGCACATGCCACGGACTTTCGGCGATGCTCTTATTCACCAGAGCCACTTTGACTATGCGGTCGAACACAACGTAGAGTTACCCGTACATGGAGGAAAACCACCGACCCCAGTCGAGTCTAAAATCGGTCAGCTAATCGCAGATAATCTCGTCGCGGATGGAGCCACGCTGCAAATGGGCATCGGTAGTATTCCCGACGCTGTTCTCTCAGCTCTCGGTGGTCACAAAGACCTAGGAGTGCACAGTGAGATGTTCAGCGACGGTGTAGTCGATCTAGTCAACAAGGGATGTATTACAAACAACAAGAAAACAAGACATCAGGGTCGTATCGTCGGATCCTTCTGTGTTGGCACTAAAAAACTCTATGATTTCATGCATAATAATCCATTCATCGGTGAGTTGAAATATATTATGCAGAATTTTTATTTTTTCATACCATCGCGTACAGTTGGTTGAATATTCTGAATTGTTCCCGCAGAGATGTTGGTGGTCAATTATGTAAACGATCCTCACATAATATCGCTTCAGCCGAAAATGACCGCTATCAATTCTTGCATCGAGGTCGATATTACCGGGCAAATATGCTCGGACAGTATCGGAACCAGGATGTATTCCGGCTTCGGAGGACAAGTCGATTTCATTCGTGGAGCTGGTATGGGCAAAGATGGCCACGGCAAAGCCATCATTGCTTTGCCATCGGTGACAAATAAAGGAGTCAGTAAAATTCAGCCTGTACTCAAACTGGGTAAATCAATCAAAGGAATTCTAATCATTCGATGGATCTTTTTTTGTAAATCAATGTCATTGATTGTTAAACATTATCCGTTTCAGGTGCTGGGGTTGTAACGTCCAGAGCGCACGTTCGTTACGTTGTAACTGAGCACGGAATCGCCAGTCTATTCGGAAAAACTCTACGGCAGCGGGCGCACGCTTTGATCAACATCGCTCATCCCGACCATAGAGAGTCGCTAGAAAAATCAGCATTTGAGCGATTGAAGTGCATGCCATGCCCCTAAGCAGCGGTACACTTTTGTCACTTCAGTCTATAAATTAATATGATAATTGTTCCTTTTAAACCGAGCTTCGTTCGCTACACTAAGATGCGGCAACGAACGATCATATTTTTTCAAACAATCGCCCGCTATTATCGTCTAGATCTTGATAGTATACCTTATTATCTAGGGCCAGAGTGATTTCACTCGAGAATTTAAAATCGGCTAAGTAAGCTGCTCGATCCCCACCGAGTGCCCGTGATTGCCATGCATTTTTCACAATTTGCCCCGTCTTCTGGGAATACACAGAAATGTCTGTTCCCTCGCAGAGTGGCATCGGACGGTCGATTATCCTGGAATTAAGCAGTCGTCTTGCGACCATACTAGCTGAAATTTATTTTTCAGGGTTACGGTTGCAGCTATCGAAGAGAAAATGTTGGGTTGCAAACCACTTTATACATGGAACAGAATAAATGTGTATCATTTTGCACAGATAATAAACAACTACCAACAGCAATTTGGCCTTTTAGTCTAATGACCATAACGGACGTCGGAGTCGATGCCAAAATATTAACTAACATTATCCGTTGCCTCGGGAGTGAGTAAACATACACTTCGTGCGAATGTAATCAGTCATATCGATCAAATGTTAATAAAACTTTAGTTCTTTACACTTTGATTTGGAATATATTTGCCGCTCGTCGCAATGGTCGAAAAATGCGATATCACCATTCACCATCTACTTATTAACAAAAATATATTTTTATTATTTGGTATAATTGTTACTTTTCTTTCGTCATTTATAACTTATCGCTTATGTTGTATTATTCTTTTTTTTATGGCAATATTAGATGAGAAGCAAGGAGTGTCGATGCAATAATTGTCCATTCGATGCGCGGTTTATTATTTTTTATTTGCGTCATGAATATTCTACAGTGCTTCATTTCAATATCAGTGAGTACCTCACACCGGTACACAATATTAAATTACAGGAGAATTTTCCTAGAAATCAGAAGTTTATGCCTTCCGGCAAAGTACCCTCTTCTCGTCGTTTCTCAACATTTTTGAAATACTCTGAAAAATCAACATACGGTTTGATTTTGGCATCTCTATTGACCGGCGTACCTCCCGGAGGATAGATATCCGAGGTAGTCGATGTCTCTGTCGTTGAAGTATCGCAATTTTGCTCCGTCGCGTTTGTTCCCTGACTGGAATAATAGTCATTGTCCATGAGCATTGGGACAGGAACAGTTTGCACCACGGGATTAAATCTGACCGAAAGATTCACGGGACTTTTCAATGCATGGGGAAGTGGGAAATTGAAATTTCTGACCAACAAAGTAATGTCTTCACGTTTTCCTGTAGACAATGTACTGTGCGAGTTACTCATGTTGACGTCGTGGTGTATTCTGACTACTTTATCTACCACCGCTTGCGCAACTCCTGGCAAAGTAGATTGCACCCTGAACTGAAAGATACAAACAAAATAATTCGAAAATCAGTCAATGACGCGAGATCGAGCTAATGGACGGCGTACTTGCTCTACGGCCATCTGTGCCAGTTCTTTGTTGACCTGGTCAGTCCCAGTAGCTTCCTCCAGGGATTTGTAGAGTCCTCTCGACATGAGAAGCAAAAACCTGCATGACTCATCGAGTTCGATACCACCGTGGATTTCCGGAACTGCGATTATAGGTTCCGTACTAGCGGATGACAATTCTTCAAATTCTCTGTAGCCACCTTTGACTAGGTAATTACCCAAACACCTGGTATTCTCTTGGTTGCCTAAATGTGATCCTGGAAAAAGAATTTCCCTACCACAGATGATAATTCCAGTATTTCGTACTTCTGATCTAGCCTTAATGTGGATACCTTGTTTGACCGAATTAACGTCTATACCGAGTTGAGACAGTCGCAGTAGCTCGTCTTCATTTCGCAGATCATGGTCGACACTTAATTGAACTACTCTAAGGACCTGGTTGCTGTCCGTCCTACAGAGTAATGCTCGACTGTCTCCGACGTTTGCGACGTACAATCGACCACTGTGAACTAGAGCTACTACGGCACTGGTTCCAGCTGATAATTCGCAGTTGAGTGAATTCAGCTTATCGATCTAGAATATAGAAATACATGCGTTCATTGTCTTGATACGCTATGCGTGCGATACATTCAAGTAGAAATTCTGACGTACTAAATCTGGAAATTTCTGATATGTTTCATAAGAATTTAAACCATCGGGTATATCAAATTGAAGACTAGCACGCTCTGCTAGAATGTCTCCGATAGTATCCAAATACCCTCGTTCCACTGTGATAAAAGCTTGCCTGAACAAATAAAAGAATTTTGAGTTCAAACTTGTTTTCCACCTATTGTCTAAGCCCATGCAGGATTTCACCTGAGTACTTCTTTAACTTCCTCGTCTGTTGTTTTGCCATTGAGCTGTCCTAAAAGAATTTCAGCTGCCATGCGCTGCAGGGCAAATGTTGCTGCCTTGGTGCCTTCGTGCCCATCGAACACCCCGTACAAAAATGTTGAATCGTCGTAACGCCAATGGAAACTGCGATCCTCAAACGGGTGGTCCTCCTGCCGTTCGCCATCCTCCCTGTATATTTGGTTTGTTGAAAATCCTGCGCCTAGAATGTGGGCGAGTCATTTTATTGCTATTGAGCTATGTTTACAATTCATGTTCATTGTAAATATTTAGCAGCTGTATACCAGACTGTTTGCAGACGGGTAGATCATCGGTCCAACTGTGCTGTCCCTCAGCTCTGGTCGGCATCTTGATAATAATTTGAAGAGTTTACAAGAGTTCACATCTTAGATATGCTCTAAGCTCAACATAACATTTTAGTCATAACCACAGTCATAACTCTGTCAGGTCATAACAATGTCCACCATTTTTTTTACAGCCATGTTTGATCAGCTGATAAACAGCACATTGCGAATCGGAACGGAAATCTGTGCGGAAACCAGCGGAAACTATGCACTACGATGAAAGGGAAAACTGGCATTTTTAGATTTCGCGCAATTTTCGTTTACCGGGGGTACGAGTATCGATGAACAATGCACAGATCTCAGTTTGAAAAGGTAAGATATCCGTCACTTTTTGTATATCCTTTATTAAAATTGAGTTAAATTCTGGAGGATATCTAAACATCAGTCTGCTAGGTGATGAATCGAGACTTGCAGTAAGAGATGAAACATTTCGCAGACGCTGATTTTACTGCACAAAGGTAGATTGTTGTCATTTTCACCAGCGATTTTCCTTATTTTAATATATTTTCAGGCTCCCTCACGACTCCTGGCCCATCTAGCTTGTCAATGCGTCTAGCAAAGTCGTCTGTAATACACGCTGCAAATGCCTCTTTGTCGACTCCTTCCATAAATCTGAAATACGAATGCCCAAACTCGGATGTCAGGCTCGGATATTGCGATTAGTTAATTTACAAATCACTTTTCTCACTTTTCCAATTCATGTAGTTGCTCGATTTCTTTTTTTATTCTTTCTACATGTTCTAGTCTAGAGCAGTTCAAAAAGCTCACTAGTTCCTCTGTCCCCATTTCAGCCAATGGAATATCTAAAAATGATCATTTACTACCTTATTCTTTACAGTCCACAGTAATGACAGGAATATTTTGTCAAACCTGGTTGCAAAGTATCGGATGTCAACATGGTGGCAATGTCAGGCATAGATGTAGGCATGTTCACGGGTGCTTCAGCTCTATAGATCTGTTCAAGAGGCATCTGTTCCGTGTACGGTGCCAGTCCTCGAGAAATCATCTCGTTGTAAGTGAGACTCTGCGCGTCATTATAGGTGCTCTCATTGATGGAAGAACAAGCGCTCAACTCGCTCAATTTACTCTGGTGCGTATGGAGGGGAGCTGATGAGACTTCCTAAAATTATAAGTAGGTAAGTAAAAAAGTTCAATAACTTTGATTAATTCCTGTGATACTCTTTTGCCTCCTCACATTCCCTTCTTTTTCCTTTTTGCTTGAATCTGGGCTAATTTCATCACTAGTCTGAGGTTGGCCACTTTCCTCTTTACTCTTGGAGGTATGAGACTCTTGATTTTCTAAAGCTGTTCCCAATTTGGCATACTGTTCTATCAGATCATCTTGAACTGCTTGTATGCAAATGTGAACATCCCCGGTATATTCACCTTCCGTATTCTTCAGGTCTAATAAAAATCTCAGGCACCAGTGAAGTTGCGCTATACCTGGTCGACAGAATTATCAGTTTTGTATTAACTGAATAAATTGTATTTTTTCAGGTTTTTACCCAAGTATTGTTTTTTCTGGTGAAAAAGCATCCAAATAACACCAAATGCATGGTCGTGGTACAACCAACATGGAGGTAAAAGAGCATTCATCACAGAACCTGGCAAAGGATTGCTCGGAACACGGAAAGAATATACCAATGGCTCGATATCGACGATCTCCTTATTCTTTTCTTTGCCTGGTTTTCTGGGAGTGGCAAAAATTGTTTGTACGATGGATTTCAAGTGAGCAAGAGGCTTAGAAATGCAGGCAAAATCTCTCACTTGCTTTTATCGAGACCTGATTTTGATCCTGCTGTTTTTTCCGAAGCATCGTTGAGCCCTGCACCCTTAGACCCTCTAGCCTGACTCATGGTTTGGCTGTACTTTAAATGTACTTCGATATTGAATTAATACTGTAATTTTCCATTTTCCTGAATGTCAGCATATGTCGTTGGGGAAAACGAAAATTTTCAGCAACATGAATCTAGGCCCAAGTAGAATCTATTGTCATATTTATGGCACACGTTGTCAAATTGCTCTTAATTTTTCTACAGACTAGCATGACACGATCGTGCTTTGCGCGCACCGCATTTTATTGTGGCGTTACTTTAATTTCGTATGTTGCCAGTCGATAGCCTTTAATTTTTTTTTTTTGATCTAGGGTTAAGAAATCGACTTTTTTTTATTGAGACATCTATTTATCGCTTTTCAATGGAATAGATCTGTTGCTTCTAATTGTAAGTTGAATCGAACATCACGGACGTCTATCTTTTATTCGAAATGTATAATATGAAGTGTATGTGTTTTTTTTTCTTATTGATTTCATGTAACACAGTGGTTTGATTTCCCTTCTTACAATTCAGTGGTATTCGAGGGATTTTCCCGGTGTCAGGTAATCAATTAATTATGTCAGATATTTGGATATCTTCGTCATCTTCTTCATTATCGGAGTCCTCTTCATCCGGAGGTGGAGTAACGATGGTACCTGATCGTTTAAGATTTGCAAGAACCTGCATCAGCTGTCCTATATTTTGTGGGTATCCATCTTCCTGTCTCAGTGCCTTAAAGTATGCTTCCGTATGTTTCACGTGCTCCAGCGTTATGTCTTTGTAAGTATGTTGAGCGAGCATTATCACAGTACTGATAGCGATGCTGCACATGCGAACCTGGAAATTAGTCTCCAGAAATTCGCATTCGTTCGATAACTACTGGTAACCTTTTCACAAATTGTACCGTGTTATTCCTTTCCTCTTCTTTTGAAAGTCTGTGTGACGGGGAACATGAAGTTTGTGTTGCTAAAACATCGTTGACGGATACAGATGCAGCCGTCGCCCCCAACACCGTCGGTTTTTTACCCTGACATTGTATATTTATAGTTTGATTTTAGTAGGGCATCAACCTCGTTCAATGAATATACAACAAATTTCACCTGAATGGAAAATCAGATTTACCTTATTGACCGAAGTATCTTTGACGTCTGTCTTCGAAGGATCCTTATGAGGAGAGGTAAGGTTTCGAACAAATCTACCGGGACGAGGTTCGATGAAGAAAAGTTCCGGATGTTTATCCTTCAAGAGAGCTCCCTCCGCGCTCAATTTCTTCCCTGGGGAACTCGAGCCTGGATCAGATGCCTGACCATTTCTATCTTTGGTCGAAAGTTTACTGGATGTGTGGAGTGGCTGATCTTTGAAACTTGAATGAGAAGCTCTCGGATCAGGCATTATTTATGCCCTTGTAAACCACCTGAGTTATGCAGTAAATTCATTTAATTTCATAGTTTGAACATTGAATCATTTTCATGGGTACCGACAGGTCTATGTGGTCGTGTAGAGTTATTTCCGTTTTTGAAGACCGTGGATTTGATGTTTTCATTATAAGAGCTGGGTCGAGGTATCTCTGTGAAATCTGAGCGAATACTTGAATTACATTTCCTTGTTGATTTCTACTAAAAAATGGGATCAAATGGTAGAATACAACCAGTATTTGGGGTTTGGCGGTCACTTTTCAGGCCACCGAAGAATCAAACAATGTTTGGCATTTGTCCGAGTAGCCAATTCGATGTACAGAGTGAACGAAATATAGGTATACCATAGTATTTGCGAAAACTTGCTTTTATTACCTCGACAAATTATACCGGTAAGAAGTTAGTTGGTGAATATCGTCTCTATGAACATTATTTTCACTTCATATGTTTCCAACAAAATACATTCAACAATTTTTGTAAAACAAGCGATGTAGGCGACGTACATTTGACAAAAAAATTATCTTTTTCTCGGCAAATAAAATTAATCAAAATTCACGTAAGTATTCAATTTGACACGTATGCGAGACTTATTCCCACGTCAGTTTGGTTATCACGAAAATTCCTATAATTTCCAGAGTGCACAGACATGAAAGACACGGCCTGAATCTTCACCCCATCGTCCACAGCCGCCCGTTAATCAGCCCACGAAATCCCCTCTGTATGAAAACAAAAAATTAAATACAAGAAGATGGCTGGAAGAATACCTCCAGGTCGGGCACCTGCTCGCGGGGGTCAATGTGCGGGTCCATCGCGCGGTACTAGAAATCCTGGTTTGACAAGAGCAGCGCAATTACGGCAGGCAAAATCTGCGGCTTTTGTAAAGGAGCAGGAGGCAAAGGAAGCGGCCGAACATACGCGAGTCGGTGGGCCCTGCGACGCTCCGCGGAAGGCACGTGTTCCGAAATTTACGAGAGGTCCTCCCCCGGCGGAACCCCGCAGGATTCAAATGACGAAACCTGCTATGACAAAGGCTATGATAGCGCGCATGAAACACGCGGAAGAATTCACAAAGAATCTCGCTAATCAAAGAAACGAAGCGAACTTTCAGAGAACTAAACGAGCCCCAACCGGCAATGACCCCAGGCAATGTCGGCAGCCCAGGCAAAGACCTCCGCCAGGTCCACTCCAGCAGGCAGCTGCCGCTTCGCGACTGAGAGGTCCGAAAGGCAGCAGTTGCGGCGAGGCTGGACCCTCCACAGCGCCTGGTCCATGTGGGCAGGGTCCAGCGCGACGCGCGATGCCTCTTCCCCAGGCACAGTCCTCCATGAAGAGAAGCAGAAGGCCGGGAGGGATCAGTGCCATAGCCGAAGAACCACCTATCACGGCAAAAACCTGCGAGCTTGCACAGTCTATGAATGCCGATGTCCTGCAGGCAGAGCCTGTCGGAGATGGCCCGGTACAAAACATTGTAATACCACCCGGTGCGGTGAGTCAGTGTAGAACAACGATCGTTGCTCTGCCACACGACGACAGTGCAAATCGATCGTTACAACTTCTTAGCGAGAGTCTACTCGAGCAGGATGCTCTAGAATCGTCGACTATTAACAGTAGACTTTGCGAGCTACAACACGCGAGAAGAGACTTTGTGTTCGCCGTGGCCAATGTTGGAGGCAATGTGATAAATCTACATCAGCATTCACAGTCTCCCTGCTCAGACCGGCGTACCCTTTATCAGTTACCAGACCCGGCGGATGATGCCTTTCAAGTGGAATACGGGCGTTCGCACCCATCCGTGATGGCTGCCAGAGAGTTTCACCAACGGCAGAGCGTTGCACAGGCGGAAAGAGAAAATCAGATGCGAATCGATCGGGAGTTCGCAAAGGTAGCGACTTACGAGGGAGGATTGAGGTGTGACGTTCCCATGGAACAGGAAATTATGGAGGGAGACATATCCTTCGAGGAGGATGAAGATGGGGTGATCATACCCTGCGCTTCAAGGATGCCCCCCATTCCACGAAAAAATATCGCCGCCGTACCGGATGCCATTGGCCCTGAAGAGCTTCAGAGGTTCTTCGATCCTGGCAGATATCCCATGCCTTGCGATTATGTTGATCCCCACATTCCGCCAGCGGGACGCGAAAACCTACACCCAGACCTTTGGGAGCTGGATGATCCTTGGTACAGGGAAACGACACAGCCAGACCTTATTGATTTCAACAGTTACTGTTGATAAACGAAAACAGATTTCAAATCACACCGTAGTTTATAAACCCACTTTATCGTGCCCCATATCCATATACATTATGAATCATTTAGTGAAATGCCGTTTGTTATTTAGTTATATATATACCTATATACATATACATTAATAGAAGTTTACAACCATAATGAAGAAACGATGTTTTTTTAATAATTGAATTTTTTTCTCTGCTTTAATTATTTTGACAAGACAGGAGAATATCACTGAGTTTTCGAGCACAAACTGGAATGGTCGTTTGTTCTCCTGAACCGCAAGCCACCTGATTGTTCGCCGGAAAGTTTCCAACAACTATGTACTCCTGTGTTTTGGATCTTCTACTCTGCAGGCCTTTGTATCTCTGCTCTTTCAGCGTTGTTCGAATCTTTGGTAGGCCTTTCAATGACGTGGAAAGCCGCTCTTTAACCACCTTGAAAAAGACGTGGTAAATCACGTGTAATGCTGTTTTGTTGATGTATCAATTACCTGTATCCTCCTCGCAGAAACCACCGACGTTTGACGAGGTACGTACGGTGGCTTTGCTAGCCACCAAACCTGATGCAGAAACAATGTGTGTTTGTTCAAAAAATGAACGCCCGCGTGATCTTTAAGACCCTATGGCAGATAGATAAACTAACTCGCTCCATGAGTGTGTCCTCGTCTTCACATTCGTCAAGATCCGCTTCATTTCCATCCACAAAGACCATGTCGCCGATATCCTCTTCAGAATCCTGCTGATCTGAGTCTCCGCTCTGGATGGAGGAATCACTTAATGCTCGCTCACATGGAGATCCTGTGATAATTATGGCACGTTTCATTAGGACCGTCGATTTTTTATTAAAAACTCACAAGAAATCAAGTGTACCACAACGATCTGAAATACGTACTTCCGCTGACATCGTCTGAATAATATATGGATCTTCTTTCTTTATCAAAACCGCTGCTACAAACTTTGGAAAATTCTAATTTCGCTGGGGTTGGCTCTGCATCGGAGAGACAGCAGCAAGACATTTTTATTTTTATTGAAGAATTTCCACTATGTTTTGTAGTTCTTATTAAGACTACAAGTTTATATCAATATCTCTAAGTTTTTAATCGGGGCATTATTCAAGCCACGTGGTTTCATTTAAGGTCGGAAATTACTATTTATTTATCTCCGTAACAGTGAATTTTTCATATTTATATTTGAAATGAATCGACGCGCGCTTTGCGGCAAAAGTAGTTCAGCCGTTCGCCATCGCCGCCCTCGTTTTCAATTGAACGCGTTCGCGGGGCGCAGGGAAGGCGTATGGTGCTTGGGTAGCGTCATAGTTTTGAGGTTATTCGACACATAAACAACAATTTGAATACTCCGTAACTGTCAAGGTAAAAGTAAATAGCTTGTCAAGAATTTTCTACGGATAAGTTAAACTGTGTGAACACAAGATTGGTGTGAGGATCGAGTTATAGCGGAGGTGTAGAACCCCCAAAATGTGAACCGTTGTGAGGAGAAGTAGCAGTACACAATATCGTAAATGGTAAGAAAGTTATAAAAAATGGAATATGACTCTGCCTCAAGTTGCGATGAACGTGTACGTCATTTGGAGGCTCACAGAGAACTCTCGAAGGACCAAACCTCATTTGACGATAAAACCATAAATGATCCTGAGCTCCCTGCTATGTGGCACCCTGCAGAAGTTATCCCTGCTCAACCAAAGGTAGCGTTTAATATAAACAAATCTTTGTCGAAGCAGGTAATGGAATACTATAAGAAATATTCGCAGAATCCAAGTTTGGAGCAGTACTTTTCACTACCAGAAACAAGTGGGGACACTCACGGAGTTGAATATTATTACAGCATCTACGAATTGAATCCTAGATCGACCGGTACCAGGCAAGACTGTGTTGGTCAAGATTATAATTTGGGAAATTACGTCCCTCGCGAAAGGAGGAGGTGGGCCAGACCCCCGTTGATCGGTCAATCTTCTTCGGGAGCCGATAACTCTGCTATCTACGGACAACCGTTAACAGAACCCCGTTCTTCATCCCCAGAATCGAAGCACATTACCTCTGAGATTATCCTAGAAGAGAAAAACGAGTGCGGAGAAACTACTGCCGAAACTCCAGATAGGAAGTCAGCTACTTCCCCAACATCTAGCATAACTTCTCACAAACCTCTGGAATGGGACAGCGGTGCAGATGTTGGGTACTTCAATACACTGCCTCAAAACAAACAGGATTCTAAAAAGTTGAGCACCATTGAACGCATGGCTTTGGCTGGAGGATGTTCCGCAGCTTTGAGGCAGGATCCAGAGGGAACAACGGAGTCTAACTTATCTAATAAAATACTGCTAGCACAGACCGGGGTTAAGTCTAAAAGAAAACCTGATGCAAACTCGACACCTTTGCCTGGGAATATATCAGAAACTGAAAGTGAGGTTGAAATAACACCGATAGTGAAGAATCATGTAGCCGGACTGATTAGCGGAGGGCATATCAGTTCAGAGAAGAAAGGACCAGTTCCGGAAGTTGATGGTTATGAAATCGATGGTGCTTCGAATGCTGAAACATCAAAGTCTTTACCAACATCTAAGGTGCTATCTGTAAAATATGCTACCGAAGGCAAAAAGCAAAGACAAAAGCAAGAAGTTCGAAACGAAAATCTTGACCCTTGTTCTTCCCTTCTAAAAAAAAGTTCTTCGATGAATATACTGGCCCCTGAGACTTCCAAGCTCTTGCTAAAACGAAGCCAGAGCGACCTGAATCTTCAGATCAGAGATAGAAGTAAGGCATTTTTACCACTCATCTTTAATTCCACATCTTCCTTGGCTACCGTTGTGAACAAGCCAGTGACTTGCGATAAAGTTATTCAGACTACAATTAGCGAACATTTTCATGAATCTGTTGGCATTCAAGTATCTGTTTTTGAAGAGGAGAAACCACCTGTACCTAAGAGAGGCACCAGCTTGGCACAAAAGCCAGTTTATTCAATTTTGAAAGGCTCCAAAAACACGCACAAACTTGAGAACTCCAAGAAACAAAATGAGTGCAAGAAAACTGCAGAGAGTAGTCGGAATTTCGAGCAAGAAGATGAAATCGGTACACGATACAGCAGTACAGATATTTCTTGCAACGATTCTCAACCTCTAGCATCTTATCAGGATGATACTAAAGATGTAACTGGCCGAGTTAATAGTTTCGAATATTTTCCAGGTCACGTTTACGAGAACGTTCCAAATGAAACCGAAAGTCACGTTTCTTCCAGTGATACAAGACTTTCAAATTCCACAATGCCGAACACTAGCTCCAGCATCGATGAAAAACTTTGGGGAGACTCCGATAGTTTGGTACGTGACCTGGAAAGAAGTGTCAATATTTTGAAAAGTCTTGTGGATGCAAACAAGTGTGATAAGCAAGTTAAAAAGAGGTTGATACACCACGTCGTAAAGAGGCTAGTCACCGCTAAATACACCGATGACAAAATAGAGCATAATCTAGAGGAAAATGTTCCTTGGAATCCGGATGATGCTAGAAAAAAAGTTTACAGAGCGGACATCATACAGGCTCTAACGAAAAAACAAAACACTACAGATTCTTCGGAAGAATGGAAGCCCTTAAAAAAGAAGAAGAGTCCTTCATCCAAAAAACAGCTTAACGGCGAGGCCAGGATTGTCAATGGAATGATTAACCTGGGCAGTAGCAACACCGATAAATTTGATGCGCAAACCGATCGCACAGAGATGGACGGTAGAAAAGCCAGAATGGGACTGAGAACCGACGATTGTCAACGAAGCATTAATTCGCCCACCGATCCAAATAAAAGTGAAAGTTCCGAGTGTTTTTTACCGCAACGTAGAGACAGTTCCAAAACGAGAGACAATATATTTTGTCTTCAACAAAATGCTGACATTCCACTTGGGGACACTTCTACTTCCGATACTCCGTTGGATCAAAATAGAGTTTATTTAGATAACCCAGTTAACAATGGACAGAGTACCGTCGAGTCTGGCAATGGTTCTAGAAACAGCACAGACTGGAGACTGCCAGCCACTTTATCGGAACGGCAATTCGAATTGAGGAGACAAAACACTTCGGAATCTGGAGACTCAAAATTAGT
Source organism: Athalia cordata (assembly GCA_963932425.1). Lineage (NCBI taxonomy): Eukaryota > Metazoa > Arthropoda > Insecta > Hymenoptera > Athaliidae > Athalia > Athalia cordata. Next base: position 65,211,695 of record OZ010625.1, read on the forward strand.
CAGCTACGCCGAAACTGAGAAGAAAAATCAACTGCTTTGGATCACCAATGAAATTAGCCATTTATCTTATTTGAAAAAGTACGTTCACATTTAGTTAGCGTAAATTACAAAGAAAGTTATTTATTGTTTTGTGTTTCCAGGCTATTAGAGCAACCAAAAAAGACAGATCATCCGAGGATGTCACCCAAGAAAGTTAAGCACGCAATTGTCAAACAAAAGAATCAAGCTTTGCTAAAATGCGTTTGCGGCAGTAACGATCCCGATATTCCCGATAATTCACATAGGTAAGAATTGCGACATCATCGTACCACTTGGAGAGTATTGCTCATGTTTATTCCTGTTGAGACATTGCAAAAGTGAATAATATTTTTTAATGCTATCAGGAGCACCTCCGATGCCTGTGCCGATTCGGTCAACCCCCAGTGGTCGTCGCACTGCAACCTAGCAACCTGGCAATCGACCGTTGAATCCGGCACAACAAAAATGAATAATTCGAAAAAGCGGAACAGCTGCACACAAACTGGAAGTGACGCTATGAGGGCGCACTCCCAAACAGGTGGTGAAATAATATCAGCACCGTTGATTCAACGGATTCCAGAAACAAAATCTGCAAATATTTACGTTCAGACTTCACCATCTCCACTGGTTTCCCCATCTCTGGCGATGCCACATCAAATATCACCTACGGATAGTCTGCTGCCACAGATCGTTTGTCCAGTTCATAAGAATCTACCGGCAATATCAAAATGCAAATGCTTGGGACAGGTTTGCCGATGTCAAACATCACGCTCCGTGGAACTTGCACAGAACTTTTCAAAAGCGACGTGCCTTTGCCATTTATCGAATCAAAAATCATCGCATCAAAGTTCTTCGAATATACGTCGTCGCGGTTCGATTTCTCCACAGTCGGATCGTCAAAAACAACGCATGTCTTATGCAGATCAACCCAATATACGAACTCGAAGCATCGTCGACGCTGCACAGCCCGTCACCTATGTGTCTGACAATGAAAACCGTAGAACCGAATTGAAGGAAGCAAAGAACAAAGTCAATGCAACGAGATCCATGTGCACTTGTAACTGTAATGGTCTCAGAGTTTGCCAGTGCTCCGGAAGTTGTTCCTGTACAGATTCTGTTCAGCGTAGCCAGAGCGTTGCCAGAAGTGACGATGACGTCCCCGAAATTTGCAAGTCTTGTTTTAAAAATATTCGACGAAATGAGGCTAGTCAATCAAAGTGCATCTGTGGTAAGTGCAGGGAAGGAAAACCTTGCGTTTGTCCAAATTCTGCCCGTGATGAGCCAAAAATGCAAGATGACAAATCATGCGGTTGTCCAGCTTATTGTCAATGCGAAAATAAGAAGACGGATATTCGGGTGAGTTCCAACGGTCCTAACTGCAACGTTTGCCACCAAAAGTCTGGTAAAAAAGCGTGTAAATGTCCCAACGACTGCCATTGCGATGATAAGAAATTTGACAATATCAGAGGTGAAAATTCAACTTGCAATTGCTACGCAGATCGTAAATTCAAATGCCGGGATACAAACAATACAAACAATGGTAATTTTTCGTGCTGTAACGAAAATGACGGTCGAAAATTGCAGTCTCAGTCGAAGCATTACCATTTATCGAGCTCGCACGAAGTTCAACAGCTCCCACAATCTTCGAAACTCCAGGGCGAAAGGTTGTGCAAATGTGGAAAGGAATGCTGTTGCGAGAATAAACTGAAAGACGTAGAGAGAAGATTATACAGTCCCAAACGTAGTGCCAAAACGAATTGCTCGTGCGAATCTAATAACGGTGAAGCCAATAGAAATGGTCAGCACTGCCGTAGTTGTGGCAGCATGTACAAAAATGGAAGGAAATGTAGCTGTCGCATCAATTATCCCAAACCCATTGCGTATGAGTTATCATTCGCAGAAGCTAAAGCCCAGAAAAATGGTAAGGTTGAGATGAAAAAGTTGCAGGAGCCTACCGCGTCAAACTCACCATCGAATTCCGCCAAATCGGATGGATGTGCTTGCGACGAGGCAAGGTCTTGTAGTTTGGGTAGAAACAGCGAACGAACAAAGACGCTTCAGGTATAGTCCTATTTTGGAATAATTAATTTGTTACATTTCTTAATGTAACTGCAAGCTGCATGAAATATTGAATTATGGAGAAGCATATTTGCGTTTGTTTATTGATTTACTAAAAGTTCACTCATAAACTAACTTGTAGGACTACTTGGCCAAGAATAAACCTGATTTTGTTAATAATGTTGAAACTCGTCAGCAGTGTATGTTTGAAATTACTCACTTACGAGAATTGAGGAGAGAGAAACGAGTTCAATTACTCGCACTGGCCAGTGGTACAAATTTGACCAAAACACCAAGGGTCGCAAAGGCAAAAGGTAAAATTTCATTTTTTTCCCTCCAAAACTTTATAATCACGTTATTGTACGTACAAGAAAAAATTAAGACTCGAGCCGATTGCGAGAGAATTGAATTAACGGAGATCGAATCTTTATCTTTTCAGTATTACCTGCGCAGAAAAAAATTAGCGACGAAGAAATGAAGGAAAGACTCCGCAAACGGTATTATAAGCTACACGAGGTGCGAAACAAACGACAACAGCGGGAGAAGCAGGAACAAACGAGAAGAAATAAATTAATGGCGAATATATTCTGTAAAAAATTACAGCAAAAAGTTCTCAAGGGTCAAGTTGATCTTTCTAATAGCGTTAGCGTTATATCAAATTTGTAATGACGTAGTTACGGGTTATTCTTGTTGGATTTATGTTTAAATATCGTACTGCGCTGTGCAAAAAGTAATAAAAAAGGAACGAGTATCTCCAGAAATTATTCTCTGAACAGATCGTCTCGCTGCGTTCGATGATAGAAAAATGATAATGTTTGAACAAAGGTAAATCTATGGAACAAAAAAACAACAAAAAACCATGACCGATGCATTAGCTCAGAATATTGAAACATGAGGATGGTTCGATAGCCCGAACAATGAAATTAGTAAACCTCTCTTCATAAATGACATAATAAGTTATTTTATATTATAATCAGAGATTTATAAATGTCAAACTTGATCTATACATATAGAAATGAAAGATTGATAAAATAATACATACAGAAATACTTATAACGTAGATATTAGTCGATCGGAAATGCCATAACCATGATTCTCAGTAATTTTTAACTCCCACTCGATGCACAGTAGTTTCCAATACTTACAAGAGCCAGATATGACAAGTTTTCGAACTACTCGCGATTAGCTAAAGAGAATCTATTTTCACTCTACATATACATACATTCTCCCCCTTACTTTAATATAAGTCTTCAATTACCTCGGACATATTATTTATACATATAATTTGTGTGGTGTGTTCTTAAGTTAGCGGTCGAGCGTTTCTTTTATTGGAATCTGGAAAATTCTATTGGAACAACCAAAAATCCAAATCGATGTCGGTGTCCGCACGGTATTTGGAATCTTCACAATTCTGCAAGTCAACACCAAATTGTTATGAAATTACAAAAACGTACCTATTAGTACCTGATCCACATAGTAGTTGGTGATTATTACTCTCGATACATCGTAGCTTTGAATTTTCAGTGTATTTTCAATATGTTCGAAACATCGATTTTCAATAACGCATTTCGATAATGGAAAACATTCGTAATTATCATCGATATATTAAATATTCGAAATTCATGTTGGATGTATAAGAAAATCAAATAAAGAATTTATTTCCCTACGTAAACATATATCAGTAAATTTCGAAATTTACCGCCCTTATGTCAACGAGAAACAAAACCCGGTTTAAACAATTGAATCGGATTCAACGAATAACATGAATCGGAATAACACCCGACCGGGTTGTCACAGGTCGTTTCATAAGTTGATCGGAATCCTAGAAAGTGTAGAAGTAGCGAAATAATCGACAGTTTTTAGTGAGCATTCGTTGTTCAATTCCGATCTAGAAACCACCTCAGCGACAACCTGTTACCGCGAAGGGTGGAATACTTATACTGTAATGAATTAATTATTCGGCACCTTAGATAATCTACTTCTTGAGCAATAAATTCGTCATTGTTGTAACCGGGGGTGTAACTCAGTGGTAGAGTGTCTGCTTCGCATGCTGAAAGTCCTGGGTTCAAATCCCAGCTCCTCCAAAATATCGTACTTTTTTTGTCGCTCTCTCTCGCTGATCTTCTAACTCGTGTCTCCTATTGTTATTACTATTTCTAACAGAGAGGTGAGCGGAAATGATATCGTAACTGCTATCGTTGAAAGTGAAAAAAAAAGAATACAAACTTGGCAAAAAATATCCCAAAGCAACAGGGTAAAGTAGTCATCCTGGATGTTTTATTTATTGTTAGTAGTATATATTTACATTGATTATAAATATGATCGATAGTACATCGTGCACCGTGTGATGATTTCAGATGGGTGATCATTCACGATAATACCGGCATCTTTACTCCTAACGTAAGTGCTACTGCGCCGTGCGTCCCGACCCATTGATAAGCACTTGAGCAGCAGGAGACATGGAAATTCTTAGCCCAAGCTATTCACTCCTGCGGCACTAGTACTTAGGAACAGGACAGGATTCCTTGTCATCGATTTTCCGCACTGCCGGAATAATCATATTTTTTTGATATGTGTTCACCTGAAATATGAATGTTATATCGTCGTAATTATAGTTATATATTTTCATAGGTATATCAAATCTAAGATATTATTAATATCGTTATGCTGAGCCAGCAGCAGCGGCAGCAGCGGCAGCAGCGGCAGCAGAAAAATAAGCGCTAAAAAGAACGAGAGACGTTTTAAAAACGTCGACATGACGGGTACCGGACAAGTAGAAGTAGGAGGTGGTATTAACTTAATAAGCTGACCCGAGAATCGGCAGCTATTATTCAATTGGTCAAATACCGTCTCACGATACGTGTATGTCATCCATACCGCTGGACGAGCACACCCAGCTCTCATGGGTATCGTTATAAAATCTAATATATTTCTTCAGAAGCAAATTTGATATGAAATTTTGCAGTTGCTCGAAAACTATTCAAATTAGAGAAATTGAGTTTTTATTATTTTCAGATCGTTCGTTGGAGGACGACGATGAATAAAAAAAACTTTGGACAAAGGGAGTTAATGTCGTTAACTGAACATAGAGGGTCAATTAGTGCAGAATATTGAATCGACAAGATTAAGGAAATCCTCATAGAGGAATAGAGGTATTCGGCTGCCTTCGCCGTTATGATTAATTATTAGATAATTGCTGTCGTATCCAATTGCTGTGTATTTACCGAGCGAAGAATTGCTTCTTCATTGTATGTGTTTTAAAAATTGGAGGTAAGCGATACGTATGTACGTACAATGCCTGGCGGAATGAGTAAAGTTACACAAGTTAGTCGGTCGGTCAGCGTTTAATAGTTAATGGCATAAAGTATACCCTACCGCGTGAGATCATCGTCGCCATCATCGTGAAATATTTCCTTTACATATAGAGTAGAAAATATATCGAGATATAAACGGGAGAGAGAAATAGAATTATAACGTAAAATATATCAGCAAAAAAAAAAAGAAAAAAAAAAAAGATGGTCAATGAATGGATGGACAGTGGGATTCATTGAACCGGCCTTGGTACCTTATTAAAGCCACCTACTGTGCTGGTTTCGGACGCTTTATAGAATGTGTATAAGACGATATCGTTACACTTCTTGTTTCTTCCGACCTACCCACTCATGAATATACATGCGGTGTACTCTGCGTAAAAGTAAAAAAAAAAATGCAGAAAACAACAAGAATTGAAAAAAAGTGGACGATCGATGTATCTATATTTTTTTTTATGACACGCGTGGGCTTTCCTCCATGTATCATCTTCTTTTCTGAGAACACTCCGAGGAGTTTTATTCAACGGCCAATTATTAGAAATTAAGAAATGCAGGCTGTCGCTTTACCGAGAGATAGATGAAAGGAATTGAAGAAAAGAGAGAAGAGCAGCTTAGCCGGGTCTGTAGAGGGGAATTCAGTTACGTATTTTAAAAACTTGTCCTGTATGAAGCATTGAAACACGCCTAAATACGAACAAGTTATGTACAGTCACGTTTTAGATTATTCTACTTATACCGACTTGAAGTACCAACGGTTGTATGTACGTGTATTTATAGTACCTATATTGTTACAATCGAATCTTTATAAGCGGACATTTTTCTTCCGATGCGATGTTCAACTATTCAACTATACAATAATGGATTTTCAAATTTGAAAACCAATTAGTTTGTGATTATTTTCATTGAAAAGGAATCTGCTTTTCCAAATTAGACGATGTATATCAAAGGGAATAACCGTAGTTTGCAAACTATACCGAGCGTGTATATCATGAGGGCCTTAGTATATTAATGGGAATTAATGTTAATTCTTGCATTCTACTCCCTCTTTGCACGCCCCATATGTCGGTCTCGCCATCTACTCTGCTTCTCCATCTTCATCTTCATCTTCTTCTTCTACTTCTTCTTTTTCTTCATCTTCTTCTGCTTTCGAGATACAAACACATTCTCATACCTCACACACCTATGTATGTCTGATAAAAGTATGGCCATGTATAATGGATACTTAGGTATTATGTATGCAAATAAAAATGTTCAGATGTAGCTGTCTCATCGAATTACACCGTATCGTTGTACATGCGGATTATCAAAGCCAAAGATGCATTTTGTAATTGCATCGTAATACCCTTGCAACAACATGTCATCGGTAAATTCCAGCTGTGAAAAATTGATAAAAAACAAAGATATTATACAATGAGATGATCGAAAAAAAAAAAAAATCGATCAATCGATGATCGAGGATCTTTATATAGTCCATCTACGAATCGAAATAAGATTTTGATTTTGATTCTACGTACTTAGAAAAACATCTATAAATATTATGAAAATAAAGTCAATTCTTTTGACTTATTATACACATACATAGGCATGTAGTAGTGATATTGTACAACTTTAGAATCGCCTTTGCGCATTCCTTTGTACTTTTTAGAATTTCCATATTTATACATTATCGCCGACAAGTATAAAGCCATACGTGTATACATACTTATTTGTATATATTGGTACATGAATGTGTATAGGTATATACATGGGTATACTGTATGTGTGAGTAGACGTATTAGTATATAAGAGACTGAGTGAGCCGGGTTAAGAAGTCATGAGAGATAAGGTGGGAAACGAACAGTGCGCGGCGACAGCTCATATACATCATAGCCAGAGACAGAAAACCACTTTTGGAAAAAACAACACACAAGTACGGTTGATATGTACTAACAATAGAATCTTCGTTATTCTAGTTTGATATTATTATTTATCTATTTTTTTTCCCGGTGTCTCATCGTCGATACCGATCAATGCACGACAGTTATCGATCCAATTCTTTTTTCACACATCACGATATTTTCAATCAATCGAATCTTCCGATGTTAAATTCTAATTTGAAAGCCAAAAAACAACCAAAGGGTAGATAGATATCGAACTATATCGTACATAGAAAATTTGAAAAATTTCAAGTATATTTGAACATCGAATGCGTTAATAGAACGAGAATAATTGAAGGAACCAAAAACAAATTAATAAAATAAAACCGGCCTTACCTCAAGACACTGCACACTGTTACTGCACAATTTCACAGTTTTAAATTATAAACATGAATAATCGGTGAATAAATGATAGATAGGTATCTGTGCGTATGTGCATGTATTGTATTATGTATACTGAAATCTGAACGTGAACTTTTGATCTTAGTTTATGCGGTCCCGGCGTCATGGCTGATCGACTATCTGCGTTTTTTCTCATTTTTTATTTTTTACCTGTGGCACGGATCGTCCGATGGCAAAATATTGCCTCAAAATTAAATTCGAATATAAAAAATTGTTCTCTGTTTTTATAAATTTCCTTTCGACGTAATATTTGACGTTTTATACCTTTTTGAACCGTATATCCTGCGTGTGCGTGTATATTTAAAAAATCGGTTTATCGTTATACATATGGTCTCTAAAAACCGGCATTTTTCAACTCTTCGTATGTTATAAACATTTCGCATAGAAATTGTTCAATTCGATTCGAACAACTAATTATTTATATTATGTACGTTTGCATGTACCCATTTATGTAAATACATAGTTAAATGTCTATTATTATTCTTTTCCAGGGACTGATTCCGAAGATGCGCGTTACGCGAGAGCAGATACTCGACTGAGTGATAAACGAGCCTTGATTGGCTTAATATAGTACGTTGCCGGAGTAATTGGTCGCTCCCTTGCCGTGCGGGAAATGATTGGTCAATTTAATCCTAGGACGTAGTGCATTAGGCATTCAGTCGACGTACAAACTCCCTATTAACTGTCATAACTTTGTTCTTCTTCTTAGTCTTACGCTCCATTTCGTTTTTTTTCTTTTTTCGCTGCCCCTTTTCACGTTATTCGTATTTATTTATAATTTTTATTCTTATCCCGACTCGAACCGTACAGATATCATTCGCGTGTTCATCCCTGGTAATCTCTCTCTTTTTTTTCAATTTGTTCCCATCTTTCTTTTTGTCAATGCGCTCTTTTTTCTTTCTTGCATCATTATAATGTAACTATACCTATGAGTTCTCCCTCTCTTCGAATCAATTTATCAATTTAAATCACTGCATCATGACTGTGAATGGACTGCACATAATATACCTATACATAGCATACGAACTATATTATGAGCTATGTTTGTCATTGTCGGGTATGTATGTATCTACATGTATACCTATACGGAGTGTCGAGAAAAATATCAGATCATCGTCATTTTGACCTGCACGCAGAAAATGGTAGAAAAATTACATTGTGATCGTAAAAGGAAACGGAAATACATGACGAATAATATAATCTTTTTCTACAGTCGAGTTCCCTCCGAATAAGTTAGAGGGGGGAAAATACACAAATCCGTTTCGCCGACTCACAATTCATTATCTAAATAATTATTCCCACTTTCCCTACATGACCGTATACTTCGTCATGTAGGGACCAAAAATTATGATCAAAATGATCAACCGATCGATTATTATCGTATTATTATTAATGTGTATACTTGCAGATAGTGGAGGATATAAGTATGGAGTTTAAATGTGCACGGAGATGATGATCTTCGGGGATTAGGGAAAATGAGCGAAGGAAAACAGTTGATAAGGGAGCTGTCGGATACTTCAGATGCAACAGAGGCAGTAACAGCTTAGAAAACAGCAGCAGGCGGTTTGTTATGCGTTTGCAAAGTAGTACATACGTGTACCATGCATCATTATGATCCGATGGTGGGAGACTTGATGTACCAATAGGAAACGTCCGTTCTTAACTTATTGTTAGAAGGATGAACAAAAAAGTGGGGAGTTCAAGAGGAAATCCTATTCTAAACATGAATGAATCGTACGTCACATTTGATACGACCAGCAAATTAGGTAGTTTTTATTAATTCATTTATTCATTTCTATTCTTACAGACATTTATTTTATAGTTACCAATTTTCAGAGCACACTGCAGCCGGTGACGATGTACCGTAACGATGCGATGATAGCGCCGAGTCAACAACGTGAAAAGTAATCGTACCCAGGTGAAAATTAATCATTTTTTTTTCCTTTTTTTTTCTTCAAAAGGAATTTCAATCACCTACGGCACTACTACTTAGCACACGATTGCGGCTTATAATATCTGACGATGATACGGGAACCAAAATTTTTCTCCCACGACGACGACGATGATCCTATACGGTGTGTACGGAGAAGCGATGATCCTGGAGGTTCATTGGACATGAAGTCTACCAAGGAACTGATGATTTTTCGAAAATTGTCACGAAATTTATAGTATACCGACAATGACAGCTGCAACAGTGCCGACGTTGGGTAAAAGTAAACACAGGACTGTTACGATTTGTATAATTAGTCATCGTTCAATAATTTTTGAAGATCGAATACTTTGGCTGTACTTTGAACGTCTTATTTGTCGATCGCATGCAGCAGCTGTTGGGGATTGACCGACGTGATTATTATTATTATTATTGTTGTTGCTGTTGTTGTTATCATTATTATTATCATCATCATCGTCGCTATCTATCGCTAAAGTTTGGAAAATCGAAATATTAGAATCATAGGTATACAGCAAATATTTATAATATTAAAGTCGGTAAAGTGGTCAAGACGGTCCGAGCTGTGAACACAACAACGAGCATGTGGAATATTATTTCTGCCCATTATTGCGGTCACAAAGCGGAACGTCTCCAATAATTATAGTACAGATCCTGCATTTTTCATTGGGACATTCTTCTCAGCGTCGTCATACTTTCTTCATTTTTATTTGCCGTTGGTTGTTCGGGTACCTCGTATAATATCTTGTTCGAACTCCACCTAGAATTTGGATAAAACAATGCGAATTTGGACAGACGTTATTTCAATTACGACACTTTTGTCTTTGAAAATCGTATCATCTGACTAAGGAGGTAAAATTTATAATCGTTTGTTTCAAGATTGGGCTCGAAATGCACGAACATTGTGAAAAGTTGAACATTGGACGCAGGATTATTCATCGTTTGTTTCAACAAACTACCGAAAGTTCATCGCCGGAGTGCAAAGGCTATGTTATACTCGAGTAAAGTTGTTACAGCAAAGACAGAGATAATCACCGATGGCAACTACGGTGACTAATCCTCGACACATTCTCCATGGTTTACCATTGCGATAGCCATCATAATACCTTATACAACAACACGCCCCTATGCTATGCATATACCTATTATATGTTACATGCCTGCAGTTCTTTCATCCACTCAACGAGTCATGCAGACTTCAATTTCATACTTGGGAATTAAGAATAAGTAAAAAGCTATACACATACCTATAGTACACGGTATGTTACCGATGCTGTGAAGAAATCCCGCTGAATAAGGGTGGGCGTGTGTATTTTTTTTTCCTCTCTATTTTCTTTTGATCATATTTTTTTTCATCGTACCCTCGTGCTATAAATGAGTTTTCGTTTATCATTGTAAAAATCAGGCTTTGGTTCGTAGCGAGTTTCAGAAGCTTTATTATACAGGACGATCGCTTTCTCCGGCAATGGTCATTTTTATTATACCCCCGTGACTTTTCCCATGCGGGTGTACTGTACGGTAATTTAAACTCTCCCGCTTCTTTTGTTGGGTGGTTTTTTTCTTCTGTTTTCTGTGTGAATTAATTTTTTTTCTCAATGGCATGACAAATGTTCGTACTCGAACTATGAAGTTGGATTATAAACGAGCTAGCATCGACAAAAGAGCATTGATTGTCCACCTTTTTTTTACCTATAAACCTATTTTTTTGTTTTTTTCGATGCTCGTATACGACTTAGTGATTCTCGCGAATTTGTTTTTTGTAGAAAATAATTAACATTTCTTCGGTGATGAACCATGTCTCTACGTGCAAGTTTTTTTTTCTGCTTTCTTCCAGAAGAATGTGAGTTTGTTAAATGTGTGCACCGTCTGCGTGGGCGTTTATTTGCAGTTGAAATTCTCATTCGGCGCGACCGCCACGTTACATTGAAAACTTATTTAATTGGATTAACCATAGATATATCGATTGATTAACTGAATTTTAAAGTGTCAGGTTGACGAAAATTTTATGTATACCGTACACGTTGATATTTAATATAATTTTAAATCTCAATACGGTTTCCGATAATGGTTTTTATCCATATTATTTTACTGTCGGAATCTATATAGATCTAGGATCAAGAATGAATCGTGTTTTTAACAATAGAATCTTTCGAATTATAGGATACTTAAAGTATTAATTATCGGTCTACGAATTCGCAAATAACTTCTAGCAGTTTTTTGTTCAATTATTCTCAAATTTACACTCACCTAGTTCAATACTACGTAGGATAGTTGTAGGAGTTAATAATCTAGTTGAAATCTTTACATAAATCGATCTAAATAATTATAATGTTCTTTTTTCCGTGTTTTTTGAAAGAAATTTTTTGGTATGAAATTGAGACTTTTTCACGTGGCAGTCTAAAGTAGAGTGGACCGTTCGCAGTCATCGGGTATTAAATTCTCCCCAATGTACACAGCACGGCACAGATGCACAGGTGTTTTTTCTAAGGTCACGTGTTATCAACGATATAGATATAACTTATGCGTATAGAATTCAAATATTATTACAATATATACGATATAATATGCCACATATCGTGCAATTCGACGTATCCCAATAATAAGTTCAACGGCAACACCTCGTTATTGCTAATGGGGAGAAATGTACAATATCCATTTATCTGTCACCAGTTTCAACGGTCTGGCGATACCTGCAAATTCAATTGTTGAAAAAATGGAAAAGAAGAACGAATTTTTTGTTTGAAAATGGCAAAAAGAATTCAAGCTATCGTTGCTCATTACCACGGTAATAGCCGTTATCGACTATTTGAACTTTTCAGTAGGAGTTGTTCATCATTATCGTTACACCCTGTAGATATGCGAGTATTTGAATATACATATTTATATTGCATACATAGATATGTATTCATGTACGTGTCGCCACCAACACATTTGACGATGGTGGCCGTAGGCCCTGAGTGGCGTTAATTTCAACTTCCTCCCCGTGGATGAGATTCATTCCGCGGGTTTCCGGCGCATACCCACACACCACATTCTATCCAATTTAATACACTCACCACGGTGAATTTATCAACCCGAGAACTCGTGTGTGTATTATTTTTATGCTTGTTTTACGTACCTATATTGTTGGATTTACAATTAGATCCGAAGCGTCGAAGAATATAACGAAAACCTGGAATAGCGTTGCCAGCCATTATTTTGGCAATTGAATGTTCAAAGATAACGATACTTTGTAGTATTTTTAAATTACTTCCTGGTAAATGGTAGTGGGATTAAAATATAGTAATGAGATATTTTCTTCTTTTCTTCCATTCGGTCGGAATAAGGAACAAATAGCGACGACGAACGCCCACGCGTAGCATACTCTGTGGATCACATGCGACAGTGTCAAAGTACGATGCAATGATTCAGATGTCATGGTGTCAGATGCCTCCTGTCTTCTTTCACGGCGGTTAAATTGGTGAAAGCATTACCAAAGAGGGGTTAAACGGTCTTAATCGGCCTTAACTTCTTTTAAACGCATACCGGTATTTCGAACTACGGAGATATTGCCATCGTCGTTAGATGAGAGGGAAATTCTTGAAAATATCAGATTTGGGAAATCTCAAGTTAGTTTGTACCGAACAATTCGTATATTCGTTAGTTTTTGTTTTTTTTTTACAATTTTATAAAAACAAATATTGCATTTCGGGGTAACAAATCCGTTCAACCTCTTTCGCAGATAATATCAACAACGCTGGGCTCCATTAGAACTGGCTCTAAACATCTGTGAACTGCGCTTCCCAATATTTCATCGAGTAAAAAATGTACGAGGCTGAAACAAAAATCGATAAAAACAGGTTGTAATTTCGATTCGAACAAGCTTAGTAAGTCGATAGATGGGCAGAACAAATGAATTGATTATATTTACTTTTCGTCAGAGACAAACCGCCACAAGTAGAGCTGTAAATAATGGGTATCGACTTGTATTTGCTGCAGACCATATTTGCTGAACGTTCGGAGTCTCACACACTCCAAGAATGTCTGCGAACAAAAAAAGAAAATATATTTTTCAAGAAATAAAGGATTTGTAAAAATTTCACCAGCAACTCTGCTTTCCGAATCTATGAACAGGGTGCGTTGTGTTATAACATGCGAGGATTACGTGTGATTTATATACGCGTCTATACTGAGAGAGTTGGCGTAATGTGTCCACAATGCAAAGTGGATAATGGTTGCGTTATTTTGTCATTGCACTCGCTCCACGCCACCTGCAACGATTATTATACCGTCCCTCTCAAAAGTTAAATTATTATCAGAGCTCGTAGCCCAGAGTTGATAGTTCATCTTATTTAATAACGGAAGATTTATCCGAGAGATTATAGAGTACGATTTACGATACTTGCCTTTAAACTGATCTTTATAATTCCAGTTAGAATGGAGGCCTTGCTGAACTGGACCGAAGAAAATATTTCAATGCGTTCTGAAAACAGCTTATGAATGTTCGTCACCATAGACGAATCCAAGTGGCTTGGCGTGTACGAAGACCAGTTCGAACGATATTGGTGCCTCGAGACACTCACGCTGGAAAACATGTAAATTATTTTATCTCCCACAGAATTTATTCGGATTTATGTTCGAGGCTTAAATCGCACCTGTGAGTTCTTCGGCTGCTGTCGCTACTCCTATCGATTTGCCCTTCAGAATCGTCATACAAGGCAGAAACCTGCAAGTCAATGGCTGTCACGTCTTCGACGACCCTTTTCATCACTGCCCTTACAGTCCTCGGTTCGATGGTATGCAGCCAGTCTCTAGTTTCAACAGATTTTCGAAGCATTTGAGAGACGGAGAGGCCTTGAAGACGTACATAGTGATTCAGTAGATTTTGTGCAGCTGTTTGAAAATTGTTGGAGATCTCGCTCTCCGGGGTAACAAAATTTGTCGAAGATGCGTGTCTTTCGATATTGAATAGATCGTCTGTTGTCGTCAGCTGAAATGATCAGGTAATTTGCGTAAGACTGGCCGCCACATTTAACGGAGATTTTTTTCTGTAACGAAGAACCTTACCAAATAATGAGCACTCGTCTCTTTAAATTCGATGCACATTTTACTCAATAATAAAAGTAAAGCAGGTGGGAATTTGGGCACGTCGGATCCGGAGCAAAAACCACTGGCTGTAGCCGTTAGATGATGAAGAAACCCGATTACGAGACCCTCTCTTACTTCATCGACACAGAAGCATTGGAGAAAATGAGATTTACCACTGAATGACAATTCCGGTTGTAGAAACACCTATGGGAAACATTGAATCGACGCAGACGTGGAATTACAGAGCCAAAAATTTTCATTCAAATAAGAAAGGTAGGAAATCTAGCATACCAGTAAGTCTTGCAGTATTCCTTTAACCTTTTCTAATGTGGGCATTACAAGGGATGCTTGGAGTTCCGCAAGACCGGATTCTCCGTCTTGCGTAACTTTAGCCGCTAGAGTTTGCCTGACTTTTGCAAGCGTCTCTGTTAGATGCTGTTTCAAAGTATGCAAATGATTTCTGCACTGTTTTCTACCGGCATTTATTACTATCTCCGTCGCAGTCCTGTTGGAAGAACATGAAGAGTTAAGTAACTCGAGTATTCCGTTGAGAAGATTTCACTTACCCCGCAAAGTCATTTTCATTACACAACGTATTAATCATTTGTAACCGTTGGTAAAACCTATCGAGGGCACGCACCAAAATTGCTGTGTCCCCGACAACCTCGACTCGTTTGCCAACGAGATCGAAATATTTCTTCACATTATTTAAAATAAAGACGTCCAACTTTGCCATGGCTTTCGTATCAAAGTCGTCGCTGAATTCATTATCGTCTAGAGGTGTTCTGTTGACGAACATATCTTTGTACGAAGCTACGATCAAGCAAAGATCGCTTAAAAACCCAGAACTTCCCATGTCAACGAATTCTATCACGTCATTTTCACACATGTCCTTGAGCGTATCCAGTTGTTCCATCAGCCTTGTTTCCGCATGGATTAGAAACTCCTTGCACAAAAACTCGGGGGGCTCTTTGAGCTGCAGTAGGAGATCTACGCTCTCAGCTAAAGACTTAGTAGTTGCATCTCGGCTCTGGAATTGAGTTCTGAGTTTTATTTTTAGTTCCTGTACGATCTCTTCGCAGTCTTTTTGTATCCCCTGGAATGAAGGCATGTTTCCATACTGGTTCAAGACCCGCTGAGCATGTATGTAGTCCTCGACGGCCTGAAAATTTTATAAGATAGCTGTCTTGTGGAAATGTAAAGAGAATTACAGTTAAGCCAAGGGTTAATGTTGAACAGATACCTCGGAATAATGCTCTTCATTTATTCTGTTTTTTAATTTAGCTGGCAATTTAAACAGAAACTGTAACTTTTTTAGGAGAGCGTGTACGGAAGATAATCTTGTTATTTGTTGTCTCGTGCCTTGTAAAGTTGAAGATATTTGCTCCGAGAAAGAAGTAATACTGTCCATATTACTTGAAAGGGAGTCCATGCTATCTTCCATCTTCTTAAAGTCATTTTTCATCTGCAATATACAATTATGGTTACAACCAATTATTGGTTTTGATTAATGAAGATTCGTGTTATGCCTTCACAACGATGGTCAGTGGAGTTACCTTTCTGATGGTGTCTGTGGCAGAAATAAACTTATTATAGTTTTCATAGACCAAAGTTTGCATGTCAGAATGAAGTGTCTGCGTGTCGCTAATTATTTCAGCTTCGTTATCCATTATCTGTCTGAGATTACATTCCTGTATGAAGCAAAAATGTCGGATTTTATGTCAATGTGTAAACATATAATGTCAAGTTAGGTTATTGTTTTTATTGGAATTGTAATTCGCTTACCTTAAGCATTTTTTGGAGGTACATATCGGGGTTGAAATGCTGTCCATTTATGTTATAAGTATTATCATTTGTCTCCGACATCCTGACTTATTTCGATAAAATATTCCTAATCAGCCACCGAATCAACGAACGATTCAACAATAATTTGACAGCTATAAGTTTTGTTGCGCGTCGCCGAATCTCTGGAATTTAAAGGCAGCACAATCGCTGACGCTTTTATTATGGCGATTTATACGTCCTAACCTCTACGAAACGATCACGAGACTTTTTGGATAAAGCTAAACGATGTTATTGATGGAACGTCCAAGTGTCAACAGTGAGTTTTTTCGAGTTCTCGAGACAGAACCCTGAAAAAGATTTCGAGAATCCTCTGCAATGCCGCACCCGTGCGTAGTCTGCGGTCGGTCCCGGATGAACCCCAACAACAGGGAGGAAGAATACATGTTTTTTGGTTTTCCTGTAAACGACGAAGTCCGGTGTAGAAAGTGGCTTGAATTTTGCTGCCGAGAAGATCTTTACAAACTCACCAAGAAGCAGCTCCTACAGCGGATGGTATGCTCAAAGCATTTTGAACAGAGGGACTTTTTGAATTCGTACTTTGACCGGCTCAACTGTGCTGCTGTCCCCACAATCTATGACCCTAAACAGTCCCTTTATAATATTACCTGCGTTTTGTGTGGCAGATCTCGCAGAGATCCTCCTAGCCTTACCTACGACGGAGCTACCTTCCATCATTTTCCAGGGGAAGAGTTCAGGTGCTTAAAATGGCTCGATTTTGTCGGAGTTGACTCATACTACAGGCTCACCAGAAAAGAGATCCTCTACTGCTACATCTGTTCCAAGCACTTTGATCCATCTCAGTTCATGAAAGGATACCGTTGCAGGCTAGTCGACAATGCTGTTCCAAACATAAGGTATCCCGATCAAACCGACACTTCTGAGCCCTACATAATAGAACTCATCCCGGAACCTAAATTATTTCATTGCTCGGATAAATCCAAGAAGCCAGAGCCACTGCCCCTCGATGTTCGTGAGAGTCAAGCTTGTGCAGCTTGCGGACGATCAAGATCTGACCCCAAAAATAAAGTGGATAGATACAAGTTTCACCCATTCCCTGCCTATGAGATCGGGCGCTGTTTGAGATGGTGTCAGTTCCTGGGGAGAGAAGACTTGCTCAAAATGTCCCCGAATCAAATAAGAAAGCTGGTCTTATGTTCTAAACACTTTCAAAGCGGCCAGAGCTTTCATCGTGTTGGCCCCTGCGACGCTGTCCCTACGATACGAGATGTTCCGGAGCCAGGCCAAACTGAGCACCTTTCCAACGTTCGCTCCGATCTCGAAAGTATGGACGAAGAAGAATGTGCTGCCATGGCTAAAGGCAGCAAAAAACAAATGAGTCCCAGGCCGTTGGTTTCCAGTAAAAAGCCAAAAATTGAAAACAAACCTGCCCCCTTGGCAAAGAAACGTGGAAAATCTAGGAGGCCAACTCTGATAAATATTCCCAGGCCAGATCCTACCAATATCGAGAACAGGATTATAAGGAAACTTCCTTTGCCTCCAAATAATAACTGGAAAGTATTTCAGGCAGGTACCATGCAGCCGATAACTATCGCTAATAATTTGTCTGGTTCTACAGCCGATGGAAAGAAGGTGATCCTTCCTTTTACCGGGGATATAACAAATCTGGGAACACCAATTCCTGTGCATAGCCTGTCGAGTATCCCGCCCGGTTTGTTAATCAAAATAAATCTTCCCGATCAGGGAAATAAGCAATCATCGTCTGCACGCAATCAGGAAGATAGCAAGAGTCAGAATTTGTCGACCGTTACAACACTGAACAACCTGCAATTTGTTCAGTGCACTCCACTCAGTGTTAAAAATGGACAGAATCCCACTAATGCACAGAATTCGAGTCGTAAAGAATTTGGTGAACAAGCAGAGCAAAATTTTACCGAATTCCTATCGTTTTCTCCAGAACCTGAAGAGACTGTAAATTATGAAGAGCTGGAGGTTCAAGATGATGCGATTTTGCCAGATGAATTGCAAGATCAGAATGAACAGGTTCTGGATATCGAAGAAGCGAATATAAAAGAAGAATATTATTACGAGGAAGTGCAGGACCTAGAACCAGAGTACGTACAGAGAAGAAAGGTCAGGCAGAGAAGAAAGCTATCTGCACTTGCGCGGAAAACTCTTCTACCGTTGAAAAGTGAGATTAGATGGTTCCTGCGTAAACTTGCACCACGCATGCAAAGACTTCCAAAAAAAGCTAGGGCTCAGTTGAAACTATCGATTGTAAATATGGTGATAGATAATTTATAAGGTTAATTTTTTTTTCATATATTATCATCTGTTAGAAAAATATTACATTGAGTTTGTAAAAATGCGATGCACCTGCAAGCGTGACTAAAATTTGAAGTCAAAGGATCGGATTGTTTAATTTGAATCACAGTTTATTAGAAAGAATAGAGTTATATCCATTGACTACCACGTTGATTCAATTTGAATATTTTGCCGCCGAATAATTAAGCAATAAATCAGGGACAAGAGGCAAATTTGCATCGTTGATATTTTTGTTTGATTTGCTTCGATATAAATATTGTAAATACTTGTGGCAAATCAATCGATGCAAGACGTCTGGAGAATATTGTAACCTTAGCCTTCTAACTTTTAGTTAATTATGGAATAACGGATTCACCTCAGAACCCGAAATATTTTTTTAATTAACTGAGAAATGTAAAAAATTATTATTAGCCGTAATTCGTAGTGTCAAATTTCGTACTTTTTGTTCCAACCCCTTATTTAATCTATAAAAGATTACTTTATATCCATCTCTCAAATATAACAGTTGTATACCCACGTAGCATTATAACATCAAATATATTGATCGGTTACCCTACTTTTACCAAAATCGATATCTCTGACTCTGTCCAGAATATTATCAACAATTATACAACACACTTTATTCTCTCTATACAAAATGAGTATGCGTGTATATTTTTTTTTTAAAACAGAGGGCAACCCGTTGAAGCTATATACGCATCGGCCCAAGATGTAAAACATCCAGTTGCTCTGCTCCACCTTGTTTCAAATTCATCTGTCATATCTGGGGGAGTCTTATGGGATCCGACATCCCATGGGATGTCGTTTCGTTTTACTACTCTACCCCTATGAGGCAGCATGTCTGTCAGAGTAGTTGTTTCGGCACTTTGTGTATTCATATGCGATTGATGTTTATAGCATTCGTTGGTGCGAATAAGCCTACGAGGAAAGGATACATTATTAATTTAAAGTTCTGATTTTAATATGAATTATTCATTAGATCACTGACTTTGTTGATACGATATCAGTTTTTACAGGAACCCATCGCCGATCGATGTTACTTTCATCGATCTTCGATCCTTTTTCTTCACAATAAAATATCAAAGGCTGATCACCGTTGCAAAACTTTTCCGTTCTCCTCCTCATCCAAAACACTTTTCCTGAAGCTATCGGCTCTTAGCAAATAATAGAAATTTATTGGTGAAATCTAATTTCATCCGGTGATTACGCAAGTAATTTGTCGATCGACTCGCTCAACTCACCGACGTCGAATTTATTGAACACCGGTGGTATGGCACTTATTGTACAGAACTGGAATCTTTCTACGATTGATTTGTATTCTTCACATCTACAGAGAATACCCAAGGGGTGTTCATGGCACTGATTATGTTGTTTGACATTCATATTTCGTACTGAAAATATTGATCGATGGAATTATTCTGCTGTATCATGTCAAAATAATAATCGAACAGCAGAACTGTTGTATTTGTTTCAGGTAATTATCAAAAAGAGAGTGTGATTCATGTGGCAATGCTTAGCACAGTCTGCGATTCTTTGGTAACAAATAATAAAATTAAACGCGAATACCATCGATAAGAATTGCAGAGTAATTTACCATGTGGGCATTTTTTTGGGAGGTGCTGAAATTCATCCTCAATAATTTTACAGTAAAATATTCCAATGCATTTTGTTTCAATAATTCGAAACTTTTACACCGTCATTCCTGGTACGGAGAAGTCTTGCCTCTTGTAGCGAGTGAGAAGAAGAAAGTTAGAGAATCTTGAACGAAACCAGTATCAACTAACTCATGAAAGTAAACGAACAAATGAATTTGTTAACAGCAAATTTATTCATTAGTATCACTGTACACATTGTATAAGGCCGAGTAACATACCTATGCAGAATAATATTGTATGCACGCGTACTGCATGAAGCTATTCTCAAAAAAGCTTTTCTTTAACAGGAATAACAATAAAATTGGAAAGTACTCAACGTGCTTTGATCAATATAATGATATTGAATTGGAGAAAAAAATGATGAGATAAAATCGTTCTGAAAAAACAAGTTTGATTTTCATCTAGTAATTTTGTAAATGTACAAAATGAAGTTAACGTAGAGATTCATCTGTACTTTGACCAAAGTGCTTCATTCTAGTGCGGCACGTGAGGTGAATTATTGTTTTTGTGAAACATTGCATTTAAATTGTTATCATCAACGTCGCAAGAGTATCTTGCAGGGTGATTATAACGATGTTTAATTCTTAAATGTTGTCAGCCTACTCGATTCAATTAAAAACAAGCACATAAAATAATCTGTATGTGGAATATGAAAAGAAAAAAAAATAAATATATATTTTCATCGACGTATCGATGTAAAGTTGTGATTCATAAACAATCTTTAATTAGCTATTTGACCTAACTGCGCAGACTCTGAAGTCGATTTTTCATCTCTTCCAACTCTGTATCGTCGACATCTTCCGCTTCCTCTTCTTTGGATGTAGACGCTGCAACAGGTTGTACACCAGGTGTTTCCGTAACTACAGCAGGTGCAGTTCCTAATGCTCCTGCCGTTACCTCCCAGAGTACCTGGGCGAGTCGATGAGATTCATGGATTATCACTTCCGTTGATAAGTGTGCGAAATACTAGTTTTCTATTCTCTGTTACCTTGTCAACTTCCTCTTGCGCTTCGTCCTCCATGTCTTCGGAGTCCTCGATAGAGTCCATAGTTTCGTCGAGCATTTCTTCGATGATACCGGCCTTCATCATTTCCTTTGACATTTCTCTCATGGTTGCGGCCACCTCTGGTACTTTCACCAGAGATTGCATCGCCTGCATAACCTCTGTTGACTTTGACAGAGAGCCAGCTACCCTGATTGTTGCCAGTTGGTTTTTCATTTGCAGGGAAACTGAATTCAGATGCGCCTTGGACGTATAAATCTTTGTACATGCCTTTCGAGCCCTGAGTACTTCCTTTGCTAAAATTGTGCAGACATCCTTATCCCCTTTCTTCGCAGCCTCCTTCAAGGACCGCTTCACTT
Organism: Athalia cordata; assembly: GCA_963932425.1. Lineage (NCBI taxonomy): Eukaryota > Metazoa > Arthropoda > Insecta > Hymenoptera > Athaliidae > Athalia > Athalia cordata. The sequence continues at coordinate 65,233,560 of OZ010625.1, forward strand.
TGTCCTCTTCTCGCTGAATTGCTGTTATAAAAAGATACAACGTTTTCGAGCAAAAAATCTCTGACACTTGGAAATCTCTCACCCAAATTCCAAACGGGTCTTGGCTATGTTGAATGACTCACCGCGAACCTGCCTATCCAATTGATAACCTTCTTTTCTTAATTTATGGGTCCATTCTTGAACCTAAAAATATTCATATCAGTTAAAATATCAGCTGAGAAATTTAGATCGCTGTATCTTCTATCGGACTAACCATTTCCTTTGGGTTTTGTTCAGGAGATTTTCCGAATAAACCCATTTTATTTTACTCAATGACAGCCAGCTGCATCAAAAAATAATTTACCGTACGAACTGGTAACCGCAACCCGAACCAACCTTAAAACGTTACGTCATACTATATTTTTGTAGAACTGACTCTTGTTTATTCACATGGTGAATATAAGGTGCATATCGTGAAAACATGGGAGATCAAATGTTGGAAATTACCACTGATTCAAGATCAGTACAGCATATTATTGGCTGTGGTAAAAATATAAGGTTTTTTTTCAAACTTGAGACAACGCCGCGCGCGAAAGAACAAGTACGATATAAAAAAGAACATTCTGTAGAAAACAGAGGCGGGAGAGATACACAATCATATGGATCCAGTATGGATCCATAGACTTATAAGGATCACGCACGGGATCACGTAATGGACAGCGCAGAAACTGGGAAAAGCATGAAATTGATGAACATGTGTTGCTAGGTGACTAAAAAGATGATGAATTGTCTGTTAAAAGGTCAGTAACTTAACACTTGCGCAAATAGTTCAAATTTATCTCAAACAATAACTGCTTTCTATGTTTTCTACCATTTGAATTTGCCCGTCCAAATGACAACAAATCCCCGAGGATCTGCGTCAAAGTCTTCAAATACATCTCACACGATCCAAGTGATAAATCTTACTTCTTAATCGTAGCTGATATATTCACGCTGAGAAATAATGATTATTCATCAGAAAATTATTCAATTTCGTGTTACGTATTATACTTATTATTTATTGATTCCATAATATGAATAGTACAAAACCCATTAAGAGCTCGTTATTTATTAATTTCTTTTCCTTTTTTTTTCCAGCTTACTGTAGCGTAATTGTTTGATACATTTTGTACAATTTTGTGTGTGTTTCATATGTATGAGATACACATACATATAATCATAATTATTATACATATCACACATGCATACACACCTACGTGTATGTGTGTATAACGCAATACATACAATACATACCCTTTACCACTATATGTACACACATTTTAGGATATATATGAATTTATACCTGTACATGTAGGTATGTATGTAAATATGTGAAATGAAATATAGTTAAATGCAGCGAACACGTCGTTGATTACGATTGCATAATCGTACAGGCATTTAATTATTTGTTATTTATTTTTGTTCCGTTTGATTCTTTTTCTGGGTTTCGAAAAAAAAAGCTGCATATGACGTGACCGCTGTTTTCTTCCAACCCTTCATTTATGAACATTGTTTTCACCAGTAGTTTGAAATAAGCATTCCACCGTCATTGATAACAAACAAAAAAACGTCCGCATTCAATTTCGTCGCAATATACAATGATCGATTATTACGAAAATGAAATAATTTATAGTTCTCCGACGAAGCATAATATATTAAGTTTTCATTCTCTCACTATTTTTTTCGCACCAACCTGCGACTATGGCACAACTTTAAATAATTCAATATCTTATTATTTATAAATGGCTTTTTTCTTCGTAAAATATTATTATTCGTCACATTTAATTCTACGTGTTTGTAATTTTGATTAGAAACCTCATCTAATTGATTCAAGCTTTAAAATAATGATAAACGAAATCGATCCAAATTGGCGAGTCAAAATTCCAGACCTGATACAGCAAAGTACAAATATTTGTAGTGCGAAGAAAGTTCGAATGAAAAACAACGGCTCATAATCAAATCAATTATTTCATTCCTGAACTTGTCTAGTAATATTTAGATATTGTTACGAAAAATTTGATGGTCGAAAATTTAGTTTCATTCGTTTCCGGTTCTGAAGGAAATATAGTCAAGTTCCTATGATATAAATTCATGCGGTTCCTTAAAATAATAATAATAACAATAGTAATAATAACAATAATAATAATGATATCATCGGACCTGTGCGTTTTACTGGCAATTGTTTTTCAAAAGTTATAATGTTATTTCAACAGTTGATATTATTATATTAGAAAATGCAAATCTGATACTATATGTAGAGGATCATTGCTTAGTTTTGATCTCGGTTTTTTAAGTGTTATCATTTTTTCACATAATTATTGAAAACTCTCAATCATTGCAATGCTGCTGGGAGCATTCGAATATTTTTATCATTCGACATAAAAACAAGTTGGTAAAAAACAATCTAGGCGACACGAGGCGATACTTTGCTTTTTTTCTTCAGTTCTTAGCTCCATATTCATGAACGGAATATAATTCTAATACGATATACAGGTGATAATAATAAATAATAATATAAAGATACATCTTACAATATAGGAAAAAGAATAGACTGAAAGTATGGAATTAAACCTGTACACGATCCCTGTAAGTTTTTCACATTGATTAAAAAATGGATTTTGTCGCTGTCGTGGAGAATAGAAAGAAAAAAGACGGAAGAGAGGATAAGAGTTGTGTTTCTACTCCAAAATGAAAAAGATCGGAATATTCACACGTATATCATAATTGTTCGAGCTTTAAGAGGTATAATTTTTGGTCAACTGACAAACGACATCGAGTCGCGTTGATTTATTTTTGTATGCACATAAAATTGAAAATCAGTAAACGATCAAGAGGATCATATCTTGAATTCGGAATGAAAATTGATACATCGAAACGCGCGTCGAGTCCGCGGTGTTTATAGAATATTCATCAGTTTAGAGAGCAATAATTGATCTATGTCATATGGTATTTTTACAGGTGGTTGTGGAAAACCAAGAGCCAGAATGAGGTGAAAATAAAAATGTCTATGCGGAACAGCGAATGCTAGACAATATGTACACATATCAGAGAAATCTGAATATGATTACATCGCGAGGGAAAAAATTCATTTATTTACAATAGGGTATGGTATAAGATTAATAGATTGCGAAAGAAAAAAAAAAAAAGGAAAAAGAAATTGAATGAAGATTGATCGGTATAAAAATTCATAGGATACATATTATTTATGTAGGTAAATAGTTGTGTATTATTTTCATCTGCTTCGTCGAAACAATGGAATATTTGTAAATAAATATGGCATTAGTTACTGACCAGTTCGATCTGTCTGTATTTTTTCCGCAGATTGCTAACGGAATCTTTAAATAGTACCGGATCCAATCTCATATTGGAGCGTAGCAACGGCATGTATCCAAAAACAGCGACGAAGGTATTCATGCACGTTTGTCTTTGTATAAAATGGTCGGGATCATTCCACGGCGATCTGTAATGAAAAATTCAACGATGTACCGGCGTTAATTTATTCTCGACATGAATAACAATTGACAAAAGATTAGCGGGTAATAAATACTGGCAACGATTCATTTGTCTGATCGAAAATACGTGATTTGTTTCAATGATTACCTTATGCCAACCGTAGTGTCTTTGTAAAGCTTACGTTGAGTAACTTTTATCGGTGGACGTCTCGTAACGTGACTTACTAAAAAGTTCATCAGTATGTCTTCGCAATTTTGTGATTGCTCAACTGTTTTGTGGAGCGTAGAACTGAGATGCTCCGTATAAAGAGTATTATAATACCGGTGGTAAAATGCTGCACCTGTTAATATAATACTGTAATCGTTTGTCCATTTACTGGTGTAACCCCAGGATCGCTGTAACAATCATATTACATGAATTAGAAATCGAAATAGAAGTCGAAATAGAAATCTCTGAAATAACGACGGATGCGAATAAGTCAATTCTCTGTTTACCTTGGAATCGTCCCAGTAATGTGATCTTGCTGGATAACCCACGATCCTGTCGGGAAAGTAACGCCATACGGTGAATGCAAAATCTATCTCGTCGCTGTTGAGAATTGCATCTTCGTCCAAAGATAGCACAGCGCTGGTTGTTATTAATTTATGTGGATAAAAACGATGTGATATTCCATCGGCAGATACGATATTTATCGATGCTTTTATACCCTGCCAACGAGGTCGCCTGGGTAATGGAATGTCTGTATTCCACATCAATATGATCTGAAATATTGAAATAATGAGAACCGAAAACTATTATCAGGCTCGTGTTCTCTGTTTGTTTGGTTCTTTTTTCCCATATAATTAGAGTGAAACTCACCTTATCCAAGTATTTACTTCTAGCGACACTCCTTAAAAGACGATAAAGAACCGCGGTGGATCCTAGCTGTGAGTATATTATGGCAGTGAACGTATTTCCAGGATCACAATTCAAGAAAGGAAGTTCTTGTTGACTATCGGTGAACTGAGGTAACGTCACTAAAGCTCCGGGTCCCGAATTCCATACCAAACCTTCTCGCTTTCCCTCCCAAGGCAGTCTCTCTCGGAGTGTCTGTCGATTTGAAAAATGACGATGAGTTTAGATTTCCGAAAAGATAAGTTGCGTGCAATTCATTGAATATCCGTCTGGTTGAACTCACCTCAAATACGGTGAAAATAATTTTTTCAATCGATGAAAAATAACGCTCCCACAAAAACTGCGTCTGCTGCCTGAACTTTAAGATTTCTGTGTTAGAAACCGAGCGCACGATATCAGGAATCTGTAATTAGAGGATTCGAATGAAAGCGATGTCATGAATATTTGAAAACGTGAACCAACCTGGAGTAGGAGACGTTCGTCGGAAAATATGACTGCCTGTTCCCAGTCGATTTGTTCGTGAAATGGTAGGGCCCAACCATTACTTAGGATTACTGGAATGCAGCCTGCCCTCAAAGCTTCTAAAAACCTAAAGCTGCCGAGGCGCCTTCCGCGTGGTACTAGACAGAATGTAGAATTCATCAACAGGATCTCATAGTCGTACCTGTAATCCATATTATCGCATAACATTCTTCTTCCTCAGCAGGCTGGTAAATAGATAAATTAACACCGAGACTCACATATCATACTCTTGGTTATCCTGCTGACAATGCTCGTCTTGTAATTCTCTCCAGGACTTTCCGTGTCTACACGTCGTTACAAACACTAGATCCTTTCCATTGTGAAGATGATAAAGTGCGTTTCTTGTTTCCGATCCAATGCCGTGTACGTATCGTTTTCCTTTGAAAGCTGCCACATATTTTTTATTGCTAGGGAAATGGTTTTCCGGAGCCTGACCTGGTTCTCCCCCTCTTTCGGGATGCTGTTTACCAAACAGCGGAATTGATATGTCAAAATTTGGGCGCAGTTTAAATTGAGACATACTCGCTTTAGCTAACATTGCATAGCCGAGATCGAAGCTTAACGATTCCTCGGCATAATCGGGCCAAGTTCCTGAATATAGATTAAAAATTAGATGATTCCTTCCATTGTTCCAATGAGGCAGACGCAGAAGTTTGGACGGAAGATTATGTGCAAATTCTGTGGATAATGGATCTCTGTCGAGGGTGTCGAGACCCAGGACAAAAATACAGGCTCGTGAAGGATCCGTTGTGTAATAACGAGACTCCGTGATGACGTTCAATATTTTCTGATAAAGTGGACTTATCATGTCTTCCACCGGATAAACATAGACGGTGAATCCCTGCTTGCATTTTGTGTAATCGAAGCACGTTTCCATGCGACAATGTTTCGGTTGATGTGATGCGAGGAATAAGCTGCCGATTCCTGTCGTTTTCAAGTCTTTGTCATAAAACTCTTCGTTTAAAGTTAAGTACGAAGGTAACCTTTCGTGAGGTTGCTGTTTCCGGACAGCAGCCCATCCTTCACTTTTTAACCGATATCCACCAAAGTAACAATAAGCAAGAAAAGCGCAAGTCACGAATAACAGTAAATACCGTTTTTTAGCTTGCATTATTAACACACTCACAATGAAGATTCATGTAACTGCATCTTAGACTGTCTATATCTCGCCTTTGGGAAAATTAAAATTAAACATGGCTATTATTACTACACATTTAACAAGAACACGTAAACACAGACGATAGGCTGTTAGAAGAAGTTGCTGAAATAAAAAAGAGAAATTTGTCCCAATTAATTCTAATTACTGAGTTTTTTAATTTATCGATACATCGATGAATACGATTACTATTCGATAGAATATCCAGCTTACCTGTCATTTTGATATCAAAAAATCATCCTAGACTTTGAATTAGATTTGTCTCTGTTACATTGACTAGACTATCTTAGCTTCAAACAACTTGATTTTGGAAAATTCATCGGTATGATGTTTCCGGCATTCCTGCAAACATAAATCAAAGTTGAGCTTCAATTACCGTAATCCAACAGGTATAGAAACGTTAAAACGCCATAGAGTGACATCGATAGAAGAAGATTGCTGTGCGTTTGAATCACCTATAGGGTCGAAAGGATGAGTAGGGCCTCGGGATCAAAAAGCAGCTCATTCTGCGATAAACGGAATTAGATCCAGTCAGTTGTATCGAAGACATTAATGTGCTGGATGAAAGTTGGTTATTCTGTCTATTAATGATACCGATAAGTCATAGCAGGTACCTCGAGATTGTTTAAACATTTCATCGAGCACTTTTCCAAAATTGAGGTAGTCAAAGTTTAAATATGAGGTTATATAGTTTTTAGATGACTGAATGATCCCTCGATCACTATTATGTCAACTGATTTGACAACATTTGACAGCCATCGAATATGACACACATTTTCAAAAGAAACAACAGAATCATAGGTTAGTTTTCCAAATATGGTAATATCACTGATCACAGCAAAGAATTCATAGGATCGGTTGGGCTCGCGAATAACTGTTTCCTAATTTTAAACGAAGTAAAAAAGATCACAGTTCAGAATTAGTTAAAAGTTATGATTGATTTAACGATACAATATTCATTAGTTATGCAATTTCGGTCGAATTTATACGGACTCGAAATTACTAGCTGCCAAAATAATTACGTCGATTCGATATAATCAGCAGTTCAACAATGAGCTCGGCACAAGGTGTACCGATTTATAATTATTACGCGCTTGTGCGACTTTATTTCCAATTCTCGAACTCCGGAGTACGTGAAAACGGGATTTTTTTCCGAAGAGGAAGGAGAACCGAACCGTCAACCGTCAACCTCCAGTCAGTGATGTTCACTGCGTCCACCGTACGTACATACAAAATTTTTGTTGACTGCACATCGAACCCATCAGCCCCCAAAAGTCGAGCCATGGGGCGCGTATTTTTCAAATCTTCACACTAACAAAAAAGTAAAAATAAAACGCCTCAACCATTGTCAACGCCTCGATGAACATCATTTGAAAAATAAATAAATTTAGAAAGAAACCTGAAGGAGCTGGCCAACAATAAATAAATATTAACGTTTTGCGCATGACTCTCTTAAACTCATAAATATGGATTGGAAAATGTTTATAATTTTTAGTCAATAAAATGAAAGCGTGACTTTCGTGTGTCAGTAGCTAACAATCAGGCTATTGATTACCTTGTAATACCCATAGCTAGACGGGTGATAAAGTGGCGGAAAGTCATACGAGGAAACAGTCAAATTCTCACCAAAAAGAACAAAAAATAACGGACGTTATGAAAAAAGTCAAAATCTCTTCAAAACCCGATGAAGATTCTGATGCAAGTCAGAAAAAAAAACACACAGCTTGGGAAATCTTCGTTGATGTTTATAACGAATTTGCAGCCGAAACTTCAATTCATGGTTTAAAATACACGACTCAACGAAGATTAAAAATTGATGGGTACGTCATTATCAGTACTTATGATCAATCGAGAATTAATCATTCGTTTAACAATATGATCCTTGAGGTCGTTAAAATTAAGGTCACTAGAAGCATGTTCAAATCTTTGAGAGGCACTCAATAATAGGCTTGGAATTAAAATTAACGCCTGCTTTCTCTCAAGATTTTAGCTAGTAGAATTCTAAATGCACTTCACTGATCTTGAGGGTTTCATGAACTTTGAGTGCAGATGTGTCCCGTCGTCAGTTAAAAAGTTCCACATGGTGAACAGACGAGAGGCATTTATAATATATACTGTAGACTCTACTTCTTCCCAGAGATGAGAAGAAAATAAGAAAAAAACACATGACACCATTCGGTTTTTTCCCCACATATATAATACATACATTTAAAATATATTAAGGTTTGTTAACTCACCAATAATTAGAAAAAAGGCTATCTACATCCGCCAATTTACAGTCAAGTTTGCTGACTAAATAGACAAACTTTTCGTCACAATAAAATATCTTGATTAACACAAAGTGACGCAAGATTTTCTTTCTCAGTATTCTTATCAATTCTTGGTATGTGTAAAGAAAGTAATCGGCTTACTTTATTCGTCGTCGGAGATCTCGAAGGAGGTTCCATAGTCCATCTCAAAACTAATTAGCCAGTTAATTTTTTATCGGTATGAATGGGAAATAAATAAAATGGCCTATTCGTTTACAGAGAAAGTCGTTAATATATGAATATATGTATCGCAATTCTAATTCAGAGTTTAAACTGTGGTCTGCAATCCGTTGAACCCCTAGAGTCTAGAGATAAAAGATTATTAATGTCAAGGTCCATGGCGATAATGAGATAACATTAATTATCGAATCATCTCAGTTATCATTATTGGAAATAATTAGAATCATAATCAGTAGCAAGTTGGATGCCGGATTATGATAACGGATGACTATATTTATCAAATTTTCTTCCAGATTTATATGGTTGACAATAGTCGTCATATCGATAGTATCGGCAGGTCTTCTGGCCAGTCAATTTTATGAAAGACATCGAACAGCTGGTATGAGAACGACAGTTGTAAGTACACAGTTTCCAGCGTGGGAATTGAAACTTCCGGCAGTGACCTTGTGCCACGGCACTATGGCAAGAATGGAGAAACTAAATCTCTTTCTTGACTCACGCGACACGTGAGAAAATATTTTTGCATCATCGAATAACCAAAGGTCTAAAAAAACAAACCATTCAGTCGTATTTACCCAAAAATTTCAGTTTATTACCTCGCGGCCTTTCACGTCTCGATTTGGAGAAGGCGTTAGGTCATCTCCGGGAAACAATCGAGCCTACGAATCGTTTTCCAGTTCGTGTCAACTTGATACACAAACTTATCAATGCAAATAGTATGACGGTCCATCAATTTTTGGAAAAAATTGGTCCAAACTGTACGGAGTATTTGATTATGTGTAAAAAGGGAGATCACGAAGAACCCTGCGAATCCTTGATGTTACCATCCCTTACACCTTATGGATTATGCTGCTCTTTTAATTATCATTTGGCATCCGGTAACGATCCGCAAGAAACTAAGAGGTGTGAGCATATTATCTTCTCTCCATTGAAGCCAAGTTGCCATTCAGTTTATACGCTCGTACGATTATCAATATTTGAACTCATTTTAGGGAAAAGTATGATGAGATTATCTATCGCTCGGTGACTTATGGTTCTCGTTTCGCGTTATCATTTCTTATGAATCCATTCGTAGAAGATAGAATATCATCGACATTTTACGGCGATGGAATAAAAGTCCTCATTCACGAGTCTCGTACATATCCTGGATCGGCTGCTTGGGAATTTATTGCGCCTTCCGGCCACGAGACGATAGCAAATGTCCTCGGTAATCGTCTCGTGAGTAGCGACGAGGTACTGAATCTTGGGGAAAATGTAAGAAGTTGCGTAAACACAGCAAACCATGTACCATCTTATCGTGCGAACAACTGTTATGCCACGTGTCGTGACGAAGCTATAAAAAAGGCATGTCGTTGCCTACCATTTTTCTCTTACTCAAGCGATTTGGGAAAAATACGTCAATGCGATTTCACCAACACCGCTTGCTTGGCCAGAAATTTTATGAGCTCGAATTCCCTCAAACTCGAAGATCCAGAGTGCGGTTGCTCGCCGGAATGCGAGGAAACTACTTACTCGGTCGCGACGACAACGATCCCCCTCAACGCGGCGCAATTCGCAGTTGCCCCAATTTAGTAAGTAAAAATTGATGAGCTTTTTTTTTAATGCCGCCGACAGTTCTTATCCCGTTTCACGATGAACACGATTTTCACTACGAAAGATGCACTCGCAAAGAAAATTTCTATTTGCAATAACAGCAATAACATTTTATTATCACTCACCCAACAGCAATGAAACTAAGCGATTTCCGCAAGCGACCGCCTTGCATATAACTCTTTCTTCTCAAGTCATGACCTTACAACGTCGAGACGTGGTACAATCCTGGATTAATTTGCTCTGTAAGTACCTGGAAAATATCGTGTACAGCAAATTTTTGTTGGCAATAATTTATAATTGTTCAGCAGTATTCTAAACACAATATTTCATGTAACTCAAGTTCCAATTGAATTTCCAGCATCCTTAGGCGGTGTATTCAGCCTTTTTTTGGGCTGCAGTTTCATCTCACTTATAGAGATAATATACTTCTTCTGCATATGCCTGCCGAGTAAGTTAACGATGAGGTTTGTTAAGAAGCACAACCCTGTTTCCAATTCCAACGGGTAATCTCTTATCATTGATTTAAAATTTGTGAGGAATCTCACGAAGATGAATTCGCGGAACAATAATAATGTAAAAGTGTGCCTTACCAATTGTCTCTTCGTCTGTTGGGAATCATAATTTTTAGCCTCCGAAATTATTCTCATTTCACTCAACATATCATGTAAGTTTTCCGTTCACCTATACTTCAATTTTTGAGCGGTTGCTGTGATATACTAATTCACCTTGTGAAACTGTTAGGATATTGAATAAAAAAAATTACGAAATCCGGTCAGAGACGATTGCTACCCTTTACTCCGGAAAAAAAACACATATTATTCATCACCTCAACTTTTTCCAACCGAAAACAGCTTTATTCCTAACTCTTTTATGATATTATCACGGTTTTAAATGAAGAATGAATTGTATGACTGGAAAGTTCTTTCTTTACATTTATTCTTTATCATCATAATTTGAACAGGAAAGTAAAAAGGATTGGAAGTAGTCGATTTGTGATACAAAAAGTTTTCTATTAGATACAGACTGACGAGGTTCTTTTTTTTACTTTTCTCTTCATCGAGAGCAATCATTTATAAACGTAATAACAAGCCGAGGGAATATTGTTGTTCTTTGCGTAAGTAGTTTGAGATTTGTCAACCGTTAGTTGTCACCCATTCGTATTGTTTCTTATTCTTCAAATGCACGGATGTCTTTAATCTAATTTAATTTAATTTAATTTTTCTTTTATATTTACTCGATGATCCGTTTAATCCTTGAATCGAAATCCAAGCGCTTGTACGATAAACGATAAAATATCCGTGCTCTCCTCGATCTGTAAATGAAAAACAAAAGAAAATGAAATAAAAAAATAAGAAAAATATTTACCTATCTCACAAAGCGACGCGAGATTGTAAAAAAAAAGTAATATCAATACGGTGAGATAACTTACGAGTTTCGCAGTCGGTTTTCCTCCTCCGTGTCCGGCCTTGGTCTCTATTCTTGCAAGAATAGGATTCTTTTGGTGAGGTAATTTTCCAAGCTCGTGTTGAAGAGTTGCAATCAATTTCAAACTGTGCAATGGAACAACTCTGTCGTCGTGATCCGCGGTGAGCAATAAAGTTGCGGGATATTGATGCTTGCCATTAGGATTTACGTTGTGTATCGGCGAATACTTGAGTAAGTTAGCTACGTGCTTTTCATCATCCGAACTGCCGTAGTCTGAGACCCAAGCGTAACCGATGGTAAATTTATGAAAACGCAGCATATCCATAACGCTGTAAAAATGATTGTATTTTGAAAATTTAGTTTCGATACGGAATATTTCAAGTTCGGTAAAAAATAACACCCACCCCACTTGAGCTATAGCTGCACCGAATAAATCGGGTCTCTGATTTATGCAAGCTGCAACTAAAAGTCCTCCGTTGCTGCCTCCTTGAATCGTGAGTTTCTCCGAAGTGGTATAACCGTTATCTACGAGGTACTGTGCTGCGGCTTGGAAATCATCGAACACGTTTTGTTTGTTGAGGAAACGTCCCGCGTTGTGCCATTTCTCGCCGTATTCTCTGTGAAAAACAAAACAATATAAGATTCAACCATCGATCGGGACTCTCATTTTACAATCATCGGAACACTCTGTTGTTGTATGATCTTTTTTCATACTTCGAGAAGAAATCTTGAAAAACGCATCTAAAATTTATTTAACTCACCCGCCACCTCTGATATTTGGAATTGCAAGCACCCCGTTTAAGTGTTGAACAAAAACGAGCCGAGTAACGCTAAAAGTTGGTTGAATGCTCACGTTAAATCCTCCGTATCCGTAAAGGAGGGCCGGCATCGAGCCATCCAGAACGGCGCTCTAGAAAATTTCGCACTAGTATCCCTTCGGAAATATTAGGAGAGAAAACGGAAAAAAAAAGATCGTACCTTTTGCATAACGAGGAACATAGGCACCTTGGTTCCATCTTTGCTTGTATAGAAAACTTGTTTGGTCTGATACAGTTCTGGGTCAAAATTGTCTACTTTTATCTCACGATATACCTGGAATGACAAAGAGTCTGTTAATATATGGATGATTTTTATTTTGAAATTGTTCAAGTATGAGACAGTTCACCTTTGGCTCTGTATCTTCCTTCAGATCGGTAGTATAAATAATCCCAGGAGTGAGAAAACTGGTGAACTGGTAAAATATCTCCGAGTACTTTTTGTCACCAGAAAATCCTACGATTGTACCAACATCGATCGGAAGAGTACGGAGAAGTTGACCAGTTTCTAATGAATATACTTGAAGAACATTCTGTGAATAAATTCAACGTCTTAGCTTTAAAGTTTCCAATCGACTTCGACTCGTATAGCTACCTTTACATCCTCGATGTAACATGCCATTAATTTATTCCCGTCTACGGCGGTAACCCAGTCTAACACGTTGCGTGGATGCTCAGGCAATAGTTCACCCCATTTAGATTGCTCCCAGTTTCTGAGGTCAATCGTTATCAGTTTGTAATTTGGAGCACTTTTGTTTGTACGAAATACTGCTTTTGATCCAATGTTGGTCACATACTATCGCAGAAATAATCATATTAATAAAACAGAGATACAAGGATCGAAAATAGCCGGTAATTTGTCGGTATATTAAAAATGAAGTAAGTCTGAATATGGAAAAAGCCGCTGTGGGCAATAAATGAAATGAAAGGAAAAAAAAAACATTGTACTAACTTCATAATCGGCTTCTAGTTTGTTGACGACTTCGGTGAGTGGTAATTTTCCATTTATTTTAATCCCTGGCTTCAGTTCTGAGAAATATACTAAATTATCTCTGCAATCTTTCAGAGGCATGACGATCAACCAGTTTCCACAATCGGTGACTTGTGCTCCGCTATGAATTCAAACAATGTCATTCGTTATCATTGCGATAGATAAGAGCAAGATACAAATCTTGAGGAAAGTAAATTGCTTTCATCCTTCGTGCAACAAAATGAATAAAATTCAATGCTCACATCCTCCATAAGGGTTGCTCTGGAAACTCTACAACCAGAACATCCTCGGACTGTGGGGCACCTATGCGATGATAATATAGTTTTTGATGTTGGTTGCCCTGGACTTCGGAACCATCGGTTTTTCCCTTTTGATCGGGATAGCGTCCGTAAAAAATTCCCAAATTATCGTGTGTCCATGTTATCGGTGAGAATTTGACCTTTTCCAGAACCTCCGGATACTTTTCACCTATGTTATAATCTCTCACGGTCAACACACAGCTCTGCCTTATATCTGATCAGGTCGAAAACAACTATTCATGATTTCATCTACTGTACCGGTAACTGCGTTGATAAAGTGAATGGTTATCCAGTCGGAACCACTGCTCGAAAGCCCATAAGCAAAAACGCTACCATCCTCACTAAATTTACTACAACTTATCGCGACTGTTCCATCATCGGACAGGGTGTTGGGATCTAAAAAAACGCTTGGTTCCGCATCTATGGAAGATTGCACGTACAAGACACTGTAAAAGATTAAAAAAAAGAAATAATAGCGGAAAACTTGAACGTCATCTGAGAAAATTCAGTTAACATCGCAAAGTCTCTGATTGCAATTGTAAAATACATTACAGTCTCGAGAAATGAGGCCTTGCAACGGCATTGTAAAATATAGTAATGACTTAGCGTATAATATGTCTTCCGAGGAGTCGTTACCGAACAATGTTTCATGCTCAGTGTTAATTTAGTATTAGAGAAACAAAACAAACTATGTCCAACTTGGAGATAGATAAGATATCGCTTAAAAAAACAGAAGCACGTGATAACGACATGTTCCAAGGGTCATCCATTACGGACAATGAATGAAAAAAAAAAACAAAAAATACCAATTGACACAAACCTCTGATTCTGCAAGCCAGAATTCTTATAAAAGTAGTATTTGTCTCCATGCTTGGCAGGGCAGGAATACTTTGGGAAATCCCATAACTGTTTCAGGCGCTTGTGAATTTTATCACGCACAGGACAATTCTCTAAGTACGGTGCAGTTATTGCATTCTGAGCGTCGACGAATGATTTAGTTTCCTCGGAATCTGGATCTTCTAACCAACGGTATGGGTCTGCTACCTGGAGGTTAAAATTCGGCTCCATTTATTTTGGTAAAATGTACAAACATGCGACAAAGATCATTGAGAGTTGCGACAAACGATGTTACCTTGATCCCATGATAATTATCAACAATAGTTTCGTCGCGTCGGGCATCCGGGTACACAAATTTCGTCATAATCTCACCTGTATTCGAGCAAGACTTCACCACGGGTTTTCTGACCTGTTGAACAACAGAAATAAAACGAGTCTTTTTTTAGGTTATGTTACGTTGGTTTGCGACCGTCGGAGTGTTTTCGAATAAAACGGTTGATTTTACCGTATCGTTTGATATAGAAGCTGAAGGAAAATAATCAGAGCCAATCATGGAGT
Organism: Athalia cordata; assembly: GCA_963932425.1. Lineage (NCBI taxonomy): Eukaryota > Metazoa > Arthropoda > Insecta > Hymenoptera > Athaliidae > Athalia > Athalia cordata. The sequence goes on from OZ010625.1 coordinate 65,248,610, forward strand.
CAATTAAGAAGTTCTCTTGAACTTTTACTCTTAAACGACTCTTGAAAAGCACTCGACTAGACGGCAACAAACATTTCAAACCAATCGACGAAAGCAGGACGACCATTGTGGGCCTCTTCCTGGCATGCCAAGGATCAAACCGATAAGGAATTCACCTAACTGCTAAAATTATTATTCGGGTTTCTTGATTTGTTTATGTTCAGAAGCACTATATATCAGTGATTAGAAGGTACCGATGACTCGAAAGCTCCAACAATTATAGTAGATGGTGAAAATTAAACAATGAAAAATTCTCGTCTCTCACCTGCTATTTTTCCAAGTCTTCAGTTATCTCCACTGATATATAATCTCACAATCGATACTCAAATGACACCAATGACTTGACGGAACGAAGCTGTGATTCATGTAAACATGGCTTTCGCCGTTGCTTTCGCCTGTAAACTCGTGACAGCAATAATTGGCACGGTCTTTCAGCGCTTTGAGTAGGGGAAAAACGAGTCACTTATTTCTAGGGGCCGTCGATAACGGCATCGGTTAAGTACCTTGTGATATTACGTAACATGTAATGGCTAATTACGTTCCACAACGAATTGGTTCACTGCAGTTCGCCCGCTGTAATAAAACGGTACGTATTGATTGCCCTAATTGCCAGTGATTAACCAAATCTAAAGCCTTTTTCCAAATTCCCTGGGGGTATTTTATTTCCACAGTTTATCAAAGACCGAAGACGTAGTTCAACTCTATTTAAGCTGCTATCGGGTGGTTCATAGTTTATTATTCTGAATTGATATCATTCTTGTGCCTCGGCAGATAAATCGTGCGTACTGAATTTACCACGAAGATTAGTTGGATGGCAGATGACACGGCCGGGAAAAAAATTTGTTATCTATTTCCATCACAGGGTTTTACTATCATCCTACCACCCTGTGTGCTCTCCCGATGTATGTTTGCGCGTCGTCTGCATGCTCATGTGCCGCGTGTGTGCCGTGGCGTAGGTTCATCAGTAGGGGATCGTCTGCTAAAAAACGCTGAAAAATGACGGCGCATCATGAGCTTGCGCAAAAACTACACGCGCAGATCAGCTGTACTTTGCGCTTTTGCCTTTCTGCTATGTCAGATATCTTGTGATAACCTCTGTTTAAGCTCCTCCCATGTGACAGGTTAATATAATGAGAAAATTTAGAGTCAAGTGTACAGAGTAACGTGACAGTTAGGACGGTACATTTCGAGTAACCGAGTAGCTTCTGTTAACGTAATAAAGTCAACGTGCTTCTGGAAGAAGTGTCTACGGAGAGTTATAACACTTAGAATATCGAAGAGTCCTATACCAGATCCTGAGCTTAGGCTTCAGAACCACAAGGGTTTTTTATAATCACATTAATCGAAGAAGTCTTTTAGCTTCTTTGCTTTTCACCTTCAATCTGTCAGCACACGGAGGAATGCAAAAGGATTGCCGGGATTGTCTGGGTATCAGATACCGTATCAACACTTTGGATCAAACCTGGAAGTGGTTGCATCAAACCATCGCCCTACATAATTACCTCATCGCTATAACAGCCAGCCAATCGGACGTGGTGCACGTGTCCTTTGGGTGTTAGGTCTACGCAATCATCACCGCATCCACATACACCTGCGTGGACCTCGATTCATCATTGTGGACCATCAAATCATAGGCTCGTTTATCCATTTTAAAAAATAGTTAACTTAAATTACAAAGACTGACTAATAAAACTCAAGTGAAAACGATTGTAAAAATATAATCAAATTCACATCGATTGGGTATAAATATAAGGTAATAAACTAGAATCATTTTGACAAGAATAAAAAAATAAATATGAGTTCGATCGTCAAGAGTGTAGCTGCCGCAAAGTCGGTCCGATTGGCTGAAACTATGGCTAAACTCTGCCATTCTCCTTCTCGCTTGGCTTCAAATCAACCCATGAAAAATATTCACGAAGATGCAATAACAAAATCTGTATACATCTCCCAGTCAACTGATATCTACACAAATCTAGCACTAGAGGATTGGTTTTACCGTAACTATGATTTTACAAACAATCACATCCTGTTACTCTGGAGAAACGATCCTTGCGTCGTGATAGGAAGGCATCAAAATCCTTGGCTAGAATCTAACACAGCTGCAATCGAAGAAAATGGCATTGCATTGGCAAGACGCAACAGTGGAGGCGGAACTGTTTACCATGATTTGGGGAACCTGAATCTCTCTTTCTTCACTCCGAAAGAACGCTATAACAGACGATATAACTTGGATGTGATTTGCCGAGCTTTATACAGGCAATGGGGTGTGAAGGCATGCGTTAATGAGAGAGAAGATATTGTCATAGATGGCGAATTTAAGGTATCCTTTTAAAGAATAAAAAGACAACGAACAGAACATCATTTGAATGTTATCCAGGTTGAACTGTTTGTCAGGAGAATCCTAACGTTTTTGTATGATTCTTTAACCATAAAGCAGGTATCTGGAACAGCGGCCAAACTTGGACGTCCGAATGCTTACCACCATTGTACCCTACTGGTGAATGTGAATAAGCCTGATTTGAATTTAGCTCTTCAAAAGATAGAGGTAATTAAAAAATAACAAGAAACAGTCATACACATTAATACCACAGATTAGAGATCTTGAAAAAAAAATTGACTCCTGCAGCGCGGTGGTCTACTTGTAAAGAACGTTATAAAAAACACATACGATTATCAATAAACTCTGACCTACTGATTACCATTTTATCATAACAACGCAATGTCGTTTTAGATTCCAGCAGCAATTGCTCAGTGTCTAAGTGTCTGCAGATATTATTTAGAGTAATCAACGATCTATGAGATGGAAAACGGTGTTAAATAAACTCAAAGTTTGAAAATAACATTCATCAGTACGAATTTATTTCGGAGAATATCATTGAACAAAATTTAGTAAAGCTCCTGTCTAGACCTTGTAAATTGTAGCTCGTTGAAAAGAGGACAAATAAGAGCACTATTATATTTATCTTGTGGCCTTTACGCTATCTTATTATTGCTGTTTTGACTCGAGTTGAACAAACACGACAATGTCGTTGTTCTTCTATCAATAAAACATTCGAAATATAAAAAAATACAAAATGTAGTATAATTAACAATCATTCACCTAATATTCATTTATTCTATCTTTCAGAATGGAATGAAAACAAAAGCGACTGAATCTGTCCGCTCTGTTGTCAAGAACTTGACGGACATCAACTTGCATATTCATCCTGAAAATTTACTGAGCGCTGTAGGCTGGGAATATCTTCGAACGCGAGCAATCACTCTTGAAGATGGAGGGCCAAATCTCATACAACAGCAAAAAGGATTCCAATTGATAAATCCCACCGAAGATTGGTTTCCAGGTAAAAAAAAAATGCTGTCCAATTGCTCAACTGATCAAATGCATCAGTTGTTCTTTATGCAGCTGATCGTGATTCGTGATATGAGTATTTGTCCAAGGAGAAGCTTACAAATTCCTTTTACTTCCGCATTCCGCAGGTATAACAGAGTTACGCAATGAATTTTCTTCATGGGAATGGACGTACGGCAGATCACCAGACTTCACCGTGACCCGTCAATTGGAACTCGACTCGATTCATGGAGAGGTGCACGAATTGATTCTGACGTTAGATGTTGTCAATGGTATGATAAAAGAAATCAAAATGAGTCTCCCATCCACGATGATGGTGGATAATTTTCGCGAAGACGCAAGCGTAGTAACAAATTTGAAGGGATCCCGATACTCCGAAGATGTTATTACAAGGGTGGCCAGGGCTATTGGTTGTAAAAAAATAAGGCAAATACCACAGGCGATGAACATGAGCAACTTGGCTCACGCATCTCAATGACCGATCGATGATCACGATGTTTGAAAATCGAACCTCTCAAATTCCAACTCGGTGAGTGCTGTCCGCTTCATCGGCTGACAGTCATGGATTATCTTCAAAAACAATGCAAGCTGTTCTATCTACCGACGACAATATGCCCCATACCCTTTCCATTGCTGGTTTTCGATCGATATGTGAAGATATTAATTTAAATTCGGACTACCAAACAAAAATAATCGTAGTCACGAAAATAGTAATAATGGCAACAATTTGGTTCCAGGTAAATTGAAAACAAAACTAATCCGTGATATTATGTAGGTACTAATATTTAGAATCATGATAATAACAATTATAGATAGGCAAATTAAACATAATATAATAAAATAGAAGGAAATATCAACAATTTTCCTAATAAAATTAACTTATTCGCTTCTTTTTCTTAATTTCTTTTTTGATTTTTCAATATCCTATAAATATTCGAATAGAATTGGACCGTAAGATTGTCTCGAAGAGTGATGTATAGTATGAGAGACGTATTTAAATATCACGATGAGAATTGCATCGACCGTATCACATCGTCGTGATCATCATTATCCTCATTATCATAACGATCATCAACGTCACGTGAACATAAAATGGGCACGTGATGAACCAGCGCCGGTTCTCGGTTTCATTCCAATGATCGTAATATCGTTGTAGAAAGCCGGTTTGAAGCGGATACGTGGACCGACGACCGACGACCGTAATGAACCTAATGGGTAATTTTAATGTGCAAAGCTGTCAATATTGTCGATAACAATCAGGCTATTAGGAATTTTTTTGGGAACAGGTCAAGATACGGTCAGGAAAAATATATCTCTAAAATTTCAGTTTAATTATCACATCCCCGAATCGAGTCATTTTTACAGCAATTATGCAAATTCCACGTTTTAAGCAAAAATATATGCACGTATGTATATACATATATATATTACGGATTGTGTAGATTATATTTAGATTATAGGTGTGTGAAGAGATTTGTCAATTCTTTGGTATAATACCATCAGATGGTTTTTACATTTTCATCTGTATGGTATTCCATCAGGGAAGACCATTTTTATCGTTAGTGATACTGACACGCTTCTAACGATAAAATATATGAGATATTGCTTTTGAAAACATTTTTCATATTCGTGTACAGATAAAAAAAATGAACCTGGGTGTTTAAAAAACGAGTGATTTTACTATTTATTTAAATGCGCACATAAATTCTAGAAATATTCGATTCAATTAGTGTTAAGTTTTTTATTATTTTCAGTTAGAATTCTAATCTTTTGTTTTTGTATTCGTGTTTCAAACTCGTATAGGTGTGTTGCGGCTGTCGCATTTTTCGCATTTAGGATGAGCGACCCTGACGGAAGGCAATTCAAGTTTTTTTTTCTTTTTTTTCTAATTTGAGGTATCTTTTTGATGAAATACTAACACTGGTGATATTTACGCAGTGAGCTATGGTGGTTTATAATTACAAAATAAGTTGTGTCGAAATCAAAAATAATTATTTTGTCGTAGCAGGTGCGTTTTTTTTTCAAAATCCCGGATCAATAATGCTTGGAAAAACTTTAATTACTGACGATGATGTAAAAGTGGGTAACAATTGGGTAACGTTTGCAATTACATGATATTTCGTGACTGAGATAAGATTGATCCGTAGCCGGACGACGCGAGGTGTGGGTTTCGTAGTTCACGTACAACAGTTACCGGGCATCGATCTTTGAAGCCTCTCGCTATTAATTTAGTAAGCTATAGTTTATTATTGAGGTTTCAAAATAACAAAAATACTACTCGGTGGGGATTCAGATCGTTCGAAAACATTCGAGATGCTGCCAGCAAAGACTAACTCAGCATTATTACATGAAGTCATTATTTCGCTATGCTTGATAATAATCCTTGAAGAGAAACTGATTCATTTTTCTGTAAACTACAAATTCTATTGCAGAAACAAGACGGAAGCGTTGAGACTGAATTTATAAATAATCAAATCCAGTCCGAATCTAACTCTTTTAGCTATTTTCTTCTCGCTTTGAATCATCCTGGATTCAACCACGTTGCTCTTCTCAATTCAAACTGCAACTAACTCGGGCAATAATTGACTTCAATAAGACGTTCAAAATGCGATAACGTGACAAGCTTTCTATTCACGTGATCATCGCCATCAGCAGATTCAGACGACTATCATCGACTGACACGACCTGAAAACAAGTTGAAATGATTCAAGAGTGCGCCGAGAGCACGCATTCAAGGTTCAACATTTTTTTAATAGGTATACCTGTGTATAAGCACATAAATGATAGACTCCTACGTATATGTAGATACCCAAGTAGAAACATACGAATAACTTCTAACATGTAACAACGTTAATTACTCAGGATATTTTACTGGACCTACCGACGTAAGGACAGCACCAAGTTAGCCGTGAATATGACGCTCAAGGTCTGATCCGAGTCCTAGTAAGCAACGGACGAGGAGCTCAATAGTTACAGTCTTACTTCCATTCCTCCGTAGCCCTCGTTGGAAATCTACCTATACGAGTCATAAACGCGTAACCGAAAAATCATTAGTTACAATTTATGGGGTAGCTATTTGATTTCTTGCGATATACAAACAATGTTTATCATGCGTACCAGAAGATATTTCCGGATGCTGCTTCTACTGTTATTGGCTTTGACGCTACTGTTCATCCGGTAATTTATTACACCTATGATAATTATGAATCAGTGGTTGCTAACCACCTGTGGTGAGACGGTATAAGTTCTCTTATAGGTATTCCCCGCCGCGAACACGTAATACAGGTATTACGGGTATAATAAAGTTGTAGTTGCGTACAAATGAAGTAAGTTTTGGAACCAGATGAAGAATGGAAATTTACAAATTTGATGTGCCGAGAATTATCACCAATATCTCAAGTAAATAATTATAATAGACGAAGGTTCGATAATGAGAGTGATAAAAATCATTTATTCGCGCCGTTATAAGCTCTACGAGGAAGCGAAATTATTTGTATACCGTTGTGAACTGAACGTCATATGGTCGAATATTGAACCGAGCTAACCATAAGCTGGTGATATACGTATAACTCTGTCGGAAATTCCCATGACGATGAGTTTTTACAAACCACCTATAATCGTCATTTTGTGCGTGTACAAGGTATCGCATAATTGACATACTTTCAAATTCGTCATTAAAATCTTATTGAAAAAAATCAGACACGTACGTCGAATAGAATTGAACGAAAGGGCGGGCGATAGAATGTAATTGATTTCTCAATATCATAATCGATTATATAACACAAAAATAATTCGTATCTTATTCCATATGACTATAGGTGGATAATTCTAGATTATGAAAAAAAAAAAAACTCTAGAAACGCGCGGGATTGAATTTACAAGTTTTTACACATCGTAATAATAAATGTTAACGTCAACGACAACAATCTATAATAAGAGTATCCGATTCTGATCCAGCTTATAACTTGCCAATTTACTGCTAATTAAGTCCCCAAAGATGGCGTCTTAAAAACGTCTCTGTAAGGTGGTGGTGGAGTTCCTGGACAACTTGGACGAATTAATGAAATCCTTTGAGAACTATTATCCAAAAATAGGCGATTCCTTCGTCTTATAAGTTTCGGACATTTGCACGAAAGTGTTCCAGTTACCCAAATATAGGTTCCAATCATGCCGGTAACAATACCGAAACAAAATCCAAGTCCGAATATCCAAATTGGAGAAATTTCCATCAACTTTTTCAGGAATCTTGCATCATTTTCATTCTCGTTATTCTCTCCATTCGCAGGACGATGGAATTGCGTAGGGGGGTCGGTAACCCACGGAGAATTTTTTTGTCGATTGAATAAAATTTCCATACGTTTTTCATCTTTTTCCTGTTTTGGCTGCCGATCCTGGAATATTATCCCTCCTTTGGAATTAGTTCCGTCCGTCATTTTTTCGAATTTCGAATTAATCTCTGCTGATGCACAAGGTGGAGTAAACCTTATTTTGCTATTCTCAAGGAAGGACTGTAACGATGTAAATACATCGCAAGCCCACGGATTGCTGAAAAGAAAAAAATCGCTGTGAAGCAAAATTGAACTCTAGGACTCTCCACGCTATTTTGGTGGTGTCTGAGAAAAAAATCCGACGATGAAACGTTCTTACTCGTTAAGATTGATTTCCTTCAGTAATTGCAGTGGCTTCAATTCCCGGGAATCGATTTGGATGAGATAATTCTTTGACAAATCAAGTTTTCTCAGATGTTGAAGTCCCGCAAATGCTTGGGTATTGACGTGACCGATTTGACAGTTGCTAAGACCCAATTCCTAAATGAAACAATGAAATTTCCATCATCGGTCCCGTGATATTATAAAATAAGTACACGCTATCCAATCGGGCTTGTACAATTAAGCAATCGATAGCAACTCCCGAGTGACAAAAAGTCTTTGCGATCGATTGAATATTTTCCAACTGCAACTGGGTATACAAATACATATACCCATGCATTAATTAAATGATTGTTAATTGTTAATTAATATCGACAGTAGGTTTAGATTAATTATTTGCGAGAAATTATACCTACAACATATCGATCAGGCGATGGTATGAATTGAAAGTGGCGTTTATTAATTCGATTATTTGAATAAATTAAATCGCTCGAACAATTCTAGAGAGAAAACCAATTTTGTTACGATGATTCCGATAATCTGATGTTGAATATAAAAAAAAAAAAAAAAAAAAATTGAAGATGGCAGATCAAAAGATTGTAAAAAGTGCTTGAATTTTTGATATTATCTCATGATTATTAGGTACTTGAATTTGGATTAATATATTCGTCGTGGGAAAAAAACTAATCAAATATTATATGAATCTTCATTTCTACATAAATTATATTACTGTATACTTATACCTATGTTATACCTACCGATATTGATTTGGATTGCAAATCAGGTATTTTAGTGCCAAACTGATTTCTATCGAGAAGAAGAATGCGTAGATTATAACTGTCAACGAAAGTATCTCGTGGTATGTAATACAGATGATTATCCGATAAATCTAACACCGCCAGATCTTCCAATCCGACAAAAGCAAAGGAACCAATTTCGTTAACAGAATTATGAGATAGGTTCAAATATTTCAAATTCACAAGCCCTGTCTCCTGAAAAAAAGAAACAGAAAGAACGAAAAATTGGATATAAAATAATAATAGTAATAACAATAAAAATAAAAATAAAAATATCAAAATTTTTGGGCTGCTCTCCTTATGAACTGATTCCGCGATTTTACAACTCTGGCAGAAGAAGTAAAATCAAAAAAAAAAAAGACCAATAGAGCTCTTCTTATAAAACACATATTACCATGACAAAAAATTTTAACCGATAAAACGCGAAGCGGTATAACTTGTTGACATTTTTCACCAACCGGTTTGAAGAATCTGCACGCGAGATCAAAATCGGATCAATAAGTCCTGCTGTATCTGTGCATATACCGCCATAAGCCACGTGATGAAAATTCGCGACGCAATTAATCGATAAAAAATAAGTTCCTAACGCAAAAAAAATTACACACTCGTAGCTCATTTTACATAATTATGTGTATTAATTATACATATAGGTATCGAGAGTATTAAAATTTTCCACTCGTTAATTCTTATCATCAGCATCATCATCATTAGCTATGGATGATTTCATTTTTCTTCAAATAAATTTTGATGGGAGTCGAGTCGATGGTTTTGCGGTTAAAAAACGATTTTTCGGAGATGGTATTGTATGTGTGAACAGAGATATTCGGACGTTAGTTATTCTCGAACATTGAACGCACTTAGGGATTTTGTTTGCACCAAAGATTGGGGGGGGGGGGGGGGGGGGGGGGGGGTTATTATTAATGTATACCCAGATTAAATTTTTCAAATGAGTGCATAAATACAGCTCATTGCAGAAGTTATTAGTAATGAAGTTTTTTTTAAGAGTTATAGTTGGCGGTTTAGAAAAAAAATGATAATAATTCTACGTACATAATGTGACGTGTAATTCCTGATTAATTATAACTGTTCATGTATGTTACATATGTATAACGTACCAATATAGGTATACGTACAGTCGATTGATCAATTATATTCGTCCGTGAAGGAAGAAAAAAAAAATATGCAAAATAAAACGAAATCATTATCCGACCTTGGTAGTTAGATCGAATCGATTTTGTACAGAGTCTCGTCATTGTGATTATTATATTGTCTTAGATCGATCAACTTCTGGCCGTACGGAAAAGAAGATTGGGAATAGCTAATTCTAAGACAGCAGTAGGTAAATTAGTGAAATTTGCAAAAATTTGCAAAATCTTCCAGCGTGATGTGTACGTAATTTTCAGATCGATCTCCTACCAAATAATATAAAAATTAATTTTAAAATGGCAACCGACCTGTGACGTTGAAAGGATATCTTATCGCAAAAAAGTTATGCATATATGTAAAAAAAACTCTCTTATCAGCGAATCACCCGATAGCGGCGTGCGTCGGTTTGATTTTTTTGTATTTCTGAAGTGTTCCTGAAGGAATAATTGGTATACAGGTTAAGTTTACCTTTAAATCGTAATTCAGCAACGTCGATATTGAATTATCCGATAAATCGAGTGCCTGAACGGTATTAGAAACTCCCGTTTTAACGCTAAACAAATGTTTCGATGTGCACGTTGCTCTTCTTAATTTAAACCACATATCACACTCGCAAAAACTACTGCAAAAATCATCGCCGTTAATTCTTTGAGGCAAGGACAAATTTTTGTTTTGTGAATATGATGAAGAATACTTTGACGCGAATGGAGATTTTTTAAACGTAGCCGTTGCGGTTAATGTTATAAATAAATTAATTGTCATAAAAAAATAAAACGCTACCCCGATGGAATTCATTTTTCCTTTCGTTTTTGTTCTCACTGTCCTGGGTGAGTCACGGTGTTTCAATTCGGAATTCAAGATCTTTTTGAAGAGAAAACGGAAACGGAAAAAATTAAAACGAGAGAGGAATATCACGAGCAAAGAAGAGATGGACCGTTTTGATCTCTCTTATATTTTTCAATTTCCTCGACAAAACTTGAGGCGACAATTAACGGTTGATCTCTGCGAATCACTCGATATCACTATCGTGGACGCTGTAGCGTACGTAACTCATAGCTGGTTGAAAACCGGTCGTAATCTTATCTAATTTTTAGTCACCGACACGCTTATCTCTTCACCTGTACCGTGTGCAGTCATCGTAACCTATAACCTGATGCGGAAAACAATAAACAGCTCGATGCTTGCTCAGCTTTGATTCATCATCCATACCTATGAATAATCCGCTGATCCCTACAGTTCGCTAGACACGATCCAACACTACCTGATCCTTATAGAATTACTTGTTATCTTATCGTTAGCTTTACCCGCATAGTAACATTTTTTAATTGAAATATGAAAATCATGGTCAGTGGAAATTGTTTGCGCTATCGGAATTCGATTACCGATTATTTGGACACCGCACACGTCATAACAAACAGAATTTATACAATTATTATGCGATCTGTAATCGATCATGACTCGTAACAGGTTCATTCAATGTCGGATCAATTCTGATATTTGGATCGATGTTTCAATCATTTATTTTACCTCTCCTTGCTTTTTCTTTTCTATTTCAGGCACGTTGTTTTCATTCGTATCTAAAATAATTGCACAAACTGTCATTGAGACATGGATAATTTTGAAAACTAGGCTTGATCCACACATAATATACAGCGAATAAATTTCTTATTTTTCAAACAATCGTAGCTAACAATAAGTGGGACAAAGTAAAGTAATGAAGAAAAAAAAAACGCCGAGTATAATGTGATATTCATCCCTTGGCCTTTGCTCCGTGCAGTCGCAAGTGTCCCCGTTGAAAAAAGCAAGAAAAAAAAATAATTCATTCAAATATAGTTTACTTACATACAATAGATACACATACACATACACATACACATACACGCGTACTCTTCATTATACGAATGCAAATTTAGAAATTACCGGAGGAATGATTGCGCACGTATGATATACAAAGTATACCATTATGCTTATACTACAGGTTTACATGCAATCTATAGGTAATCATGAAGATAACGACATACAGATCGAAGCGTTATAAGCGATCAAAATAAAAACATCAACCGTCAACGTCGCTATTAAAAATTCGGTAATGTCATCGCCGCGTCGCGATCGTCTCTCTCTCTTTATCCTTCTCATTTTCCATTGGCTTTGCTAACGAGAGTTCCGCCAACAATTGATACGTCGGTAGCTGTGATATGGTTCATGAAGAACAAACAAAATTTGGCGCGTTTGCATTCCAAAAGCTAGGCACGATGGCGATGATGATTTGCCGAATGGTCTTCATCCGATATTCATACTATTCAGATGTAGTACGTACACATTTGATAACGGTAAAAATAAATCAATACATGTAAATCGATTTTTTTTTTCCTCCGAATATAAAATTTGTGGATGACGTTTGTACGTGAAATACGAAATTAACGATTATCATACCTTATACGTATGTAAACACATGCGTTTTACGCTGTTTCAACAGAATTTCATCCAGTTTTATATGGCGGTTGGAAATCTACAATTATATTTGCAACGCGGGCCAATAACTCCAAATTTCAACCAAAACATCGGTTGAATTAATCCGTTTATTTGGTGGTTTATATTGTGCTTTTGTGCTTCTTTCTTTCTTCTTCTCCTTCCTCTTCTTCTTTTCGTCGACTGAGGGACCGAACAAATCTGGCACAAAAATACTCACGATCAGACATTTCTTCTTTTACCGTTGAATACAAATTTTCGAATGAATTTCAAGTTTACCAAATTACTGAAATCCCCATCGAACGTCTCGGCATTTTTTCTTCCATTATTCATTATTTCTCCATTAGAAATTGAAAATCGATTGGCAATTGTTCCAAAGGTCATGTATCTTCTTCACTCTGTGAGACTTCTGAAAATATTTAAAAAAAATCTCGGTGCGTCTAACGCATGTGATGACGTCAACGGTAATATAAATAATCAAAGTACTCATAATTCCGCACCGCATTTCGTATTGTGAACGAGGAAAATTCAATCTGCGCAAAATCGCGATATCTCACAGTGACGTACACGTTACATTATACCTACATACCTATACGTATGTGTAGCTACCATAGACGAACTACCGCATAGAAATGGAAAAATTTCAAATTTCCCAAAGGAAATATATTTATCGCTCCTTATTGCGTCCTTCCTTTTTTCCCTTCTGTATCCCTTCCGTTTATTAACGATTACAAGCCCATCACCAATATAATTAAATCGTTGATTTCAATTGCTATTATATTGCGCTTAGAATTTCCGGCAGCATTGAAAAAATTATTTTCTTTAACCTTCGAATGAATCGTAGTGATAAATTGTGATGGTCGAAATATAATGATCATGAGTATATAATTACCTAACAATTTAACCTCGGAAGTATTAAATTCTACAACTTTTTGGCGAATGTAAATACGAATAAAAATTTCATTGGACAAATAAACCTCAGCCCTAAACAGGTACGAGTCTCACACGACTAATATATAATACATAATAACAACAACATAAACAACAACAAATAATAATGATAATAATAGTATACGAATGATACAGGTACCTACGTTACATACATACGTACACCGTCTGGTGTATACCTATACATAGGTATATAGTTTCCAATTATCAAATACATATTTATACATAAACGAAGGTCATTCGTGAATATCTGCACACATGAATTACATATAAACGTATTTATTTTTTCAAACTCTACGCATAATTATTATGCCCACGCGGTATCCTAACATTATACGTAGGATCCGTTATGACTTATGACTTACCGATCAGAAGAAATTTAAAAAAAAAACAAAAAACACGGCGATTAGCCAATGGATACCTAAATATAAAAATTAGTCACAGCGGTTATTTGAATAAGAAAAAAAGAGATTCATACGTTAAAAAATTAAAAAATTGAAGAAAAAAAAATGCACAATCATAGAACGTTGCAAGTGTCGTTCGCGTATGCATGTGCGGATAATTAATTAATTCGCACCTCTCGGTTCGGAGCAGTTTTCCTCGGTACGCCTGTACTCAAAAACAAACTATAGTTACGTTCCCTACACACGAGTATATCAATTCACGTATACTCTCCCTCCATACATTGCACATATTTATAAGCACATGTGGATTTAAAACGCTGTACGGTTACGTCAGCTGTGGCAAAACACACTTCAGCTCGCTGCACTTTAAACGATACTTGTGTACCTACCATATATTTATACACTCACGTAACTATTATAGGTATATAGTTGTCTACATGCCAAATGTTACTCACCTCTCAACGTGGTTTTCTTCAATATTTCAAGTTCCTTCCTATCTTCGTCCTCACCAGAGCCCCATCCTTCCGTCATCCGGTTCATGTTCTCGAGGCTTTCATACTTTGATCCTTCATTTTTCACCTTCGATCATATGAGAAGCGTAATGGTTTCGGCCGAAAATGACTTTTTCTTATTCCGAGGAATCTTCTCGATTTTGTACCTTCGATCATGCGAAAAACAGGTTCTTAGAAAATATCGGTCCGTCGTCGGTCTGCCCCGACAATCTCCCGCGATGATGTCTTGGAAACGGCATGATAAAAGAGATCTGCAAAACTTGCGGTGTTATACATTAAACTGATTGGTGTGAAGAATCGCCACGTACCGTTATTCTTTCCAAAGTTCGCGACAAGTATGACATAATAATATAGGTATGATGAGATATCGATGAAATGAAAAACTATAGATCATTACATCGGATACAACAAATAAATGTGTGCTGTAAAAAGAATCAATGTAATTATCCACATCCTGCATTGTCAAATTTAACCTCACGTCATATTATAGTTTACGTATATTGCGACTAAAAAATTTAAACAAAAAACAGAAAACCATAATGATGAAAATATGACTCGCGTGATGTCTATCGCGCAAGAGTCGAAACAGTGTCGTCTTTACTGTAAATGACAGAAAAATCACACGAAAACAACGACAACGACAAGAACAACAACAGCAATGATGACATAATAATGATAATAGTCGTCTACGATCTCTGAAAATTGGTCTCGACTTTGGGTGAATAAAAATCTCTGTTAAAAATCGAGTCGACATAATTTAAATAAATTCGATCGTGAATTATCGTAAAAAAATTTGTAGTTAATAATGTGTATCACCAAAAATAAGAATGACGTGCAAATAATCGAATTATAATGGAATGTTCTAGGATCAATATATTATGCAGATATGAGCGTTTTGAAATTTGCTCAATTTTTCCATCTTTCCTTCAACATCAATTGATTATAATTGTCATGCGTGGTTATCTATTCCGCTTGTTACCGGGGGGTATAATAAGATTTTATTGACGTAGCGAATAATGACGAAATCACATCATATGTATGCGAGGATAATTTTTGATAATAGACCGTTGGGACGGTATAAATAACAAATTTTTATCGCGTGTTGAGATAAATTGAATCGTGGGGGGCAAGTTGTACTCTAAATATACTATGTAATCATACTTATGATCTTAATTATTGAAGAGATGAGACGAGAAAAAAGAAAAAAAAAAAAGGAAAAAGGAAAAATTGAGAAATTAAGAAATTGAGAAAACAGAAAGATGAAACTTTACAGAAGAGCAGCATATTTGGAAAATTTGAATATCACCACATTCGCGGGATATTTCCCTGACGCAATAGCGGCGACCGCGAACACTCGTGTATCTCATTATAATTAGCATAAGTATAAAATAACGCGTGTGAATATTAAGGAAACGTTCAACCAGACAAAGAAAGAGAAAAAAGAGAAACAAGAAAATCGGACGAATGTAAAAAAAAAACATAATTTGAATTCAGATACATTAATTATAATATCCACATATGTATACTAATAAATACGGTCTCGTTCCACATCATTCAATATTTATATATCCACGTGCGTGGATTTATATGTTTAAATAATAATCATCTGTCTTTACAGTACGCGGCCCAACATAAGAAAAGACGAGAGGAGAAAAAAAGGAAAATAACGTTGAGCTGTAACGCGAAAGTAAATTTTCGCACGGAACCAGAATGGTTGATTTTTAGAAAGAATTCGGTCGAGGTCAAAAAATTCAAACCGTATAACATACGTAGGTATCGATATGTATATAGGTTGTCCGCGGGGTCATCAAAAGTAACTTGCTAAAACCTCGTCGTACGGACGTATAAGTTTAGAAAATAACGTAATCGTGTGCTAATTTTTGTTTTTTGTTGTTCCTTTTCTCGTCAACTTCATTTCTAACATGTTTCTATTTCATCGAGTTTGACAATTCGAGTTATCCAAAACAGGTTGAATATATTATGCAGATGAAAATAACATATGCTCGTCCCTCAATTAAAGGTGCAACGACGATTTCCTTCAAAAAGACTCGAGGCATTCGAATTCATAGAACGATGAAATTCCGAATGACGATGTCGAAAGGATTAGAAAAATATGTAATGGTAATCTAACTTACTTGGAACGTTATTACGCCCGATTGACAAAGTATTCGTGCAATATACCCAGATACCTATAATTTCATCATTTCGACTTTTGTTTTCTCATCAGAAAAAAGAAAATTGAAAATGAAAAAGAAATGTATGAAGAAAATATAGAATAGGGGCGCGATGAGATAGCGAGCGAATCTTTCAAAAAAATAATAATAACAATAATAACAATAATAAATTGTACGAATTGAATTGAAATGGTTGAAAATTTAGACGCTCGGCAGCAGCACGATCGTTCGTTCCTCTTCGGGTCATGTACTGAACATCGAGTTGAGGGGAGTCTGGCGTGTTACTTTTCCACCAATCAGCGCATCGAATTGTGGTGTGACAGCCCGATATCTTATAGGTAATAGGAGCGGTATTAGGTATGAGGTACACATCGTACTATACATATAATGTAAAAGTCTCGAGGTGGTGGGAGAATATTTGACTGTGATTATTACCTATCACCAGCTCGGTGCGTGATGAATAAATATCGATAATGGACATGCAATATTATGCATCTATCTTCTATAATCGATCTGATCGGAAAAGGCGCAAGTCGTAAATGAAAAACAAATGAAACAAAAGTCCATCCCCACCAGCGTAAATGACTATCATCGATCGAGAAAATTATAGTCAATGACTATTCAATGCGATTCATGCATATTTGAATATTGTACAATGAGTTATAATGGTGGGAACCTTTTTGGAGCTACACGTTTCAAATGTACAATTTTTAATGCATATTCTATCAGAGCTGATCATCATGACAATAAATTATCCTAATGTATAAGACTCTGTACAACGCGACTGTTCGATCTTTGTTTTCTTTTTAATTCAATAAAAAAAGCGAAAAAAGAAAAAATGATCAAAATCGAACGTACATACGTCAGAATACTTTCCCATTAACATTTTAAGTTGCGCACATCGATTCCGATGTCAGTATAAATATGCAACTATTGAAAACCAACACTAGCGAAATAGGAAGAAGATTGATAGATGAAAAAATATATGCATAAAAAAAATGTTTAAAATAAATTAGGAGAAAAAAAAAAAAGAAACGAATTGGATATTCGTCGTTTCTTGCAAGTGATCGCGAGTGGCGCGTGTCGTTATACGTAGTTTTGATAATTCGTGCGTTTCGCGGCCGCCGGAGCCCCTCCGCCTCCGCCATTGTTGATATAAGTGACGCTCTCTGAAGTTCTCGGCACCTTTTCACTACTCGCAGTCTCTGAGAGCGGCGCGTTCACGACGATCCTCTGCAAATTGTGTGTTTGATGATACGCGACTTTTGTTTTTTTTTTTTTCTTACGTTTCTCTCTTACCTTTGTCGTGAACCATCGAAGCTTATTCATTTTCCATTATTAAATTGAAATTAGTTTTCGCTTCGTACCTCCATCTCTCAACGCATAAATTCCTGTTGCAAATATCACCGAGAAGACGAAGAGGATTTCGATTAGTTCACGCCACGAAATTCTGCTGCTGCCGATGCTGCATCGATATTCGTCGTTGCTGATCCATCATTTTATATAAAATTATTTGATATAAAAGTGCAGTAATTCAGTTACTTCTGAATCACAAAGTGCGGAGTGGCTCATCGTCGACTCAGAAAAGTCAGCATTGCTCTAAAAAGAAACATAAAAACTACAATTAATTAAACAAATAACTTAACATGAATTCTTACGGTGACGTATCGAACAACGTGGAACCCAGCAGGTTAGTTATATTTCCATTAGAAACTACATAGATAAAAGAAAGAGAGACAAAAGAGACACGGACACTTCCTCATTGGAAAATAATCATTTGATTTAATTAATCCGAGAATCCAGTTTCTCCACTCGGAAAGAGGTCTGTGTAACGTCATTACAACGTAATACTCAACGAAACTTCCAGTTCAGATTACGTGGTTGGCGATTACCTCGAGAACGATGAGTAGACTAGACAGAAGCACCTGACAGCCATCATTTTTTTTTGTTTTCTTTATTATTAATAAGATTAATTATGCAAAAATCGACAGTCTTCGCCAACCGCCGTACCGTCGACTGATTTGAGAGGATTTTGACCTAAATGAAGTGAAAAACAAAAGAAGACGTCCACTTTGTACGAGAGTTCCGACATTCCAAAATTGAGGGCGTAGTTGTTGTATAGGTCATGACGATCTACCGACGATCGTTAACATCCTCATTCGGTAAAATTCAAAACGTGTTTACTAATAGATATTTGATTGAACGAAAAATGCACGTATTACAAGATATTATGATTCAAATGAAAATTTAATTCCGTCGCTACTTCTTATCTCGTTCTAAATTTTTTTTCTTCTCAACTCATCAGAGTTCGTCGAACGATACGAAGAACGTCTAATTAAAGTGAAAGAAAATAAACAGCTGCCGTTATAATTGCTACAAAAATAGATAATAAAAATGAAGAGAGATCGTCATCTATCTAATTCAGAACTAACTACATACATCTATCTATGCGCCCCCTCGGGCTTTTATTCATTAATCGATCGCCTGAAATTCGTGATATCGGAGTGCGTTCCAACCACAGCAGAAAATTGAGGATTGGTAAGAATAGAAAACCAACAACATCCTGATATTCGTATAACGTTACATAATTCCAAGAGAGCGATATCAAATGCTGACAAAAAAATAACTTACATTCCATTTTTGTTCCTACAATTCTGAATTGCCGTGACTATCGAGTATTCGAAAAAACATACGATATCGACGAATGTGTTTGCAAACCCGAAAACTGACAATTGGTGTGAAATTTTTAAAAGCTTTTGTTCCCATCGATATAGTTTGGCAACGTGTAACGTTGGGCCGATGGATAGAATTAGAAGTCTCGCGATAGTGAGCACCGCAGCATCCCGTCTCATTCTAAATTCTGTCCACCTCGATCCATTCACCCGATCAGAAGAAGGAAAAGAACTGGAGCCAACCACTATTCGTGCACTGGCTCTGCACGTGTAACCATTTTGGTTCATGCGGAATCAAAGATGAAGAAAAAAAAAACAATCATACTTTCAAGAATTAATAGACGATTTCTCATCCTATATATGAATATATCTTGTACCAAATTGACAATAGAACATAATCCTCTTTTCATCTTACACTTCCATGAAATTCGAATTTTAAAATTTACCAACTATCACGCGAGAAGCTATAGGCTATCCGCAAAATCTTGACCAAGTCCCTTCTCCTTTTGTTATTACTCGTCTAATGTCTTCCACTTCGCATGGAATGGAATATCTCTTTCATTTTTTCAATGTGCCACTCGACACACTTTGTACATACGATTAGCGAGTCATTGTTGAACGGGAATGTATGTACGTACTATGTGGTGCGTGCATACCTATCAGTACTGTCTTTTCTTCCATTTTTGCTGAATTGAAACTTGCGAAAATTCGTCTATACCAGGATATAGTTTTCGCTATCCGTATCACTCTAGGTTATCGTAATTATTGTAATAACGTGAAATATAATCTCGATATAGTTACGATCCACATCCGTTCAGTTATAACGGTCGAGATAAGTCTACTATCATTTGATCTATCGCTTTATCAATCCGTATAGATATAGTAAATATTCTTCTATCTGAACTTGTCTCTTTACAAGTATTCTACTTCCTTGACTTGGATTATTAATATCGATTAATTTCAAAGTCTAGACAAGATAAGACTATGTCCTATAGGTATATTCACTGACGATTATCACATCGTACAAAACCGATCAAATTCCGTACTCGCGTCTCAGCAATATTTGTTTATTTGTAATGTTATTAAAATACCGCGATTGAATAATATCAAATTGTGTCGCATTCGTTCGCTGGATCAGCATTAAAAAAAAGGCAGAGAAGAAAAAAAACAGAGAGAAAGGGAAGTAACCCCGTATAACTTCCTCGATCGTTATATATTTACCTTTTAGCTGACGCGAGTCGTGCAAAAACTTTTTCAAATACATGTATATTTTTTTATCAGCCTCTCTTCCGTGTACAACAAAAAATTATGATAACAGTCACGTAGCACGCACGCGCTTTCTTGTACGATGATAAAACCCCTTGCTGAGTTTGCATATTATATTTACGTATTATAATTATGGGTAATAATTGGCCAAACTTGCACTTTCTTAGTTCACCAAACATGTCGCCTACTCGGATTGTGTACCGAATGCAAATAGCCGTAAGCATCGGATGACCAGATTCGGTAGAGTCTCCCTACTAACTACGAAAGAAGTTGGAAAGTAAATCAATGAGAATCAAAAAAATAAATTCAATTTTATATGTTATCACTGTGCACCGTAGCGGATATGAAACAGAATGAATGAATAAAAATATAAATAAAAGCACACGCGCACACGAGAGACAAGCGCACTTGCACCGAGACGCTTTGTTTTTGGCAAACGTACAGAATTCATAAATCGAGAGGGTAACAAAACCGGGACAAAGGAAAGGAATCGGAAATTCCACATACGATGTATGTATAATTATTGAGAGGCCGGAAAATTCCGTTATGGCTAACTAAAACAAAAACCAAAAAAAAACTTCGACATGGGAAAATAAAATAATCGAAAGAAAGATCCGAGAGCTAATCCACACTGTATCGATATTAAGATACAAAATTTGTGGTAACGCGGAAAAAGAACTAGAAATACTGCGGTATGTGGCCAAATTATACTTTTGATGTTGAAATAATAAAATACTCTAGTTTTTTTCTTTTTAATAATTGCTATCTCGGTGTAGAGTGAAAGGAGTGTTCGAAAGAAAAGAGCGAGAAAAAGATAAAACATTGTTACATAAGGAAAGAAAGAAAAAAGAGGGTTTACCAAATTTTTTTGCACGTACGTATACTCGTCATCACCGTTCGTTTGTAACAACAAATTGTAATCCTATAAATAAAGAAGGCTTATATATCGATCAGATGCTAACGGTGTAAAAATAACAGACAGTTCTCTCTGACTTACTCAACTTGGTACTGTGCTATGTAGTACGTATCCTAATACTTTCTGCAGCAGCAGTAACGTAATTACGTATTAGACTCGTTACATTGGACGAATTACATTTTTTTCACTTCCTTTTTCTCTTTCTTTCCTTTCACACTGTGGAGAAAAAAATTCCGTTATTACATTAAATATGTACGCCGTAGAATATAGAATAACACTTTCTTTTCCTGAAGCATTCGAATTAAATAACAGATAACGAAATTTTTACATCCTACCATATGCTGCTATTATACATCTCCTTGCATAATCAATTTTGGTGTTGTCGTTGTCGTCGTTTTTCTCGTTGTCGTCGTTGTTGTTATCAGTGCGTTGAGGAATTTTTCACCAATAGTTTTGGAAATTCTTCCTGCTGTACATCGTACACCACTTACCCTAAGCGTGTTACATAATTAGCTTATCTCTCTTCGTCGCGTTCATTTACGGTATTTACATACTATAAGAACAAAAATGATTCGCTGAAAAGAAAAAATGTAAAAACTAGTTCTCGTTGGCATGGAAAATAAAAAAAAATCATTGATACAGATGAGTTATAACTTACACATGAACAGATCAATTCACGACTAGTTTTTTTGTTTTTTAATTTCTTTTTCCCGCCCCAGCCTCATTGGTTTTCATTTTTATTATCCCCGACCGAATTCATTGACAAAATAGAAAGAACCGATTGTCGGAAATGGGGAAAAAAACTATTGTGTTGTGCAATTGTCTATTTATAATTGGATCACGATTATTCGGAAGAACGTGCGGTAGTACCGCCATGCGATTTATAGAATTGTTAGATCATTTTGTCATATTCAAATGAAAACAATGTAAGAAAAAAAAACTATGCCGCGTGAAGAAAATTAATATTGTGTGACCTTGCATTCTATAAGTATTGCATGTGGTACGCAAGCGTTATGCACAACTTTCGGACTCTCTTCAATATTCTAGGTGCTAATAAACGATGGCCGTCAGTCGCGCGGTCGATGTGCTTCGTAACCAACTTCAGAAATCGAAATATCAATGTGACGTCTCTTCCGTTGAAGGTCTCTTCTTACAAGTGAAATATACGGTGTCCGAGTCGCGTCTTCGTTAAAATTTTATTTTATTCATTATATCGCTACCTCAATCGCTACTAAACTGAGTATATAAAAAAAAAAAACATTATCAATGAATTTTATCACATCTGTTTGTATAATCATTAATTTTAATCTTACGAGGATTACAAGCATTATCGGAGCGAGTTTTTAAAGAGACTTTTTCGGAGATCTGATAAGCATTACATGAAATGCAACGGGATCTTCGCTGCGAGAAAAGGTTTAAAAATGTCGATTCCATCATCGATAGATCTAAGGTGCGGTCATGCGGTAAACTCGTGGTGACAGTATAATCAGAAATCAAGGATGTTGCAATTTATTGTACATGTCATATGGATGAAATAGAAATTGTTCGGATGATTTTTCCGGAGGCTATCATTGTTATTGTTATTTTCACAACCCGTGTAATAATATTTTGTTTTTTTTTCTTCTAATTTCAGGACGAGTCTCCGTCGTCTGGCTCGACACGAAGAGACAGAATTCAGCAATGCGAGTATATTAAACAGCATGGAAAAGTTCGTTAGGACGGTAAACGAGATGGAAGAAACAATTTTGGTACCTAGTCGTCTGCTAGACCTTGCGGTCGGAGATTCAAACGACACTGTATCCATGAAGGCAAAACGTGGATCGTCGATTAAAGATGTGATGGCAAATACAGACCTCTATCAGCTATATAACATTGTTAACAAAGTCAAAGTGGAACTCTTGTGGTCTCAAGAATCACAGGAAGAACTTAAAGACGTCGCGACTGCAAACGAGAGGCTCAGTGGACACGTTAGACGACCAAGCACAACTTCTATGCAGAGCATTCACAGTGCCGCTTCAATTATCAGCTCAAGTTCAGACTCCGATTCTGATACAGGAATTGAAAATGATTCTGGGATGGAAAGCGAAGAGCAAACCGATAGACTGGCTAATATTGCTGCAGACAATTTTAGGCGTCACTTGAGGGGACTCCATAACAGCATTCACCAAATGACCGAGGCTGCTACATATCTGACTCTTCGTTATCAGGCTGATGTCGGAGGAGCAGTTTGATTATATTAATATTATCTTTCGGTTATAAATTACACCATCTTATTTTATATCTAATTATTATAGCTATTCTATTCATTGTTGTATCGTATAATTGTATGAATGCATCTACTCGTTGTGTTTCAAGTGCTTGAAGCGCCGAATTATTATAATTTTTTTTTTCTAATTTCGATAAATATGAAAACCTCGAGGCATTCGCTGTTTTACAATTTTTGAAATTATAAGCATTTGCATTTTGAGAACAAGGGATAGGATGCACAGCTTTTGTGGTACAAAAAGGAGGCTTCGAGTCTTTGACTTGATTCACAAATTGTTATGTGATTCTTGGATGAAATGATAGGAAATAATTATTTTCAAAGATGTAAAATCGTCAGTGCCTTCGAAAGATATTTCATGTTTTTCAAAGTGACAACAATACACAGGGTGACAGAGAGGGAGAAAAAGATAAAGAAAGAGCGATTGAGTTTATCGATACACAATTTGACTATCATTTAAAATGTACACTTTTTTAGTATGGTCATATAGAGTTAATATTTAATCACATTAACGTTAAAGGCGTTAGAAAAAACTACGTCATTCGAATTTATGGCGAAACAACCGACAACTAAAAGTAATTCGCTCCGTGCGTTTTTCCAGCCAAATTTTCACAACTGCGTGCGATCCGTTAATTCGAAGTTAAGAAGCAAAAAATTTTTCTCTGATTGACAATGAGTGCAGATATTTTGAAGAAGTGCATTTTATTGAACTATGCCGAGCTCAGAGATGGCTGCCGATTGATATAAACATGATATTTGCAGAAAACAGATTCATGCATTGCATTAAAGTCGGGTTGATCTCTATGGAGGGTCTTTCTCTCATCGGTTATAAAACTTTCACAAATTCCAACCTATTATCGATACCGTATAACATTATGTTCTTCAGGTAATTATATTATAATTGTGTTAGTGAAAGTTAACGTATTGTAAATAAGGTTAGGGTATCATTATTTATTTTTTATTGCGTTATCATTTTTAAGGATAAAACTATGATGCGTGTACCATGAGCAGGCATTCAAATTCATACTTTGGCTAGCTTTCACGATAACTCACTATACAAAAGGCACATTTCGCTCTTGATACTGTATTTATCATCAAAGCTTTAATTATTATTTCATTACCAGCTTCTACTTGTCGTTGAAAGTGCTAACGCGAAACTGAACAGTCTGATATCGCTTTTTTATCAAATTTATTTTTATGAAAGCAAACTTGTCATTTCTGTTAATAATTCCCTGAAGCCTATGCATGTAAACGTTAGTAAAGCGAGAGAAGTAAACTGTCGAGGTACTTTTTTTTCTTTAGTTCTATTCCTCTTGTATATAATTTGTACATATGAAAAATGTAATATAAATATCTAGGCATACGTTACATTACCTTTTATACAAATTTAATTACAAAACGCCACTACACTTTCTTTATTCAATTTGTTTTAAGTTTTTTTCTCTTATGGACAATTTTATGTTTCTGTTCGTCGATATTGTATAAATTATTTTATTGTTGCATACCTAAACGCAGCAATTACAAGTTATGTAATTAAAAAAAAAAAAGAAAAAAAAACTAAAGATAAACGCGTAGTCCGGTACTACCATTCGTAGTAGAGGCTGACGGAATTATAAGAAGTTTTCTGATTAGTCACAAAGAATGTTCTTTTCACAAACACGATTTTAAAAGTAATAAACGTTATGTAGATCATGAAAAGAAAAAGTGGATATCTATATTTTCAACAATTTTGAAAGATTGCCATTTCCCAAACCCATACCTGCAGAAAAATTACCTTATATTATGATCGCTGTTATGATGGTAAGTACCGACACAACTATCACATACACTTACCTACTATAATGTGTTGTCCGTATAATTTCGTACAAAAGTATACACCTATAGAGCTCGATGATTTTTTCGTTCTTCCCGCCCCATTGTGATCGTTGAGAATGTAATTGAACTCGAGATTTCCCGCAGAGAAGGAATTTGAAACGTACGAATCATGTTCGAACGCACGTTTGCCTATGTGGCGTAGCGAAATCGAACGGGGTAGTATAGGATGAATATTTAATCAAGTATTTTCGAAAATATGTAGTTAGTCAAATACGTATATTTCTTCAGCGTAGAACTTTGAGAACAGGAAGGATAAAATGGTAAGAAACACATTTAAATGGTATATAGGATATGTATAATCAGCTTATGTCTACTGCGGCAACAAGTTCTTTGATATTAATGTATTCGGGATCGCTGCAGAATATTTCTAGTAGTTCGGCAAACGTCGGACGATCCGTGCTGGCGTACGACCAACAGCGGTTCATTACCGTGTAAACATGATCCGGACATTTTTTTGGCTTTTCGAGACGTTCGCCTTTCTCTACGAGCTGTATTACCTGGAAAATATTCACATAAATGAATAATCGATCGAAAATGTGTCCATTAGATCTTATCTGGTAAATATTCGACAGTGTGGAATAAGGCTTACATCTACTCCGCGTCTGTCGCCATAAGGTTGCTCCCCGTACGAAAACATTTCCCACAAAGTAACTCCGAAACTCCATACGTCGCTGGCGTGTGAAAATGTACCAAAGTTATAAGACTCTGGTGCATACCTTTGGAAAATAATATGGTGTTTACTATACTTTGATGTTGGGGAATCTCAGAATAATTATGAAAGGTAAACAATAATCAAGGTAAACAATGATCTAGGTAAACAATAATCGAGCTACCATTTTATGGGCCATTTTCCACCCTGCGTAGCCCTGTAGTAATCGTTAGAGCCAAAATTTCTAGACAGTCCGAAATCACTGATCTTGGCCTGATGTCTCGAAGCAAGTAAAATATTTCGAGCGGCCAAGTCCCTGTGTACGAGCCGCAATTCCTCTACGTATTTCATGCCTGGGATAATTTCACGCGTTAAGTAATCCAAGGTCAAGAATCGTACGATTAGTGATGAAAATTTGCTACCAACAAAAGTATCGTTACCACATGCAATTTGTGATGCCCATATTTTCAGCTCGTAGTTCGGGTTGACTCTGTCCGGAAACTCGAGGAGATATGCCAGCATCGAGCCAAGTGGGACCAGTTCTTGAACCTGACGTGTCAATGTGATACGTTACATCCTAATCGAACTAGAGTATGAGTGCTAAATACTTAAAAAACACGATTTTCTCTTTTTTTCACCATAAGCAGCGGCGGCCCTTCGGAAAGTCCTATGAGCCTGACGATGCAGTGGTGGTTGAGGGACATCATAACTCGAGCTTCCCGCAAAAACTCGATGCGAGTCGCTTCGCTGTGTGATTCGTGAAGTGTTTTAATTGCGACAGACTCTTGAATACCCGTCGAAGCGTCGTAAACCCCTTTGTAAACTGATCCAAATTCACCTTCTCCCAGAACTTCTCCGAGTATTAAATTCGCCCCAGGAATAAATTCTATCAACGAATTACCTTTCGAATCATCTCGAATAATTATACCTTGTTTATTGCTAATGTGCACTACCTTGAGTTTGTGGTACGCTTGGATTGAAATTAGCGTCAAAGCTCGCATCCCTAGATCGTATCGCATCGTGGGATGCCGTTGGTTCTTCGACGTTGATATTTTGAATAGGATTTGGCTGTACCGGAGTAGAAGAGGTCTCGGCAAGGGGTGAAGCATTTCTAGAAAGTTGGCCCCACCTACCGGTTGACTGCCTCAATTTCGTCAGAGTATTCTACCGAGAAGAACACCATATAATGAAAAAGCAAAGAAAATGCGGTCGCGGAACTATATACTTATGTACACAACATACCCCATTAAAAATAGACGATGGCATTTCAGGAACCGGTGGTCGAGGTATCGGAGCTATTGGGTGAAGTAAGGGTCCGGGCAGGCCGTCAGGCATGCACTGATAATACTCTACGACATGTTCCAAAGAAGCAAGATAAGGGCCATTGTCAATGAACAGCAAGTCCCTCTGTACTGATGCAAGAGAACATTAAAATAACTCAACAAACTATTTTAACATAGTCTTTCCGTCAATTCAAAGAAGAATCGTGATGTATCCGAAGAAAAACTGTATGTACACTAAGCATGGCTGACCTTTTTCTGTATTTGAAAGTGATATGCTTGTTTGTGGTACATAACGGTGAGTACATAGCCACCCCTATGACGGTCGCTGAATCTGACTAAAAACGATCCGTCGAGATCACCGTGCTTGTGAAGTAGGGCGACGGCTTCGGCTCTGTCCAAAGTACCGTGATACCAGTCGCTGCGCTTTTCCCTTGGCGCAGGACCTTGATAATCGCCTGATACAGAAAATGAAAAATAGAAGTGCTTTGAGTTTATGCATATTCCCTACATCTTCTGAAGCCAGACTCACATAATAATTTTGCACAATCGATGTGTCCGTTTCGCCTAGCGAGATCTGCCGGAATGTCATCTGCTATTGTGCGCGGGTTGACCGGAGCATTCATAGAAAGTAATACTTGTATAACTGCGCTATGACCTCTGCTAGCCGCTTCGTGCAGCGGAACCATACCTAATGAATTTTGGAATACCGGTCAATTCTATGGTCGTAAGTTCTGCGAATGTCGCGTGAGATCATGCTTTGAGATCAATGTCTCGGTCTAATGTTTGTAAACTTTGTATTATATGCCCACAAAAATCATTACCTGTCTTTGTATTTCTGGCCTGAATGTTTGCACCTCCTGATATTAGTATTCGAACAGTACTTGGCAAATTACTTTGACATGCATACTGAAAAGGCAACACAAAAAAAACAAAGAATAATAATTTCAAATTTAGAATCGTTAATGTTAATCGAATAAATAGATGCCAAACACTGCAAAAATATTTATGTGCTATTAGAAATGGGGATTTAAAACATGTTGAAACAAATATAATTTATAATGTTGTCGGGATGAATCGAAATATAGAGGCGAAAGGAAGAAAACCGTTTTTATTGTCCCTTACTCACATGCAGAGGCGTATAGCCCGCAGAGTCCCTGCAATTCACGCTGGCTTTATTTTCAATTAATTTTTTTAGAATCTCATCTGCTCCATCCATAGCTGCCAAGTGCACAGCTGTCTGTCCCAGCTGATTTTTTGCATCCAAGCTTCGGTACCCGCACTTCAATAATTCAGACACTATTGTATAATTTCCCTGTAAGAAAAAATGTAGATGCAGCTTCAAGTTTGTTGAAGTGTACTTCGATGATTGAGTATTTCTGAAGTTACGAGGTGCACTGAAACATTTGCGAATGTGGCGTAGAGTTACTACCTGAATAGTGGCTCTGTGAAGTAGGTTTGTCCGTCCGTGTCGTCTGGTGTCATGGGGTGGCGGAGCACCTTTGCAAGGGTTGGATAAAACCGTTTCAAGCCCATGATGACTTTCCTGATAATATTCTATCAGAGTGTCCAGACCATGAATCGTTGTTTCGTCGTCTGTGAATATTTAGAAATAAATGTATGCAAGTGATGACCTCGACGAAGGCGAAGCTAACAGAGGGTCGACAATACCTATGGAGAAAAAAGCGTCTTCCTCGTGTTTTCTGATCTGATAATGAATTACTTCTCCATTATGGAGAACGGAGAGTACATAGTCTCCGGAAGATGAACTGCTGTTCCTTACTAAAAACGTACCATCCGCCGTTCCCTCTGAAATATATAAATTAAACAATGCCTACAATTTATTTCGAATACATAGACAATCTTTGATCGCTACTTGACGTCACAATTAATGAAACAAAGCGTAAACAAGACAACGAATGAATTTCACAATCGAAATTAGAGAGCCAAATCTATGTGAATTTTAATTAAAAGCCAAACATTTTACATTTTTGCATTTTAAATACCAGAGTACTACTATTATGATGCGTATTGTTAAAATTTTTATAAATAAAGTCGTTCGAAAGTTTAAAGACTTAAGCAATTGATCATGCAGGTAGTGGTAACGGTTACACATTGAATAATTACTAAGATCGACATTGCGTCGGAAGCTTACAAAGAGGCACCAGTCGCAACCAAGCTTAATCTTGGTTCCCTGAGCATCGGAACTCCACTTGCATATTGATATGCGAGAGCGGAAACTTGCTCATTAGCTGTAAGTCAATAGATTGAAGTGTTAAAAAGAAATATTATCGGATGCTCCTATAATCAGAGACAGTAGCAAAGCTATCAAAGAAAATCAAGCGACAAAAGTGACAAATCATCGGTTATTTACAGACAATAACTAAAATCTATGGAGACGTCGAATGGCGAATAATAATAAATAATAGAGATTAGTAGTCGGTCGAATCAGATCAAGTTATAACGTGTCAATCGCGGATAATCAGTCATCAGCCTCGCTCGAAAGAAGTAAAAGTATGAAACGTTCTAGTGTTTGTAGGGTAATGCTGTAAAATATTCCAAAAATAGAGCACCGAAAAGTTTCCTCAGTGCGAGTGACCCATTCATTCAAAATTCGAAGTGCTGTCAATGTTAGGGACCTTTCGAATTACGTACCTTCTTTCAACATGTTCTCAGCATCCGACCGAGATAGGGCTCCGTGATACCAGGAAATGCTTTCTTCGGTGGTCATTTTTGACGTTTCCTAAACAAGGAGGCTGACTCGAATTATGCCAGACCAAAAACGCACCGCAATAGCATTTACACAGTACGGAGTGCAAAGTTAACACCTTCTACTCGATGTCGCAGGTTTTCAACAATCTTTACTTCAAATGACGTGGTTGGCACCACGCAAGAGTCCACTGATATAAAGAGTTACACACAAATATTTTCCATGTTGACGGCGAAGGTTATAAAATAAACGGTTATAGCATGTAGAATCACTTATCAAGACAGCTCCAAAAAGGCGAAAGCATCAAAACTTCACCAGAAAATCACACGGCGGCAGCACCTCGTAGGAATTTTGCACAATGATCGTAATGTTTATTTTTCCCCCATCGATACGATTCGTGTGGTGCATTACGTGCTTGACTACTACGTGCAATACGTGTCATCGCACGACACCAATGACACGTTGAACCATTTGAACGTCTTTCATCGGGTGTTCGTCGGTGAACGCATACGGTTGTTAGTGACATCTTTTTTGAAGGAAAATCACATTCAGAACCTGTAATTCAGGAGGTACTAAGGTAATGAATCTTACCAAATATAAATATTATTAGAGACACCATAAATTGGTAACAGAACACTTATCCAAGGACCAGCATTACGGGGTCTAGGATTATTATATTTACTGTCTGTCTAATGGCACCCAATTATTGTTTACACAAGTTCCAAACCATACATAACTGACACGTATAATATATCTTTCTTGTAACAGTAAATATAAATCTTCTGATGTTACTTTGCAATAATTAGTCTCGTTATTGCCAACAGGAAAGATGCGTCAATTAAAAGGAAAAACAAAAGAAACGAACAAGCAGAAGAAGGAACGAAGAAAAGAATTCATCGAAAACAAACAGCGACTCTTCACCATAGTTCTGCCGACGGTTGCTGCGATATTTTTTTTGATTGCAGCGTACGTCTATGTCAAGACGCGTCCAAAATCTGTAGACTATTAACCTGTACATTAACACGATCATGGAATATTGCACCAATCTATCTGTTGAATAAGCAGATGTTAAACCATTCGGCATGTGTGTTATAATGTATTATTTATATAACATTGGAGATTGAAGATATGGCAGAACTATTCCCAAGCAACATCAGATTGGTCTCAAAGTCTTGGACATCACACTTGTGGTTTTAAACCAAGTATATTTTTTATGAATGCAATTATACTTTGCAGTCTACATATTATGAAGATATATTGTTGCTTATTCATATAATATATACCATACCAGATACAGTACATCATTCAAAAAACTAGTAAAATCTTTGCATCATCTTTGAAACTTCCCACCGCCAATAGAACTAACATGTAAAGTCAAATTTCAGGAGCATAGGTATGTATAGACCTTGCGAGGTAGATTCTGACTCAAAGTCCTATTGTTTTTTATGGGAAAATGACTCGGATTCGATTTCGCCAGGAGTACATCATTTTACTACAGATCGAACACACTTATATTATCATTGTGTACATGGTCAGAGGGTCCAAACTTATAAATAAACGATTAAACACAAAAAATGAATTGTTGTCGCTCATTTCAATATAAAATGCCCTTTACCATAATACATTGCAGCGTTGACAGTAGCACGAATTTCAACGAATCGTTCAATTGTACTTTTGTTTCGTACCTGTGTTTCTTCGAACCTGTGTTTACACAAATTTTTGTGCGACTGCAGCGCCAAGTTATTCAAGATCCTTGGTACCTTCTGTTTTGATCCAACTTGCAAACCTAACCTCTGGTGTGTGGTGCAAGAAAATTGCGCTTGGACCGAATCCTTTCGTACAGGGCACTGTGATCCGTAGTAACCACGTAGTAACGAACGGTGGGTACAAAACGTAGTAGAGGACAAAGAGAATCTTTGGTACAGGGTTCCTTTGTACAGAGTACAGCGTAACGTTGAGAGCGTCATGAAAATTTGCAGTGCACGAGGCGGTACTTAATTGAGCGTTCGAAAATGTTTACTGTGTGAAGAAATTTTCCTCTGGATGATGGATTGCGAAAAATCGAGTGGATCGAAGCCGACTTTTTCTTCGTTCGGCCGCGAAGACGACCAGGATGTAGAAAGCTTATCTCAAATTTACGAAGATGCTTTTGCTCTGTTCAA
Source organism: Athalia cordata (assembly GCA_963932425.1). Classification (NCBI taxonomy): domain Eukaryota; kingdom Metazoa; phylum Arthropoda; class Insecta; order Hymenoptera; family Athaliidae; genus Athalia; species Athalia cordata. The sequence goes on from OZ010625.1 coordinate 65,280,890, forward strand.
TAATATCAACAAAACTCAAGAGGCGACGAATAGTCCCAAAGTCCAGGTACGTTTTCCTCAAGTAATATCAGTTCCTGACCAGCTTATCATTAGAATTTAAAGTCTTACCATTTCTAACTTACTGAACTATTTTCCAAATAGTCGGATGTCAGGAAGGCGATGAACATGTTAGAAAATGCAACAAGGCTGGTATCTCTGTCAAATATGTTCAGTACCAACGAGAGCTTTGACGAAGTACCTACATCAGATATAAAGTATTTGCTGTTGCCAGCTCTGCTTGGCACCCTCACTCTCAAAATTTGCGGGTCAAATGATCGACTACATATCGTGGAAGTTGCTGAAATCTACTTCATAGATTTTCTCAAAAGACTCAAGAACTATGGGGTGATAGACATGGAAATTCCGGAACATAAAGCAGATGAAGAAAAGTCTGTCAGCAAGCAATTGTCTAACACTGAGAAGATTGCTTCTATGGTGAGCATAAAATTGTATGATATAGAAAGACCCTATATTGAAAAATTTTCTCCAAGTTGCATGATTTTATATACATAGGTATCCTCACGCAATGCTAAGCTGCAGCGATACCAGGAGCAGAAAGAGCTGGAAAGCCGGCTGCAGATGCTGCATGAGAATATGTCCAACCCGAATATCGATGATGAGTCAAAAAGAGAATACTATGTAACTTTAATCAAATCGTACGTGAATCAGGCACTGCAAGAGTTGAGTTCAATCACCGCAGAGAGACCCATTATAGAGCATATGATGAAAGTTGGACACACTGAGTTTTCAGCATTGCAAAACTCGAAAAAATTCAAAGCGCCTGCTATCAAACTTCAGCCTATCATCATTACTAGAGATGAAGTACAAAAAAAAGTTTATGGGGCTGGATATCCGAGTCTGCCTGTTTTAACTGTCCAAGAATTTTATGAAAAAAGAGTCAAAGATGGAGAGTGAGTTGACATAATCTATAAAAAAGAGTCATAGAAGATATCCTAAACAAACAACAATGAATTTCACCATCCAGAGAGAATGTTTTTTTTTTGCAGTTGGCCCGATCCCTCCAAGCGAAATCAAATGGGAGGTAAGAGTTTACAGGATTTCAATAATGACACAGATGGTCCCAAAGAAGAGGACATTGAGGATGAAGCAAAAGAGAACCAGGTAGAGCTGGACGATCCTGAACTTCTTGCGCGCACTCGTGCAATGGACGAGTACAAAGATACGCACAGGCGGGGTTGGGGAAACCGAGCCAATAGGAGTTGAATCAACTGATCTTTGATGCAAATAAGTAATGAAAGGATTCTTATTTTCACTAATATCGAGCTCCGGATATTAAGTTTTTGAGTACTCAGGCATTAAATCAAGGTAAGGACTGAAAAGCGATGGAGTAGCGTGTTCTCACATATTTCTTAAATAAAAAAATTAACTCCATCAATTTCTCTGACCTAGGTACTTGACAATTAAATACCGGAGACTTTCTAAATCGGATGCCACTGTACAGTCTGAGTCCAGCTCTGGATTCAATCTCATCCAAGCTTCTTAAGACAAAGAAAAAAAAAAATTGGATCAACTGTAATTTAAAAACAAGTTAATCGTATGTAATGTTTATCCATATATCATAAATGATCAATTAAAATTGTAAGTAATAATTGAAAATATAAATTTACATTGCATATACTGTCTATGATTGGATACTGAGTACATGAAGCCAACAGTTCACTCTGTCTCAACCATTTCGTCTACCTGTATAATTCTTAAAATCGACCGGTTTTAGCAGCGAACGTTGTGAGGAAGGCATACCTTGACTCTCTCGAGGGGAAAACAGGGCCCATACATTGGAGAAAGAGCCGATTTTTTTCCTTCACAGTAGAATTATAATCTTCCTCTGAGACTTTACCATCTCGATCAGTGTCAACTTTTTTTAAGAGCAGGTCTATCAAATCCTAAGTGAATCAAGTTAGTTATTGGCAGCAAATGTTGTGTCGCATTATTGTTACTTTAACAGCTTCCTCTGGATCTTCGTCCGGTTGTTGTTTGATTAAACAACCTCTCATCATTGGAAATATAGACTCTCTTCTTATTTTATTTGTTCTCATTAAGTCATAAACTCTGTATCCAAATTTTATTTTTTCATCAAGGTTTCCTCGCAAAACTTCCGAGAACCCCAGATTCCAGGAATCCATTGTGACCTAGTTTTTATTCTAATTTTATTTTAATAATAACAAATATTGAGGAACCAATCTTGTTAGGTACAATATGAATCTTTCATATTTACAGCAAGATCATTCTTTCTATCAAAAGCAGAAAATATTCTGTCAATCAGGTAATTTTCTGTAAAATCTAGTCCTGCGTGCAAAAGATCTCTGAATCCCAATCTATGCATCGAGCCGATTTCCCTTGTAATTTTCCAGTGGATGAGGGAAAGGCCTGTAAGATTAGAGATATGCTATAATTTGATTTTTCTTTGAGCACGTGTGTTGTCTAAGAAAAAACTCGGCCTTCGATACGCATACCTTCGACCTCTCTGGCAGTAAAATGGGTTTTCTTGGTGAGTTCTTTGAAGGTATCGATATTTTTTCGTTTAAAGACACATTCCTTCAATGAATCGTTCAACATATCACTCGGCAATTCTTTCGGCATTTTGACCGGTGATTTATCAGTGGCGATTTCACGAAAGTATTATAATTATTTTTTCTACATAAATTTATTTATTCGTGTAATTATAACAAAGGATTTTAAAACAAATAAACATGTATATTTGAGCATTGAGTATAGATTGATTTGACAGTTGTGAGAGGGCTTGATTTATTTATTTGTGTAGATGTAGATCTGCTATGGGGGCAACTGGCCCATTAGCTCAGTTGGTTAGAGCGTCGTGCTAATAACGCGAAGGTCGCGGGTTCGATCCCCTCATGGGCCAAATTTTTAGACTTTTTTACACCGTTGGTCCTGTACTAACAGATCCTTTGCATATATTTTCGAATAAGGATTCTGTTGAAATACCTACTTAAAGTCGATTTTTTGCGTTGAACTGTGGTCGCTGTCATTGTCAATCATAACCTCGTAATCCAAACAATAACGACTCCGATCGTTACGATTTTCGAATTGAAAAGCCCTGATTAAGTGAAGCTCATTAATGAAGTCTGCTCCTCATCAAAGATTAGTTATGGTTGGAGATCGAGATGTGTAAGTTAATCGGTATAATATTTGATTTGTCTAGGAGCTAGCAAATTTATGTAAACGTCGTTTGAAAATTTACACCTGTAACCTCTCGAATTGAAATTGGTCTCACAGGTTGAAGGAGTTGCTGCGTTTAAGACTAGTCGAGTGTGGTTGGCGAGACCAAGTAAAGATTATCTGCAAGGATTTAATAAAGGAGAACGGTCAGGATATCTCTTATGACACCCTGCTTTCGACCGTCACCAGCAGAGCACGAAGCCTGGTTCCTGATTCTGTGAAAAAAGAGTTGTTGCAAAAGATAAAAACCCAGCTCATGGCGCAGGAGGAACACTTGAAGATTTAGAGACCAATACTCAAAATACAAATAACAATGGTATACATGTCTGCTGAGTGAATCCAACCCCTCTAACTTCGATGTGAAGTTTTTGTATCAAAATAGGCATTGGAGATAAGATTAAAGGATGCCATTATAAAAAAGGTGCGACTGATAAATACTATACAGCCTTTATTTTATTTATTATTATCTATGCATCACAGATTATCGGTTCCTTAAGAGATAATAATATTACAGGGAATAGAAATACCTCTGATTATTTTATTTACAATTGTAACAGATTTCACATCCTTGATAAAATTCATGGCTACATAACCACTGCAGGAATATTTTTGATATCTCAAAGCATCATCTGCATTTTCGATAAAAGGCACGAGCTCTATACGCGGTCCCAGATGATCACTTTTTTGTCCTTGCCACCAGTTATGATCTTCTTCTTATCGCTGGAGGCAGTTATGGTTGTGATCGGTCCTATTAAATTAATTTCTTGACTCAGTTGATCGAGGCCTATGACGTGTAAATTCAAAAAGCATCGCTTACCATTATGGCATTGATATTTTCCAACTATAAGAATGCCACGAAAATCCCAGATATGTAGATCTCCTTGTGCATCTCCAACCAGAAGAAGTTCCGTGTCGTACCAAAATAAAGATGTTGGTTCCACTTCAAGGGCCGAGGAATATATTTGTGTTCCAGTCTGGACATCCAATACTTTCAATGTCAGGTCTTTGGCACAAGAAACTAATTTTTTTGACTCCGCATCAAAACTAGCTGCATTTACTCTCGCCGTGTGTCCTTTAATGTGAATAAAAATCAAAGCAGTTTGTCGGATCAGTGTCAAGTTGTTGTGCAGAGAAAATTATTTACCCTTGATGGTGAACTGCAGTGAGAATTGTTCTAAACACCACAAGAATAATTCTCCATCTTCGGTTCCAGAAGCAAGTAATTTGTCGTCTCTGAAATAAGTTGACATTTTCAGTTACCAGAGCCAAAATAAAGTTGTCAATATTTTTACCTGGATATAGTGATGCATGTAATCTTTGCGTCATGATCAAGTTGAGCAGTGAAGTATTCGGTAGGTCTGATTTTTTTCCCCGGGTTGTAACTCCGCCAAACTTTTGCCGTACAGTCCCATGATCCAGAGACCAATATGTTGCGAGCAGAGCTCCATGCTAGGCAAGAAATCGCGTCCTCGTGTCCATTTAGTGTATCGACTATCCGACCAAACTCGACATCATAAAAAATTCTGCATGGAAAATGAGAGGAAATAATTAAAGCATTTCCTTCGGAATATGATCACTCCAACTTACATGGTATTATCCCAGCAGCCAGCTACGAGGATATTTGATTCTGATAGTGGCTTGTAGGATGCACAGGATGATAGGGGCAATGAAGAAAGTGAAACGCTGCGCGTTAGTTTTCCAGTTTTCATAGAATACAGTTTGAGCATTCCGTCATGTCCTACAGAAATAACATCATCCCCCGTTCCTCCAGCTGTGACATTTACGCAGCTCACCATATCCTTATGAGATTGAAAGGTAATGGATAGTTGCAATTTCATAACTTCAGAGATTTTTTCATCTGAAAATGATCTTGTTTGAGGTCGATGTCGAGGGGTGATTAACAGTAAACACTTACCACTGAGACAACATCTATCGCTTGAAGATATCGTATTTGAATCACGTATGGTTCTTGGAATGGATATTATCTTTTTTGGGTGAGGTAAATCAAAGACTTGTTTTGGTATCTGACCAAACTCCATTATTTGGACTTCTAATCCATGCCGATCGTTTATATCCTGAATAGTGTCCAAATCAACAGCACCCTCGTAACACAAATGGAAGAATACTGCAATTCATTAAAAGTATTTGTATCGCTGACTAAAGTTGAAAAGATCAACGGAAATATTATCATGTGTAACGATCTCACCATTATTTGCTTCCACGGCTCGACTGCCTCTCTGTTTGTAGCCGAAGACTAGATCGATCCAGTGATGAAGATTTTGAGATACGTATGGACTTTCCAAAGCATTTCTTAACTTATAGACAAAATCTGATGGCCCTAATGATCGAAATATACGAGGAGTTAGGGTTTGCTGTGGGTAAAGAATGCCATAAAAGTGAAGGAAATCGAGTCGTCACCTGTGGCCCAAGGGGGTAGATGAACATCGCCAACTTTTGAACCATCGTGTCGATAACCAAAGTCAATACCATAACTGTTTGCTAAAAAATCGCCAGCAGTCTCTGTATCATAAAACTCGGGGACGAGTTCTTTAAAGTCAGACATGTTCACCAATACATTTTTCCACACATCAGCTACGCTGTCAGGTTGTTTTATAATACAGGGTCAATATAAAGCCTTGAAAGTTGAGAGCAAATTTGTATACTCGGTAGATCAAGTTAGAAAAGATGAGTGATTCGAGCATCGCTTAAGTAATTTTTATCAAAGCTGTGCAGAACTGCGTAGGATTACCTCGGTATTTAAACTTACTAATCGCTATCGGAGCATGAGACTTAACAACGACCTAATGAAATTTCGGAACCGCAAATAAGTGAATACCAAAAAAACACGGATTCCGAGCAAAACTCATCGACTTATTCATGGTCTGATCATGTTGAAGATATTTTAAAACCCAGGTTCGTACCTATTGAACATTCGGTCGGGATGATCAAATCTGCCATTTTGTAGACAGAGCATATATTGGGGATATTTTCTCACAAGATAGAAAAGAACAAAACCTGGAGCACTGTAATGAGATCCATACAAAAATTTTGGCTCCGTCATTTCCGTGTACCTTTCCTGCCAAATAGAAAAATATCAGAAGCAAGGAGTGCGATGTCCTAGATTGTCCCTGAATAAAATTACCCATACTTACTTTCAATCTTTCTAAACGTGTTGGCTCCAATGCACCGATTGGTTTCTTCAGATCTCTGTAAACTGCTGGGTTGTTCAGCTCTAAAGAAGCTGATGAATAATCCTGTATGATCCAAGGAAAAACCGGGTATTGTGTTAGATCATGGAAAGTCCTGTCAGCTAAACTGCAAAAAATGTAGAAAAAAAAGGATTTACTCAGCCCATTTCTAATTTCTTTACGAGAAGGTATCTGTCGCATCAAATACCTGTTGATGTACAAAAGATAATCGTAGTTTGACAAAGTTCCGTTTTGCCACTGCATAGTCATTTGATTTTGTTGGATTGTTTCCAGGCGAACCTCCGTTTGGTCTAACAAACTCGAATAAAGATTGTCTCTGTCTATCTGTGATCTCATCGACAAAAAAAGGTGTTCCTTTTTATCCTCGGTTCGTCTTGTCCTCCATTCAATTTCAAGTCCCTGAAATTTGGAAACAGCTTCGTTTGGTCAAAAAACGTTTCAGCTTCGCATCAGAAACCTGTAGCTAATCACTCACCACTTGTCGGAGTAAGAATCTCCGCTTAATAATCTGGCTGATATCTTTTAGCAGGATTTTAAGCACAGGGTGCTGAAGAGAGAAATGAAAAAGAACGATAATGGCAAACTGTTAACCCCATTTATATCGCGTATCGCCTGCCAAAGTTTGCGATCCTACCTGATCCATGTTATTGTATGGTTGAAAGTAAATTCTGGACGAGGTGAGTAAAACTCTTCCAGGATTCACAACCAGTGGAGATATTTTGTCAGCTTGAACTTCCAGGACCACCTGTTCGTAGAGATCCTCCAGCCATGATGTATCGAATGAAATTCTAGATTGTCTTGAATGAACGATAGCTGTTATCTGATTTGTAAACAAAGTTCATGAGCACCGATATCAAATAACAATCCTCCATTTGACACATCGTTTTAGTAATAATTAATTACCATAGCATTTTGTTCAGCCGTGGGGAGTGTACAAGCTCGCAACAGTTGCAATATTTGTGGCAGACAGTCTTCGACGGTAGCATAATTGAAGCGAAACAGGTAATGTTCGGGTTTATGGACAAATTTGTGAGGAGCAAGTACGTTACCTTGGAGCATTTCAACGTACTGCTTGCATTTTACCGATAGAATATTGTTATCTCTGAGAAGAAAACAATGAAATTAATTTATAGAATAATACTAAAAGAAAATTTTCATGTTATTTCTACAAACCCGGCGTCCCAACTTGCTGTGTTCCATTTCTCCGTGCAGATCATTTCCCTCAGTTGTACTTTAATCAGCGGCTTATTCAGATCTTTGTTCACAAAGACCAAAGACTTGGAACATAACTTGAGTCTCCCATTTGTCCACTCGGAATCTTCGGCAAGCGGATTCATCAGTGCTTTGACAGAGACGCTATAATCCTCAAAAAAGATCTCACCGGGTTCAAGCAGCAGCATAGTAAATCTGGAACGGAGCACAATAAATTGTTTTTCAACTATGAAAGTTTTATATTAAACCAAACAAGAGGTGTGGATCATGGAAAAAATGAAAGAAGATTTTACTGTCAAAGAGAGATTTCTCTCGTACCTTTCTTTATCCATTGTGATAGATAATGAATAACTGGTACAACAATTCGTATCAAATTCTCAACTTTTTCGTATGTGTATGTTATCACAGAATTAAACCATTAACCATTAGAAAGAAAAAAAAAAAAAAAACAACTTGCAAACTTGCAAAACTGCTACGTGCAGGCGACTGCTTTGCAACGATGACTGGAGCACAGTTGCGAGCATAATAGAGGTTTATGCAGACAAGTCAGCGGTCAGCTGTGATTTTAGCTGACTATCTAAACTGTCGGACGTCAGCGTTTACCGCAATTTATTTCAAACGTGGATGGGTTCGTTGAATAGATCATCGAATTTAGACGACCTTCCAACATCGGATCGCGGAACCGCAGTAATTTGAATTCGGAATACCGAGCATTCATCAACCAACTTTCAGTCAACGATCAAGATTTCTGTGAGTTCCAAAGTAAGATACAATCAAATTCCAAAAAAAGGAAACGATTATTCAATTGTTATTGTTTGTCTTCGGCATGATATTGTTTTGTATTTACGAGTCTGATAGAAATTGTCAAAGGCAAGTTTTGACCGGCATAAAAGAGTATTTTTTGTGCTTCAAAGTAAAATTTAGGAAAAAAACCATGTACGACGATTGTGTCCTTCTGTCTATGCGTTTCCCTCAGAAACTTTGGCGTATAGTAAACGAATGTGAAACTGGTGCGATTCGTTGGAGTGTGAATGGCGGTACGATATTATTGGACTATAAAAAATTTCAGGAAGAATACCTGAATGCTGAGAATTCAATATTCAAAACGAACAATATAACAAGTTTTATACGTCAGCTAAATCTTTACGGATTTAGAAAAGTAACTTCCCACAACCGCGATCCAATCTGTAACTCTCACAATCCCAACGTACACGAATTTTTGCACGAAAATTTCCGAGCTCATCGCACCGATCTCCTCACGAAAGTATGCCGCAGAACTGGCGCTGGTAAAATTAAATACTGCGATAAACTACGTTCTAAAAACTTATTCAAACGAGAAATAACTGACCCTAAGGACAAATTGCAGATGTCACGGTTGCGAATTTGTCAGGTAAAATTCTTGTGGAGAGAAATTAGCCCAGACAGTTTTTGATCCTTGATAAACCTAGAATCCCTATCAAACGATCACTTCTTTAATTTCAGTTTGCTTTGACGGAAGCTTTGCAACAGGCAACTCGAGATTTCCATCAGAAGAGATTCTGGCAAGAGGCAATCAATGATGATTCATTATTAGAGCTGAATAATTTTCAGGAAATAGGTTGCCCTTTTTTTCACTGAACAAATGTCTCATAAATTAATCCCAAACTAAATTCTAAATCTCGACATTGGCTTCTAACTTTTTGCTTTACATGTTTCGAAAAATTTGTCTTAAATCCTCTGCGGAAGGATGATTTGTAAGTTGTTTCTAATTACAAACGAATGAATTTGACTTTCAGCTAACAGCTATGCTCGTGACATCGAGGGACTTCCAACAACTTTTGATTGTTCTCAAGATTATTGTCAAGACGTTAGACAATTACATAGGATTTAGAAATCATCACAACGTTCTTTATTAATTAATCTTTTTTTTCGATTTTAATCAATTACTTTATCAAGAAGAACATTAAAAAATGTGTAACGATTATGTGGCAGTTGCAGTGTGATGTTACTTTTTTTGTTTCTTTTTTTCTGCCTCAGCTTCTTTCTCCTTTTCAATTTCTGTGACGTATTCCCCGATCGTATCAACATCCAGCATCTAAAAATGAAAATCAGGTATGTGTAACTTATTGTTGATATCATATCACTGAACAAAAGTAATGGATGACAAAGGTATCTCAGAGGTGATTTTCAAGCATTACCTGTAGCGGTTGTCCACGACGCATTACAGCGATCTCCAAATTCTTTTGGCCAGATTGTACAACCTCAAGTAGCGCTCGAATCGCGAGTTTCATTGTCCCTTTTTCTGTCGCAACCTCCTCAGGGGTGTAGTATTTCTCTAAAAATTCACGCACAGTTGTGGCACTGCGACCCGTAGCATTTGCCTATTTTGAAAGTAGACTATGAACTTAAAAAATTATGATGCACAAGGAACAAAAATAATTTCCAACAAAGATAACACTCACCTTCCATTCAAAATAGGTTCCCGATGGATCCGTCTGATACAGATGCGGAGCTCCATCGTAATCGAAACCTGCTAATAGACAGGATATTCCAAAAGGTCTGCGACCGTTACTTTGAGTGTATTTTTGTTTCAAACCAGCAACAAATCGTGTTATGTACTCCAATGTGACGGGGTCTTCGACGGTAAGCTTGTGACTCTGACATTCGATCTGTGCACGATTTATCAAGACCCTGGCATCTGCGGTCAATCCTGTAAGGCCCATCCGTTGATTTAATAATTGCCACGTGAATGTGGTGACCAAAGTATATATTGAGATTACTTACCAGCAAAAGCCATCACAACATGGTCATCTAGTAGGCATATTTTACGTACTGTTCTCTCTTCTTGGAGTTTAGCTACAGACTTCTTCTCTACACCAAGTACAACAACATCGTTTCCGCGAACACCGACCTGTAATAGAAAGTTCTTACGATAAATATCATTTGAACTTAAACTAAGTCTTTGAAGAAATTCGACACAAATAGGATCAACAACGTTTTTGCAATGATTGTCAAAATACCGGTGTCTAGGTTATCGTTGCAGAAGTGCTTACCGCCGTGGATCCTTTTTTCACAGCTTCCTGAGCATATTCCACTTGCAATAAGTGTCCATCCGGCGAAAAAACGGTGATGGCTCTATCGTACCGAGATCCCATATTTAATCTGGTCAAAAATACCTAAGAAATAAATTTCCTCTTGACGGTGACTTCACTAATTCTCGTTAAGTACGGGGATGGCTGCAACCACTCTTATGAAGTTGCGAAGCAATCACAAGTGACGAAGCATTTTAACACCGATGAATGCCATGAGACGCCTAATTAGATGTTAAATTTTTGTAGGTTAGGTCACATTCCAGGTTTGTAGGATTGCGTGCAGAGGGCGGGCAAGATCGTATTTCCCTTCTTTTTCCCTAACGCCCTTGAAATCATCTGGAAATGAGAGAGGGAATGAGTAAGCAGATGGTAAGCATATCGAATTCCCCTCCAGGAAGTATCGCCGAAGGTACCGTGATATCGCCCCCATAGCCCACCCAGCTGATCGGGACTCTAGTTGAAATAGTAACGGGTCAATAGACGGAAAGCAAAAGGGTATAACCGCGACAGCGCAAACTACCTAAAGGGGAGCCCTATCGCCCCATTCAACTACGGGCTGAAATAGAGAAAATAGAGATCCAGTGTTGAAAGGCCTCGGTTCTCACCAGTTCTTCTTTTTTTTACTTGGCTTCACTCGACTTCACCCACGGCTCTACCCAAAGAGATAAGGAGAAGTGTCATTATGGCTTGGTTAGCCGCTGTCACCTGCTTCGGAAAGTTTCCGAGGTCCAGTTTTAAGTGAATCGCAACCGAAATCAGAACAGACGGGATGTGGATTGTATTCGTGAATCGCTAAAGTAGTGGCTGACATTAGCTTTCTTCACGAACTTGTTAGAAGCCGACCCGACGCAAAATGGCTTCTGGGGATAATGTGGACACGATCGAGGTTGTAGAAACGAGTTTTACAGCCCCGGATCGCGGCACAGAAGAACGCATCAGATTCGGAGACACGAATGATGGCGAAAGTATGATTCATTTATCTTATATTTAAATAGACAACACCCTAAACATAACCTATACTACATGCCGTTCCTTGGAAATGTATCTTACGTCAGGACGCGGTGGTGTCACTCTCATTATTTGTATTATTTTTTTTTTCATTTTTTTTTTTCTAAATTATAAACTTGATATTCATGTTATTGTATTCAGACTCAATTTTTATCCAAATCGTTGATCAGGAAGTGATCTTCTATAATTGAATTAAGTTTGACAGCTGTGTCATCGCTGTTTGCTACTATTAGTCATGCACAATATTCTGTTTCATTTTTTTCCATGCAGATAAATCAGCTGGGGATAAAGTTGCGTCTTTGGAAGTAAGTAAAATATACCATCAAGCATTTATCAGTCACAGTTCTATGGTCAAATTTTAGTTAGAATCTTTGTTTCATCTGATCAAGCCTGTATTCATATATCGGCTTATGCATAATCCAACTGCACTTGAGATATTGATTTGTCAAATGCTTTGATTTAAAGAAAGATTCATTATCTTCAAATCTAATTAGTTCAGTATCTGTAGCCTATGCATTTTTTCTGTTCAGATTTTGATACATAATGAGTCATTGAAATAATATGTCACGTTCCATTAATACAGATTATCTATTGGAAGACTTTGCTAACAATGAGCACAAATGATATAATGCTACTGACTAGGTTCTCCCCAGAAATGTGGAAGAGATAAAATCTTGCAGTTATTTCATTTGAGAATTATCAGAGGTGATTAGCACTTGATTACATCAGAGCAAATGTTATGTTGACTTAATCTTTCACATTTCAATTTTATGCTATCGAATATTATCTCATAGCAAATTCTAGTTCAACGAGTGTTGTGCTGCAATGAATTAGTGCAAATCATTTTCTGAATAATGCAGAGATTCATTTCGTTTTGCATTTCGTTTTGTACAGTAGAACCGTCATTCAGCTTGCTCAACCGATATGAGAAACCTCTAATGCCAGTTGTTACAATCTTGCTACTCGTATATCTCTGTTTGCAGGCTGGATACTAAATACCATTTTTATCAGCAGAAACAAATTGTAGGTTAAAAAAACAACAGTCCATCTCCATTGCAACGCATGTCAAACAAAGATTTCGTTCATAACTCATAAGCAAAGTTTGATCTGGGTCTGATCGATTATAATTTTGTTTTTTTTTTATTTTTATAAAATTATATGAGAGACTCATGCTCTATTCTCGAAGTTCGTGCGGTGTCAGTTGTCTATCCAATGGTTTTTCTGTAATTATCACGGTCAGGTGCATAATAATTTCAAACTATATAACCTTTCCTCGACATGTACAATCTTTGGCATAATTATGGCGACTAGATTACATGCTAATACTCTGTCCTGTTTTCATTCTCCTTTATTTTTTATTTTTCAAATATGTCTTCAACCTTGAATATCTGTGCACCTTCATCTTAACCTCCATCATTAGTATATGATTTGTTTTTAATCGCACAATTCATGGTAAATTTCGAAAGCAAATTATTTTGACTATAATTTTTTGTTTTCGAATCATCGATTCATTTCTAGAATAAAATATAAATGTTTCGGTGTTCTTTATCCAGGTTTCTATCGCCCAACATGGCTCCGCAGGACCGAAAACTCCTGCAGGAGTATCCCGAAACAAATCGGAAAGAGAACGGAAAATTGGCCATCGGAGAGTTGGTGTTGGAGGTGAAATTACGTATAAAAAGGTAAATAGGAGATTTGTCATGATTTTCCGACTAAGTAATCGAGATACTTTTGTAATCTGAGGACTCAGCATCTAGGATTCACTATGCTGGAGATATGAATTGAGTTTAGATTAATGAAAAGTGTTTCTCCATTTCCTCGAAGTAGAGTAAACGAATTTTACAACGCTCACTTTCACGTAGCCACGGTTCAATTGAGAACTGCTGGCAAAGACTAAGTTTTTAGCATCTCGTTAAACGCTAGTTTAAACAATTGCAGTGCTATAAATACAGTTTCAGTGTTATTTACTGGATTTCCCAACTACTATGACTACTACTTTGTCTCCACTATGCTTCAAACGTCAAATGTTCCAAAGTTTTGATTTTAAAAGGATATCTATTTCATCAGCGAAAAAAAGTATCTTGTTAAATGTATATTGAAACATGGTTCTGGTTGTAGTGTGACGAATGGATAGACCTATAAAATGGGTGTAAAATTAAATACTTTGCAACTTAGCCACTATCCTGATATTTTGATAAATATTTTTGTATCCCTCTTTCTAAAATTAGATCCAAACGACACAAATTATGGGGTCTATTCAACTTGGGATCCAACATGCGGTCGGCGGTCTGGCTAGTAAGCCAGAACGAGATCTTTTGATGCAGGATTTCATGACCGTTGAAACAACCAACTTCCCTAGCGAAGGATCTAACCATACACCTGCCCACCATTTCTCTGAATTTAAGTTCAAAAACTATGCTCCGATCGCTTTTCGGTACTTCAGGGACCTCTTTGGCATTCAGCCGGATGACTTTTTGGTAATTTAACAATCCGCGATTCGTGTAATTTTAAAATCACCAAATAAGTTAGTGGCGTTTTGAGTGTTCAATGGTTTTACCATTCCAGATGTCCATGTGTAGTTCTCCGTTGAGGGAGTTGTCTAATCCAGGTGCAAGTGGTAGCATATTTTATCTGACCGAGGATGACGAGTTTATCATAAAAACTGTTCAGCATAAAGAAGGCGAATTCTTACAGAAATTGTTACCTGGATACTATATGGTAAGATGAAAACTGATAATGGATTTGCGGTTGCGAATCGACTCAATCTTCTCGTTTTAATACCTATTGATTTCAATTTCAGAATCTAAACCAGAACCCGCGAACATTACTTCCCAAGTTTTTTGGCTTGTATTGTTATCAGTGCAATAGTAAAAATGTTAGATTAATAGCAATGAATAACCTGCTCCCGTCAAATGTCAAATTGCATCAAAAATATGACTTGAAAGGGTCAACTTATAAAAGAAAAGTGAGTATTCTACCTCTTTACTTTTCCTCTTTATACCTCGATATTTCTTCGCAATCAAATTTTAACATCTGTTATGCACAGGCTTCTAAGTCGGAGAGATCAAAGTCATCTCCAACTTACAAAGATTTGGATTTTATGGAACATCATACAGAGGGTATTTTTTTGGAAGCCGACACTTACGGAGCCCTCGTTAAAACCATTCAACGAGACTGCAGAGTGCTGGAAAGTTTCAAAATCATGGACTACTCTTTATTAGTTGGAATTCATAATCTGGATCAGGCGGCAAAAGAAAAAACCGTAAGTTTGAACAACATTGTCACAGATTGGGGGGGGGGGGGGGGACTCCCGCATTACTTAATAGCACGTGGTTATGACGTAGCACTCGATTGTTACAAAAATAGGTACAACGGAGATAAGAAAAATGTTTCTTAAACTTTAATTTGAGTAATTTACAATGCTCGACCTCTCGACGTACATATTTTTGATGATCTTTTCCATGACGAATTGCGTAACGAACCTAGATGATTCGATAGAAACTCGAACACTGTGTACCATTTTTTCCTATTATCTTATAACGCGTTGAGATATCGTATATCCCGATTTTACCTACATACAATCTATTTCTAAGGTATCCTAATCCTGATCCCTTAATCCTGAAGTTCCTCATTTACCCGTTCACAGCTAATACGATCCTATTGTGAATGCGTAGCAGAATCCAAAGCCATGGACAATTTACTGGTACGATGAAATATGTATTTTATGATGCGGCGTCGATAGGGATGTATCAGCTATTCAATCTTGAATAGATGCAGCTTCTCTCGTTTCACAGGAACAAAGATCATCTGCAACTGCCGACGAAGAAGCCGGTGAAGCAGGATTCGATGCCAGTGCGCTTATACACGCCGAAAGAGATAGGGAAAGAGAAGATAGAATCGGAGCTGTTGCGTTAAACAGGTCTCGAAGTATCAATCGACAGAGGCTCGTCGCGCATAGTACCGCAATGGAAAGTATTCAAGCCGAGAGTGAACCCATCGACGACGAAGATGACGTACCGTGAGTAGTCTTCCGATAATATTTATCTAAACTGGTCGAAAAACGTTTGGACTAAAGATGATAATTCATACGTGCCTCTTTCCACGTATTGATCGTTTTTTTATCGGCGTGATATTAATTTTGTTTCCCACATTATGTCGGTAGCAGTCCGGGCGGTATCCCTGCAAGGAACGCGAGAGGCGAACGTCTTCTACTTTTCCTCGGTATTATCGATATACTGCAGAGCTACAGACTCAAGAAAAAACTCGAGCACACGTGGAAATCCATGATTCATGACGGGGTAAGTCTTTTGTCGTAATATAATTATTAGCTCATATTTTCCGATGAACACTAAGAATTCTTCCACATGTAATTCGGCAAGCTCATTACGGTAGCGAAATTATATTTTTAACTTTTTCATAGGATTTTCATAATCTAATCACTAGTTTTACATTCTAGGATACAGTTTCCGTGCATAGACCTGGTTTCTATGCGCAACGCTTCCAAGATTTCATGGCCAAGACAGTTTTCAAGAAGATTCCATCACGTAAGTACCACCCGAATCAACCTCTCCTTACCAATCTCACCTCCATGCTCGCCCTTAACAAAGCCCATCATTGAGTTCTAAAAATAATCCCACTACTACTCATTGCTCATTGACAATTTGGTTAAGGCGTGATGATAATAATAATACAACAATAATAACGACAGCGACAATGACAATGACGATTACAATGACAATTATGTTATAACGATAATGATAATAATGATAAACTAATAATTAATTATTAATAAACAAGTAGGCTAAATCTTTTCGCTTCCTTTTTTGATTTAAAAATAAAAGAGAGCTACAGATCTCTGTCTAAGAAAGATAAACTTTTTGTATCGACTCGCTATAGTCTCGTTTGTCTTTTCACATCTATATTGTTATTCTATGTTTACAAACAAAATTTGATATCCGGCTCAGATTTCAATGAAATTCTTATGAAACCTTAGTATAACATACCATGAAGTTACGTGTACGTTTAATTTCTCCGATCAGATATCGAGATCAACTGTTTTCAATCACCGCGAAGTCATTTCTTTGGAATTCTAGTCTATAATTGGATGCGATCATTTATCGTGAAGCTGAGAAAGAAAGTTTTTCGTACATTCGTTCCGAATACTCTCGACAGAATATTATCCAATACTTTGCACACATTAGTGATGATAACAAGTTGTTGCTGAGTTAAAAATAGGTTTTTCATCTGTTCCCGGTTTGAATACTCGGTAGATAATGAATGAATCGATAAACGAATATATATAAATAGTCAAATGAATAAACAAATAAATTAAAAATTCAAATTAGAGCTTCAAATTAGTTGATAACTTTATCATAAACAAAGTAAACCACACAGACTGTTCTAAATTTTGCTCAAAAGTATTCTTAATAATATTCCTATTTATTTTAGTTATTAATAGGCATTATTTTGATAAAAGAAAAAAAAAAAAAAAAAAAAAAACATGGGTGCATTGACCTTATGGTTTTTTTTGAAGAGTATAGTCAGTTTATCTTCAATTATAATTGCCACTTATCTCGCAATAATAATTAGCACGCTACAGTAGGAAAATATTTTAAGATTTTGAATGAGATTAATACATGACCCTAATATTAAAGGTAAGGTGACAAGATTTAATATGTCAACAACAAAAGCAAGATAAAAATTTCTGTTGATCGTTCAATGATAATGTTCGAACTAATCTATCGATTGGAGATATTGTAAATCTAATTAAAAATAGCGGAAAAAGTGAGAGCGTGTTTTATGTGGATCGAAAAGAATCGATAGGTATTCCAAATTTCCAGACTGAACCGTTATAAAATTAACTACGGCTACTTCGGTTGGTGTTTATTTTTTTTTTAGTATCATCTTAGCACCTCCTCCACCATTTTGTTTATCGTACAATTTATCATACTTTCGTATTTCTAATACTTCCGAGTTTCCGTTTGCGGTGAAGTAACAAGTAAGCTTTTATTTTAGATAATGTTTATCTGGTGTCCACAAAAATTGCTGATTTAACACCACAGAAAACCGGTATTTATCTACAATATGTTGAACTTGTGGCAACAACAATTCAGGGTCAGTTGTTGATTTTTTGCTGAATATCAACAAGTCAATGTCTATTCACAACATCTAACTAGCGATTAGTTGTCAAAAATTTTGCGACAATAACGTTCGAGTAAATACTACCGACGAGAATCTCTGTATGTGGACAGATATGGCACTGAATATGTTTTATAATTAACAATTTATTTAGAAATAGTACGATAGTACTACTATGTCAACATTGTGAGAAAAAAATATCAGAGATAAGGTATATTTAGGCTTTTTCATCCATTCGTTGCGCCATTGTTTTTTCAAGTTCGTTTGTAAAAAAATCAACGTAATCAGCTAATAAAGTTAAATGTGGACACCATGTAACGTAAACATTTTACAATAAATATATTCACTGTTAATAATCCCTTTTTCATTGACAAATCCCTCTCCTCATTTTATAATTATCACATCGCATTCATTATTTTGTCTTTTCTTTCACCCTACGTGCCTCGTAATTTTTTCATCTGTTCGAAATTGACCTCAACAGTTTTCCTTTAACGGTGTGTATCTTTTTTTTTCATTTTTCTTCCCATTATATTTTCTATTCCGATGCCACAGGTGTTACAAGTCGAGTATACAGAACATTATTATTGAAGTGAAATAGTGCGCAACCATCGTTGATTAATATCGTGCATTTTTTAACAACTTTTTTAACCAAACTCCGTGAAAGAGTAACAAATTACTTTGTTATGCCTTTGGGAATATCATTAATATCATAATTAAGCCGATATTTCATATTACGAGTTGTCTACAGTTATTACCTACGAGCAGCAATATTTTTGCAAAATCATCTAATGACTGTTGATATAATAGTGAAATGAATTAATATTGGTTATCACGTTGGGTGTTGGGTTAGCTAAATGTTGTTGTTTCTGTGTCTGTGCACCCTTTGTCACCCCCCTGACACGCATCACCTGCTACCATTCGAAAATACTGAAATCAAAAGTGGACCTGCCTGAGATTAAGGGAAACCATCGCAAGTTCCGTAACCTGGTCACCAGCTACATAGGTAACTCTGTCTGTCTGTTTGTTTGTTTGTCTGTCTGTCTGTCTGTCTGTCTGTCTGTCCGATTGGTCGTTTGCCTGTCTGTTTGAATCTATTTAAGAGCTTGTTCTTCCACGTCTGCTGATTCATTGTCTCTATCGATCTATTTTGATACTCATTTTTCTTAGACAGTAACTTTTGGACAATAACTTCCGATATTTTCATTATCTAATGTGTGAGCTTTCGAGAAGTTATTAGTTCTTCTGTCATTTTTTTACACATGTGACCTTCGTTTTCCCCAAGATGTTGAGTTATGTCGATTGATTTTTAACATTTGAGGATATCTCCGCGAGATAATAAAATTTACGAAAATCTGTTACAGCGCTGAAACATTCCCCATCGAAGAGAAAAAGCATTACGAGGCCACTCAGACCGCTGGAAGGAGATTTCGATTCCACTGGTAAGTCATTATTGTTTGTTGAAAATGTTCATTTATCGTTATTCATTGTCCCATTGTGCCACAATAACTAGCCACTGCAAATCATGAATATGAGAACCGCAACCGTTCAGAAAATTCTCGCGGTACACCCAACGATGTAATTGTCCCATTTCCCTCATCAAAAGGCTTCACGAGCATTCCTCCTTATGCAGTCCTCGAACAACATTTGTGATTTATTTTTCAACCTCGAATATTTTACATCGATACGTTCAATTTCATCCTAATAGTACCATTCCATATGAATATTTGTACGTACGTACGTGTGTATGAATAGGTACGATCTATCCTTTCAACGAATAGAATTAACAAAAGTCAGTATTCGATTGCAAAGAAATAATAAATTGCAATGCAAATGGAAACAACGTATGTCTTGTTTTTGTTCGATGTAATGAAAAAAATAATGAGCTTTTTGAGGTGACTCGAGTCGATCGCTACTTCCGACTTTTTTTATAAGATTTCAACAAGCTAGAGAAAAAAACTGTGGTGTTGTATCCAAATTCTGAATGTGTTGAAGAAATTTTCAAAAGTTATCAATTCAATTATCAGTGTAAAAGGAAATGGATGGCAACCAAAGGTGCAATGGTGAAATTCTAATTATTATAAAGCAATAAGATAGCCTTGAAACTATCCGCTAATAGTATAACAGTAATATGGTGGTTGTATGGTGGTTTAGCGGTGGCAGCATCTGGGAGTTCTGCAGTGCATGTTACATCACACTCCAAGCCTGGTGAGTCTCTTTGCTTTGGCCATTTCTATCCTCTTTCTGTCTTCGAAATAAGAATTAACACAAATGATATCAGGTTCTTTTATTTCCATCATCCATTGACCTAACTTCAGTCATCACGCGTTAACCATTCGATTATATATTTATGAAATTGAATCTTGGTCGAAAATATGTATGAATTATTATTCAGACTGTCATAAGTCTTATGTTTATATCGTCAAAAAATTATTAACAATTTATAACAAAAATTGATTCGTAATCATAGACTGTCGACGCCGTACTTGGAATCGACGAATCGGTACACCTTCCGAATTAGTCGTAAAGAAATAACATCTCGAGTCGTATGAATTTCTATAAATTGGCAATAGAAATGAAAATTCTTAATAACGTTTTCAAATTATTTCTGGATTATTTATTCACCAAGCAGCGATCGTACGAATAATAATGATAATGATGATCTTGCAAAATTAATATGAAATAGTAAGTACGGAGCGTTCGATCGTTGCTGGTGAACGAGTCTCGTGCATCCCACGACTCTTTGTTCAACAGCACTCAGAATTCAATCATTCTAAAGCTTGTTCCTATTTTTCTGTTTGTTCCGCACGCGTCGGCCAATGACTGTGCTTCTTGATGGTTGCTTAGCAAGCCCCACCGAGTTGCCTACCTCATCCATAATTATTTCTTCCGCTCCTGCCATATCTACAACTTCCATTCCAAATGCAACATCGACTCCGATAAATATTCCCACCGGTGGCGGAGCGACGAGTCCTCCGCCGCTCGTCTTCAGTGCTGCGGGTGATACCAGCCCACGGGAGATGGGAAGTTTTAACAAATCGAATTACCCGGCGGTGCTGAAGGGCAGAGGTGGTGGGGCGAGTCCTCCTAATCCAAATCTTGTTCCTTCTGGAAAAATTCCTCCACCGGTTCCTCCCAGGGGATCAATTTCCGGGAGAGGTAAAGTCGACGATCACCGAGGCACGCCGGCAGCTACCACGATCAGCTCCAGTCGAGGTGAAGCATTTTCACTGCATGACAATCTGCTGCCGTCAGAGCCGCATGCACCCTATTTGCAAGAAAATTCTCATTTCAAATCTAGAACGCATAATTTGTCAGTTTTTAAGAATGATGATAACAATGCTTATAGTGTTCGAATAGTCGATGGAAGTTCGTGCGAACGTTATAGCTATCGAAGAGATGTTCCTTTGGCATTAGAAAACTTGAGTATACCGATCTGCACCACCGGTTATTCCGAGGCAGATGAATTTGTTAGCGTTGAAAAAGTCAACGAGTCATATGTCATCAAGACAAGCCCCTGCCCATTCAAACCCGCTAGACGAAAACAAGATTTGAATACAGCTAACGCGACACGAGGCCAATCAAAGATATCCGACTCGTCAGTTTCTCGCTTCGAGCATAATCCAACTATCGAATGTCCCTCCTTGCCGGCTCCTCGACACAAACTGTCGAATTCTTCGAATGTTCAAACTCCCTTTCAATCTCGGCCGACCAACCTTGATAGCTTAACCAAATCAACCGCGACTCTGGCATCGACGTCGCGTATTGATAACGTAACTAAAGTTCCTAGTTCCACTCCGGACACGAATAACATAACACCTGCCGTTTCCCAAGAGATCCATAAAATGTCTCGCAAGGACAAAAAATATTCTCAAACGTATAATGAAAGATTGCGTAGTAAAGAAAATCCAGCAATTATTACCCAAAAATCGGACTACCGTTATAATCGTGCGAAATTTATTTCAACCCTGCGGTTTCAAGATACAAAAGATGCTCAAATTGATATCGATAATTGTTCGAAGACAGATACCAACGAGGTCGGCAAAACTTTTGTAATGCCAACGAAGATTGAAGCTAACACGTTTTTGCAGCGAACAAACAAAACGAAACTGAATAGGATAAAGAAACTTGCTCCAAAACCTCGAGTCACAGTAAATAGACTGAACATGGAAAAATATCGATTTGCTCCTGAAGGCGTAGAAAAGTATTTGCCACATTCGGAAGTATCGAGTGACGCTGACAAGAGCCAAGCGATGTTGAGGTCATTGTCTGTCCGCCAAAGTAAAACTAAGAAAAAGAAAATGTTTAAAACAATGAATTTATATTTATCCGATAGTGATTACAGAAAGCATTTGGATGAGCAATCTAATAATAGAACACTTATCGCTATAAAAAATATATCATTTCTGCATGGTAACGCTGGCATGCAGGTCTGCAAAAATGTGGTACCATCGCGTCACTGTTCGACTACAAAGTTATGATCTGACAAAATATGTTTACAATTTCTCAAATGGAGCGGCATTCGTGACTTGTTAAAATAATCATAGGACACACTCCGTTGTTGGATATATCCACACACTTATAGCTGTATAGCATTTATTTATTATTATTTTTTTTTTTACTTACATCAAAATTTCATTGATTGATTAAATTATTTATGTGATTGATTAAATTGCACATTATTTCTCATAAAATAGACCATATGACCGTGAAAACAAATCGGCTAACAATAAAACCGTTTCAGCGCCTAGTTATTTGTTATTAATGAAAAAAAGAATTTGCACGATCCATCATCTGCAACGTCTTCGATATGCATGTGAAAATATTCTGCTTAATTTGAAAAACGAAGGATTTGTATAACTTTGTCTTATATAATTATAACATTAATTAATAAAGAGTTATTATTCTGCAGCTACCGTTGTGATACATAAAATTTTATAGAAAAATGCTTATATTTCCCAGCTGTGTAGAACGCTTGAATATTGTAGAATGTAGATTACAGAGAACTAGAAGATTCTGCTCTAGGTAGGTTTGAAAAAAGATAGAAATACCTAATATTGACCAATGTGGAGTCCTCAAAAACCTATCGGAAGCTTTTCTCAACTTGTAAATTGTCGTTTAAACGGTATAATTGTTTGTTTTTGGATCAATGGTATTTTGAAAACTTCTTTAGCCTGTATTTCTGCTTTAATATGTGAACCACAGTTTTTGCTATGAAAAACTCATTATTTATTGCGTTTGCAGCGATTGTCGCTGTTTTTTGCGTGAACGATTATTAGAAAATTGTAACGGCTGGAGAAATGTTATCATCCCGATGATATGATTTTGTAGATCCGTTTTCAATATAATTAATGTTGTCCTCTTGTCGTTGGTTTATTCATCCTCTGACGTAAAATTTTCAGTCTTTGCGAAATCATCGTTACAATATTCATACATTCGTTTTCTTCTTTTTACGGTGATTCGAATGATTTCTTGAATATTCAAAGCCTCTTTTTTTTCCTCATACTTGTCATTATTTGTTCTATCAAACGTTCCACCATTAGTATTCCTTAGATTTGTCTAAATGATTCTCAATTAGTACAGAAAGAGAAAAATGGCTAACTAGATCAGATAAAGATTCTTTATCACAACTAGATCATATCAGGCATTCAATTATGGATCTAACGATAAGATCTAATACAAATGCGAGGCTAAATTCAGGCTCTCATTTGGTGATCGTTTTCTCCAGTTTGATTTACTCATGTGCACTATTAGCTTTTGCTCTATCGTTTTTCTGTCAAATCATGAGCAGATTTGGTCCACTCTTCTTTGAATATATCACTTCGCCACCATTCTCGCAACTCATCAAAGTATGAATCTGACGGGTTAGTTTTTTTTTTTTTTGTAACGCAACCTTAAAGAGTGTATTCCGAGTGTTAATATCAGAATAATAATTTTTTCATCGTCATTATTATGCAATTATTTAACAGTAGCATGCTTGTTGTAGGTGGCACCCTTTCCTCTACATGTTCCACCCCACCCCCGCCATTCGACGATGCCGTTACATCAAATGACACAACATTAGCCTCAGGTGGTCATCATTTACATCACGGAACAACGACGATCCTCACCAGCAGCTTAAGTTCGAGTCATTCCCGGCAAAATAAAGTAGTTCATCATGTTACACTAACAAAAACCTATCATGACGCTGTTAGGTAAGTGGGATTCTATCAAAAGTTCCAAAAGTTCGTTCCAATAAATAATTATTTAACGTAATCTCTCCGTATTTTCCCCAGTATATCGGACGTGCATTTAGAAAGCAGCGGCAGTGGTAGCGGCAGTGCTGGGCGTGAAACAAAATCATCGTTGAGCGTTGAAAGTGGCGGAAGTAGTCGAGGTGGAGGTGCGTTAACATGGACACCTCCGACAGGCAGCGTCGAAGGTTCTACTCCGACCTGGACAGAGGGAACACCTTCGTTTACAGAGAGTTCGAGTAGCGGAGATTTGGGTAAGTTGATTTAGAAACACGGCTTTCTTCACTTTCTGTTTCACGCAATAATTATTTAAAGGATGTCCAACAACTCCGATCAGAAGCGGACTTGCAGGAACGGAAGATGGTCGGCTTGTCGCGACGGTCGAAGAAGCTTTAGCGAGCTTAACATCGGAAATGGTAAGTTTGTGAATATTTTCGGTACAATGTCATATGTAAATACAAAAAAAATCAGTGTCTCATCACTGGAAAATATAAATCCGCTCTTGAGCTTTTTGAATACCTGTTGCAAAGCTGCGTAACCCCGAATTTATGTCTAAACTTATATAATATTTACAATATTTTGTATAATACATACGTATGTTAAATGTGCTTACTTTGTTTGAAGGTTGAATATCGTGTGAATAATAATATTTTTTTAATTCCATTAAATCCGGTTTACTATATTTTCTGGAAGCAAAACGATCCGATGAACAATTTATAAATAATTGAGCATGAATTTGCGAAAAGTTAGCGCTGCATAAAAAGGTGCTCCATGATACCTGAACGTCAGCTTTTCTTCGCGTACCAATTCATGTCTGTCACAGAGAAAAATAAAAGTTTGGGCTTCACTCACGCAAGTCTAACGATCTAGTTTAAATTAAAAACTATGAATATGAAAAGCAATATTACAGTCTGTTACTAAGAAAATCAGAAATTACCAATCACGAAATATCTACAGCTCTGGTATTCGTTGAGATAGGTATTTGAAGAGTCTAAGAATTGATTTAATTAGTTTCTTTCGTTCATCCCAATTTTTAACAACAGAACAACAAAATTGAAAAATAAAAAGCAATTGAAAATTTGTATATGTTAGGAAATTCTGCAGCGGGAGTGAAAATGTTACATAGCTTCTGGGCCCGGCATTGGACAAATTTTGCAGCACTGATCACTCTTCGAATATTCTTCGCCATAGTTCTAAACGAGTAGCTAATATTAGAGGGAGAGAGAAAAATGCGACGCTGGTTTTTACGCGTTTTACCATTGAAAAATTAATGTGAGGTATTCAATTATTTTAAACTAGCAAAAGGTGGCGGCTCTCCTGGCAAAAAAATAAAAACTGTTGTTTCAACAGTTGCTTTTTTCTATGTTTTTTTTTTTTGTTATCGAGTTACTGATTTTCCATGTAGCGAGAAACATTTTTTCTAGCAGCTTGCGGGTGTCTTGACAAATTAGCCTGATCAATTTATTGTCATAATTCACAAAGAAGTGAAAAAAAAAATAATATAACCGTGTAAATAATTAGTTAATGGTAGCAAAACTAAAAAATCTTGTTGTAATTTACAATTTCTAATTATACTATGATAGTTGAATGTGTGTCTGTTGTATATCATGAATCACTTATCGTCGTTATACAAAACGAGATATTGTATATTTAAAACTAATGTGAACGTCGTAATGAAAGGAGAGGGAAAAGAAAAAAAACAAAAAAAAAAGACGAAAAAAAGAGAAGAGAACAAAGAAAAGAAAATGATAATAATAATTCTGTAAACGTTTTGAAAGCCAAAATGTTGTTCAACGATCGTTGTTAAGATAATTAATGCTTGCGGTCAAAATATCGGCGGGGAAAAAATCATAACTTAACACGTTTAGCTTTATTATTATCACAACGTAGAAGAATTTTTCATTTCAAGGAATTGCTTAAAAAATTCACACATGCATATATGTGTACTGTACCTACATATGCGTATGATATATTCACTTATAGTTATACATATAATATTGGAGAAGAATTCTAGACCAGAGATATCGTCTCAGGTTACTCATTGTCAGTATTTGTTAATGATATTTATTTGAAATGTAATTACTAAATCAGTATTTCACTCGTCTCTACGATTATTGTCGGATAACGGGTATCCGGAAAATCATAATGAAAATGAAACGAAAAAGTAACTTCATAAAAATAACAACAACAACGACGACGATGATAAAAGATAATAACAATCGGATGTGGAACCTCAATACTCAATTTATGAAAATAATTCTATGCCTGTGTGCTTAAAAGTATCATTCAATCGATATTTGCGGTCCCTAGTGTTTAAAATAATCATTCCTTGTGAATATGTGCCACAGAGGGAAAAAGAGGGAGAGAGAGAGAGAGAATATTCTTTCGCACCAGAAACCGATGGAAGTAGAAACAAAGAAGCAGAAATTCGCATTTTTGGTGTACGATAATTCTTGGTAATTTGTATATATATATAAAAAATATAATTACGCAAAGGTATACTTATATTAATAGCCATACTTATAATCAGAAAATTTTTGTCGGCTTAGGTAGTTAATAATAGCTTTATTGCTTTTTCGAGATGTGATGATTGTTACGTAATTACGATATTACATAATTAAATATTGATATTGTTGTGATTATTATTCTTTTATTCTTCTTGTTGTTGTTATCATCATCATTATCATCAACATTATTATTGTTATTGTTATTGTTGTTATTATTATGATTATCATACCGGTGATATTATTTGGAACATCCACCTCTCGGATAGCAAGGCTCCGAAGCAATTTTAGTGGCTATTGTTACTTATTATTCGGCTACGAGCCGATACCGAAAGGGATACCGAAGAATTGCGACACCTCGGTATCGTCGAAGCTTTCAATTTTTATTCTACTCTATGATATCGTCGCTTAACTGAGGATGTGAATTTGCATTTAAAATCAGGGCAATATTTGTACTTAACGGAGAGGAAATAGTTTGACCTCATTAATTCTACAATTCACCGAATTTCTTGGAATTTGTTATTCGAAAAGATTTGTGCATCAGGGATTACTGTATATCGGAATTTTTGAACAAATCGCTGAAAGTCATTACCTTCCAAATGATTTTGAAGAGCAATTGAAATAATTGAATATCTCTGGCGTTGAATAGGCATGGGTTTTGAATTTGAATTTGAATTTGAATTTGAATTTGAATTTGAATTTGAATTTGAATTTGAATTTGAATTTGAATTTGAATTTGAATTTGAATTTGAATTTGAATTTGAATTTGAATTTGAATTTGAATTTGAATTTGAATTTGAATTTGAATTTGAATTTGAAAGCTTTGTGTTTTTCTAATAAAAACCAAATAATAATAATATCTAAGCATAGGGTTATCTTGTTTTTATTTTTCACTGATATCAACTCCATTGTTTTGCATGTTTGGTTTTCGTTTACATCTTTTGTTTTGCCAAGTCTCTGATCCACCTTAGCCCTTGATCTCCACCGTTACTCGTCATAAACGTTAATCTCTAACGTTGATCAATAATTAATCAACCTATCGACGTACATAATTTAACATAATCAAAGTTCGATATGTGGAGTTAAATATTTATTTCTATCGGCGATTCTATCGAAAACAGATCATCGAAGGTAATGGAGTTCAAAGACAGTACGAACATGCTAGAACAATGGCCATGTCTCGGGAATTGAGTCTGTGCCGCACGGCTCTTGTTACAACGATGCGGAAAGCTTTGGATGTTCAGGTTAGAAGATCACCATGAGCCCCGACAAAACCATAATTAATTGAACTAAAATACTTCTCGCTTATATGGATCGATCTTCGATCTTTAGATAAATTAAATTTATTTGTTTTATTTTCATGCCTATTTTACCGCCACAGTCCAGATTTTATAAGTAGATAATAAAAAAATAACTTTTAAACAAATCTATTTGAATAAAAATTAACGAAATTAATTTTAGAACATTATACCTATGTATTTTATCATTAATATCATCATCATTATTATCAAAGATATATTTAACGATACTAGTGGCCTTTCTTTTTATTTTGATATTTTTTCCTATAATAATAATTACAAAATCATTATAATTATAATTACAACAACAATAACAACAATGAAGATGACGATGACGATGACGATGACGACACGACAATAACAATAACAATAAAATCCACACTGCGCATTTTCTTATTCCTTTTTACATTGTTCTTGACAAAACCAGAGAGTATTTTTTTTGGGAACTGGTTATTATTGCCATTTTAAGTAGAGGTAAAAATGAAATCTGAATTCGATTTATTTAGCAAATAATGGTTCTTCCAAGAAACAAGCAAATAAAATTACACTGTTTTCATTTAGTCTATCAGATTTATAGATGTTGTTATTGAAGTGTCGCAGAATTATGTCACAGTTTTTAAACATGAAGAAAAAAATCTAATGCATCAGCGTGACAAGTATATATGAAATAAAAAATTGAAAAACCAAACACCAAGTAATCTTTGTACAAACGTCACATGTATACCTTGTAGATAAGTTTCGTTTGCGCCGTTGTTACAGCTAGGCTGTTATTTAAAATGCATTTTTCCAACAATTATAATCTAATTATTAGCATTATTGTGATTTTTTGTTATTCTTGTAATTTCTTTGTTTCAAACATTTTATTGATAAGCTTTCCTTTCCGCCTCTTGAGTCATTACTTGTCGGTTTGATCAAATATTTATTTGCTATTTGTAAGTGAGTCGACGATGAATCGACGAGAGTTTCTTACTTTATAAGAACTTTTACTTTTCAAAAGGAGTGGAAAACCAAACAAAATAAATACGAATCCAAGTTTGCCCTTGCTATGATTTTTGGTGCACAGCAATCTAAATAAACTAGAATTATATCAATTAATACCTACGTTATTCACTGTCAAAGACAAAATAATAACAACAAAAGTCTCGCGGTTTTCTCGATTAAATTTTACATATACCTATTTTTTATATTTTCCAACCCTTTCAGACCCATCTCTAACCAGAAGAAGATCCTATAATAAAATGAAAAGCAAAAATAAACAAAAAAGAAAGAAAGAAAGAAGAGCGATGAATCGATAACCGAAGAAATTACATCGAGCATTTATAAATCTCTGATTATTATTACTATTACTATTATTATTATTATTATTAATATTATTATTAATATTATTGTTATTGTTCTTATTATTATTCTTATTATTATTATTTTCATCATCATTGTTGTAATTATTGTTATTGTTGTTATGATGACAGCAAAATTGTGTAAAAATTTTTTTTTCGTTTCTTGTAGATAGAGTACACTTGAAGAATTAAAATAATAAACACATTCCAATAATCGAGTTATCATTGATTTTCCACTGTGAAAAACGAAGAAATTTATATATCTACATAGCTTTTAGTCGTAGTGTGATTTTGTAATTGGATTCTTGTTTCCTCAATCAAAATACAGAAGATCGTCGCACTGTCAAGGTTCTTTATAATTCTTTCTCGTTTTTCCTGTATTCTTTTCGATTATTTTATTTATTTTTGATTAATTACCGCACCTCTCCTAATCTCTGATAGTGTCTAATGCTACACAGCCAAAGTTACATCAGCTCAGATCTTTGAGGATTTTTTTCTAGTTGTAATTACTTTTTTAATTAATTACTAGATTATATCCAGCCCCTGCAAGCGGCCAATGTTATGCGAGTGAAGTTACGCTTACTAGGATTTATTTTAGAGTTTTTCCTTATTTTTTTCAATTTTTTTCGAATTTATTTCGATTTTTTCCAATATTTATGATTACGCCTCGCCCACCAAGCTCCTGCGAAAGCCTAACTGTATGCAATCTCACATTACACCCGTGTCATCACCAGTCAGGTTGCCTGGCATTAGGCGCCCGATAAAGTAAATCGAAATCGAAATCGAAAATATAAGCGTCCTGTAAAATCTCCATGTCTGTAATCGCTGTGGGTGGTTGATATGAGTACATGCCATCGGACGATTCGACTTACCGGAGAAGGGACCAGAGTACGCTAATGTTAGCTGCAAATTATGCAGTGATCATTTCGAAGAGAGGATGTATGACAACGATATAGAAACGAGGCTAATGCCTTCTGCTAATCTTCGGTCCTTACTTACAATTAGCAAAACCCTCGTTGAAATTCGATGTTTCATTTTTCGTAAATTTAATTGTAAATGTATTTCAAGCTCGGCCATCCGAATCTGTTAATGAAATTAATCCCATTCTCCAAATAGTCATGAAATCACTCATCATTCGGTTTCCTACACGCACCGTTGTTTGTCGAGACCTGTTGAAAAAGTATTAATGGGATGGAAAAAAGCACCTAATTTTTTTTAAATACTGTCTCATGATTTATTATTTTTCAGATCCTAAGCCGTTGGTACCATTACTAATACTATATAGATAATACAATTGTCAACTGGTTGCATCATTGCACGATATAAATATACCTATATATATATATACATATACATATACAGTTATGATTTTTTTCTCGAGAACTTCGATAGATTTTCTCCTTTTTCCGATTTTCTCCTTCCGGCTCTTCGTATTCATTTATTTATTTATTTTGTATCAGTTTTATTACTGTTTTCCCTTCCTTCGTCAACATTGACATGGATTATTTCTTTTATTTATCGTCATTAATAGTAATTTGTCTAAAACTGCCAAATATGTAGATATACAATAATTTATATTGTATGTACACATATATATCATAGAATAATGAAAAATATCAGTGACAGTGTATCGTGTAATTATGAAAATGTAAAATAAAATATAACATTATACAGGTTTATAAAAAATGCAGCTTGTATAATTATTTAGATTTCTTCCCTTACTTTCTTATTATTTTTTACTTCGTTTATAGTCAGTCAACGCCTCATTATTGTCACATTTTGTGTCTAAGTCAGAAATTATTACATTATTTCTCATCGCTACTGAACTTAATCAATTATTTATGATATAGTTTACAGCAAAAAAGGAGAAGAATGAAAGAGTCGTTAAAAAATAACCACGATAATCGTAACAATAACAACGAAAATAACGGAATAACCTAGATATTATGAATTTCAGTGCTCGCTCCCCATTATTTATGATATTAGTACATATTATATATCATCATGCGTTGTACGATATAAGTTTTTTTGTCGCCTGAATATACGCGTAATAGTTTTCAGTGAGCGTAAGAATGATCTATTGAACAATTTACAAAATTAATTATTCAAATGTGAACGTATCGTTATGACATTTTAAAGAGAAGCGGAAGAACAAAAATACAATAGTAAGCATAATAACAAATAGAAATGATGCGTATTCGTAATATTATCACTAAAATACAGCAAATTGCTAACTCTAGAACGTTATGACTCACCCTTTGTACAAAAGTGTCTTTTTCAGCGCTATTTTTTTTCTCCTAGTTCTTTCATACATTTTTTCTCTTCTATTATTGGTCCTATAAAATTCAACTACATAATATAATTTAAGATATGTGCAGAAGAGTTTTTTGCTATTTCTAACAATTTTCAAATTTTTGTTTCGCTTTTTTTAATTTAATGCCGCGCGTTTAACCAACGATCGAATACCGCGCCTCGAAGAATCGAAATGAAAGAAAAAGAGAAAAATTTTTATAAATAGTTTTATTTTGGTACGAACGTTATCTGTTCCGCATTGGTGTGATCAATTGGTGGTTGAACGCGCGAGGAATAATTATTATTATAACTGCAATGGGTGTTTTCTTGTTACTTTTTTTTCCTTGTTATTATCATGTCATACTTATGCGTATGCCGAAATTAATTGTACAGAGCCCACTTATCGTTAACGTTATCGTTGTAATTCGTGTACAAGAGTTTGATAATTATGTGGGTCGAGTTGAGATGGAAAAAAAATGAAAAATACACAGGAACAAGAAAAAGAACAGAAAAGAAAAATCAACAGGTCAATCAAATGAAATAATCTAGCGTGTGTATAAAGTGAGTAAAGTTAATCAAATCTTCATTATTATCATTACAATAATGATGATGAAATTACTTATGCATTATTGTATATGTTCACAACGTTGCGTCTGCTTTTATGTTAGATAGTTGTTTGTTTGTACCGTTTCATTCGTGTTCATGTAAATTTTCAGATCAATGCACGTATGTATGTACGTGAGATAGCCTCCCCGCCTCCCCCGCCCCGAAATTTCAGTACTTGTTTGCGATTAATTCAGTAATCACAAAAATCTTATTAGCCGCAAGATTTTTATCCAGAGATGAATACGTTGATTTTACATTTGCACTCGTTCAGCACATTTCATTCTTTTTCTTATCAATATGCATATAGTTATATTATATTAATACACATTATAAAATAATTACAATTATACGTGTTATTATTATGTATAATAATTATACATAATTGCATAACATGTGGATATCATATATTCGAGCGCGAATGAATATATAGTAATTAATGATCATTTCGTCGGTACATATATCGCGAACAAATCATGGTAATCAAGTTATTTCAACAAACGACATTTATACCAGTATTCGTTCTTGTCATGATCGTGCTGCAGGCGTCGCAATACGATTCTTCTTTCTTTTTTTTCAAATTCATTAAGAATATTATCGTTTGGCATGCAGCACGTAGATCACTCTGTGTTTGTTTCATGAGTACATAATACAGAGTGTATTGAAAAAAATGATGGCTGCTGTAATGGAATCAGTACAAAGTAAAGAGAGAAAAGTTAAAAAAATTCAAAAACTTGCGTTCCGTGCAATGCAACAATTATCATTTCTCGAACACACTCTGTATACGTCTAATCTACTTTCAATATTTATACATATGCTCATTATGTAATATAACATTTTTGTTTATATACCTATGTATACCTATTATGCATTTATATCGGGTCAACCGAAATACATACATATGTGGTACCGTATATCATCAGAATGAGTAATAAGGAATCTAACTTTGTAGTGATATAATTTTTCACGAATTTACACATAATATAATAATAATAATAATAATAATAATAATAATAATAATAATAATAATAATGACGATGATGAGAATAATTAATAATAATAATAATAATTCTTACGCAATCGAAGCATTTGAGATAAGTCTCGGAGTCTCTGACGACAACTCGTACGTCTCTTGTTTTATATATTTCGCTTCGTTTGTTTTAACCTAAAGTAAAAAGCGAATTGTTCGAAGTATAATATAACAGTGGCATAGTCAAGAAAATGTTGAGTTTCTCGGAATGTCGAGTTTTTGTTTTTTTCAAAGCGTAAAACGTATAGCTATATGATATATTGAATATGCGAGCATTGCGGAATTATTCACTGAATGTGGTTAATAATTGGCACCCAATTTCAATGTGACTGTTCGTTGCACTTGGGTGCCGTTTTGTGTTGAGTTTTGTTTTAACGTTGCCGTTGTGTTGAAGATGTGGCTAGATGATCGCTAGACTTTTTCTCCTCTTTTTTTTTGTAGGCCACTTTAAACCTGAGCGGGTTTCGATTTGCCGACTACCAGCATTATCTTCTGTAGGAATCTCGTTGTACTTA
This sequence comes from Athalia cordata, assembly GCA_963932425.1. NCBI lineage: Eukaryota > Metazoa > Arthropoda > Insecta > Hymenoptera > Athaliidae > Athalia > Athalia cordata. The sequence continues at coordinate 65,314,574 of OZ010625.1, forward strand.
CTGCAACAGTATTTATTTATTCATTTGTGTTTCTTTTTTCTTCTTCTAAAAGATAACAAGTTTTTCATTTTCATAGAAGAATCAGAGAATTCGTAAACGAAAGACGACAGATGAACAAGCAGGGTCAGTTTGATGAACTTTTTTTCCTCTACATAAATGAGGAAAAGTCTTTTCGTTTTCCAATAGTTAAATTTATTATCAATATGATTTTTTTTTTTTATGTCTGGTTAAAAATGGCAAGCCAATTTTAAGCGATATTATCAGGTGCGTGGGATAAGTAAAGTGTGCTGTAGTGCGTGTTTTAGAATTTTACCATGCAAATTAAAGAGAATTTTAATCCCCCCCCCCCCCCCCCCCCTTATAGAAAATCATGAACATAACGGGAAAACGTTTATGCGAATTGAAGATTCATTAAATCAATAATTTTTTATTCAATAAATTGGTGAGAGAATGAAAAAGAGAAGGAAAAAATTAGTCAATTAGCTGCCATTGAATATCACGTCGATTCTTTGTTGGATAAATTCGATAAATTGAATTGCTTTTCACCGTGAAAGAATTAAGTTGGAAAACATTTCAAGGCATGCAATCAATATCGTAATATCAAGATAGAACATTATTTTCAGATCGTTAGAAAGTTTGATTAGAGCACAAATGTTACATGCGTGAAATGATAGAATAATAAATGATTGATAATTGATAATTGATAATAATAATGTATCGTGTGTATTTATGAACCTTTAACTTTGGTCGAACAACCATCATCAGCTTCTGCATTGTTTGGGTGATGAATCCTATGAAAAAAGTATAAAATTCAACAACCATAAAAATATAATAAAACATTAGTAATACAAAATAATAAATTTTGTAACGTGTAAATCTAATAATGTATCTATCGTATATGAGAATAAATTGTGAAGGTGTATCAAAATCGCATACTAAAGTGTCGCAGTGTTGATTTCTTTCTTTCCCCTTTTAATGCAGAAATTTCACTAGAAATTTCAATTTTGTTCTTTCTGTGATTAGTGCGGCCGTTTTTTTGGTCATTTTTCTATCGTATGTCTTTTTTCTATAATACTTGCGAGCCAATGATTTCATAGCGGTGGCATTTTCACTATCACGTTTTAGAGTATATTTGATTACGATTGTACTCACCAACGCCTTTCTGGAAGAACTTGGGTTTGTTTTTCCATGCAACGAATGCAAAGTACACAGGTACAGAGGAAAAGATCATCAGACAACCATACCCTGAAAAACAACAGCAAAAACGGTAATAATGTGATCAAATATTCCGTAACCACGTGTATATTTTTCGTTTCGAACACCGTGGAAGATACACGTGATCGAACTATTCTATTTACGTTATTTCTTAATCAATGACATTATCAATTGATCTAACAACGATTGATCCTCACCTGTTTCTACCGGTTGCTCGTACATAGGAACAATTGTGACAAAAAGTGTCGCTATTATATAAATAATTGGGAATGCGAGGTTCACTTTTATCGGCCTTGGAAGATTTGGCTGTGCCCATCTCAACCAAGGAAGGCAAAGTACCGACACGCCTATGCTCAACTGGAAGAGGAAAAACAAAAAATTAATTATTCCACTCAACTAAACATAAATTATAATTATAATGACTAAATAAAGAAAGCAACCAAGGTTGCGACGGTAATTGAAAATCAATTTTCAACGTCTGATACGTGATGATATGTCTTTTTTGTCAAGCAAATTATAGACTGTAAAGCCATAAGATACGGAAGAAAAATGAAATTAAGGAACGTCGAAAAATATGAGAAAATTACGTTTGAACTTGATAGATATAAGTGTCGGTTATAAATGTATACATATGTATAGTAATTAATATTTGTATTTACCCAGGTAGCGAATCCAACGTAATTTATCAACGCGACTATGTCAGAGGAGCAGAGATACAGCATCGATAATAACGCCTGAAATATCATGAGAAAATTTGTGGAATGCACATCAGTTTTTAAAGGTGCATAATTATTCCGCACACAGCGAGCGGAGTAGTTTTCTATGTTAATTTTTCGATTTGTAATTTTTAATATCTTCGGGCTTTCTTACCATGCACAGTACAGCCGGGGTTGGAGTGAGTCTAGAAATTTGAATCATGGTTAGAATTTCTGGCATTTGTCCTTCGCAGGCTCCCGCATAGAAGAGTCTCGATGACGTCAGAAGGATTCCATTGACGGCACCGAACGTTGACAGAGCCACGAAAACAGGAATTGTCCAAGCCATCACGCCGAAAAGTCGATTAGCGAATGTCTGTCAAATGAATAAACAAATAATAACGATTGTATACTCATGGACAGGAAGAAGATCTGAGAGTATCTTTTTTCTTTACTTACAACTGCGACAGCTTCGCTGCCAAGAACTTCGATGGGGCTTAGAGTTGTGTAAAAAGCAATATTGGCGAATACGTAAACAACCGTCACTAGAGTACAGGAGATCCCGATAGCCCTCGGAAGATTTCTACAATATACAACAACCAAAAATTTCAAGTCGTAATTGAGAATCGAATCGATATAAAAAGGAAGTGAAAATGTAAGGAGATTTGTACCGATAATAATAATAAAATAAAACGAAACTAAGAAAAAACATGATCCGGCTTTTCTTGCTGACAACGGTAATGCTTGGCTGTTTAAAGAAGATCTCCCTCTCTTTATCTCTCACTTTATTCTTTCTTAATACTGAGAAGCATTCCTTGAGTTTTGGAAACTCTATCTCATCGTCATAGATAAAGTACAATCTTTCGCTGCCGCTGCCGCCAGGCAGGAAGAACACGTGCTTGCGACATAATAATAATATAATAATGATATTAACCCTTTGTGGCATCATGTGACAGTTCTGTTACAAGCCATTGCAGAGCTTAACAAATCCAACTCAAACACTCGAGTCCATTTTGAATCAATGTAATAATATAGAAATATCACACACCTTTTTTCTAATGGGTTTTTTACGTAAATGAAATTTTGAAAAATAAATATTTTTTTTATTTGCGAAGATTTTTCAAAGTTCCTAGTATTTTAGTTTTGTTTTTGAAAAACTGACAATAAGTGTATAGTTAACTGCATATATAATATTATCATTATCATCGTTTATCTTTCTAATCTGGGTCGCAATTTTGTTTTCGTTTGTTTTTCTTCGGTTGAATTGTTAATAACAGAAAGTAAATGAATGGAAAAAAAAAGAAAAATTGCTACCTAATGTACTCACTTGACTGGGTCCTTGAGTTCTTCGATGATAAAATTCAAATAATTCCAACCGTTATAGGCAAAGAGTCCTGAATAGAAACTCAGTGCAATTGACGTCACTTGCGTTTTAGTTCCTTCGAAAGTGAAGTGCTCCGTGTGACCTGAAGGAAAAAAGAAAATTGAGATTCTGGACATTGCAGGATATAGGTAATACGAAACGAACATGACTAGAACCAAGAAATAAACTAATAAATACATGTACGATGTATGGTAAAAATAAAGTTTCGAAGACTTTTTTTTTTAACTACAAAAGGGTTGTTATCTACATACATATGGATGTTGTATAATATATACAATTACACCTACTAAGGAATAACAATTTAGCAAGTTAAATTAATTGGTCCAATTTCACGATTCTTTTCATGCTATATGTAAGTAAATAGCTATACACATATTTCTCCACCTATACAGCTATGTAATTGTATCGAGTACGCATGTACGAGTCGAATATATATATATACACGTATTTAACCACCTTTTTGATTGGACAAATTGGTTCGTCCGGCAAGAGAGCTGCTATATACTTAATATTATATTGCACCACTGTTAAATGCTCTTAACATATTACATGCAAAAGTATATGTATACACGAAGATAAAGATGAAAATGAGAGTTAAAATGAAAATGAAAGTGAAGATAAATGTAAGTATGAGGTTTATCTTATCTGAAATAGTTAAATTATAAAGCTTATGAAAACCTACAGATATATTAATTTACGTGTACGGAGAACTTTATTTGATCACAAAATCCATTAGTTTTTGCATTCCTTCTGTCGTAAAATCTTGACGAATGTCAACGTTACACTTACAAAAGAGAAAAGGAACAAAAAAAAATGCGTAAATTATCAATAGGATAGTCACAAAAAATGAATGGGCACTACTATTGCGAAATCGATATGCGGATAAAAATATTTTATAAATCGAACGACGGGGGAGAAAAGACAGGAGTATAGAAAGTCACGATTCGCCTTATTTCCTTTTTTTTTTGCTTCGATTGTTTTAACCCGGATACACATACTTGCGTGTATAATCCATGACGTTCGATCGGAGGTTCCTTATCTCATTCTCTTTTTACAATCTCTGATTTTTTACAGATGAATTTGACGTATAATTGAATGAGCAATTATACCTGATTAGACATTGCGGTGGCTTGAAATATTTAGTCTCTAATTTATCTAATGAAACAATATAAATAATTTGACAATTCTCCTACAGACGGACGTGATTAAACGTACAATTTAAGTCGGTTTTGATGAGTTCAAAGTTTCAAAGTCTTTCCGCACTATAAGCTGTGTTACTCTGTGATAAAATGGACGCAATTGAACATAGCGCGCGCGGTCCTGATTAATTAAATTTTATCTGACCTCCGGTGCAAGAGCACGAACAAATCTAATATGTGATATGGTCATATGAAGAGGACGTCGGCTTCGATTTTTTTCAAGTCTTTTATCGAAACTTCCCTATGTATATCCGTAAACTTATTGTTAGCCGATGCTTATTAACCGATAAAGATAACGCTGTCGTCGTAGCTAAGAATCCGACAAAAAGTATCAAATTCTCTTTTCCAATCTGTTTTTTTTTTCTTCAGGAATTTATCCAAGATGAAAGTATCTCAATTCGCATTTGATATCTTCACCATACATCAAGGATTATCGTATGTTAAAACAAAGAAATTAACGACACTGAATCAATGAGCATATAATTGAGTTATGAATAACAATTAAAAGAAAAAAAGGATATCATTCCTTACCATTGCATAACTGCCAGAAACCGGCGATTATTATAATGAACAAGGCCAAAAGTTTGGCGTATGTGAACACGTCTTGTACTCTAGTGGCCCATTTTACATCCCAACAATTTATGAAGGCCAGAATACCTGTGGAAAAAAAATATATATTTTATTAATTTTGTTTCTATAACAAATAATAATCAAAATTAAATATTTGCTTCACATCATCGAACGCGGGTTGTGAAAATTCTCCAATTTCAAATGTAAATTCATGCGAGGGACAGGAAACAAAAGTCGCACGTGTAGGTATATGTATAGTCGCCACCTTTTTCGTTTATTCGCGGTCGCATAAATCTAAGATTCATACACGTGTCTATATAAAAGTGAAAGTGTTCCGATTATTCCGATACCTGCAGATCCGAAACGAATTATGAAAAAAAAGTATCGCCAATATCGTACCTATGCCTTTCAATATTTTTCTTTTGCTTTTTTTGTTCGTTGCTCATAGGTGTACGTCGCGTGATTGGCCGGACCTCGGACAGCGCGGTGACCTCAATTGAAATCGGAGACTCTAATAAAAACGAATTTGGCATCAGATTGAAAGGAAGATATATATGTATGCGCAGACACACATATTATCCACAAACACACACATATACGCACAGGTACATAATTAAGGGTGATACCCATTCAATTGTGGTTGAAACTATGCAGATTCGCGGTTCGAGAAGGACAATAAAAAATGCATCACTAAAAAAAGGCACTTGTAACATCGAGGTGAAAATTAATCAATCGGTTGTTCAGCCTCATTAAATTTGGTCATATCGGTATGGCGTGTACATAGGTCGTTGGTAAACATACAGCAAGTACGATCAATTATTATACATTTTCGATTTCTGAATCCTCTCAACTAAATTATCACGAGTCTACGTGATAAAAAATACACGTCGATCTCATACTTAAAATCAGCAGTGATTCAAGCAAAAATTTATTCCACCAAAAAGAGAATATACTCTACCTTATACTGAATATCAACTCGACTGTTTTTCCGGTATATTAACATATTTGATATTATCACACGTACAACATCGGTGTAGTTATATGAGTAAATCGGATGCTCGATTGCGTGCAAATCTCGATCGACTAATAGTTATTATTACGTAATTCGTTCGCTGGTTCGTTGATTCATTCATAATTATTCAAACGGATAGACTCGGCACATGATCGCACGCAGGTAGATCAGATATACCCGCATATTACTACGTATGTAAATGCTACTTAATTCTCATTGACGAGTTTTCCGTCTGCCAACGTCGGATCGTATGCTAAATCTATAAGTCGTCTGTCGAGTTATAGGTATGCATATGTCTCACGTGTAATCCGATCTCCATAAATCGATACAATGTATAACGGAAAACGTAATTATACTATACGTTAAACTCATTGTCAGAAAAAGAAAATGAAAACGGCTCGCATACTTCCTCCTACAACCCGATTATACTCCTCATATATGAAAAACAAAAATTAAAATATATAAAACATATTAAAAATAATAATCATGGTCATAATAATAATGGGGACGATGACGGTGTACATTCGCACGGATCTAAGCAAATAACCTGATTAGTATAGATATACCATACCTCGCTATTCTTTCCAGTACAAATACACAGTACAAGTAGAAGAGAAAAAGCGGTAGCGTGTAAACTTGAGAGAATTATGCGCATATTCTTTTCACTTATTTTTTTTATCTGTCATATTACCAGCATGCGGTGAAATGTGGAAAATAGAAATTGCAACGATCATCACCTCAATGACCGTGCGGCTATACATATTTCTTTTTCGAGATACCTCGGAGCAGACGAGTTTCCAAGCGAAATTCATAATAAACGGATCTACCGCACAGCCGTTGAGGTGATGATTTCGTAAAATATCACGTTTTATGCGATAAAATATGGTCACCTTTACACGCGATGCTGACCATGAATTAACCACGCTCTTTCGGTGTATATTCGGTATAGGTATATCCCGTGGCACTGCACTGCTGAGTTTACATATAAATGTGGTTTCGCTTTTTTTTCTTCGTTCATCTTTCCCGGTATATTTAATTAATTCCGAAACTTCGATAACGAGTATAATTTATGTACCTGTTAATCGATTATATTTCACGTTTTCAATTTGGCTATATTCTTTTATTTCGATTTTCCCGTTTGATGTAGAGAAAAAGAATGAAAATGAATCATGACATAATGAAACGGAACCGGTGAAAAGATTGATCCTGTAATTAATAATATATAATTTTATCAGCGGTATAGATAAGTATGAAAAGTAAAGAATAAAAATTGTTAATTCAAATCAGTTTTCAGGCGACTTCGCTCGAATCATATTATAACACGTAGAAGATTAAGTTTCTCGCATATTATTTCTCTAATCGATCGAAATTTTCGACGCTTACAGATATGTTTAGTGGATTTCGTGACCCCTCGCGATCGTATAAAAATGGCAGGCCCTTATTTATTCGTGTGGCCTTGATACATGAATCTTTGACGAGGATAGCAATGAAACGCACACGTACGATTCACCGATCACGTCCTCTGCTGATTATATTGTGCTACACATGTCGTATAGAAGCATCGGCAGCAGCGCCGACCGGTTGAACTGGTGTATGAGAGAAATTGAGAATGTAATTGATGGCAATCTGGGTACGACTGTAATCTAAAGTAATTTAATAATCTGGCTTCTGTTGCTTCTGTTGCTGCTGAGGCCGTGCGGCAGCCAACAAATTTAACAAATTATTAACCAGCAACTACATGTATGCGTGCGACCGTCGGAATCAACGCTCGCCCGAATGGAGGGCTCTTCGTTGCGTCATCGTAAATCAACGTCGTTTGCTCTATACGCTAATCCTAATAATTACTTTCTCCGATGTCTTTTTCGTCAATCGACGATCGTTCGGGTTATTTTTTTCTTGATCGATCAAGAAAAAACTTGGGAATTCTAGACGTATACATGTATTATCGTGATAAGCAGATTTGAATAAACTTGAAGAACGAAGGACGCGAGTATCAATTCCTGAAGCACCGGGAGAAAAAGAGTCCTGCGGCGGACGATGCAACGGAGAAGCGGATAAACGGAGAACGTCGTCGTATCGCGATATTTTCCGTTTTGTTGCGTCAGACGCGGCAAAATCATAACCGTCATCGCCATCGTCATCGTACGATCACATCGATAGCGGACCACAGCGGCGGCGTTTTCGTAGAATGGTCGACGGCGCGGCGTGTCAGGGAAGCCCATATCCAAGGCTAAATTTTATTGCTTTTGATGATTGTATAATAATAAATCGGCAACGCGTATACGTGGAATCCTATATTATATCAGACGTCAACAACTATGTATACCCACGCGCGCGTTGAACGCTAATTTTTTTTCCTTGGTTTTTTCTTCTCTTTTAAACCTGACTGCACTTGCCTCAAGAATTGCCGAATTTTGAAATTGTCGGAATTGTGGGAATCGGTTCCGATGATACTTTCAATTATTGTGTTCGCTTCATTCCTCCTTTTGATTTCATTTATTTATTCATTCATTTACTCATTTATTTATTTATTATCATCGTTATTTATTCGTCGACATCAAATTTCAGTTATTGCAGCGGCCCGGATTTCGCGTTTCCAGTTTTATCGTAAATTCTGCTTTCGTGCGGATCCCTCGAGACTCCTAATATGTGTATGGATATACCTATAGATATAGCCGGTAAACTTCTATTATTTGAATAGGTCACAATATCCTTTAGTTTGCAATAAATTGAGACAAACTTTGTTTCCCTACATCATCGATAAAGACGTTTTTTTTTTATCGATGAAAGAACGGAATTTATGGAAATGCGTTTGGAGGGAGAGGAAGGAGAGAAAAAAAAAGAAGAAAAAGTAAGTCGCACCTGAGAAGGACACCGTTAACCGTTTCTGCCCTGCGAATAAATTGAAACAATCATTCGGATGAATAGAAATGGAATTCAGAGAAAATGATCGACACAAAAGTGCAGGTATTACGGTAAAATGAAAAATAAATTTTGAATACAAACATAGATTCTTCTTTGTATTACAATTAACTCGAATGCAGCCATTATAAATGGCAATGAAGTCGTTCTCAGAATATCCCTGAGGTAATCCTGCGAAGTGTCTATTATGCTGATTGTGAGACAAACTTTTCAGGAGCGCACCTGGGGAATCGATAGAATTAATCGACAAGAATTAATCGTAGTGGATAAATGTCGTGATTAATTGCATAAAACTTAGAGGGGGGAAAAAAAAGAACGCAGGAAAAACGTTGAGTTCGAATTTCAACGGTTCTTTATATTAAAAAATATGGCGCGATGAAACAAAAATAAGAAGAATGAAAAATACGATAAAATGTCGCATCGCATTCTTTGCAACAGCGATGTGATTGCCAAAATTTATCCCTGTAATATCCTCACAGTGCAGGAATCAGGAATAGCGATTTTCTTTCCGTGCTTTCTTTCTTACTTTCTTTTCAAGATACACTCATTGTTAGACATACTTATATAGCAGATAATGAAGGAAAAAATAAAATAGAATAAAATGAAATAAAGAAAAACGTTGAAATGCAGGACATATTATTACAGTGCTGTAAAAAAAAACAACAAAAGAAACATGATAGAATAGTAGTGGTGTTATAATCCGGGTTCTTGAATATGGGTGGATCGTTCACAGTGAATATACTCATACGACAGTTAATTAGATACCTACGGGATAAATTTTTACGGATAATGTGGGTACCTTGTAAACTAAAACGTTGCGCTTAATATTTAACGATTCGGCTACACGAAGAGACTAAATGTGATTATATCAACGCACGGTTTAACGTATTTGTACCCATACATGTTCACGTAAATGTTCGACTGATGTTATGTATAGCGACATGAGAAGCTGGCGTATATTTATAGATATGGTCATTGAGTATAAATAATAAATGACGAGGATAAAGGATATATGAGAAAGGAGTGCAAGTTATTTAAAGACCGGATCAATACTAAAGGGGACGACGCAGGACTTGGAAGCCTCGCATGCTCCATAAGACAGAAGTATAGGGGAAGAATAGGAATCGCGAAGAGGGACGAGATTTCGAGTTGCAAAATTTTCAAGAACATCTAAGGAATCATTACATGGAGAGCGTTTTGAGGACGAGAGTAATCGTATATTTTAGCAAACGACTCCATCGATTTTCAAGATACTTTTGTAATCGATTGAGCATTTTGGCAGAAAGTGGCTGGAACTCGTATTTCTTCACTTACCTAGAAATTTGAGAAAATTTCCTCAATACTCGTTATACAAAGAGAGTAAGAATCGCGTTTCCAAAAGGAAAGATAGAAGTCTAGAATTTCTCGAAACAAGCGATTGCAACTAATATTTCTCATTAGATAAAAATTTCTTTTTTATCGATAGCGGTGCAACCACTGATATGAGTATACATAATGGTGCAACCACTGATATAAGTATACATAATGGTGCAACCACCGACGTCGTTCGTCAATGCCCGGATAAATACCGACATCGTGAAAACATAGAAGACAAAAGAATGACAGAAATAGAAAGCGAACCGCACACCTGCGCCCATCGTCAAACGTCTTCTAACGACGTCCGAGTATCGATAAGCTAATTGGTCTGAGAGTTGAGTGAATACAATAGTTAGAACAGCGACAAGGACAATAATGATGATGATGATGATGATGATGGTGATGACGAGAGCAATACTTACAGATGCAACCGACGGCGAGCATTCGGACCGCATTATCCGGTGGTGTACAGTCAGGAAACATTGGTTTCAATACGTAAACGCTAAAAGTCAGAGCAACTATGGCCTGGCTGCATGGTCTGACGATCATACATTCGACCCATAGCCTTACAAACGCCATAAACGGGCCAAAAGTCTCCATAATATAGGCGTAATCGGCTCCAGATTTTTTAATCATACATCCCAATTCGGCGTAGCAGTAAGCTCCGACCTAAAAATTGAAGAAACAAAAATTTTCGAAAAAGGCTCGAAAACAACTTTGATTTACGTCAAATTTCAGGGATAATCGACACCTCGCGTACGATCGTAAGAGTGCGAGTCGAAGAGGTAATTTGCACCAAAAGTGTTAGCGGTGAAGGTAAGCGCAGCCGGTACACATACGTATAACGGTACACATATACGTCTACGCCCAAGGAAAGTGGTGGGGAAGAAGGATAGGGTTTGGAAACTTGAGCGGAACTGGAAACCGCGACAAGGGTTATCATTACATTGTTAATTATAACGGACTACACGTACCATTGAGAACAATCCGGAAGCCGTCCAAACCAGCAAACTTGCGTTCACACTTCCGGTATAAGTCAGCACTCCTGTTGGACTGACGAAAATTCCGGAACCGATGATCGAACCTACGATCACCGTTACTCCATTCAACAGCGACATTTTAGCCTCCAATTTAATCTCCTCACCGCCTCCGTCACCCGACGTCGGCACCGGGTCGTAGGGACCCTTTTCTCCATCCTTTAGACTACCAGATTTCGACATTTCTGAAACAATCCGAATAAGAGACTTTCAGTTACAAATGGTACGATACCAAAAACTCCTCGCGCTACTTTATCGCACAAAAATGAATTTCTTTTTTCATTTGTTTCTTTTTCTTTCAGGCCACGTTTTCCGAAAGCTTTTTGTCTACGCAACTCGAAGACCGATTCATTTTTATTACCGAGGTAATCAGGGATTGTTAAGGGGCAATTGATCGCGGAACTTGTAGAGTGATTGATTTATACTTATCGGTAATCAGGGATTATTGGGCAGCCGATTGTGCAGAGAGATTCTTCTATACGCGAGGCGATCGGGAGTACCCGTGGAGTAGGTATACGATGTACCCCTACTTCCCTGCTCCGAATGTGCTCCGAATTTCTGTGCTTCAGTCTTTTATCCCCAGCTCGTTGCCGGGCTATATTATGTTGCAATCAATCTTCCTATCGGTAATCTGTCCCTGCCTCATATGTATATCCTTCGATACCAAATTTTCCGGGCAACGATGAACATTTAAAAATGAAATAATCAATTTCTTTGATATTTTGGAATTCAAAAGTCAGCTCCCCCTGCAACACTGCGATACAATTAGTCCACTTTTCAACGAATTCTAAGTCGTAGATAAGAACTGAAAATTAGACGCGGAAATTTTCTCATTCCATTTTATCTTCATCTCCGGATAAATTGGGATATTTTTTCGTTTGTTTCTTAATAATTTATTAATCTATCACTTCATTAATTTACTCAGTTGTTTATTTTTCTTTGCCCTTTTTTCTCCATGTATTTTATCTCTTGTATAAATCCCCGATTCTTTATTCCCACGGGAAACTGAGTTTCTCGAGGTACACGAGGAAATCTTTCCTGTGATACGCGTGGCTGGAAAATCCATTATTCAATACGTTCGAACCTGCCCACCACACATATTATACCGCATATATGTATGTATCCTATACGATTCACCGGTACAATTCTACAGGCCGATATGGCGGCAAGATGAATTCATTGTCAGTAGTAAAACATAACAATTATGAAGTGAAAATTTCAGACGAACCAACAACAGGCGTGAAGAAACCTGAAAATTGCGACGAAATTTTTCAGAAACCCTCACATCTGATTTCCTTATTTTCGCCTTTCTGCTTCAGTCTGATAAATAATTGTTTCGCCTTTTTTTTTATGAAAAATATACAACAATCATTCAAATTATTATTAGGAATGTATCAGTGTTATGAAAGAAATAATGGCAAATATTATATCCGCGTAAATGAAAGGTCATGACATGAGAGCCGATTAGAATTCTTATCTCACAGACCTATAGATACGTTCTCTGCGCATAATATTAAAAACTTGATACTTATAACGTTACATACTTTGTGATATAATTATTGATATCGTCTTCGAGTACCCGTCCATCGAACATTCTGCGTTGGAAACTCAGCGTCCGGTCTAGTAATATAATTTAAATTCAAAAAGAAAACCAGTAAAATGAAATAACAAAAACTAACACTTTTTTTACATCGTTGGTTTTTCAGGATTATGCTTCTATCGATCGACGCGACGCGAAAAAAAAACAAAACAACGAATGAATTGCAATGAACCGAAGTCAGCAGCACTTTGAGCGCTTCCTCGTACGACAAACCCCCTGTCTGTTTTCTAAGTGTTATATTTTTATTTTTATTCGACTTTTTCCTCTTGCCCCTCACAATCGCGTGCAAAAATCATCCGTGCGAATACGATCATCGTGCCTGACATAGGTAGGCATGTGATTTTTGTGATTTTTCATTTTGAACAAAAAACATAATAGACCTCCTGAAAAAAGTGAATGTAAACGAAGTAATGTAGTCACGCAATCTAGGGACCCATATGTGTACGATATACATACATACTATATCCATACGTACCGTTATGTATGTACACATACCTTAATCATAACTGACATAGTTAGACACTACGCGACGAGCTGTAGGTTGGCGTAAAATATCCCTAGTTTAGGCAGCAAACGGGGGCTTGATTTTTCGCAAATATCTCGAGAACTGATTGAGATTTTCGAAATTTTAAAAAAGATTCGAAAAGAGGAGGAAATGTCCTCAAAAAAGTCTCGACTCCCGGAACTAGAGGACCATTATTTATAATCTTTCTAGGAGCGTGAAAATACGGCCGAAAACAGCTAGTCTGACACGTGGGCCGTTTCATTGCATGACGCGCGCAAGCCAGACTAGCCGTTTTCGGCCGTGTTTTCACGCTTCTAGAAAGATTATAAATAATGGTCCTCTAGTTCCGGGAGTCGAGACTTTTTTGAGGACATTTCCTCCTCTTTTCGAATCTTTTTTAAAATTTCGAAAATCTCAATCAGTTCTCGAGATATTTGCGAAAACTCAAGCCCCCGTTTGCTGCCTAAACTAGGGATATTTTACGCCAACCTACAGCTCGTCGCGTAGTGTCTAACTATGTCAGTTATGATCTCGCCAAGTGTACGTACGTATACCTTCACACCTATACAAATACCGATTATGCTTATTTGGATATTAGGTCAGTCTTCGAATATTGATCTTGCAATCGACGCAACGCAACACTTTTCTATTTTCTATTCGTTCGACCGCATTTGTTATCACTTTCGCCAAAACGAAAGAATCAAGAGAGGTATATAGAGCTCGGGAGAACGTCGTAGAAGAGTACAATCACCAGTAATTGGAGTGAAAGAAGCTGAAAAATTTGTTAATTAGATCTAAATATTTGGCCATTGGGATACCATGCTGCAGATGTATGATGATAGACGGAACACGCGACTGACATGATCACGCCCACCTTACGTCTCTTATACATGTTACGATTGAAAATAAAAGAGAGAAAAAATGGATGAAACGAATTACACCGACGAGACGACGTCGATGATTTATTCAAACGATACGCTCGAGATGCAGATAAAAAAAGAAATGCAACGAACATGTTCGATTTACGATTAACTTAATGAACGTTTTTCGAAGCACGTAATGGACACCTATACGTATACTATATGTATGCATTGATATTACATAATATCTACGCTATGGAGATATTGCGTTCTAGGAGTACCCTCTCCAAATATTCATCCGACATCCCCGAGGCGTGGGCCCGGCAGGATTTCTCGTTCAGGACTCGGCATCGGCATGGCGCGCGCGAAAATCAATAGAAACACGTGGTGGTTCGGATGTATCCGTATAACTGTACGTACAGGTGTGAAAACTGTATACCTTGTTCTACCTGTGTATACTTATAGTAAACTCGACTTTCATTATCACATCAAAATGCAGTTTTATATAAATTTTTTCTTTCGTTTGTTTCGATAGCTAAACATTCTCTGGCGCAAAATGCAAGCGGGTGGACGGGCGGGCCGGCCGGTAAATGATTCCACGAGTCCGTCGTGATCGCTTTGTGAGAATAATGGAGAATTCGTCGAGACCGTATATATTTGTAACATCGTTTCGTTTTCAAAATTATCATTTTATAAACCGCGATTGGAAAAAAAAATAATAATAATAATCAAGTTTCAAACAAAATGAAAGTATATATTAGTTGAAATTTTTCACTCACCTTCAGATCTTTATTTCCAAAACACTGATCTAATTAGTATATAGGTATTTATCACAATGTATCTAAAAATTGTCTAATACGGAATAAAAGAATGTTACTATTACTTCCATATAATCCTTCGGATATCACTACTTGTCAAACACTTATTCGTCCTGTATATAATTCAACACAGGAGAGATGTAAAATATCGAGTCGAAGTACCGATCGATAGATTTTCGCGAATAAATTGATTACACCGGATGCTTTTTCTTTTCTTTTTTTTTTCTATATTAGAAAAATGAATTTACTACCATATTCAGGTGCTGTGAATTTGTGTATCACACATTATTGTATAGGGTTTATACCATAAATTACAATCGAACTGAACACAGCCGCCGGCATACGGAGCGACGTTAACGACGACGACGACGGCGAAAACGACGACAGTTCGCGGGCAGCCCGCTCGAATGATCGAGTATGAATGAGAGCCCATGGTCCGCGACCATACAACTTCTCCAACTCCTCCTCTGTAATAATAATAACAATGCCGCTCGAGAGAACCGCGAGCGACGAACTATAAAAACGCGCAGGCGCACGAAACACGACCGCCTGACATTCGTCCTGTACGGTCTTCGCCGCTTTACGTTTGTTACCACCAACCACCATTTAGCCACGCTTGATGTAGGTATACCTACGAGATTAGGATTGATCCTTAATTTTGAAATTTTTTTCATAAAATATAGACGCTCAATCCGAGTGGAGGAATAAGGCCCATCGAATTATGCATTTCTTTTTTAAGTTCTTTATTTAAATCGATGAGAAATAGAAACCGCTTTTTCCCCTCGATGTCGTACGACCGATTAAGAGAAATGGTCTACTTTCAATAAGAGTACGAACTAAAGGAACGATGAAACAAAAGAAACACAAGAGATGATCCCACTTCGGTAGGCTATCCCAAGGGATGTTTTGAAAATCAGCAAATATTTGTTGGACGAAATAAACTTATTCCTCTTCGAAACAAGCGCGCGAACATGATCTGGATAGATCGTGAATATTTTTAATTCAAAAATGTTCAAAATGAGTGCATTCCATGTAGGAATTGAAAATGACAAAAAAGTTGAGCACAATGTCCTTGGGAGGGATAGACCAGGTGCTGCACCATGTGCACGTCGTCCCTTTTGCTAGCGATCCTGAAAAGGTTGGATTTGCTGAACAATTGGCTCCGACTCCTGGAGGTCGTTTAGCCCGCTTGCATGCCTCTCGGCCATACGGACCGATCAAATTCCGACTACAAATCCACAACGAATTCTTTGCCCCTCACATTTTAGCCGGCCATTTGCTTGTTTTTTTTTCTCTTTCATTTCCATTCTCTGTATATACTTAGGTATACGTAGAATATCGGGCATATTAGATATCTCGTTTTTAATCGAAGAACAATTGAATGATTTTGGCGTTTCGATCTTTGGAAATTACATGAAATTCAAACGGGATCGGGGTCAAGGACTAGTTGAAACGGTGGAAGGATTCTAATTTTCGGATTTTTGAATCAACGAATCTCACAATCAGCTGCTTATACTATATCAATTTTCCGGATGGTTTTGAAAATCCTCGTGACGTCATAATTGAAAAACAATTCTTGACATATTTTCGAAGGTTCGATTGAATTTTTCAATTAGCTCACACCAGATATTTTTTTATTTCATTTTATTTATTTATCTTTTCCCTTGTTCAGTGCTCTCAAAAAGTCACCATATATAGGTATGTATGGATGGAGAATTTTCACAAATTTTATTTAAAATCTAGAAGATACTGATACTACAATAGATGAGATAATCGGAAACGTTATGATCTTACAGAATCCGTTTTACGCTCTTTTAGAGGTCACAATAATGAGCCTGTCCGGAATAATCCTAACTTCCGGTAAGATAATTTGTTCATCTTCGAAACAACCCGAGTTATATTAACTAAAGTCGTGTGATCACGTTTAGCATGAATTCAAACTAAAAATAAAAACGAAAGAACGCCTTATCGGAATGTTCGGCGCGTGGTACAACTTTGTTCTTCGACCTGGTAATTGCGGAAATTCACGCTTTTTAGGAATAAGAAAACGAAAAAAATAAATAAATTTCTATCTCGCTGGACGTTAGCAGCCAAATTTGAAGAAGACTCGAGCGGAAAAATTTCGCTGATCTTTGCTCAAGAAAATCTCGTATATTTTTATGGATATCATACCGGTTTCAGACTATACGTCAGCTCTGACGTAGTAGTTGGGTGGTGGCTTCCCCTCTCGCCCGCTCAGTGCGTCACCACCGTGTTGCTGGTATTGATTCGAACGACGTCATTCGTTATCTACGCTTCTGCTTGGTGTTTCAGCTCTGACGCGCCCTGACGGCTGCAACAAACCATACGTGGGACTGAAAACATACATATTGGTAGATCGGTAAAAGACGACCGAGCTCCCAACTATTGGAGGGAAAACGAAAACAGCCGCTGCAAATTTTCCTCCTGTTTGACGTGATTTTTTCTTCCTTTATCTCTGATTCTTATGTACTTTAGAATCGTGTAGTCCTAGAAAAACCTTGTAAAAACAAGAATATCGCACATTGTATGTATTCAATGGTGAAAACACGATACATCTAGTAAAAAAAAAGAAAGAAAGAAAAACTTGATCCGGTAGAAGGTTGATCGAGTCAACTGTATAATGCCACGTTCGCAGTATCACGATCTATTCAGCTATACCTATAATACATTATACGTATACCTTGCAATACAGTATTGAGAATACCGCGAAAAAGTCGATGCCATGTTATGACCGTTACTATTTTTTGTTTCATGTACAGAGTGGTCCGTTTGAAAATCGGCTGACGTTTGAACGTGGAGAATGGTACCGAACGCGTCATCGACGGTTTCTTTTTCTCTGAAGCTTTTTCATTTTGTTAGCGTAGTAAAAGCTACCCTGAAGGTAGCCCTGTGAGTTCACGACGCATTTAAAATATCCAGGTATTATTTAACAGTTTTTCAACCCTCGAATTGTTTTATGATACGCGTACAATCAACTTTGGGTACGCACGTTCGGTTTGGGAGTCTTTAATTTCGTGTACACCTGTTGATCGATCGTATCCTGATAATATCATGTACTTCGCTAGTCATAACAGTAGCAACTCGGAGACTGCAGGTTCTAAGATTCATGGAATCAAGAATTGTCGGTTGGTAAAAAGTATTTGCAGAAATTGCCTGGCCAACGATCATCGCACCGTGAATGGATTTCTGGTCGTTGATTTCCAGTAAGTTCAGCCTTCGGGTGGTGCGGTTGTTAGATTGGAAAATTATAGTTCGCTGGATTGTACAATTAGTTATTGTAATATAATCACATAGGTTATATTGTAACTATTCACGGTATTCCGATGTAAGTGCAGCTTGTTTGCAAGCGTTGAATTTTTTTGCTGTATTAAGAGAACGTTCTTCAAGTAGCAACTAAGAGTCGTGATAACCGTTATACGTGATACCTGTGTACCCGGTGCAAATATGATTGAACAACAATTATGCGTTATGCACGTTATACGACTGGATAAATTATTTATTTATTATAACGAATCGGAGTTTCGTGCAAACATTGAATCTACTTTTATACCATACAAATACGATTGTCCACTTTTTATTCTGTCTCATTCCATTTCACTCATTACGTTGCGGATTCTGGAATTCCAGGTCACGAATTACATTGCTGACATTTTTTACCTTCGCCTGTTGGAAAAATCAGCGGTGATATCTTTACGAAGTTGAAACAAAAATCTACTTTACGTTTTGTACGAATGACATAATTCTGCGATCCTTGATCGAGATTCGTTGAAAATACAAAATGTCGACGAGTTCACCGCTTTCGTCAAGATCCTTAACGGTTTCAAATCTCCCGATAAAATCACCGTTGACGTAAGCGTGGGGGTAAGTTGGCCATTTCGAACAGTCTTAGTTCTTCGTCTAAAAGGATGTCAAACGTTTCTGACGGAGCGCTGCGTCCATCGAAAGCTTCTCATTGTTTTTCAATTTTTACCCCCGCCGCGGCGTGTTCATATTAGAATTAAATTTCGATACTGCGCAACGAGCATTTCTTTTTTTTCTGTTTTTATATCACCTCATAATCGTTATGGAATGTATCGTGATATGGATATTACGTGATTTAATTTATTTTATCGATGATTTCCATCTTTTGTTTTGTGTAGATCCTTTTTTTCGTCATTCGTCGTTCCTTTCATAACGATTACTATTCTATCCTTGGTCATAACGTCTTGAACTCTATTTTAATTAGATAGATGTAAGATTAGATTACATATTACATGACTGACAATGAGTTCGCAAAACTCATTCCGTTCGATACATAAAACTATACACTTTGCCTTGAGAATTTTTTTTCCTTATATTTTTTTGAATGAGAAAGGCGTAAGGAATTTGGATATCAAATTGTATGTTCAATTTATGTTCTCATTTCTGATGTAATAAATTTTTTTTATTATTATTAGTAATTATTATTATTATGCACAATGTTGAAATGTAGGTAATACATGTAAAATTTGACTATGAATTATGATTTTTCAAGATTTATGTTAATGTCGTGTGACTTTAATCTCTCCTGTTTTTTCTTCCTTTTTCGTATGTATCTACAGTTCGTATAATTTTAAAAATTTACGATCTGTAGTTATAGTAACTCAGAAATATGAAAATATTTACGCTGTGCCGGATAACGATTCTGCATTTCAACGTTTGTCTGCAGAACCAAAGAGTATAAGACATAGAAAAAATCAGTTGTACATATTGGGTTGGATTTTCTTTTTTTCTCAGCATTTTTTCTTCCATCGCACCGATAGTAATGGCGTCAAGAATCGATTGTGAATACGATATTATAGAACATCAGTCAATAAATTTATAATTAAGAATAGGCATACGAAAAAAAAAGAAAAAGAAACATGACGTATGGACCGTCGATGGGGACTAACAGTTGCGTTGAAAGTTGCCCGATTTGAAACCACACCAGTTACGAATGTATTCTACACTCGACGTGTGCGTTATCGCATATGATTATTTTATTGTTACTAACGATTCTAAAATGAGGTTGGCACATAACGGACAGGATTGGCAGATCGTGAAACGCGTGGCTGTAACGCTCCGTTGGTGCGTCGTATGTCCCGGTACTCTTCCCCGGTCATGTTTTTCTCGTTATCGTTAATTTCAGAGTACTCGTCGGTAATAGGTGTTATGCGCGAATTTCTTTTACTTTTCTTTTTTTTTTTTTCCTTTTTAAGTATTTGCTACTAAAGAGCACGCGGGTTGAATTCTTGGAACTTTCGCAATGGTGGGATGCTTTAAAAATAGTTTCAGCATCTAACTTTTTAAGGCTACTATGGAAAAGTCGACGATACATATTAATTATTGTGTTGCTATCTTGATGGAGTTGAGAACAAAGAATAGCCATGTTGGGAATTAGTTATAAAAGGTACGGCTGCTGACAATATTTTTGGACCGAACTTTCTCTTTTCTGTGTACAACTCACCTTTCTTCTAAACTGACTTTAGGCAACATTGCTTCAAGATCACCAGCTTCTCCCAATTCTTTGATGATATCTAAACCGCCGAGAAGTTCACCGTTCAGATAAAGTTGTGGATAAGTTGGCCAATCGCTGAATTTTTTTAAACCTTCCCTGACTTCGTTGTCTTGAAGGATATCAAAGGTTTGATAATCTGCTCTATAAGAGTTTAGGATCGAGATAATCGTCCTTGAAAATCCACACCTTGGATTCGCAGGATTTCCTTTCATGAAAAGCATGCAACGTGCTTGATTGATCAATTTTTTCAACCTTACTTCGATATCTTCTTTAGGTTTTTGGATTTCTACGGCAGAAATCGGATTTTTCAACATCTGCTGCTTAACCCTTGTCAATAGTTCTGCTGGATTAACGCCGTCTACTCGATCGGTAACTCCAGAATTCCTCAGAAGCAGTACAGTTGGTACAGCTGATACTCCGAATTTTAACGAAACTTCTGGAACATCTTCTGCTGCTATTTTCGCAAAATTTACACCTTTGAAGTCCGATGATTTCACCATCTCGTCAAGGACATCATTTATTTGATTGCACTGGGCCGCCCACGCCGCATAAAAATGAACCACAGACAGATCCTGCAATCTAAGATAATAAATAGTCATTGAATGGAAAATCATGGAATGTGAGATTCGCATACATTGAATACGTATATGATGTTATCGATGACCTTGAATCGGATCGATAAGTCAGAGGAAAATAAAATGATCACGACTAGTGAAGTGAAAATAAAAAATCACAGGTTATGTCACAAAGCGAATAAAAATAGCCCCAAAAATCGCTGCGATAGCAACATAAATCGATTGATTTGCACATATAATGGAGATTAAGTAGACAAATGAAGTACTTTGATCGAGAAAGTCGAGATTCACTTTCAATAAGCAACGTTGATGACGAAGATATTGTGATGAATGAAATGACTGATTTTTAACAACTTACTTGACATATTCATAGAACTCGTTAGCGTTCGTCAAACTGGTGACAGCCATTCTGTCACTGTTTGTCTCAAATCTAAACCGAGGATAAATTCAAGATGAACAAATTTAATGAAAGAGAACAATAGTTTCCACCGGCTTAAAATTCATCAAGCTACGCGACTTCGTACTCTACGGTTATGGAGGCCAGTTCCCCTCCCGCCCCGGGTCCCGTGGAAAATCACGAGGAACAAGAGAATCAAAAACATCTGATGGTGGGTTGCGCTTGCGCAAGTTCACGCCAATCTCTCAGCGCGTTAATTCAAAATGGCAGAGAATGATTGCAATCGATTTTCAATCAACGTTTAAACTGTTACGAATATCAGTCCACGCAAGTATGGTCTCCAAAGCCTTTGAACGATCTCTAAAGTTCCTATGGAAGAATCATATTCTCAATTCTATCCCGCCGTTTGTTTAACTTTCAACAGAGAGTAGAGAATTCTGAAAACTGTAGTCGACGAATGCACTGACTGAAGATTAGTACTAAATTCTTTCATCGCGTGCAGTTGCTTCAAGGCATATGATTTTTTATTGACCACTCGTGTAGCGGCTACAATGGAAAGCTTTGCGACAGGTGTCTGGATAGCGAGCGTTGTAGGATCCAAAAGTAAACTGACCAATGAAAATAGTTCGCCACTTTACACCGTGTCGTTAACATGGGATGGCATCGGCATACCGGGGACAGGCAAGGCTTAGTGAATCGGTGAACCGAAAAAAGAGCACTACACTGAATCATTTCGTCGATGAAGTTTAAAGAACTGTGCTCTTTCTTCGGTAAAAAAAGAATAAAACCGTGCTCATTGCCAGGTGTCCCAAGTGCGATTTTATTTCGTATATATACACTTTACACAGTCTCAGCTAATTTGTGATCTCAGAAATGTGCACTGCCATAAAAAAAGAGACATTATTGCAGAGAATATCCAACTTCACTACGGACGAGGTCGTGGCTTTGTTGCTTAGGGTGAGTAAACTTTAACGTTGACGGATCACGCCTCCCATCGTTTTCTGCTAAATTAACTCGTTTGTCATTCTCTTACAAGTATTAGCGATGTCATGCGGTCGCCTATTAATTAAAAATCATGAATATCAATCAGGGACCCTTAGGCACGTGGTCTCCTCTGAGCCACGTTATGGTATAAACTCAAGACATTTGTATCTTGGAGAACATTTTTGCAAAATTCCTCAACCTCCGCGTCCAACTTAGACAAAAAAAAAGCATAAAAAAATCATTCTGCAGTCTGCGCATCGTCGTTGTCAAAAGAAATAGCCAACAAAGTTTCAAGTTTTCCCGGCATTTTCAATCTCCTATCCGAGCTTTTGATAATCAGAGGTCCATGTTAAAAACGCTTATGTGGACATCTCATCGACGGTAAATCACGGGCGTGCGGTAAACAAATACTCACACGTTATCTATCACGCTATTTGTCAAATGTACAAATGACTATACTCTCAAACCTCATACATTTTTAATAATTACTTCTTTGTACTGCGTGAGTCGTAACTGTGAATTCCATTTATACGTAAATCGAAGGCTGAGAAGCAGAAAGTTGTAACCACAATTTCCCCGGTTGCGTGTGAGCTATCGTGTTGTCACGAGGGCCTATCCCGCAAAAGTGATCAGAGTTATGAGCAGCAGGAATGACAATCGGCCCGAGAATTCGGTGTTTTTTCATTTTGGAGGATCTGACTTGTGCGAAAGCACGAAAAGGATTTGAATTACCTATTCGAAACCGCGCGAAGCTATATCTGCAGAAGGACCCATCCTAAACAATGGGAGCGATTTGACAGGTTGTAATATTTTCGATTCAAGTATCAACTCGAACTTAATGTCCATGTCTTTTATTATTTTTTTTTATTGTTTATGTATGGGTCACTCTTTAAAACATATACCTACATGTGCGGGCAACATTGTCCCTACACTTTGCCGCAGCTTAGGCCCTTCTGCTTCCAATTCTTTGTATAGAGACAGCTGGTCGCGTCCTGTGTCGGCCGCGAAATGTGTTATCACCTCAGGATTTCCTGCAAAGTTATGGTTGTCACTCGACTGAGCATCCATTTCTTGGTTGTTGCAGAACAAATTGGCCGAATGCTGCGACGCCGTCCTCAAGCGACAGATTAGCGGAGAACAATTTTTGGTAAGTTGATTTCAAATGAAATTCCAAAAAAAGTTATTCAATCTTATTCCGTTATTTTTTCTCTATTTCTTGAGTGCATGATCAGCTTGAATGTGCGCTTTAGATTTATATGATACATTTCTTGATGATCATTAACATATGTATATTTTGCACACATGATTAATTTCTTTTCCCCCCTACATATTAAAATGAAGAAAAATCGGAGCTGGAAATTTATTCATACAACAAGCCTGTTACGGATTCGAATCGATTTGCAGTTGTGAAAATAATTCTACAACTACCTCAGTTATATTACCACAATATGAAGAATGCGCTTATTGTTAGTTGTAGTTTATATCGTTTATGTGATCCCCGTTATATTTCCACTACCACAATGTCAACGTGCGAAAATGATGACAATGACAAACTGCAGAAGCAGTATAACTGCGTTGCTATTCGATCGGCAAACCGCAAAAGAATAGGAAAGAATACGTGCACAATTCTTATTATTTTCCTATTCCTCTTTTCTTGCCGGGCAACGCCCACTTCATGCAATTATTCCCATCCGAAGGCTGTGTCAAAATGTCCGAGGTTTTATTATTATTATTATTATTATTATTATTATTATCATCATCCACGTAATTATTCATATTTACGTCTGCGTGTTGTAATCGCGTTTAGCTTTTTTTCCTTCTGCAGGGGTGTAAATTTACCAGTTTTAGTCGTCGCGCACACGGATCACGATAACATGGATAAATCAAGCGAGGGAGAGTTTTATATCGATGACTCAACCCAGAAAAAGTTCACTTTTGTCCTACTTTTGAAAAACATGTCCACATGAGATGGCATATCTATATCTTAACGTGCTTCGCGTTCATTTTTAAAAACAAATAAAGAAATAATCAAACAAATGAACGAATGAATGAATGAATGAATTTTTTTGTCGATATTTCGCGGTTCTACGGGAACTGCAGATATCATAAGATCCACATAATTATAACTGGAAATCAAAAGTGATGAAAGAATTTAAATAATTTGATACACGCTCTTCTATCGGGATTTATATATTTTTTTTATTCGGTATACCTACCTTCATATAGCTACGTTTATTATTTATTTTTTCTGCCCTTTGAGATTTTTTATACCGCCTATCGGTGTTATTGACTCTATAAAACTACTCGAAAATCTTGGGCTAATAGCATTGCACTTGACCTAAATAGAATCAGAAATTTATCCTAGTTTTCAAAACTTTTTCAAACTCTCCCAACCAGTTTTCACATACGATCCACACAATTCTACTTTCTCATAAATTATAAATGACCTAAGTATACACGGGTATATGCATATACATACATATATGATATTATATACATATATTCATTCGCAGTCGCTATAGGAATTTTAACACCGTTACCGTTACAGTATTTGGGAAAACAATGAACCATTATATTTGAAGATCGTACGAATTGTTGGATCGTTTAAATTTTACCTCTTACTTTTTGATAATGTCATTGTTTGCTCCACAGCGTTTGAGGGAGGATAATTTAATTCTGTGGAAAAGGGATCTTCAGACTGCGTTGCGTTGGTAAGTACATAAAATATTGTAAAAACGCGATAAAAAATACAATTATACAAAATTTGATTGAGAAACTATTAAAAAGCAAACGCTAGTATTCTTATTGATTTCTATATCTACGTATACCAAATGTGACAATTATCAGGGTAAAGAAATTATTTCTCATATCTATACCGAGATCTGTACCGTAGCTGACGCGATACGCATTTCAAAGTTCAAATAAAATCAGCAAATTAACAACACGTATTTGATATCTGTAATGCTAAAGAGAATTTTAGCGTGTGATCAGGTGTTACAATGGGATGGTTGTATATCTATATACGATACGAATACCTGTATTTACCCAAATAACAGTTAACGAACACTCCTTATTTCATTGAAACGCATGCGGTAGCGATGGGCAATGAATTCCTTTCGAACAAATAAATCGCGTGACTTTCGTACGTATACATATACCCGAATGTTATGGATTTTTGGTTATACGTATTGTTCGATATATGTATCTATGGTAGAATACAGTGCTTTCATCCAAATTGGAACTACCAAACTTTTGCTACCGATATTTATACGCTGCAATATATTGCCATTTTTTTACCTGTCTACCACTTGCAGGAGTTTATGTCAGTTCGTTGAGGACGTGAACAACAATCCTGAGCATTATCTTTATTTTGACGACACTGCGGAAACGCTGTCATCTTCCTCGCATTCGGTTAATTCTGAGGAGTTTTATAGCGATCATTCCGATGATTGGGATACGGAATTTGACGAAGAGGAAACATACGACCCTTCCATCGTAAACCGTAGAAAAAAATCATCCGTATCATACAGCGAAGATAATTCGTCGAGTAATTGCGTCGAGTTTGATCAGGAGAGCGACGAAATGGAGGAAATTTATTCGAACGATGACGTATCGGCCGAATTATACCGACACGAAGGTACGGTTAACAGAGATCGGTATAATCCGAGTACGCCGCAGCGATTACCCGACGATTTAGATGAGAATATTTATCAGAACGGTGCCGGTAGGATCAAAAATGCTGGACCGTCACCGATTAGAGCTGACATCACAAACGGAATAAAATCAAATGATCCGAAGGAATCGAATCTAGTTGCAGAACTTCGAAAAGGATTGCAGCAGAAAGGACTCTGTCAAAAATCGCCCATGGGTCCAAAACCACCGACATGTCCGAAACCGGCGTTAACTGCGTTCAAAAGGCCGCCGATCTGCAACAAAAACGAGGCGTTACCTCCAGTTGTAGAACGTTCAAGAGAGCACCTGTTGCCGGTTTCAAAATCACCAAAATCGACGAATGTGATGGAAACTTCGAAAACGGCAAAAATTATAGACAGGCCAAAATTAACGCAGACCATGAGACCCGATTTTCTTCAATCCCTCGGGGCGATCAATTCGAATCCACCGGGCTTCCGCCCGCCAACATCTTTGTCAAAAAAACCAATTCCAAAACTTCCACCTCCTCCAGTTAATAATTCGTATCGAAAACCACCGACTAATCTTCCAAAACCACCGGCAGCGCCGATAGAAACATTCAGAAACTTACCTGGCAATGAAAATGACAGTGACGACGATACCTACGAGCCTGTTAACTCCCAGTTGAGAGTCGCTTCAATGGAGGATCAATTGAATCTACGCTTACAGCGGTTAAATAGTTCATATAGTATAGAAAACGGAAACTTTGAAGGATCTTCGGAAAGCGTTTATCAAGCAAGAAGCGAAAGCAGTCATGAAGAATTCTGTGATAACGAATCCGAGTACGAGATCATCAACGAAGCAAAAGTGGGTCGCAATTACAATTTTTCATTCAATTATTTTTTTACCCTCTGTCTTTCGTCACAGAGATTCTTCAGAGAAATTATCGGAAATCCTATAATGCGCTAAATGTCATGAAAATTCTGATGTGAAATCCTAACGAATATCGATTATACTCATTGGTTTCTCAATTGATAATTGAATTATTTGATTCATTCGATCA
Organism: Athalia cordata; assembly: GCA_963932425.1. NCBI lineage: Eukaryota > Metazoa > Arthropoda > Insecta > Hymenoptera > Athaliidae > Athalia > Athalia cordata. The sequence continues at coordinate 65,341,932 of OZ010625.1, forward strand.
TTGAAAAAAGAATCTATATTTCTTCCTATTTCTCAAATATTCTATCGACACCGTCATGTCCCACAGGATCAAGCGGATGATGAATATTTAAAGCCCCTAATACATCGATCGTTAACTGCAAATCCGCTAGGACTCGGAGGCCGGGAACCATATACGCCGACGCCCCGTTTTCCAGGTTGGTATATATGACCAAATTTCATTTCCAATTTCTTCGATTATTTATTTTTTTAATCATTTATCGATTCTTCTTTTTTTATTCATTCATCGATTTTTTTTATTTTTTGTTTTAATTTGATTTATTCACTTTATGTAAAGAGAGTGAGGTATTTTTAAAATTCGAAAATTCATCTGCAATGAGTTTAAAATTGATTTGTAAAAGAGTAAAAACAAAAAACGAAAGAAAAGTAGAAAAGGAGGATGTCTCTTATGCAAGGAGGATGTACTTCGTTCACTTTCTGTTCAACGACCCAAAGCAATATTAAACGAGAGCAAAGAGCAAAGAGTTATTTCGAACAGGAGAAAAAGAAAAACGGTAAAAGAAAAAGAAAAAAAAATTAGACACGATATTTGAATGACAAAAAGTTTCACGTTCATGATCCTTTTGAAGAATTAATGTGAGAGTCAAACCGGCACGTGGTGTACAAATGTTACGATATAGCCGGTGTGGAACTTGTTTCAAAGAATTAATATCATAATGAAAACATTCGGACCCTGGAAGTCATTTTGTTGCTAGCACTGCCGTTGTGGGTTTTGATACATATTTCAGATGAACTTTGTTCAGTCGAGACGTGACAATTATCGAGATACAAGTGTGCATTGCAGTAGAAATAATTTTATGCGGTTTTTAAAGTTGGTGTTTTTTTTTTTCAATTCAAAGGGGATTTCATTATGCTTTATTATGAGGGAACTCGGACGGATATCAAATAAAAAATGAACAAATATTAAATGATATATAGTGAAATAAAATCAATCGCAGGCTCAGGATAGTTTATGCTCCGACTCTTCTTTTTCGATGCATTGGCTTATTAGTTTTCGTTTAGAAATATACATGTGTTGATCTTTATTTGATCTCTGAAAATATTTCCTACATACAAGTTGAAATTCGAGTTATGGTGGAATGTGCTCCTGTTTTTATCTGAGGATTGTTACGCAACTATTGGGTGGTTTAGGCGGTCGTTTGGCCGACGAAATAGCCGATATGATAGTTCGAATAAAACGAGGATTACTGCGATGTTGTCTAGCACAATCCTCCGAAACAACTTTAGAACACTCGATGGATCCCCCGAGACCACCAGGTCGAGTACCTATACCGTATACTATATGTTTTCCGAATCTGGAAATTGATGCTAACGCAAACGAATATACCTGCCATCTGTGTATTCACAAAATACGACACTCGTAATAAATCGCGTGACAATTACGGCCAGGTATCCATTTGCCAATGATATATTATCCCGATGAATGGATACCAGATTGATGCAACTTAGATACTCGAGCTTTGGGTTGTTGTACAGAAAGTAAATCGAGTTAAAAAAGTGAGAATGAAATTAGAAGGAAAAAATAGTAAATAACATAAATTATCAAAAACTGGCTCACGTACTTATCGGACGAACTCGGAGTCTGAAATATAACTGGAAAAATTGTCGTATATAATTCCAATGGGTGTTGTATAGTTAGCGGCGTCCCACACGCTGAGAAAACGCCTCCCGGATTGTGTAAATTGCACCCGCCTTCTAGTTGATACGTATATGAAAGAAAGTAGAAAAAGATTTTTCTTCAGTTTTCTTCAGATCTCCGAACGTGTTGGTTTATGATCACCTTGCGGTTAATATTCTGAAAAACAGACGGCTGAAATTTAAACAAAACCAGACATCATCGAACAATCTTCTTTGGTTTTATTCATTCTTAATTTTTTTTTTCGCGTAACACGACAGAGAAAACCCAAGATAGTTTATTTCAATGAAAAATGGCGACTTTAGTAGGTGATTTGAAAAGATCGGTGTCTTTGAACACGGCTGCAAGAAAACAAGCCAGTTTATCGGAGTGTTTGACTCAAGCGACGCTAACCGAAGCAAGATTAAATCTTTCAAGTTGGTTCACCAATTATAATAACGAAAATTAAATCTTTCGTGTTGCTAATTTTTCCGGGCACTTGTTATACCTATGTATTTCCGAAGTAATTCGTCAGACAGTTGAAGATTGACGATTCTCATGCAATATCTGCAATATAAACTAACGTTGAATTTCATTTGTCAGAACGATCACCGAATCCAAAATCGGCAACTTTGCCTCATTCTGGAACTCAAGGGAGTAGTGGAAGTCACGGAAAAGTAATTCGACCCCTTCCACCGCCGCCAAATCCTCAAAGACTCGATAGAGCCCATCAACAACAATCTACTCCGATCAGAAATGGTTCGATCGATGGTAGATCGTACAAAAATAAACCATGGTACCATAACATCGGCAGAGAAGAAGCCATCGCCCTAATCGAAGGAGGTATCGAAATTCGAACCAAGAATTCAAAATTTTCATTATTTCAATTATCCAATCGTAAAATCTTTTGTTCTTCAATGATATCCACCATCATTGATCGATTATCATTTTCCTTCCAGCGAGTTCGTCACGACCTTCGCCACCCGATGGATACTTTCTTGTACGACCATCCAGTGCGAACAATGACAATCCTTTGGTACTTGTGGTTTACTACCAAATAAGAGCGTACAATATTCCAGTACGAAAGAGATCTGACAATCGGTAAAAAAAGTTTTGTTATCATACATTATTAAATTATAATAGAACTATGTTCACCCGACCTACACGTATTTCCAGCTACGCCCTGGGTACGGCAAGATCAGACGAGTTTGCATTCGCATCGGTTGAAGAAATGATCCAATTTCACTCAAAGGAAGAAATTTCTATACAAAGCAAAGGTGTTCCAGTTGGACATTGTCGACTCACAGAAACGCCGCCGTTCAGAACGAACGAATCTTAGCTGTAATTTCACTTCTATGACAAGGATAACAGTTTTTTGTACTCGTTCAAGCACCTCGTGCAACTCGTTCATTTACAATGTGATCCACATTATTTTTTTTCTCTGTGGTCAAAGTTTATAAATCAGTCAGGCCAGAATGAAACGTCAAATATCCTAAGATGTGATACATGATACGCATAACAATGAAGTATACATATCTGGTTGGGAAAACAAACAATCTGTGTATTATTTTTAATTAAGACTGAAGATGTTGACTGGTTTCATAAATGCAGTTCAGTCACCTCGTTTAATGCTGGTATTCATTATTAATTTTTTTATATATACTTACATATACCTATACATAAGTGCATAGGTAAAACCTACTTCATTTCAACTGTATATGTATGTACGTATTTGTATATTATCCCTATATTACAGACTGTATATCAACAGATCGTGCCTTTTTTATGTTTTAATGTTAAATGTTCGAAAGCGTTGAAATTTAGAATGTCGTACGCGTAGATATTTTTTTCAAATTTGCTCCTAAAAACAATTTTATTATGATACTGTTTAATATAATTGTGTGTGCGTGGAAAAAAAAAGTGCAATACCTAGATAAGACAATTTTTGATGCTTTATGTCAAATCTGATGTAAGGAAAATTTTACTATTCACAGAAACGAATGTTATACATCTACTATACCGTATTCATAATAAACCGATGAGAGACGAAAAACGGATATAGCAATAGAATGTGCAACGATTAAGTTTTGTAGAAAATATAATGAATTATGTTGTAGATGAATTTGATCTTGTGGTAGACTAACGATTTAAAAGAAAAATCCAGTAGTAGTTTCTCTGCAAATTGTGATTTGCTAAAATAAAAATCGATGCACTAGTAGAAGAAGAACAAAAAATGTATAGAAATGTAATTGATGATTTTGCAACGCATCAATTGGCTGCTGTGATTTCGAGCACCTCATTGAATAAAAAGAGAAGAAAAAAAGTAAATAATGAAAAAATGTATCTGAATGAATGCTGAAAAATGTTATGTAATGTGCCGAATCGGAATAAAGGAAATATATGTAAGAAGTTCCATGTATTCATGATTCCCATCTTCACATTGAGAACTTTTGGTGTAAGACTTGAATATCGGAGAGATCATATTTTTAATTTTGATGCCTCGTCAGTTGCATTTATCTACCATCGCCTCCATTGACCAAAGATTCAGTCAACGACGCCTTTTTTCGCAAAACTTGGATATTCGAATTTTTAACGAAAAAGCGCGCAAATCAAATCATGCGCAGCTGCAATCTTTTTTGCAGTTTGTCCAAATGATAAATAAAAAACGAACTAGATATACTTGATACGACACTCTAGTGATATAATTCTCAAGACGCCACACGAGACTCGGAGTTCGGAGGGTCTTTAAAGTGCGAAAAGATTCGTCAAGTACCGCTCAATTGACCGCTTTATTCCGGGTGTCATTTGAGTCTTAACGCTACGAAAGTGTCAATGGATCCAATTTAACGATGTCAAAGTGCTTCGAGTTCGAGTAACGTTTTAAATGAATTTTTAATCCAGTTGCTGTAGTGGATTCACCAATTATGGATGTTGTTAACGTGAGTCACCAGCTTCAGCTACGGACCGATAGCGGGAATATATAAAATGTAAAATACTGTTTAAAAAAGTGTAATGGTAATATATCAATAGCGAAGTGACAAGTGGTTGCAAAATCAAAATCTCAACTGTGCGTGGAAACTATTAAACTCAATTATTAAACGAATTATAATAATCAAGAAATGGAAGATGAATCGACTGGGAGAGAAGCTAATAAAATATGTGGAGTTTGCGGGGACAAAGCACTCGGATATAATTTCAACGCTGTTTCATGCGAAAGCTGCAAGGCATTCTTTCGCAGAAATGCGTTGAAAAATAAGGTGATTTTTTCACACTATATATTCTACATTCAAATTTATACCATCACCGTGCAACGCTTAGATTTAGACGTAAAACAAAACCAAAGCGCGAGCTAATTGACCACCATTCCATCCAACGTAATTTATTAGATTATCGTAAGAAAGAAACACGCTGAACATTGGCACGTATCTTGACAAAGATCAAGAAAAAAGAAGAAAAAGAAACACGCTGATGTTACGTCATTATGTTACCATTTCCGATTATAATAACTTGCCGAAACCCGAGACCCATGATTATCATCGCACATCTTCACACATGGTATAAAACGAAAACAACCACATGTATCATCATGTATCGAAGGACAGGAGTAACGATTATAACCACTTCGCTAACCAGGTTATGATCGTTTAGTCAGAAAGCTTAACGTTTTGTGATAAATAATTTTGATAACAATCAATTTATACTTGCACAATCTGTTACGTTCGGCGTGGATAATTGATAATCCATTTACACTCACATCGGTCACATTATCGTGATATTGCTCCGTTCCGTTAGATTAGAAATATTCTTCTTCATTCAGACTATAATTATGACATTCGATAAAAGTGTACCGAAGTTGAAAAAATTACGATGTCCAACTGATCTATCTTCTGGCATTTCGGTCCCAAATCACAACAATTTCAAAACCAGAAAAAAAAATAAATAACCAATTACGTAAATTTATATTCGATTGTTTCAGTAGGGTAAGATTCAAAAATAACTACGCATGGTGATAATATTTAATACTTCTGATTCGAATCTTCGTGCTCGGAAATCAATTAAATTTCCGAATGTTATCATTTTACCAGCGCTGCATTTTACCGTCTGCTTGCACTTGTCATGCTCATCAGACAATCAATCATATCTCTACGTAATGTAAATGCATAGCATGCATAACCACGTGCAATCGTCATTGTAGTTCAATGTGATTTTTTCGCTTTGTTTAGAATTCGTAAAGTAATTTATAAGTGCAACGCGTATTGAGTCAGAATTGAAAGTAAAATATCCTACACGTAGCGTGGAAAACTGCAATCGAGTCTTAACGGATTGTGCAATCGAATCGCATAATTTTTTGTTTTTTTGGTCTTGGAAGATACTTACAATCAATAGACACATCTGTTTATCCAATTTTTCTCCTTTTGTTCTAGGACTTCCGGTGTCCGTTTACGGAGAATTGTGAGATCACAGTAGTGACCCGTCGCTTTTGCCAAAAATGTCGTTTGGATAAATGTTTTAGTATCGGTATGCGTAAAGAATACATAATGACGGAAGAAGATAAAGTATTGAAACGTCAAAAGATTGAACGAAATCGTGCAAAGAAGCGACCTCAACAAGAACCACTAAAAATGACAAAACTCAAAAGAGAAAATGTAGATGACAACTCTGATCATGAAACTGCATCCCTCCAGTCGATCGCTTCAGAATCTTACATATGGGAATCAGATAGAAAATACACTGATTTAGATGGCAACAGACAACAAGTTACGGATAGTTTGAGTCCAGTTACTACAGCGAGTATTTCGAGTCCTTCCAGTCCATTGGAGGGAGCTAATATCGCAGGTTCAAAGACCCTAGAAATGCTGACTGATCCAAATTGCATAGAAAAATGCAAAGAAGCGACTCCAAAGTTCGATCAATGTCAAGTGGGATTTGAAAGGGTCATCAATGGAGGTGGAAAGTACCTCATTCATGATTCATTACCGGTGCAAGAATCCTACGAACAACTCTCCGACAGAGTAATGAAGATGGATGGATCCACCTCAACTATTAACTTTGACCTTGGAATTTCAAAATTTACGAATAACTCTGAAAAGGGATCGACGAGCTCACCTACTTCATCAAAGTTTGAAGGACACTCACAGTCCACCTCTAAGGAGAGATTTGACCTTGACGACGCCATTGCAACGACCAACTTGGTATCATTTATCAATAAACCAACATCGACGTTGACTTATCCTGCAGAAAGTTCAGTTGGTTCAGAGAGTATTTCAGCTTCCAGTGAACCTGGAATGATCAAAGGTGAACGTAGCGTATGTCACAAACCAAAAAGATCGTGTAGTGCTAAAGAGTCTACTAGTTTGATTTCAAAGGTGATGCAGGACCCTCTTCTGATAACAAAGATTTTCACCAACCCAGATTTTACTTCGAGGATATTTCAGGACCAAGGATTCATTTCTAAGATAATGACAGATGCGGACACAATCTCTAGGTTAGTTTCGGATCCCCAAATATCAAAGTTCTTGGAGGAAAATGATCACGTCAGTTCGACAGATGAGGTTAGCATGAGAGCAACCGGATCTCAGACGTTGAATGAGTTTGATCAGACTTTGGCAAACAATGGAATATCAGATAACATGATCAGACATATGTTGGACGCCGAACAAAAACAACAAATTGCAACTCCGATTCTCAATAATCTAATCACAAACAAAAGTAAAACAGAATATCAAAATCAGAATGCAGAAACATCAAATAGTACAGATTGCGTCAAAGAAACGGAAGATGTCACCAAAGATGTCCTTCAGGAAGTCCAACGGTAACAATATATTTCTTCCTTATTATTTTTCATTCTCAAGCCAATATTTAACAACCTTGGGTTTTCAGGATTCCGATCGTTGTGAATTCCATAGAATCAATACTCTACGAAGCCATAAAGCTCGAATTTTCTGCTTGTTCGGCACTCGGTGGAAATCAGAACAGCAGAGAATTGAATGATGTCGAACGAGCTAAACTCAATGAATTAATCGTAGCAAATAAAGCTCTACTTGCTCCATTGGACGATGATATTACTAATTTGGTTGGTGAGGACTGCAGGTTCAAGGTACGTTATCGACACCTCCGTTGATTAACAGTCGTTTACGAATTCTTTTGTTTCTATGTTATACGATACCAATAAAATATTACAGGCTAACGCTAGCCACTCAGATCCTGCTCTTCTGGACGTAATAAACCTGACAGCAATAGCTATTCGTCGATTGATAAAGATGTCGAAGAAGATAAACGCGTTTAAAAATATGTGTCAGGAGGATCAGCTCGCTTTGTTAAAGGGTGGTTGTACGGAAATGATGATTCTACGATCAGCGTTAAACTATGACCCAGATAAAGATATATGGAAGATTCCTCACAGTCAGGAGAGAATGTCTAAAATTCGAGTGGACGTGCTGAAAGAAGCAAAAGGAAATCTTTACACAGAACACACCAGGTTTGTCAGAAACTTCGACCCGCGATGGAGAGATGAAAACATAATCCTAATTCTCAGCGCCATCGCATTATTCACTCCTGACAGACCTCGTGTGATTCATAGGGACGTTATCAAATTGGAACAGGTATCTCAATCGTTTTTCACTTTTAAGTCATCAAATCTAATTCTAATAATTTCTACTATTCGAATGTTCTTGATATTTTCAGAATTCATACTATTACCTTCTGAGGCGATACTTGGAGAGCGTATATCCTGGGTGCGAAGCAAAATCTATGTTTTTGAAATTGATCCAAAAGATCTCGGAACTTCACAGACTGAACGACGAAGTCGTCGGTGTTTACCTGAACGTCAATCCTTCCAGTGTTGAACCGCTTCTCATAGAAATATTCGATCTAAAACATTGATTGCCTTTATATTCTTCAGTCGAATGTCTTTATTTGTCGAACAAATCCGCAACGCTTTCGGGATGATAATTCCAAACGAATCTATGTATATTTATTCTTTCTTTAGGTTTACATGCATATTAAAACATAGTAAAACGATTTCGGGTGACGATAGCCGCAACAAAGTTGCTGATCTATCTTAAGCATACAAAAAAAGAAAATCATAAGGAAAACCGAGCCACACAACATTGCCAAAGAGATTAATTAACATATTATGTACAGCTATAGATATATATTCGATCGCCATGATTATCATGTTTCTCACTCTTAATAATGTCGAATACACTTATTCGTTCTATTAATTTTTCTCCTTTTTCCGATCGAGATTCAAAGTAAAGAAATTAACTATCGCTGTAACAGAGAGATCATTTTTCGACAGAATATTTTCGACAAAAATATTCCTTGAAAAAACGTCCCGTATGTAAATGTACATAACTCCTATAGAGTATAGTGCATAGTCTTGCACTGGCATTCACCATATAATATTTAGGTAATTATTGTACATATAAAAATAGTTATAGTTATATGCGCATATGTATTGTTTCGTTTTTGTCGGTGCTATATATATTTTTTTCCTTTAATCTGCCTTTGGGAATCAAAAAGCGTTGGGGCTTTAAAAAGCGATGAGGGTGGTAATAATAATAACAAGAACAATAATAACAATAATACTTTATAGCGAACAGTTGAGATGACGTATGTATGTGTGAAAAATAGTAAGAACGCAAAGTGTATAACACAAAATAAGTCGCAAGTTGTGATAAATAATAATAATTGACATTATTATATTTTTCAATTACAAAATATTATACTGAACATATGCGTGTGATGAATTATTTTAATTCTCATACACCTACCCTGATTACATTTTACCGTTTGATTCGATGATTCAAGTAATTTGTTTGCTTCAACCACAGTTCTCGCCGTCGTGTAGGTAACTATCGATACTTCTTGTAATAAAATTTACGAATATGACTGTCAGCCAAATTGCCCCAGCCGTGAGCAACAATAATAAAGAAAACTCTAGAATATCGTAAATCAGGACTGCGCCGGACCAAACAATTTTAAAGGGCATGAGAATCACACCGAGAACCAAACCCATGATGAAATTTAATGGCTGGCGACTCAATCACGGCGTTGAAATTTCAAACCTAAAAACAAAAACATTATGCGTACTGTACAGTTCAAAAATACTGTATGAAAAACTTTCGGAGACCTTACACTGCGATGAACTCAATCTTCTCGGATTCCGATTTCCAGATAAATAATTCAAGGGCAGCGGATGACACGGCCATTATTTGATTTTTAATTTTGACAGGTTATCTCTAACACATCGTAGTTTATAAGTGCAAACGTTTCGATTAGATTCGCCGGTGTTAGTTTGTTCGTTCCTGTACATTGTTTTCTTCACTTTTTTTTTCAAATAGCTGCGGATGTACCGGTAGTAAAATAAGTAACACAATGATTGCGATGCAAAATATTTTAGACTTTCTCGGCGCAACTGTGTGAAAATACACCCAATCAATGAGTTTGATTTAATTTTCTTCGAATATACGATGCGGAAGACATTCCGATTTGTAAAACTAATTGTAAGCCTGCCTCTACCTTGCAGCGTCGCATTATTGAGCCTTGAATTTTTACTTCTTTCAGAATAATCAGATCTTTATTTGAAGTTTTTAGAATATCAGCTACGAAATGCCCACAAATTTTGTTCTTCCACAGACTTTTTGCAGCAAAGATTCAAAATTTACCTTTGTATACGTTGAAATATGTCAACGGCATTGAATTACTTTTTCCACCAGTCCTAAAGAGAATATCTTGTGAAGATGATATTCTGAAGCTTGAATCTAGCCTGATCTGAAAATCAGGGGTTATTCCCGTTCCGGCGACGCTGGGAAGTTCGCACGTTTATAGTGATAGAATACATCGATATTGTCGTCATATGTCTTTGTCAGTGAGTCACAAGTGATCAAATCGGCAGCCAAATAACAAGCCCCAATAGCCGCAGAAGTCTTCAGTCGCAATAGGCTCAGTTCATCAACACCTGGAGTATTGTGAATCTGATCCTCGAATCCCTTTCTCATTAGCTTCCAAGAATTCCAAACCGAACCGACGCAAACAATTTTCAGTCCCCCCGAAGCCAAAATCAAATCCTACAGGAAATAAAATTGAATTATTTAGAGAAAAATATCAATCATTTGCTATCCGATCATCTATTCTATCTAATTTACAACAACTTGCATTTTGAGCTTTTCCGGCTACAGCCTGAACATAACGTGCCAAGACTTTTCCGGTATCTTCAAAGAGTAAAATGCACAGTGGGTCTCCATGATCGCAGCCTTTGGCAAGTTCTTTAGCTAACATGGCGAATTTGCTCTTGTCAAAATTGGCATAGAGGTGTTGAAGGAGATCATTTCTCTCGGCGACGTGAAAAAAGTTCCTTATAGCAGGCCAAACGTAGGAAATTGGGTGCGGAGCCTTCGAGAAATTGTCCATTTCGTCAAAGACGTATTTCATTGCACGGTGAGCGATCCAATACGCTGCAAAAATAAATGTTAAGTAGACCTGCGGGAAAGGACCGAGTGGTATAAATGAGAACGGCGCTGTTTGGAAAAAATAAAAAAACAATAAAAAAAGAAGGAAGATGAAGAGAAACCTTTTATAAATGAACTGACCACTGCCTTCGTCTCCCATGGCGTGTCCCCATCCTCCACAACCGTGAGTTTTCCCATCAGGATTTACGAGGAGGGCGTTACTCCCGGTTCCAGCGATTAGGACCAAACCGCCATTTTGGAGGCCTGTTTTTATACTGCCCAGAGTATCTGAACCCACAAAATACCTTTTAGAAGCGGTTGGAAACTCTTTCAAAAGGATTTCCATTAGATGACGATTTGATTCTTCTTGTTCACAGCCACTCAAGGTAAGGCCCTGTGAGATCAGAATTTGAAGTATGCGAAATGGGGAGGTTGATAAGTTGAAGTTATTTACGTTATATATTATACCGTGCAATCTAATAGCGTTGACTCAGGGATATTCAAATCCTTCTTCGCAGTCGTTATCATTCCGTTTATTCTGGCAGCCGTTTCTTTCATCCCTACATGCTGAAATTATACAAGAGTAATTTTAACGTCACTCGAGTCCATTTTCTGTAAAACTGAATTTGAATGATGCATCCTTACCCAATGATTCGTACCGGGGCCTTTCATTTCAATCAACTTTTTTCCGTACCCATTCAGAATTATCAGTGTGGAATGCGTCGCACCACTGTGAAAATGTAAGCTTTTTTTTTTTAACAAACAAAAATTGGCCAGAATTTTCACGGCCTCGATAAGATAAGATCTGAGAGTTCTATAAAATCCCTATCCGACACGATGATCTCCCGGATAATTCAAATTGTTCGATAAGAGTGCAGATATGATTCAACGAGATAACAAAACATAGGGCATCATTACTTTCTCCTTTTCTTTGTTTTATTAGTCTCACCCTTCTATGCCGCCGATTTTTATATCCGCAGGTGAAACATGATTTTCTTGTGCTTCACTTCCCGAGATCTTGCTCGTCTGAGGTGAACCATTATCGCCAAATTTTTTTTCCGAATCAATTGCAGATCTCGTTGCTTCATGGTTTTTGCGTTCGTCTCTCTTTGCTTTCCTAAGTTCGTTTTCATCTATTTGTGCAACTGGAACTGATTTATTTTCTTCTCCTGCTCCTTTCGCCTGCTCTTTTTTAACCATTTCAATTCGGAGCGATCTGCCGCACTTCTGACCCTCTATAGAAAAAAAAAAATTAGTCCAACGATACTGCATTTGCCCTTGGACTTTTCATATTTGGAAACGTCGACGTTGAAGCTAACGATATAATATAATGATGTGGTAAGAATTGATGGAGTTAGAAAAAATTGGGTAACCAGGCCAACCTAATTCCGTTTTCAATTTATCCATCAATTCGAATGACGGGTGTTGTGTTATTTTCGAACGAAAATCTACCACATTTTCAAAATATCAGGGTTCATACGGCTAAGCCTTTTTTTTACGTTTCCGTTTGTGCCATTAAGTTGAAGAAAAATTGATCTAATCGTTCATAAAGTGTGGAATGTTGTAAAAAGAGCGCCTGCAGCATTCTGATTCGAAGTTCTCAGCATGCCAAGCAGTGAGAAAAGATGATAGATAAGTTTTCTTTTCTGTTTTTATTCAAAAAATGTCTATGACAATATGAAATTATGCCGGATATGTAAACTATCCGAGAGTATAATGATGTGAGTTTAATCTGCACTGAAATAGCGGTAATTATTCATACGGTATGTGTTAAATACGGGTGTAATTACCAGACCTTCAATAAAGGCCATTATCAAATAGTTTCGGATATGTTTGAAAGCAGATTAGAATAAAGCAAAAAAGATGAAAAATGTAGCGGTGTATACGCATCCTCTGATCACCTCGCCCTCAATGCAACAAATCACAATTCGATGGAAAAAAAGATTTTGCTTATTTTGTACGTGGAAAAGAAACGACTAAAATTTGACAGAAAAAATAATAAACTCCTACAATTTATTGACCAGCTGGAGCTGCTCGCGGTAATCTCGGTACTGTTCGAGTGTCGATGTTCATAGAAAATATCCAGCTTTCCTCCTCTTGAAAAGTGGGGACATTGATGATCACGTCGTTCACGTGACTGCGATATGAAGTGTTCAAATGGCTGCGCGGCCATTCTTTCCTGATTGTCGTCATATGTTTTTTATTTGGCAGATGCAATCGCAATCGACAATCGTAAAAACAACATAGCATCTCGTTTTTCTAGTTTCCATTGTGCGTTCTTTTGTTTTGTTTAATAAATAATTTGTATTTCGTGCCTTCGTTGATAGATGGCGGGTAGTTTGAGTTTCGAAATTTGTTAATTTGTTGCTCGGAGCATCGCCATCTATGTTGCAACTATTATATGGAGCACACTGGGTATTTGAAACGGGATCGCAGTTTGCTGCGAGATCTACACCTCACAAAAGCAGCTCGCCAGGCTAAAATCCATCCCGAGAGCGCCGTCGAAGTACGTCGGCCATTGACTACCGACTGTCATGGGCAACTTCCAAAATGGCAGAAGCCGTGCAGATGTTTTTGTTCCTATTTAAGTCAAAGTACAGACGAAAAGGGACCCGGACCGAATTTCTGTGCGGAAATTTTGTAACCTCAGTTTTATCATTTTTCATTATTTGTGCGGTTTTTAATAACGTTAACAGTGTTGCTAACAGTGGTGTCATCGGGGACGAGGCTACCTGCAATCTCGATTCTTGTGTTAACGGTGATTGCGTTAATGGAACCTGCGTATGTCACGACGGATGGCAAGGGTCTTCGTGCCAATATTGCGGTGGTAAAGTGAGGTGAGTTTTCGCGTTCCGGCATTCATCAAATTCTCAAATATTCGCAACGATTTCTCATCCCCGAACAGCTCAAAGACGCTACAGCTGCTCTTACTTTTTGATTATTCCGAGTCAAGTTCCGCTTAGCGACGTTAATTCAGGTCGCTGATCGTCATTATCAGCATCATCGTCGGAATTCCTGCTCGTCCTCTTTCAGATCGTCCCAGAAATATTAAAGTTCAACTCCGTTAAATATCACATGCAATGTTTTTCATCACGAAGTAAAACCAACGCGATTTTCTTCTTTCGTAGTTAAACGATTTATGGCATGTCTTCCACAATATCTATTCCCCTTTATTGTTTGCAACTTTAATCTTTTCACATACATGCCCCCCTTCCTTCTCATTGTTTGGTTATACGCAAGATGAACATTAAAAATTTCAATATGAATTACAACTTGATGAATTTTACCTTCCCGGAAAGGTGAGAATGTAAACGTGCTGGGAAAAGTAATCAAAGTTAAGTTCAATCACCTAAAAGAGTTTCTTCGATGTAATGACAAGTGGAGAAAATATTAATTACACAGTCGTCTTTACACTATCTTGACCTTCGTCGTCTAACGAATTGCCATCATTATTAATAAAGTCGTTATCTTCTTCGGCGAAGCAGTGTTAATTATTCAAGGAATTTTGTGATTTTTCGAAACTTATAGCAATAGAATCAAGTAGCCTGCGACATAATCGAATACTGCACAGTTGTGTTGACAGTTTCGCTCCACGATTTCAACGGCACTTGAAGATAGAGTAAAAGATAACGTTCAACGTATTTGAAATTCTTTTTTCTCTTATCATCAGATATAGATGACTCAAAGAATTAAATCGCGTGGTGATACAAAACGTGCGTCAGATGCGGTTTTACTCAATCCCAGCACTATATTAAAATACCGAATGATTTCCGTTATGCGGTTTAAATGTGTTTCTTTTATTTCCCCTCTAACTGTTTCTTCGTCAATTCCTTCTTGTTTACACTTATATGTCGCATGGATATATAGATATAATTGCGTTGCGCTTTACGAAATTGTATAAATCATAGTACCGATGATAATCGACGTATCATATACACAGATTAATAATAATTTTCTCAACGAAATAATTCGTCGAACAAGAATTAAGTCATCGTCGTCGACGACCGCGTCCTCTTAATTGGCGTCGAGCTTTGTACAGTTTGGACGTTATAACGGTACAAGTCATAGATGGTAAATGAGAGAGATGTGAGATTTTTTTTTCATGCTATTTTATAACTTACGATTAGAAATAGCGTCGCTTCGAATCCCAAAGATTTTTTATGTTCCATATACTCATTCACAAATGACGAAAGTTTGATATTTCTGTAATCGCAGGGGTAACATTATTCTCCCCCAACAAAGTTTCAACACCACATCGACCTATCGTTATATTATAAAAAAACGTAAAATTAGACCTGTGTTTAACAATCTTGTTCAAAGATCAAATCTTTCAACCAACTCCACCTAATTGTAAGTCGAAAGGAAAATTTAGACCGCTCACGTGCGTGCGTTACACTGCAACTCGATCGCCGTTCGTCATTACCTGTAAATAACGAAACCAATGCCAAAAGTGTAATTTCGTCTGATGTAATTCAAGTCCGGTGCCAACCTTGTCATTTGTGTTTTTCAGTCATTCAACCCGTTCGCATACTTCGAGTGAAGACAAAAAACTAGTAAAATAACATGTACACAAAAATAGCACATGCTTTCAACCTAATATACCTGATACAATGACACCCCCCCTTACAACTTTTGCATATTTTTGAGAACAAATTGCACGCAGCTGTATATACCTGCTTTGTCGGAACAAAAAAACAAAGAATGAACAAAAACACAACGTACGACATGACAAATATATATCGCGATGTTATTTTTGTAACAAAATTATGTATATACATATACCTTCATACCTATACGTTAGGTATATTATACATGCATATGTATACACATGTAAGTATATGGTTCTGTAACTGGATTATAAAAGGGTTTTAACTTTTACGTAACGAGCACTGAGCGGTCTTTATTTTTTTTTTTCTTATATCGGATCAGAGTCAGATTAGCAAGAATTTAAAGGGTTTGTATCGCGTACATATAATGTACGTATCTATACCATTATCTATGCCTATATGTACGCGTCTTAATCTCAATCAAACGAGTTGATAATAGTAAACGCGTCGAACAAATAAAATAAACGAAGAGCCCTCTTTCGTCTATCTTTTTTTTTGCTTTTTGTGAAAAAAAGTTGTGAAAATTAATGGAACCAAGTATTTGTTTTTCCGATTGCTGTGTTTCGTTTCAGTGCCCTATAGATATAATTTTCACTTGGTTTAATTTAATTTGATTCTGAAATATTCCACGCATCTCGTCTAATCAGCTCTGGCTGCGCTACGGATAGCTCATCGTTGTTAGGGGACATATTACGGCGGATGCTTGATTGAAATCAAACACCCACCCCCTTCATTCTTTCTTTCTTTCTTTTCTCTTTTCTTCATATATGTGCAACCTATCTCTTTACACATGCGCAATTGATCCAGGTTCGTTGTTTCTGTATTAAGTATACATAAAAGCTTTCACACAAGCACATGCAGCCGGTAGACCCCCATAAAATTCTTTACGACTGAAACTTCTATGGGGTTTTCCTATTCCTTCTTTCTTATGATTCATCTTTTTTTCTCTCTTTTATAACCGACTGCTACATTCTCCCAACGTTCAACAATCTTATTTATCCAAACAGATACGTATCACGTCGATGGAACCAACGGGAAATTTATCCTTGATCCGTACAATCAAATTTCATTGTTTTTTCAAGATTCGAGAATCACATTGTCTTGCAAATCTCAAGGTCGTACCGTAGTCACTCGACATTTTCTGGCTTTTGACGATTTTTTTTATATTCCCTCATTGCTTTGCGAACGCCGCGGTACCTCGCCCGGTACGAATACGTTAGTATTTTGTGCACGCATAGCTGTGTCTACTTTTAGCGAAGAACAAAAAAAAAAAGGAACGTTTTTCAAGAAGTACTCGCTAGAAATTTCCGTCACACCGATATTCGAATTCCGTCGACAAAATGAGAGAACTGACGATGAGAATCGAATCAAATAATGACGATTATGGCGATGAATAACCGTTATTTTTGTTTTACAGATTGACCGAGCCTTCGGGAAGCATTCACGACGGCAGCGGGAATTATTCGATAGACGTAAAATGTTCGTGGTTAATAGACACTGGTACGAATTCCTCGATAAGGATGCATATCGAGGAGTTTGCTACGGAATGCGGTTGGGATCATCTTTACATATACGATGGTGACAGTGTAAACGCCCCTTTACTCGGAGTGTTTTCCGGCCTGATGCACAAAGATGGCTACCATATCCGTAGGGTACCGGAAGTTATAGCCAGATCCGGAAGTGCGCTGTTACACTTCTATTCAGACGTCGCTTACAACATGAGCGGATTCAATATCACTTACAAAGTCAACGCCTGTCCGAGCAGGTAAAATTTATTTGAAAATAATTAAAAAAATGTTAATATTCGCCAGAGAACGCAACGTTTCAACAGATTGGATAATTTTCGTCGTCGTGGAACCGATTTCAAGCGATGATGAAACTTGTTGCGTCACTGGAACACACCTACTTACGTTTTATAAATCTACGCAGCACTTATATATCTGATAGCTTCAGATTAATTATTTCCGCAGTATTCGCACCCATCTAGGTATACATGTTTTATACCGATTTAATGTATCACACCGTTTTGTGCTTTCAAAAAAATATCAAATATCATCTGTTGAAAAAAATGAAAGAGAACCGTTACAATCTCAGAGGATTCCACTCGGGTGTGACATACCGTATTAATAAAATCTCAAAGTTTCCAAAGTTTGAAAAAGTCTGACACGGGGGCTTAGAGCATCGTGCAATCGGTGAATCATGTTCCGTTCTTCACGTGTCGATATCGACATCGTTGTCGACTCGAGATCCTCGACGATTGGCTTGTATTCTTTTGTAGATCTCCTGTTTATTCGTTTCCTCGTCGCTGTAAACTGAAAGAATTCGTCACGGAGACTGGCGTATAGTTACAATTAATTGAATCGGAAGACATGGAGAAAAAAATATTACACAACAAAGTCAATCGGGCGATGTTGTAGCTCGGCCATTCTAGAAAACTTGCGACGTTTTCCGTTAGAAAGACTCATTTAGACTTTTATGGTTACGATTGTGACATGAGGAACATGACCGTATCAATTGTACCGTTACGTCAAACCATGACGCCGAGTCAAGATCAAATCGATTCCGGCTCGTTAAAATTGTCTACATTTTTGAATCGAGGTGATATATATGATGCATGCATGGAGACTTCTTGTAAATAAAGTAAAGTCGTACGCCCTCATTTCAGTCTATGAATTGAATTTGAAAAAAAAATTATGAACAAAATCATAACCCGAAGGTTTATTCGGTGTAGGCGTTTTATCGGACAAAACTGGTCTGGATAGTGGCAAAAAAATTGGTTTCGGCTTAACAACATGACTTCAAATCGTAGACGATCCAATTGTAACAGCATGAGAAAAAAAGATCGACGCGCCGTGTTTATGAATGAATGTTCGTTTTTTTATCAGCAGTCGTTTCGATGATAAGCTTTTGTTTGTATAAACCAGATTAGCTGGATAGTTTATCTGAAGTGGATTGATAAAGTAGGAAATAATAATTCGATGCACATTTTTATATTTCTTCGGCTTATTTTTGTTTTCCTCGCACCAGGTATTCCCACATAGACTGCTCGGGACACGGAGTTTGTATCGAGAGTGTGTGTACCTGTGACGCAACCTGGACCGGCGAAGCCTGCGATGTTCAAGTTTGTCCAAACAATTGCTCATACGGCATAGGGCAAGGTGCTTGTGACAGGGAAAGACATCATTGCGACTGCGTTCACGGATTCGAAGGTAATTGCAGAACGTTCATTCGTATTCACATTTATCTAAAATTAGCCGACCGGTAACGACTCTATTTGATTCGATCTGTTCGACAGGAGTCGACTGCAGCCAACGTAGCGAACGTGGTTTTTGGGAGGCCGTCACGTACAAAGATTTTTCACCGGAAGGTTCAGCCAGTCACTGTTCCATCGTTTGGAGAGATTCGATGTATATCGTCGGTGGTGAAAGTTACCACAAAGGAAAGATGATTTACATTTATGACTTCAATGGAAACATATGGGAAACTCCGCACATCGAAGGTAGACTACCTCTGCATCGTTACGCACACTCGTGTGTCTTGTTCGGCGACAAAATTTACATGTACGGTGGTGTCATACAAAATTCAACAATCACAAATGAGATTTGGGCATTTGACGTTTCGGCTAAGGTTTGGGAGAACGTAACCGTGCACGATAATTGCGTCAACAAGACGATGTGCGGGCCTCTGAAAGTCGCTGGACACACAGCTAATTTGGTGCAAAGTCTCGGTAAAAAAGAAAAAATGGTAGTGATTTTCGGTCATTCTCCTCAGTACGGATATTTGAACACCGTGCAAGAGTATTATTTTGGAACCAGAGAATGGCAAGTGGTAGAAACGTCGGGATACCCTGTTAAGGGGGGATACGGTCACAGCTCGTCGTACGATCCCCTAACTAACTTGATTTACGTATACGGTGGCTACGTTTCAGAATCTCAAAGTACTCAAGTACTGACGAGTCTGATATATTCTTACCACCCGAACTCGAGGGAATGGAGATTACTCACTTCGGCACCGTCGGCGCGCTTCTTTCATACCGGAGTTTTTGTCTCCTCCGGTTTGATGCTCGTATTCGGTGGAAACACGCACAATGATACGGTGCATTCGCACGGAGCGAGGTGCTACTCGTCGGACACGATAGCCTACGACGTTGCCTGTGATTCTTGGCATCAGTATCCGATGCCGAGAGAATTAGCCGATTTACCGAGATATGGTCACAGCGCGACTATATTTGAAAAATCGATGTACATCTACGGGGGATTCGACGGTCAAATGCTCTCCGACATGTTGAGATTTACCCTTGGAAATTGTGAACATTTAACCATACAAAATCAGTGTATAAATGCAAGGACTGGCGTTAAGTGCGTGTGGGACAAACGGGAGGGAAAATGTGTACAGATTTCAAAGATACCGAGGTATAGCCTCCGGAAAGAGGATACGCACGACGGAACCTACGTGAAATGTGTCGGTGACACTCCACCACGTGGGATGTCGTCGCACAAGGAACTCTGCAAGGTACAATCGGATTGTGCAGCCTGTGTGCAGACTTCGTACAGCTGCGTTTGGTGCGGCAAAAGTTGTTCCCACGAAACATGCTGGGATAACGGTAATTCACCGATGGTGAAACCGATCGAACATCTGGAACAGTGCGAAGCACACTCCGAGGCGGAGTGTCTTCAACTCCACACGTGTCACGCTTGTACCAATAATCAACATTGCGTGTGGTCGTATGATCGTTGCAAGCCCCAGTCAAAGACCGGTAACACCAACATCAATAGCGTCAACGGTATAACCGGCATAAATAACATAAACGGCATCAACAACAACACCGTTGTGCAGGCGCAGACTCAACCACTCACGATAGATACGTGCGGTAACACTTGCTCGGAGTTTACGTCGTGTAAAAATTGCACCGAGTTTGAGTGTATTTGGTGTCAGAACGAGGGAAAATGTGTCGACAAAAATGCTTACCCAGCCAGTTTTCCATACGGGCAATGTCGCGAATGGACAACCAGCGAAGCTAGGTGTCGCGCGACCGAAACCGGACGAGAGTGGTGCAGCTTTTATTCATCCTGTGTCAGCTGCAGGTCCGATCCGGGGTGTGGGTGGTGCGACGATGGTTCCGGAACTGGCAAAGGACAATGTCTAGAGGGAGGAGCCAGGGGTCCGACCGTCAAAGGAACCAATACCTGTCCGTCCGAGGACTGGTACTTCACAAAGTGTCCGAGTAAGTAAAGCAAATTATCGTTTAACCGGCCGCTGTCATTCGGATTGTGTTCGAATCATCGAATCATCGAACCATCGAATCATCGAATCATCTTGTAAATTCTCCTACAGGCTGCCAATGCAATGGTCATAGTACGTGTCTTCCAAACAGTAGTGTGTGCATTCAACCGTGCGCAAATCTGACACATGGACCACATTGCGATAAATGCATTCCGGGATATTACGGCAGTCCATTAAACGGTGGTAATTGTCAAGGTGAGTTTTTTCAATGTCACAGCCACGAGAGACGTTAGATGTTGGACGACACGGCATACCTATTTTTTGTTCTTGCTCGCAGCCTGCGCCTGCAATGATCAAGGAACCCAATGCACCAGCGAGACTGGAAAATGTTTCTGTACAACCAAAGGGATTACAGGAGATCACTGCGAAAGGTGCGACGTCAATGGTCGATACTACGGAGACCCTACAAACAGGGGTTCTTGCTTCTGTAAGTTTCACTCATCTCTGATTTACTTTGAATTCAACGTTTTAAAATGTTCGCGACGTTCCGCTTCGCGGCTCAAATCGGTTGATCAGCGATATTTTTTTCAGACAATCTGACCATCGATTATCAGTTTACGTTTAACCTAAGTAAAAAAGAGGACCGGCACTATACGGCTATAAATTTTAAAAACTCACCACCCAAGCCAGACGTGGATGCAGATTTTTCTATAACTTGTTCGGTCTTGGCCAAGATGAATATAACGATTCAAAAGGCTAATAGTCCCGAGAAGCCATTACTTTCAGGAGCAAATTGTACGACTTATAAATACAGATTCAGCAAAGCTGATTACAATTTCGGAAGCGAAGACAACAATACTCTCACTACCTTCTACGTCTACGTCTACGATTTCCAACCACCATTGTGGATTCAAATATCATTTTCGCAGTATTCGAAATTGAATCTGCAACAATTTTTCATCACATTCTCCACGTGAGTGTTTTCAATCAAAATTATTGACCAAAAATTTACGGCGTTAAAAAAACACAATAGTTCATTGCGTATTTGACTAAGATTAGGTAATATATCGAAAATCTTTTCTTTTCTTTTAATCCTCAGGCAGTACTAACTTGTAAACTAGAGAATACATGTCCCCTTACAGGTGTTTCATGGCGCTACTCCTCGTTGCTGCGGTATTGTGGAAAATCAAACAGAAATACGACATGTACAGACGCAGACAGCGACTGCTCGTAGAAATGGCGCAGATGGCTAGTAGAGCTTTCAGTCAAGTTCTAGTAGAGATTGAACGGCGCGACGTCGATCCGTTGATCAACGATCGGTTGCCTAACTCAGAAATGAACAATACTCGAAAGAAGAAAAAGGTAGTTGCTTCGAAAAGTTGAAAATCATCTCACCTTGGTATAAAACTAAATCTGAAAAATAAATGAAATTCCAGGATGCTCCGAGCCCTATCGCCCTGGAACCATGCTGCGGAAACCGAGCAGCTGTTCTGTCACTTCTGGTGCGACTTCCTACGGGTGGCGAAGCCTACACACCGGCTGGCCAGAGCGCCGGACTAGCGGTAGCCTCAGCCCTCGTTACTTTGGGTAGCCCGAGAAGGCCGTCGCAGGAATTGACGGCAAAAGAGCCAAAGAAATCTCGGAAGAGCGTTAGCCAGCATCCAGACTCGACGTGTATTTAACGTTAGCTCGTCGAGTTAATTGGGTTCTTATCGTACAGATCTGAGCCTTACCCACGTCTGAGGCAGGGTCGAGGTGAAGGTCGAAATGTCTCGTCGTATCGACGACGAAAAAGTTGTTCTCTCCGTGGGAAGTTTCATCGTTTTACGGTTCTCTGGAGGTAGAATATTAAGGAACTTTTCCTAGTCAGCGAAGTTATAAGTTACCCATGGAAAAACGATCGCGATGCGTAGCAAACACGATCGAAGATCCGCTCTCAGTTGGGTAGGTAGCCTAGCTGGCGCCGAAATCCTTTTTGCTTTGCTAGACGAAGTAAATAAACGTTTGGAAAAAAAAGAGAAAAAACAAAAAAACATATCGCGCCCGTATTGACGACTTGCCTAGTGAGATTATTATTTCTTTTGAATGAATATAAGTACATGTAAGGTATGACGTGCGTATACCGTAAAAAAAAAAAAAAAATCTTTTTCTTTCCGTCAAGCCTTAGTTGACACCGCGCAATTTATTTCCGAGCTTTTACGATCGGTTCTAGTACGGTTGATAAATTCTGTGCCTGTCCGCGAAGCATCCGTTGAATAGCGATCACTGGATTCATGCAAAGTTTGACGTGCTGTGATTGGCTGCCTAGAAGTCAATTTTTCATTAGAAACTTAAATAAGAAATGTATGATTTGATTTTTGATCATCGGGCCGGATCGAAATTGTTTAGCGGCTTACCCGGGTTAATAATCAGCCATTAGATTATACGAATCTATGTATAAAAACTAGGTAAAACAAATGACTGAGATAAATCGAATCTTCATCCCGTTGGATAATATGCTCACCGTAAAAGGTTCGCGACATCTGTTATAATTTTTACGTTTTTTTGAACTGATAAACGAAGGGAACATACAAAATGCGAAGAAACAAACGAAATAACGAGTAATAATGAAAAAAGAACGTTAAATTTCTATAGGTACTACCCTGTAATGATTGTAAATAGATTAATTGCCTGCGGATACTGAATCGGTATAACTAATTGATCGGTATCGTCAGAATTGAAAATTTAGGTACGATGTTTTCGGCTCATAGTGAAAGGGGACCGGTTACAGATAGTAGAAAAAAAAACAAAATGCATTTGCCAAACGTCGACAAAGGAAATGTATTCCAAAAATGTTGCAGGATAAATAATGCACGATAGCAAAAGTGGGACAAGGATAGAACCGATATCCTTGACACTGAAGCACTTAAGGGCGTTGCAATAACGGAGTGATGTAATCTCTATGTAAATATTGACGCGTGTCCGAAAGCAAACAAAAAACAAAAAAAAACCCAAAAGATAAGACCAGAACTACGAAAGTATATAATAAATTAGGAATCTCTTGCATTTTTGCTTGGTTTTACAGTATTGGAAGACGTAGACATGATACTTCCCTTTATCACACATGATATTATACGTTATACATATATTAATCAATATTCAGAGAAGAAAAGAATATATAATAATAAGAATAATAACAATAATAATAAGAATAAGAATAATACACGCTCCATTCATAATTAACAGCTAATTTGTACATTATAAAATTTTTAATACCTTATCGCCGACTCATTGAGTGATTTATTCTGGATTAGCAGCATGGTACTCATGATTATGTACATTTTTCTTTCATTTTTTTTTCTTCTCAGTAATCACAATACTCGATAACACCACCATAAACAAATAAGTTATATCGGATCACAATTATCGGAAAACATCAATTTCCAACTTTTCGTCTTAATATCGATTATTAAACAACAACAATAGAAAGCTCATTTTTTCTTTCTATTTTGTTACATAAACATTAGAATTAACGTTATTTTAATTTATCGAAGCCAATGTTTGCGTTAATTTTTAACTTGTTATTAGTCATGTTTTATTTAATTTATATAAGTATATGCAATATGGTAAATACTTTACATACCTTATACTGCCAATCAATAACATTATTGCTTTGACGATTACGTATATTATTACACGCCAATTCCGAGCAGCAGCTATTATCATGTCTCAACAATTATACAATTCAATCCGAATAGCTTCCTCTGTCATATTTTTCTTTGTGTATTCTACTCAATTATTGAAACATCAAGAAAAAAAAACCTAATTCGCACATATAATTCGTCATTCCAAAAGACTTCTGTCGATCCAAAGATTTTTCAACTTTGAAACATGTATCTATGTACAAACTTATAGGTACAATGTTATATTTTCATTCTGTATTAATGAGGAGGGAGAGGGGGGGGGGGGGGGGCACATCAATTAGAAAAAGCAACCAAAGTACGATGAATATTTTGATCCTACGAATTCGTCCAAGGATACCACAGCGAGAGAGAGAGAGTGAGAGAAACAGAGAGTATAAGATACTATGTATGTATATATATATATATATATATATACTGTGGTATAACAGCGCGAAAGAGCCCGGTCCTTCTACATTTATATTAGCCCGTATCTTAGATCGATAGATACTTTGAAACAAAGCTAACAAAAATCGTAGTGAACAAAGTGATGATAATAAAATAAAAGGATCAAAACATTTTCTAATGTGAAATTTACTCAATCATGAACAAATATATGTATTATACTGTGGAAATCGTTAAGTAGCTCAGCATACAAAAAAAAAAAAAAAAGTAGAAGAAAATAAATCATAGCAACTAAAAAACGAGAACCTCACAAAAATTATGAATCAATAATTATAACTATAGAAATTCAAAACACCAGGTAAAAGTAAAACAAACAAGAAATCAAATATGAGGAAGACCGGTACAGCTGAATACTGGGTAACTACTCTATCTTTTAGAGGTATAAAATATAAAAGGATGAAAAACAATATTGATAATAATAACAATAGTAATAATCATAATGATAAATAACGTCACTATATTACCTTATACGTAGTAAATGTAATAATCGAAAATATTTATTTTCATCCGAGCGTATAGTTAAGTATGTTTTGATAAAAATTACTATAATGATTACTAGAAAAATATGGTAACAGATATTATTATATGAAATATCTATGACACACGATTAAAATCAATAACGAATCTGGGAGTAGGGTAAACTATACACATATTATATACTCATACGTATAGTATGTATAAATATACTATCGTAGCAGCATATATTATTAAAGTTATTAATGTCATTATTATTGATATTAGTATTACTATTGTTATTATTATGATTATTATTAATATTGATATTCTAGAAATTTACAAAAATTAAAAATATATAATATTAACAGTAATAATAATAATGAAAATAATAATGATAACAATACTTGCATTCGAGTGGAAAGATATGAGACAATGAAAAAAATTGATTTGCAAAATACATTATATGCGGACTACAATTATTATTGTTATTATTATTAGCAAAAATATTGATATTATACCTTCGAGGTGCTTATTATTGATCGGATTTCAAAGTGAAAAAGTCTATATGTAAAACTCAACGAAAAATGCATGAAAAAAAAATACATATACACATATATGTATATATATATATATATAAGAAATAAGGCAACGGAAGGTGGGCGAAAATCGTCAGAATATCATTTCATTTCTTCTCTGTTTCGAGAGTATTTGAGAAGTGTTATATTGACTGCATACCGATAGAATTATAGCGATAGCCTAAAACACGAATAAAAGTTTTTTAATAAAGACAAAAATTGACGATCATTGAGGTGAATCACGAAACAA
Source organism: Athalia cordata (assembly GCA_963932425.1). Taxonomy (NCBI): domain Eukaryota; kingdom Metazoa; phylum Arthropoda; class Insecta; order Hymenoptera; family Athaliidae; genus Athalia; species Athalia cordata. The sequence continues at coordinate 65,368,272 of OZ010625.1, forward strand.
TAGACTTAAATAAAGAAAAACCGAGTTGAACGATTTAGATTTCTTTTTTGTTATCTACGTGTTCCGGATACTTAGAGCATATATTATATGCTCTAAGACCGCATAATATAATGACAAAATAACGATGCGGAAAATAATAGTTCGAAAGAGACGAATGAAAAAATAAGCTTATAGTTTAAAATATGTATAGTATTGTAACGGTGTATCGTCAAGATTTTTTGAATCACTTAACTGAGTAATTCTAAAAGATAGAAAAAAAACAATTTAAATTTTATCGAAAATCAAAATAAAATCATTCAAAATTCGAAAGTTTAGGAAAATTGAAATTTTTTTTTATTTTTAACACCTATAATTTAACTTTTTTATCCCTCGGATTTTAAACTCTACCGTTGTATCTATAAGTATTCATAATGGTTACGGTACAATTATCATTTTTTTTTCTTTTATTTTCAATTATTAATACCATCATTATTATTGTTGAAATTATAATTTTGTGTTATGAATTTTAAACGCTTCCAACGTTTTAATGATCAAAATAGTAATATCATCTGATAATGTTTGTATGATCGAATTATAGATACATACAGGGTGAGGTTTTTGAAGTGTTACAAGCTGATATCTCCAAGACTATCGAAAATTTCACAAAATGTCTCAGACAATAGTTTTATGGTTTCAAGGGGGATATGAGATAGCTATATTCATTTTTCCCCAAAGTCGAAGTATCAAGGTCATTTGGACGTCAACTTGGTTTCTTTAAATGGAATGACATATCTTTTTCTCCAGAATCTGGGGGAGCGTAAAATTCTGCATCAAAAAGTACTCATGCACATTGCAGATATGACCTAAAGTCAATAGGTACTTGGGTAGAGCCGGTCAAAAAAGTGTGCTTACACATGGGCTCGCGCCTCGCTGGTACGCTCGCGGATGCTGCACCAAGGCCGCGACGCGGTACCCAAGTACCTATTGACTTTAGGTCATATCTGCAATGTGCATGACTACTTTTTGGTGCAGAATTTTACGCTCTTCCAGATTCTGGAGAAAAAGATATGTCATTCCATTTAAAAAAACCAAGTTGACGTCCAAATGACCTTGATACTTCGACTTTGGGGAAAAATGAATATAGCTATCTCATATCCCCCTTGAAACCATAAAACTATTGTCTGAGACATTTTGTGAAATTTTCGATAGTCTTGGAGATATCAGCTTGTAACACTTTAAAAAACTCACCCTGTATATGACGAATGTAAGTTATTGTTATACAAAATTATGTACTTGAAGTGCAGTGAAATAAATTCAGGCGCTGGTAAGCGTAATAAATTAACAAACAATAATAATAATAACAATGATGATGATGATAATGATGATGATGATGATGATGATGATGATGATAAAATACAAAAAAGAAATATTAAAAATTGAGAAATACGAATTAGCTGAACAAAAATACTAGATGGATAAAAAAAAAATACGGAAAACAACATTGCAGCAACTCTATGAAATTGAAATAATATAACATAACACACCATATTTTCAACATGTATGATAACATGCATCTTTATCTAGTCTATAGTATACGTTGATTAACAAGGGTGACGAATGGGAGAAATGAAAATAATGTAAGAATAAATTTAACACCGCTCATAACGATGCGGGTCGGAATGCGATTTGCCGAAAAGTATAATATAATAATATTGGATAAGGAATAAACAAAAATCGAATTACAAAAAAAAACACAAATCTAAGAAAAATTAATTAGATTACTGTGATTAGGCATACATACATATAACATACTATACGTCTACATACATATAGGTATATCCATACAATAGCTCAACCATTTTTTTATAAAGACTGGCAAATGGCATTTCTTTGCGAGAAACGTATTTTAAAATCATCAAGGCCGTATTTTTGTGGTAGAATAGTGGAAAATTAAAAAAAAGAAAATGAGAATTGTGTATAAAAGAGAGAAAATGAAATGCAGTTGCAATTGTATATGTACGTACGTATGAGATTTAGTAATATAACGATATGGATGCTGCGAAACCATAATTATTATTGTATTATATAAAATAAGCTGAAAAAAAGAAACAAACAAGCGAGGAACGAAGCTACTAAAAAACAACATAAAATATTGTTTGAATAAAGTTTTATATACATTACATAAGCACGTAACATCATATGTTCTTGTCGTAAAGAATTGGTACTTTGTTTTTTTCTTTTTTGTATCAGATAAATCTATACAATACGTGAAACGTTTTTTTCATTTATTCAATTCAAACTGAAGATGTCTATAGAAATTATGTTATAAGCATTAATTTCGAGATGCTGTTTAGTTGGTTGTCGGTATCATAATCTCGAAAGACCCAGATATTTGGAAATTTTTATCAACGCATGTATTCTCGCACATGTGAAATCATCGGGATTAATGTAGAAACGGCGGAGTAATTGATGAGAATAAGATCTCAGGTGAGGGACTCGATAATTCAAATAGGAATGATCGGAAGTTCATACCGGCTTACAGGCGTTATTTTTCTGTGGTTTCTTCAACTCCATTATGAAACGCGAACCTTCGGCCAATTCCGACATTGTTTTACCGAAAGCTTGGTCTCCATTTTCGTCATAGTCAGATCTGACGTACATGACTTTATCCAAATAACAAAACGGCAGCGATCCGTAACTATTCAAAGACGCTATGGATGACCTTGAACCTCTTTGAAGGTAGTCCTTATCCGAACAGACGACAATTTCCGATTTCACTAACGAAGACATCAGCTGGTCTTCAGTGCAATTAACACTGGGAAGCTGAAATAAGATATAATCGGTAATAGATTGTGAGACCGGTTCTTTCTCAAGATGTTAAAGGCAAATTCAAAATCACATCGGCAATCTGTTGCTTGGGTATCCATTTTCTCCCCAAAGAATCTATTATCTCAACTATTTCTAATTTTGAATTCATGTCAATTTCGTCGGTCTGTTGCAACTTTTGATCAGATTCCTTCACAACTGTTGAATAATTGTTCTCTTTCAGCTTATCGTCGGTTTCAGCCATCAGCAACGATTCTAAAGACAACAAAAATTCCGCCTGCCCCGGAATAGCCTTCAGAGCGAAGTTTATGAATTTTTGAAACTCTCCAACGATCTCAATGAGCTTGATTTTCAAAGATCCATCATCGGATTTTTTTTCAAACTTTCCGCCGTTCTTGTCTTTCATCAGACTTATAACTGCGTTCGCTTTCTCCAGAAGATCTTTCAGTGACTCGATCTGCTTCTGTAGGTTGAAGAAATTTTTTTTTAAATCAATGTCTGAATAAAATTATTTTTAGCAAACCACGAACCTCAAAACAGACGTGCATGGAATGTTTTTCAGAACTAGAACGCATACGTTCCAAACAAAGAATATACGTTACATCGGCAAAGTTCTGCATTTCAAGTTCAGTTCGTTGAATTTGCAACGCCTCGTTCTTGCGACGTTCCATTTCTCGTATCTCAGCATCGCTTTTGCCGCGCTCTCGCCTAAAAATTTATTTTGAACAGACAAGAATAACGTACTTACATGAATTATACAGTTAAAAGAAGGGAGGAAAAAGATATACGTACCTGACAATTTCGTTGAAATCAGCGATCATATTTTCCTTCTGCGCGCGTAAGGATCGCTCGAAATTTTCGTACATAGTTGTTACGACGTAGCCGATTTCGTCGCGAAATTTTTTCAACATCGTCTGCGTGACTTCGATCCTTTCCCTAATAACTGCTCTCTGCATCAATTTGCTGCATTTTTCGAACGCTTCCGTGAGTGCGCTCTGAAATAATATATGGTCTTATTAATTTTCTCTGGCGAGTATAATGCAATGTCGAGTTAATCATATAACCAATCACCTGTAACTTCTTTTCGAATTCTTTCTGCAGACATTGAATAACATTTTTGTATTTATTTTCAAGTTTTTTCTCGGCGAGTTTAACAGCTCTTCTTTTTTCCGCTTCAAACATATTACGATTCTCCCCATTTTCTTCTTCATATTTGTCAACGAATTTTTCGTACAACTCACGCTCGTGTATTTCAATAGCTAGTTGGCCTATGGCTGAATTTATAATTCGGAAAAGTTGCAGTTTTAGTTTGTTGAAAAAGAATAATCAATCGATCATCTATGATCGCACTAGCAACCTAAAATTCTTTGATGAGTGCATGCTTTGATGTCGTTATTAGTAGTTGAAGGTGGAACAAGTGCGGCTTTTCCAACCAGTTGATCGCTTGGTGAAATCCAAAATTCTTCCCGTGGTCCTCTGAGAGGTGGAATTATGCCCAATAATTGTCTCGAATCTCGGTGACAATAATCAAAAAATACTTCCGCCACTAACGGACCCATTCTCTCGCGAATTTCAGACTGCGCTGGGACGTCATTTTTCATCAACAACTCTAATCTGCGATATTTAGATCGTGAGTGAACTAGAAGAAATAACAAAATTTCTGAAGCCTAGAACAGTCAGTTATGCATTATACCTGTGAACAGATCGTTATACTTACACATCACTCGATTTTGATGCAGAATAGTTGAACTTATTTTTGTCACCTAATCTTTATCACGTAGACGATTTTTTTTCTCTCTCAAATACTCTTCATTTTATTAGAAATATGCTATACTTGAGAAATTTAAAAATTTCCTGCTTATTAGTACAATCGTGTAGTCAAGTAGCCATGAATTTTTTTTCTACATCTTTAAAGAGGTTGGAATCTTGACATGAAAATTTCTGAACATCGCTCGTCGTAGAAATTGATCATTTTCTAAACAAACAACTGTTGTTCATTATTAATAGTCGTCGATATACCTGCCACCCAGTTCAATGCCCAGAGCTTATCCCATTCTACATCAGTGTCAATAGAAATCGAAAATACCCCAGTTGCGCACGGTTCAATTGCACATAGTTCGTGGGACACACGAATGACTGACCGACGGCGTTTTCGGACATAGCAGCTTTTGCGCTGAATACTTCGATTTTCACCCCAAAAAAACACCAAGCCTATAGCCTTAGTTTTTTCTCAAAATCTGACAACGTGAGACGGAAACCTAAATTTTTTTTTAAAGAGTCGTCCACGCCATTCCTACATATTTTGATCTCAGGAATCCGAATCTGCAAGCCAAATTAATTTATCTAATAAATTGATCGAGTTATCGCCAATTTATCGATCAACAAAGTGAAAAATCAAGGATATATCTCGATGGGATTCAGTACTAGCTTAATCTACACGACAGATTCGTGCTGCTGGAGTCTGAATACAGTAAAACGATAGCAATATGAACAATTTATGAATTTCCTGACACGGCATTCAAGTTTCTTTTTAATTCTTAATCTTTAATTTCTCGCTAAATCATAGAGTTCAATATACATAGGTATCTATGGCTAAATGCTGTACCTATTTTCCCCAGGTTGTTCTCGCGCCTAATTATAGGCAACTCCGCATTACACACATGTCGACACCTACGAGTTGCCGAACTTAGGCGCTCGGAAAAAATTGAGCATCAACGAAAATTAGGGGTTGCTGACCTAGCGCTGTCAAAAAGCTCATAGACAATAGACATCGAGATGCTAGCGGCCTAATTAACACAAAGGTGATTGAAACACAAACGCGAAACAACGGATTCAAAAAAGTGGATCATCCTAGCGAAGATGACATTATGCCACCGTATAATCACCTCAAAGCTAAACAAGCAAAATACCTTTGAAAGGAAGAAGGTGGAAAAAAAAGTATAAGGATCACAATGTAGGATTCTTGTACAAGCATTGCTCAGAATCTCCTATGTAACTTTGATTTCTCTTCAGATACATCTGAAAAATGTGTAAACTTGAATCTTATTCAAAACGAAACACGTTACTGACTCAGCAAGTCTCCTGGACCACCATCGTATCATAGATATATCTATGATCGTATGGACCATATTAGAGACGTCGATAATCAACTTCCCTTCGAAAGTGAAATAATGACAGAACATTGCAATACTTGGCGGCTGCTCAAGGGGGGCACGACCCACCCCAAGAATCGGCTATCGATGAACACGAATCTCCGATATTAAATATTCTCGTGGAAGGTGGGCAGTCCTGATGGAAAATCGAAATGGTCTCCCGTTAAGTAGAACTATGATAAATAGCGGTACGTGCCGATAACAGCAATACAATAGTACATCTATGGCAATACCGACGAGGTACACTTAAACGTGGCCCAGGAAAACGAGAGCAAAGTCAGGTTTTGTTGAAAAATATCAGCATCATTTGGATGGAAAATATCCGTCAGATTTTAATTCTTATTTTTATTCACAAGTTCAAGCACGGCAGTGATAATCGGACGTTCTTGGACCAATTCGGAGGAGGAGACTGCAGGCCGTTCGGAGAATACTTTTGAGAGAAAATGCTGCCGGCTGATTATTTCCACTTGGAGATTCGAATTGCGAAAATCGATGTCTACACCTTCGCACAGGCTCACAAATTGAGACGTGGATCCACAATGAATAAAAAAGGAAAAAACCACTATCATCATTTACGCGTGTTAGCTTGTTTCTATTATGGCACCTATTAGACGTACGTTAAAATGGTGAAAGTAATGTTTATCTGTGCAAAGAATTCAAAGTTTCGAATTCTACAGTATGAACAATGTGAAAAAACCGCTCTAAAATAATGAAGTGTTTTGAATCAAAGCCGTATTGCGCGGCTCTATTGTCTACCAATAAATATTGTTTACTTTCTTTCTTTCTTTCTACCTATGTATAATATATGTATAATAGTTTCAAGAGAGAGAGCTGTAGACATGTGTGCCAAAATATTGTGTGCCATTGCTACTGTGTGCAATTGAACTGTGCGTAACTGGGACCCTCTCAAATAGAAACATGAGAGTAACCACAGAGGAAACTCCATGGTTCTTGGGTTATCTACTGATGTGCACTTACACATTCCGTCTTTATCATCTGTCGTATACGGTCGTAGCCACACAGTGGTTTGTACCGAACAAATACAACACAAACACAGTATAGAGAATAAAAGTTTGTTGTTCTATTTAGTTTAAAAAAATAGCGATAGTGTTGAAATGTGAAGACGTTTGGCAAATAAGTATTGGTTAAGTGTCACCGCCAAATAACTTTAGAATTCTTTTGTCGTCAACAGCTGTCCGCGAATAATGACCACTCGCGAGGGAAATTGAAGCGAAAATTATCTTTCTGTTAAACAGATGATATCAACAATGAGTGTCCATGTAAACTACGTTGTATAGGTTTTTGTGAACCCCAGTTGCATGCAACAAGTCATGTGCATTATCTCTATGTATAGTATAACATAATAGCTTTGTTACTTGTTGCTTGGTTTCAACAGGAATATACATAATCGAAATTAGCCGACTGATCAATTAATTTGAGAAGGTATGATTAATTTAATAATTTACTTACGCAAACTCCTCTTGAATCTCCTCTGATTCATCCGTATATTCCCTTTTTTTATGTGTTCTCACATGAGTTTCTAGATTTTGAATATTTCAATTTAAATTCTTCAAGTCTGACATTTCGTTAAATCCTAAGATATGAACTCAAACAATTGGGCCTGTGGTAGAGTATATTTGGCTTTGGGTTTATTCACGCCAAATGCTTAGATTTTTTCGACGTCATTCCATATATTATTTGTGAGAAATAAATTGTTTATATATTTACACCTTTTTGGCAAATTTATTCTGAACATCGAAACACAGAATGGTCTCTGTTACTTTTTCACTTTTCTTTTACAGAGGTATTTAGCAGAGTTCTAATGCGTTCACTTTCGATGAACCATCAATTGTGGCTTGAATCGGAACTAGATTGTTGAATAGCTAATATGGCAAGTGACGAGAAACAAATACATGGAGTATCAACAGATATGCAGCACTCCGTGGAAGAATTACTCAATAAAAGTTACAAAACCACGCAAGCGCATAACTATGACAAAAGAGAGGAGACATTTGTAACAAATACAACTGTGGAAGAAGCGCGACAAAATGCTCTCCAGTTGATCAAAAGCGAGGAGACAAACAAATCCAAAGCTGAAAAAAAGGAGGCAAAGAAAAAACGGCAAAGAGAAAGGAAACAAGCTGAACGTGAGACAGGTACTGATACTATTGAGAAGAAGATGCCTGCTTCAACATCTATGTCCGATCAGAATTTGAATGGTAAAGCAAACGCTAAAAGCAGCAAACCCAAGTCTCCCGAACAAAGCGAAGATGAAGATAGAACACATTTTACACAGGATGCACAACTTGACGATGAATTTCTAGACATAGATGCCGCATTTGTCAAAGTTGCCGTTAAGCATAACAAAAATATACCTGTCAATAAAACTCCAGCATTAAAATCTGATAAATTCAGTCTGCCGACGGGGGTGAGTTGATAATCTTGATGAATCTTTGTTGATTTGATATTTGTTTTACCTCGTGGTAATCGCTCGTTGAGGAGTCACAATTTTTTTCATCATAGGAAGCACCAACTCCAATGCCCAGGTTTCTGAAACAAAAAACAACTAAAATGAGTTCTGATACAGCTGAAAAATTAGCCCAGCAGTGTTGCGTCTTAGCTACCAAATATAATGACTTTGATAGAGCTGTCAAGGGTTTAACTAAGGCAATTCTCATTGCTCCTCAAGACGTTCGACATCTTCTTAATCGTAGCTACTGTTATCTTAGACTTGGCCAATATTCCTTGTGAGTACAGGAAAAAAAGTTCAAATAGCTCGTCTTGCTGATCGGTTGATGTGATATTGAATTCTCATGTTGCAGAGCTCTTGAGGATGCTCAGTTGGCAAAAAAAAATGCCGAAACAACACAGGATATTACAAAAGCTCTTGCCCGCGAAGGGCAGGCCTTCTGTGGATTGCACGTAAGAGATAGCAACCAAATTTTTTTTATGCCTTGTCCCATTACGGATATTATTTGTATTTAAATTTAACTTGTACAGCGATACCATGAGGCGGAAAAATGTTTTGAAGATATTTTAGAGTTGGAACAAGGACACGAGTGGGTAATCAGAGAACTGATCATTGTTCGTGTGCTGCAGCTGACCGGTATGGGTTTCAGTAAATGCGATGCGTTAAATGCTCTTCAACAATGTACATCAGTCGATGTAAGTGATCATACTTGTCCCATAGGTCTTGAATATCGTCTTCGGATGCTGTTAAAACTGTTCGTTTATCATTTTTTCGAAAATTTAATGATTATCTTTATTATCTGAACAACAGAAAATGTCCTTGCCTACATTCATTATTTATATTGTATCATTATTCCAAGGAAGCGGTGACTCTATTGACGTCGGGAAACATTACTAGTCACAAATTAGAAACTAACTTTAATATGGTTAGAAATTGTAATGGAGATGAACAATATTTTTCTGACGAAGAATCCAGTAGCGCAATATTACTATCCAAACTAGTATCCTCCCTGAAGGAACAATCTAACTATTTTCAAGTTCTTCGATCTCAACCACGATCCTCTGATCGTAAGTAAGTATTGATCTTTATGGGTCAACGACGCCACTAATAAGAGTGTTATCGATATCGGATGAGTATTTTAATCATATTTGTTTTATTTCTGACAGAGCACAACAATATTTAGAGAATTCGAATAAGAGTTTGAGAAATGCTGCCTCAATGGAATCCCTTGCCTCTAATAACGGTATTTTGTCCAATGGTGATACTAAGAGAGGCTCGTCAAATAATTTGAAAGTTGCGGCCGGAAGCTCCAAAACTGACCTGCCGAGAATTGAAGCTGAAAATAACACTATTTGGGTCGGTAACGTTAACCAAAATATCACCGACCAGATGCTACAAAAATTCTTTTCAAAGTAAATATAATTTTATGATTTTCGAGAAGTGGTTCGATACCGAGACAAGTTGATATTTTAAGGAAATTTTGTACTTTAGGTTTGGCAGCGTAACGGGCATTCAAAGGTTACCCTCGAAGTACTGCGTTTTTATCAGTTTCCATGGTAAAAAAGCTGCAGCAAAAGCATTGAATCATGCCGAGGGTTGTCAAATCAATGGAATAAAACTGTCGGTAAAACCAGCTGGCGGGACCCATGGGAAAAAATAGAACATTTACGCTATTTACAAAGAAATTTACTTTCTGTTGTAGTACCAACTATTGTGGTGTCCACAGTGACTTTGAACTACTTTGACATGGTTTATGAATTGAATTGCAAGCTTCTGCAAGAATCAGCCAGTGAAAGACTGTTTTTTTGCTAGTTATGCAGTTCATGAATCCTAAATACGTTATTTACATTCAATTAAGCATAAGATTTATTATTCGCCATGTGTTCAATTTTTCGTATCGTAATTGGTTCATTTATACTTTTTTTCTACTTTTGCACGTCAGTTGATGGGAGTTTCCATTCGCCGGAATTCTTCAGGAACTGAAGCGTGGTTAAATTTAATAATAACAATGATAAATATCCTAAGCGTCATTATCGTTTCAAGTAACCATAAAACATTCTCAGTATTTGATATATTTGAAAATAAAGAAATACACTTATTCATCGACTGGAAATTATTTTCAAGTCATGTCAATAACGCATGAATACCAATCCGATACGTGATGTGATATTAGTACGTAAGTTTTGTAATTCAAAGATATGTTTTATAATCTGGTTAATGTAAATAAATGATACTCAAAACTAATCCATTTCCTTTTTTCTCGACAATCAATGCGAAAACTACAAAGATCAGTGCGTGAAAATATTGTTCATAGAGATAGCAAGGGTCCAACCGGAATTGTGGGCTGTTGCTTTACGCCAGCAAAGAACGTTCCAGACTATCATTCGTAGATATCATTGTCACAGATGGTCCTGCAATATATATCAGTGAGTGTATCCTAGCCTTTGTTGTCGAGGATCAAATTAAATTTTTTTGTATTTTCGCTGACCAAATGACCCGATTTCAGTTCATAAGAATGCGTTGACTAAACAATCTTCAGTCAACGAAGAATGCATAAGGATGCAAATCGAACAACAACTTCGGATGTCTGGTCAAAATTATTTTCTGTAACATGAGCGTCACGTTGCATCCAAAAAAACACTGAATTTTTTGAAGAATTCGATCATTCATTGAATAGCTGTGGACAGCTATAGAGGATTTAAATAAAATCATTTGAACGGACCACGGGTAAGCGGAAGTAGTTGTTTTGACTTTGGCCCGATTCTCCCATTCCACGTTCAACCGGCGACCCTCGCTTCCGATTTCTCTTTGCTGGGAAGTGTGACAAAATGGTAACTGAATTTAGTTCTTTATTTTAAACGTAATTTGAACATTCATAAACGCATAATTTGAAGTACCGTGTTCCCGTGAATTTAAAAGCAATTTCCGCGTGTCTAACGGTCGCCAAAATGCATCTCGACAAACATATTCCTGACCACTCGTAGAATTGACATGAATATCACACCATGTGGAGCTTTCGGCATGGCATCCCCGATAATTTCATAATACTCCAGCAGTCTGTCTTGGTCGACTGTTGGCACTAAATAACTTTCGGAATTAAATTAGTTTCAGTGTAAACATCGTTCAGAGAATATAGCTTGATAATGATTCTTGTGTTTACTTCTAGACCTCGAAGCGTCGTAACGGAGGACGTGCCAAGCACGGTCGTGGGCATGTCAACCCAGTACGCTGCACAAATTGTGCTCGTTGTGTACCGAAGGATAAGGCCATAAAGAAGTTCGTCATTCGTAACATTGTCGAGGCAGCTGCTGTTAGAGATATCACAGAAGCTAGCGTGTACTCGGCTTACCAGTTACCCAAGCTCTACGCCAAGTTGCACTACTGCGTATCTTGCGCTATCCACTCTAAAGTTGTTCGCAACAGGTCCAAAGAGGCTCGTCGCATCCGCACTCCACCCCAGCGTAACTTCCCCAGGGTAAAATACTGTTCTATAACGATTCAACTTATGGGAAAAATAGGGATTAAATGCAAAAAAGAACTCTGGAAATTTTTTAGCCTCATAGCAATCGATAGTTGATTTCTTTTCAAAGCTGTAATTACTTTTTCAATTTTTTGATCGATATTATGAGCTGACCATAATTTTGTTTTATAATTTTACAGGACATGCGTCAAGGACAGCAACAAAGGAAGTGAATAATACTATGTATAATTTCTAAGCCTAAATAAAATTTATAAAACCGATGGATGATCTTTTGAATTATTTATTTTGTAACCCTCGTCTCTCACCTATAGCCTCATAATGCAAACGTTGTGATATCGTTATCTTATTGCTTCTTGTGGAAACCAACATCTGATTCAAGTACAAGTAAATATGATGCAACACGGGCAATTGGTGATCACTTGGTTAATTTTCTACTAATTATTTTTCATAAAAATCACAAGAAATCTATCACTGACTACTCGCCTGCCATTTTACAGTTGTTACATTCTTCAGCGTGGCGAGTTTTCGAATAGTCGAATCAATGTTAGATCAATTTCATAATCCTATCGATTGCTACAAAAGGCAAGACTGTGATAATTCTTCAATGAAGAACGACTCGAACCATGTAGTTTGTATACAAAGGATCGATCACTCTGACCATTCCGTCTAGCTTCAAATTGGCAAAGCACTTAGTTAAACGTTTATACATAAGGGGAAAGGGATATTTCAAATTTTCATAAACAACTCAATACAATATTTGAGCGTTCAAGTAAGTTTGGTAACAGTTCAAGTTGAAACAGCGATGCGTAACCGCTGGATTGATTCAAGCATTAATTGAAAATTTTATATTTAACGATCGCCGATGACACACGTAATGTAACGGTAATTTTTTGTAGAGGTAATCGAGCATTTTTAAATGACGGGATTCATTTTTTGGTAGTATTTTCCTATTACCATAGTCTATACCAGTATTGCATGTAAATGTTATTGATATAATTCATTAAATTAATGTATACTTAACAACAGTCGCGAGAAGTATTATTCATGGATTAAATCATTTATTAGCTTCTTCCATAGCTCTTTTTAACGTTTTTTCAAATATTTTCTTTGAGTCACAGAATCCCTGTTTTGTTTTTCCGAATGAATTCGGCCCGGCCGACGTAGGTGTTTCTCGACCGATATTTCGCATCCTCATGCGTGCTTCCGCCGGCATTTCTTCTGGCTCGTCATCATCGTCTGCATTGAACACGGAAGCCACGGTTGGCTTCTGTACCACTGCCGGCTTCACATTTGGTTTCTGCAATGGAGATGTCAACGACAATTTGTATATCAAAAACGTATCAAAGGTCTGCGATCTAGATTTTTAGTGTAATGAATCCAGCATGCTTACAGAACTAGATCCCAGCTTGATTTGTATGCCTTTTTTTTGTTCAGGGACAGGGGGCTTTTTGCCAAAGCCAAAGGTGAGTTTCTGCTTCTTGTCATCTGTCTGGTACGAACTGGTCTGGTCCGAATGGTGGTCTCCGAGTGGCGAGCGATCCCTTTCCCAATCATCCTTTCTTTCGTCCGCTGCTCTGTAGGCACTTGACCCTGACAACGTCAAACACTGGCAAAGTTCAGATCAAGTTAAACAAGGCTGACTTATCAACCGGAAGCTTTTAAGCAGCAATACCAAGTCGGACCGAATCAACAGCTCAATCTAATGCTGTGCTAAGAAATCTAAATCTGAAATTATTCTTCTTACACATCACAGAAATTATAATGAACCTTTTAACGATTTCGAGTCAAATAGAACCCTGGCATTTAGCGTAACATTAAGAACACCTGATCAATAAACGATCCTGGCAAATTCCACAAAAAATTTCATTCATAGAGCATATGTCTACACTGTGCACTAATGCACCATATTCTTATATACACAACGCAGAATATTCTGTGTGGGAAACAACGGTGCAGCTTATGTTTAATATTGAATGATCACGTTATGTACCGTTAATAACTATACCGTTATTATAGATAAAATGAACGAAACCTTTTCTGTAATCCGCCCCGGAGTTCCTTTTTGACATATTAGCGGATGTCCTTGCAATGATAGTTTTTTTGATTTTGTAGACGATGTTGAGAGAATTCACGAAGTCTGATCTACTCTCAACGGTATGACCTGAAGAACGTAAAAATCGTTAGTTGCCTCTTGCTTCCAGGCTTCAGTTCTACCAACTTTGAAATATCTCTGCTCATAGCGGTCGGGGCCGGCGAGGAGATTTCAACGAAATTGAGAATAAATTTTTTGTTAAATATGAGCGCATTAAAGTGTATTTATTGTTCATTCGGGCTCCATTTACGATCACGTAAATTTTGCAAATCAACAGCAGAATACAAGAACGTTTTTGATAATTTTTGGAAGCAAAGTCTCTCAGGGCATAACCTACCAAATCACCGTAATATTAATGAACTTGCATCAAACACACATGCAGCATCTTCTGCCGACACCAAATCTAACTCCGGAATTATGACAAAGGCAAAGAAAGCTTTCACAGACATTAGCGAAGGACCTGATCTAAAAGATTTCATAAGATCAGATCGTGACTCATACTTGGTAGAGGTTGACGATGTCCCTTATTTAAAACAAAGTTTTGGGAACAATAGAAAAGGCAAGTTTGGCTGATTATTGTTACAGCTTTCATTGTAGCTCACATTGAAAAAATTGCTAAATAATGAGAAATATTTATTACAGTGTTCTTTGAGATTTATGGATGTCAAATGAATGTCAACGACACAGAGATAGTTTGGTCGATTCTCAAGCAAGCTGGTTTCCTAAAGATTGACAATGTAGAAGAGGCAGATGTTGTTTTGATTGTGACTTGTGCCATTCGAGATGGCGCGGAGCAAAAAATATGGCACAAGCTAGAACACTTAAAGGGCTTGAAGCGGTTGAGAACACAGAAAAACAAAGCACCATTGAAAGTCGGTCTGTTAGGTAATAATCAGCTCGACACATGAGATTACAGTTGGTTAATAAGTTAACAAACATGAAGCGATACAATTTATGTAACTGCTAAATGTTTAGGATGTATGGCTGAACGATTGAAGCATAAAATTTTCGAGATGGATAAAACAGTAGATCTCATAGCGGGTCCAGACAGCTACAAGGATTTACCCCGACTTCTCAGTGTAGTCGAAAATGATGGCACAGCTGTCAATGTGATTTTGTCCTGGGACGAAACCTATGCCGATGTAAGGCCAGTCCGACTTAATCAAGATGCTATCACTGCCTTTGTGTAATGCATTTTCTTTGTTTGATACATCGGCGCAAAAAAAAAAATCAAAAATTCGAACAGTTCTGAATGTTTTCCAGTTCAATTATGCGGGGCTGCGACAACATGTGTTCCTATTGCATAGTTCCGTTTACACGTGGTAGAGAGAGATCTCGACCGATCAAAAGTATATTGGATGAAATTTCCCAGTTATCCGACCAGGGTGTCAAAGAAGTAACTCTACTGGGGCAGAATGTGAATAGTTATTGTGATTTATCAGAAGCAAAGTTTTCAATGGGTGGAAATGGACCCAGCACCAAATTGGCGGATGGATTTAAAACCGTTTATAAAGCAAAAACTGGTGGCTTGAGATTCGCTGATCTTTTAGACAAAGTTTCTCGCATCGATCCGGAAATGAGAATCAGGTTAGTCTGTTAGAAAAAATAGAATCTGTACTATACATTTAACACGATCGTCATCTTTCAGGTTTACATCGCCACATCCAAAAGATTTTCCAGACGAAGTCTTGCGGCTCATAGCAGAAAGACCCAACATATGCCGTAGTATACATCTACCTGCGCAAAGCGGCAATTCAAAAGTATTAGATAGAATGAGGCGAGGTTATACCAGAGAGGCTTACCTTGCTCTTGTCGATAATATACGAGGTATATTGCCAGATGTCACTTTATCAAGTGATTTTATTTGTGGTTTTTGCGGTGAAACTGAAGAGGAGTTTGCCGACACAATTTCACTCATGCAAATCGTTAAATACAATGTCGGGTATTTATTCGCCTACAGCATGAGAGAGGTCAGCACACTTACACATCTCTATGTCAAATATCATTCAGTGTCAGCACGTTTCCGATGAAATGTTTGAAATAATTTTATCAGAAAACCACTGCATACCGACGGTATCAGGATGACGTCGAACAGATGGTAAAAATGAGCAGACTTCGCAGAATGATTGAAGTTTACCGAAAAGAAGCAGGGAAATTAAATCTCGCAGAGATAGGTCAACATCATCTGGTCCTCATCGAAGGGGTACGTGGTAGTGGTTTGGTTGATTGTCTAGACTGGGGGGAAGGGCGGGCAAGAAAACGAACAAAAAAATATCGATTCAAATATTCTTTTAACTCGTTTTAACTCCTTCTGTTTAGAGAAGTAAAAAATCACAGTACAACCTGCAAGGTAGAACTGACGGAAACATCAAAGTGATCATTCCTGCCGGAGAGATAGAGGATAGCGGATCTTCAAACAGAACTCGTATTATCAAGCCAGGTGACTACGTGCTCGTACAAATACTGAATGGAAATTCGCAGGTACTCAAAGGGATTCCACTTTATCATTCGTCAATTACTCAAAGTACTTTGAATGGAAATAGCCAATGCAATACAATGTATGATCGCTCATAAACAGAAATGTCGATTGAATATTAGGTATTATAATTAGCTATCAGTTTGTCAAATATTGTACATACATGTAGATATTAGAAAGAATAGATCTATATAATTATTCGTAAAAAATAAATAGCTTTTTATTAAACAATTTCTGATTTGTTAATGTATGGCTTGTATATTTTACATACATTTCTACAGTTATCTATTCAACGAATGGAGAGTTTATTGACACAATTGTCCGCTTTTCTCATCGTTAATATCTCATGTGTTCCGGGGAACGATGAAGCAAAAATTTGGCCGTGATAAATCAATGTTATCGGTACGTTTATAGTTCCATGCAGCTGAAAGCAATGCGGTCGGCCGTTGAGTTTTATTACTTTGTGCTCGAATGTCGATAATATAAAAATTAGCTCGAGAGTATTATTGGTGCAGTCTCAATTCTAAACTTGAACACATTTAACAGTTCTGCAAAATATTACCTAGAAATATGTTGTGCGCTACAAGTTTTGGAACAGTTTGCGAATGTCGCATTTTTTCATGAAATCATTAACTGACTCTCTTCAATGAATTTTCTCCATTCGCCTTCAGTCAATTGATTATCTCCTGTGATCGTACTTATTATCGTATCTTATTAAACTAGACTCGCTGCGCCAATATTTATCACGACGTTGTCAGCTGTACGCTCGTAGGTCGTGAGATCACGTCCTCTCGGTTGTTCCAACAAAGCAGCGAGTTGATCTCCACTTGGGTAGATGTTCTGAGAGGTGCCTGTTATAATCCCATCACATTCTAGTTGACCTTGAAGAATAATTTTATAATGTTCGAAGAACATATATCACAGGTAGATCGAACAATGACAGTTTCAGAATTTAATTCAGCACAAAGAATGATTCACACCTGACAGAGAAGGTGATGCGCCTTTGCTCGACCCGTACATGCGTGTGCTGTAACCCGAATCGTTATGTGTATCGTGTAAAGGTGGTGTAGGGCTGTAAACTGCGTTACGAGACCTGTATGGCATTCCGGCTATAGTCTCATAAGGAACATCATTGGACGGCATCCCCTTAACCGCTAGCCCTCCGTTAACAGGTTCCGGTTGTACGACGTCGTCCTCACCTTCGCTGCTCTCTGAATCGTTACCTGAATTTTCCAACACGTTTTAAAAAAAAACGCCTCAATATTGGCGACGATTCGATACGTCGGATGTCAATCTTACCCTCTCCTTCTCCACGCCATCCATTACCGAGTCCTCCCTGAGGTTGTACTCTAAGATTTTGCGAACTTTGGCTGTGGTCCGGACTAGTCGGTTCGCTACTTCCGGGTCGCTGTCCTCCTCTCCATCCGTTATGCATTCCAGGTACATTTTGAAAACGTCTGATCATTTCGTGAACGCTCCGCCGACCCGACGCAGCTCTACGCCAATCACCGCATGGATGTTCTTCATTATTTTTGCAACGCGTATTAACTCCCACGTGATGAGAACTCGTCGTATGGCCATCGGAGCCCGAAATCTATTGGATAATATGAGCGAATATTTCCTGAAGACCGTAGCGGAAAATGTTCCGAATAATAAAAATCGAATATACCTGTGATTCGAGTACTTGATGTTTCGGTCCGAGCGACGGTGACACAGCTTTCCCTAAAGGGGAAGTTCGATCACTTTGCAGTGCTCCGTCGAAACTTCCGTCAAGTCTGGAAGGTACATCTAAAACCCTCAGGGTCGGTCTAACGGATCCACTTCCCAAGGGAAGGTCTCTCATGGACTTGCTGAGTCTAGGGATAGCGGGAATATCCAGATCATCGAGGCTTCCTCCGTGACCCGGAGTTTCACCGGGAATTTCAAAGCTCCGATCTTGTGGTCTGTCGTCGAGTAAGTCCTCCAAGGATCTTGCTCTGATCGGAGGTTGTGGATTCGCGTTGACAGGGCGCGGTGGTCTTTCGCTACGCCTACCGCGAGCTCCTCTGGAAAGCCACTGTTGCAAATGCAAATGTCTTTCGTCACATCTTGCTCTTTCGGCAACGACGCATCTGGTCAATTCGGAAATTTGACCTCTCGTTCGTCGTTCCAAATTGGTAACTTTCAGATCTAATCTTTCGTGTGCCTGATCTATGTGCGCTTTCAGCTCAGCTTTGTCTCTTTCTAACTTTGCTTCCATGTGTCTGAAAAAAGGTGCACAGTAACAGGTGTACCCAACACCCACCGGTCCCTTACGAATGTTTCCAGCAAGATCGAGGTAATACTGTTCCCCCCGTGCCAGAGGATCCGACGGCAGAGAATCCAGTCTCGGTTGGGGAAAAGCTTCGGGATCCGGATAGTAATGACATCCGTAAGGGGACCACTGCTTTCCAACAGCTTTTTCAAAGTGTACTTTGTGCTGTTTACCTCCTTTCAGTTTCTTTTTTTCCTTCTTTGAATTACTGTCTCTACTTCCGCTAGTACCGCTGCCAGTCTTCTCCCGTTTTTTATTCCCTTTGCCGCTCTTCTGCTGCGAATCTATTTTATCGGCAACTCCCTGATCTATTGATTTATCATCCTTGGATTCTTCATCCTTACCTTTAGCCTGAGCTCTGCTTCTACTACGGGCTTTACATATAATATCTAAAATTTCAGACAGATTTTTCCTTCGTGCGATGTCCTTCGCTGTTTCCGCCTGTTTATTCCTCAACGTTCTATCGCAGCCCGCTTCCAACAAAATCCTTGTCAATTTTCTCCGTCCCATTGCTGCGGCGATGTGCAGGGCAGTGTCACCATTCTAATAATCGAACAAATTCAAAATTACTCGAATTCAGTTTTTACAGTGACGTATAAAGATGTAAAAGATTCTTCTGATCAAATTCAATTTGAGTTCGCTCTTAAATTTTCTTCTTTTTCAAAGGTCAGCCGTATCGTTCGTGCGAGTTGTTCTTAATCCGATTTTTCATTGTATAAATATGCTTATAATATATGTATACTAACTTTATTCTGATCCGACACACGACACAATGCTGAGATAAGAATCCTTGTAACTCCAGCGTGTCCGTAACGCGCGGAGGTGTGCAAGGGCGTGTCTCCGTACTGAAATGAAAACAAGAAACAAGATATTAAAGTAAACTCGGTCCAAATTAGTATGCTATACGATTGATTGAACGACCGCCATATTTGCGATAGGCGGATTATTCAGTAGCTTCTTAAGCAGCCTGCTAATTTGTTATTATTGTTCTTTGTCGGTATGAATTTATAGGCATATAGACATATCGCGGTTTATGAAAAAAATGCGTATATTTTCGGTGATTGATCGATGCCCGGTGATGACTGGTAACTTTGAGACAGCGGACGGTTGAATTCTGTCTCGTCTCTATGATATGATTAATCAGGTGTTAATTGATATAAGATGCAGTTAGCAGCAGCAGCAGCAAAGTGAACGAGTTGCAAACAGCCGAACGTCACGAGGATCGCTTGGCACGCGAACGCGATCTCTTTGATATCGACTCCCGTGGTGAGTCGCGAGCGAATGATCGTTCACGAAGATCTAGAATATCAAAGATCACGTCTCAGCGGTCGGCCGCTGCAGATGCAGCCTTCTCCTTTTTCTCGCATCATTGAACACCTTCAGCGGTATAATTTGATCCTTCGTCGTTTTCCATCCGTGCATCGCACGTGCAAATCATTATAATAGTATTGAGAATGACAATGACGACAACAACAACAAGAACAACAACAACGCCGCCGACGAAGATGACGACAACAATAATACCTGCGCAATAATCGAAAAACTCACGTTGTTTTGTAGGTCGGGATTACATCCTGCGAGAAGGAGTTCCCTGCAGCTTTGATTGTGTCCATTTTGACAAGCGAGGTGCAAAGGTGCAAAACCAGCTAGATTACGGGCATGAAGCGGAGCTCTGTGCGTCCCTAGAGCTTTTGCAAGAGCAGAAACTGTACGGCTGTAACCTCGCCAAGATGCTTCGTGGAGGGCGGAGTTTCCGTGCTGAAAAACGAAAACAAGAATTACATACTTGATATATTATTCATTGAACTAATCGGCTGTGTAATAGACGATTTTCGTTTTTCGTAAGTCTTGACCGCCGTACTGGATCCTCCACATTCAGCTAGATGCGTCAATTCCGCATGGAGTAGTCGCACCGGATGCACCGGATAAAAAAAAGAAAGGACGTGAGTGCAAAAAATATGCGAATACAGCACTTGACCCGATGGTGCGCGCATATAGGTATAACATCATCATAGAAGACGTATGGGTATAATATACGAGACGTGAGTATCGTTGGTGGGAAAATGTCGTCGACACGATCGTTGCAGGCGTCTCTTTCCGGGTGGGTAAAGTAACATCGCGCAACACATGAAGACACGTCTATTCGATTCAGATCAGACGCCCAACTGCGGTATAGCTACAACGCCCGGAAGTATTTCGTTCGATCGCCAAGAAAACGGGCTCGTTGGGTCGATTCCTAGTTCTTATTTCTAGTCACAGTGAGCGATTTTATACGTTGGCAAACAATAAAACGTTGTATCAACTATATTTCAACGTCAACATCAACCAGCAATAGTTCACTCGACATCACTGATTCGTGTAAACTCAATTACACCTAGATATATCTGTAATCTCACAAGATTTCTATCGGCGAATCAATTTTTCTCCCTACCCGATTTCCACACTACGTTTGAAACTTTTTCTTCCACACAAACGTATAATACAGCAATAGTACGCTCATCGTTCGAATCACGATGTGGGTTGTGATATTCTATCTATTACACCAAAACAAAAGAGGTTTCCTCCTTTCCTAGAATCTGTTGTAAAATATCCCCTTGGCACAATATGTATTTCCAATACCATATCGACTCGTAGTAAATTTCTTGGCCGCACGTTGTCCCGCGGCAATTCAAACCTGTACAGGTATATAACAGCTGGAGATGGTCGGAGTATCGGAGCATGCAGCGGCGGCAACAGCGTCTCGAGTCTTTACTTCTTTAGGTAAGAGATCCTCTCCGCAGCAGCGGGGAGTTTCAAACCCGATCTTCTTTTGCCGGAGCTCGCGTTCTTCTCGATCATTTCTCCGTCGCTCATTATACCCAACCCAACCTGTATATTTATATTCCCATAACCCATTCGTGTATAACTATTTACTAGACACATATTTTACCTACCGTATACGTACAGGGTGTCCCGGAGCTAAATGCAAAAATTTTAAGGGGTGATAGGAGGCGCCGAGCCGAGCAAATTCACGTGTATATATATAACATGTGGTCTCCGCAAAAGCTCCGTTCCAAAAATATCACCGGTTAAAAAGTTGCGCTTCGCGCCGGAAATTACAGAGCACCGGATCGGCCAGCGGTCCGGCTGTTGCGCGCTCTCGATAGTTGATGCGAATTATGGCGCTTGCCAAATCTAAGAATTTCAAATGAAAACACTTTTGAGCGTCGATATACGCTACGTACACTTATACACTTATATCCACATATACGTATAATACCAATTTTCGCTGGAACTCTGAAAGATTTGTGCAGCAACGCGCCGCGGATACGTACGCACGCACACGTCACGTCGCGTACGTACGTAAAGGTATGTATATTTTCTTATTTTCTCGGACTCGGCGGTGCCGTGTGCTGCAGTTGCAAACCGTCGCGTCGTCCTGCCGCAGCAGCTGTAGTTGTGGTCAATGAACCAGATGATACCTATATAGGTATAGCGGGTATATACGCGTATACCAGCTATACGGCACAACGTGCCGGTGACAAAAAACTATAAGGTCGCAGTTAGTTTCTCTCGTTTTGCTTCCGTTTTGTATGTAGTATACGAGTTGATTCCGCATGGGTTTTTATCAATATGTCGGTTAATCGTGAAAAAGGCAGACATTGGATCCAATTTCGGTTAGCACGTGCGTCGTGCTTGGTTCGACTTTTTTCTCCGGGGTACCTGATATATACCGTTTGAAAATCGTCTCGAAAGTTGACTCTCCAATTGGACGAAATAAGTGAAAAGAAAGATAACGAAAGAACAACGTAAAATATTGTTCAAACTTTTTCCCCTGAACGGATAATCTCGCGATCGCTGCGTCATCCGCGTCGGCGCGCATTGCGGAGCGGAACAACGAACGTCGAGGAAACGTTGTCCTTCCTAATAATGGCGCAATAAAATTCACGCATCGCGCGCGTAATAATTCGCAGCAGCGCAACGAAAGGATTTTCGTGGGAATTTATTTACCACATTGCAGTTGCATGATAGTCCGGCAAAAATCTGTACCTGCGGCATGATTAATGAAATTTAGATAAAAAATAAAATCCCATAGAACAAACAGAGTATCGTAGTACGTGCTGCGATACTAAATTGGTGGGCAAAAGAGAAAATATTAAGGACGAGAAAAAGAAAAGAAAAAAGGCTTTGTATCGGAAAGAATGAGAAGACGATCGCGACGGGTGGGCGGCTACAAGGTTCAAGGCCTGGGCGCTGGTCACATTCCTGATTCTTAGAGTTAACCTGACTATTCGTGTTATAGCGCATATATACCTATATCGAAGATTCAGCTGACCCGACCTTAAATTTCCCACTAATTGTAAGAGGGAACAAAATAAACATATACATATATATTATATCGAGGAGAAAGTAATCGGAAAACCGTATAACTTGCACGTGATACGTACGACGATATTATCAGGATACATGGACGACAGACCGACCACTCCCTCGAGATTCACCGAATACCGAATAGCAAAGTTATCCCCATACTTTTTGAATGCAACCGTCGTATATAAGGTGCAGGCATTCGAGTAACTATACTTCCTTATGCTGCATGGCTACTCAATGGTGCGGGGTAAACCTACCTACCTGTGTTCCTATATTCCTATATTCCTATATTCCTATATTCCTATATTCCTATATTCCTATATTCCTATATTCCGGTACACCGCGGTCCGAACCACTGCGCCCCCCTTGTGAGAATTGATGCAAGTAATGCACGTATGGACCTTGTGCATCCAGCGGGAGCAGCTCGCCTCAACACACCCACCCATGTACGTACCTATTCACCTATACTGTATACATCTATACGCCTCTATATATACACCTATACCTATATACCCATACCCATACTCATCCCTATCCCTATCCCTGTCCCTGTCCCTGTCCCTGTCCCTGTCCCTGTCTCTTGGTAGCTTTACCTTCTTATATGTATGTATGTCCCGCGACGAGGTGCATCGTGCAATGCAGTTCGTGATATTTATTACCCGTCTCAGTTTCCATCTCGTGCCTTTGCTCTGCAGCTCTTTATTTCTTTTCTCTACCGTCTTGTTTTGTTTTTTTTTCCTCTATTTCTCTCTGGCGCACACAGTTATTGTTAGTTTAGTTCATAGACGTGCGATATAATAATTGTCCATCTTGATCGTTTTTAGGGCGCTGGCGTCATCGACTCGAGTTTGACAATTTTTTTGTTTCTTTCTTTTATTTCTGTTTAATATACAATTTCTATTGTATAAACCTGCATGATTTAGATCGGAGGCAATTAATGGATTAACTGTATTGTGGAGTGCATGAGCGGCTTGTAACGAACCACGCAAAGCTGACGTAGGGCTTATAATGTAAGCTAGCGTTATCCGCACCGCGCGCGCTGCTCGTGCAGGTGTTCCAACGTCGTCGTTGTCGTTATCATTTCTGCAGCGTTCAGAAAAACATCAAATGTTCCTTTATTATCCCGCGATTAATCGACCACTGTCGGTTACATCGTGTTTACGAACACCATTTATATCGAAACATAAGGATAAAACTTTCGAAATTACAACTCTGGCCCTACTTAAACCCCTAAATTGGTTTTCTTTTTCCTTTTTTTTTGTTTGTTTTTTTATCGTCAAATTTGGCGGTCTTATATCGCGGCGAAAACGGAGTATAGGTATACATGTCTCCCCTTCTATAGAATAAATAATCGTTGTCCACGATCACGGCCGCAGGTTTTTTTGCACACGCTGCAGCGGTTCACTTACGGTACATAATTATTGTGTTTCTATATCCTCTCGATTCTTATAGGTTCATAGGCTCCGAAGAATTAATAATAACCGGATGAATAATTAAGGAGAATCAATTTTCTTATTACAAGACGTATGTTTAAGGATTTCATAATAATCCCTCGGGTGATGATCCTACGATAAATTTTGCAACGATTGCTCGAGGAAGAGGATTACGAATAAATAGACAAAATTAGTTTACCGCACCTATATTATACTCTGTCGAAAGCAAGGGTACATTTTTCGATACATCAAAATATAAAATGCAGTTTACCGCGGCTATAGCTCTGCGGTTTAGTTGTAACCCGTGTATAGCGAGTAGCCATAAGTGTACTCTGATACTGATAAGGGATTGGTTTAGAAAGTCTGGAGAAAGAAGCAAGAAAAAACACAAATTAAGGTTACGCGTGGAGGTACGAGAAATACGGTAACCCGGCGGGTCTTATAATGGCATCGCTTTTCTCCCGAGTCCTCGTTTATTCGATATTTTATTTTATTTTTTCTATACGGGCCACTACCGCAGCATGGGGTCTGTGTTTCTATAAGAAATCGCGCAACATGATTTCACTTGTGATCGGAGTTATTCAAAGTAAATATCATATTTTCACACCGATAGTTAATTTTAGACTACACCGAAGCTGGCGAGCTGATTATACTTAATGTCGGATATTTGAAAATTCAAAATGGCGAGTACGATACGGTGGTGGATTATGTAGGTAACAAACTGTGATTATTAAATTAATAAGTTGACAACTTTCGAGTTTACTTTCGCGTTGATATTGGCCGCGTTGTCGATGTCTTTTTTCTCTAAAATCACGGCTGTTTTATGGAAGAATTTCATTAGGCTCACCGCGCGGACGATTATAAGGTATATATACCTATACGTAGCCAGCGTACCCTCGTAGGATAGGTGTGTAACGGAGCAATCATCACGGAATCGTTATACCAACGAGACAACCTTTCACGGCTCTTCTGATTACTTCAACAAATGCGGTCGCCGCTAGCGGCTTATGAAAATATATCGCCTGCACTGGCGGTTCTGTAATACATATTGTATATATATTATATTCGATCGATAAGGTTGATGGAATTGATCCTTATATTCGAAACGCAAAATAAATTTTGAAATCAAACGCTGTTATTGGAGCTAAATAAATGAATTATTGATCCTATTTTTCATTCGTTCAGTTTTACACTAATATAGCTGGTGATCCAACAGAAAGTTGAACATTTGCCAATATAATGACGAATGAATGAAAAATCCTCAGTTCTTCCCGGATGTCCATCGAATTTCTCGGGAATTTCGGATCATTTGCAGATCGCTTTGAAATTGCAAACGAACTCGCCTACTCAACGGGACCGGGAAGATGAAGAAATTATCGAATCTTTAGCCGCGTCGTTCGAGTCTTGGAACAAAAAATATCGTCGCAGCGTTTCACCGGCACGTGATGCCAACGGAATTCAATTCGAGTAGCCAGCTGTCGAACGATTGCGTGAAATCTACCAGAGTTTCACAGGAACCGGGTATCGATGATGTGCCTTTAAAAACATACCTTATGTTATACTCGAATTGGCTCAGAAATCTCGAAAAGGACGATAGTTTGAGGTTACCTGCTACATATCAGGAGCCTGAGAACTCGAAATATCGTCGAACCTGTATCACCAAAACCTCCGTAACTTATATAACCTGCAGCTTCGGGTAGCTGCTGAAAAAAGAAATCCCGTTATTACCATTGTCGTGACCTGGTCCGATTGGGATTTGGAAGCTTGAAAATTATCGCTGCGGATTTTACACATGTGGCATGCATATAATGTCTATGCGGTGAAGCATGTGAATGACTGGAGCACGTTATACTTACATACATACCATATATTATTACTTCCTCTACTCGTTATGGCGCATTGTTTCTTCGCTTGTTATGTATCATACCTAATACGCTATAGGGCTATAACATAAACTCGGTGCAATTCTCCATTGCACACGTGCAGCTGCACCGCTATAATATTTAATGAGGGTGGTGAGGGTAGAAAAGCTGATTGCTCTTAAAAATATTTGTTATTTTTCATTCGGTTTCTTTTTTCTTTTCTTGTTCCGTTCTTCTCGCCATCACCCGTTCGATTCCTTCTGAATTAGAATTTTGCAAGAGTGAATTTTCCCCCGTCCAGATCGCTGCGAAGGATCGATGGCGAACGGCAATCTCGACTTCTATATACCTTTTACCATACTTGAGCCTAACGACCACCGTCGTTATTATATACCAACCTCCTCTTTGTAACCTCTGAAAATACCATTTCAAACCGCCGCTGCTGCTTTGACTCGTTGCAGTTAGCTTTACACGAGTGAAACTAGATCGCAGACTTTATACGGTCGGGTTATGCTACGGT